>CM046864.1:24764698-25477198 GCA_025617745.1 Heliocidaris erythrogramma
ACAAGAAAGTGGTGGAAAATAAAAATAAACTAGAGTTTAATTCGTCATGAGGACGAATTAGATGGTCTGTCTTTCAATTTGTACGATCATGATTGTAATCAGATGATCATAATAATGGGGAAATGCTAAACTGAAGATAGGATGTCAAGAAATGCCATGAATGGAGATGCTTCTTGAGGACAAGAATGTAGCAAAATGTGTAACGGTCACTGTAAAAACGATTACGGTGAAGATGATAATGGTGATTATGATGATTATAATGATATAATGATGATGGCGATGGATATAATAATAGCGATGATGATCATGACGGTGATGATGATACAGGATACTTGGGAGATTAACCCCATAGCTCTAATACAGGACAGGAAATCACAATTTCCATAAGGTGTACACAACAACTAGCACATTACTTTCTAATAGACATAACATGGAAAATAAGGCAGTTTATTACATGATTTTGTGATTGTTTATGTTATAAAAGTCGAAGAGGATGGTAAAATGGCAGGCAAAAAAAGCAAAAAAAAAAAAAAAAAAAATCGGCCCCGGGGATCGAACCTAGGTACCCTTGACCATGGTAGTCATGTGCTTTACCGATAGACTAAAATATTTTCCCATAGAGATAACACGTAAACGAAAAAACAGGATTCTCGAATCCCATTTGGTATTTCAAAATAGGGGCATCCCGACATCTGATCAAAATTTGGAGACCACCTTACAGAAAGCTTATAGTCTCAGCTACAACATATTAAAATCTGGAAGGAAATAGACCAAAAATAACTGAGATACAGCTCAGAGAACGATGTCATGTAGATTCATGATTCGAAAAAAATCATCTTCCATAGACATAACACGCAAATAGGGACAATTCTGACATGTCGTCTTTAATTGAAAATTTCAGTTGTGATGACGTCATCCAAATGAAAAAATGAGCACTCATGTTGTAGAGAATTGTCTTCAGCTATAACATATCGAAATCTGGGCGAAAAACTACCAATAATTAAGAATCTAGAGCCAAATTGCATGAATGTGATGACGTCAAAAACATGAAAAATGGAAATTTTGAATCCGGCGCCATTTTGATGACGTCATAATGTATATAAGGGTCAAATGATACATGAAATGAAATCTATGATTTATACCCTACCTGATGATGAAAAAAAATTGGGAGGTTTCTGGACTATTTAAAGAGCTAGAGTTAATTTTGTAGAGGCATGTTTTTCACGTTTTTACGTTATTTTTGCCATAGACGCGCGCACGGATTTTGAAATTTGACGCGCGCGTGTGGCATTATGGAAGGTCGATATTGACTGTAAATAGTTGGAAATTGTCAAGAAATAGTGTCAGGAAGACGATACATGCGGAAAAACGCGTTTTTACGTTCTCTATGCGCTGTGCGCGCGCATAACGCGCGCGCGGACGCGCACGGACGGAAAATTTTAAAATGCTTAAATGTCCTGAACAATACTCTAATTTGATTAAAAAGTGATTTTGAGCATTTTTAAATTTTGACGCGCGCGTACGTGCGCGTCATGATGTGCGCGCGGATTTTGATGACATTTTATGTCGACCCTTGACCTGAATTTAATGTATGTCAAATATGGTTCATTTTTGATGACTCGTTATGAAGATATGATTGATAATGTGATTTCACAAAATGGCGCCTGGATGACGTCACGATGACCTGATGACCTTGAAAAAAGATAGGGGAACTTGATCTGATATGGCCTGATAATTGACAAAAATTGAAGAAAATTGATCGAGTTGATTTTGAGAAATTGTGTCACAAGAAATGTGGTGGAAAAATAAAATAAATAAATAATAATAAAGAAAATTCTGACGAAATTAAGAGTGGTCGTCGACTACGACAGACCACTAACTAGATTTTAATTCGTCATGAGGACGATTAGTGGTCTGTCTTTCAATTTGTACGATCTGATTGTAATCAGGATGATCATAATAATGGGGAAATGCTAAACTGAAGATAGGATGTCAAGAAATGCCATGAATGGAGATGCTTCTTGAGGACAGGAATGTAGCAAAATGTGTAACGGTCATTGTAAAACGATTATGGTGAAGATGATAATGGTGATTATGATGATTTATAATGATATAATGATGATGGCGATGGATATAATAATAGCGATGATGATCATGACGGTGATGATGATACAGGATACTTGGGAGATTAACCCCATAGCTCTAATACAGGACAGGAAATCATAATTTCCATAGGTTGTACACAAACTACTGCACACTACTTTCCAATAGACAAAACATGGAAAATAAGGCAGTTTATTACATGGTTTGTGATTGTTTATGTTATAATAGTCGAAGAGGATGGTAAAATGACAGGCAAAAAGAAGCAAAAAAAAAAAAAAGAAAAAAAAATCTGCCCCGGGATCGAACCAGGTACCTTGACCATGGTAGTCATGTGCTTTACCGATAGACTAAAATATTTCCATAGAGATAACACGTAAACGAAAAACAGGATTCTCGAATCCCATTTGGTAGTTCAAAATAGGGCATGATCCCGACATCTGATCAAAATTTGGAGACCACCTCTATGAAAGCTTATAGTCTCAGCTACAACATATTAAAATCTGGAAGGAAAATAGACCAAAAATAACTGAGATACAGCTCAGAGAACGATGTCATGTAGATTCATGATTCGAAAAGAAATCATCTTCCATAGACATAACACGCAAATAGGGACAATTCTGACATGTCGTCTTTAATTGAAAATTTCAGTGTGATGACGTCATCCAAATGAATAATAATGAGCACTCATATGTTGTAGAGAATTGTCTCAGCTATAACATATCGAAATCTGGGCGAAAAACTACCAATAATTAAGAATCTAGAGCCAAATTGCATGAATGTGATGACGTCAAAACATGAAAAATGGAAATTTTGAATTCTGGCGCCATTTTGATGACGTCATAATGTATATAAGGGTCAAATGATACATGAAATGAAATCTATGATTTATACTCTACCTGATGATGAAAAAAAATTGGGAGGTTTCTGGACTATTTAAAGAGCTAGAGTTAATTTTTGTAGAGGCATGTTTTTTCACGTTTTTACGTTATTTTTGCCATAGCGCGCGCACGGATTTTGAAATTTGACGCGCGCGTGTGGCATTATGGAAGGTCGATATTGACTGTAAATAGTTGAAATTGTCAAGAATAGTGTCAGGAAGACGTAACATGCGAAAAAACAGCGTTTTTACGTTCTCTACGCGCTGCGTGCGCGCATAACGCGCGCACGGACGCGCACGGACGGAAAATTTAAAAATGCTTAAATGTCCTGACAATACTCTAATTTGATTAAAAAGTGATTTTGACCATTTTTAAATTTTGACGCGCAGCGTACGTGCGCGTCATGATGTGCGCGCGGATTTTGATGACATTTTATGTCGACCCTTGACCTGAATTTAATGTATGTCAAATATGGTTCATTTTTGATGACTCGTTATGAAGATATGATTGATAATGTGATTTCACAAAATGGCGCCTGGATGACGTCACGATGACCTGATGACCTTGAAAAAGATAGGGGCACTTGATCTGATATGGTCTGATAATTGACAAAAATTTGATGAAAATTGATCGAGTTGATTTTGAGAAATTGTGTTCACAAGAAAGTGGTGGAAAAATAAAAATAAATAAAAACTAGAGTTTAATTCGTCATGACGACGAATTAGGTGGTCTGTCTTTCAATTTGTATGGTCATGATCGTAATCAGGATGATCATAATAATGAGGAAATGCTAAACAGAAGATAGGAAGTCAAGAATGCCATGAATGCAGATGCTTCTTGAGGACATGAATGTAGCAAAATGTGTGAAGCGGTCATTGTAAACTGATTATGGTGATGATGATAATGGTGATGATGAAGATGATATAATGATGGTTATAATGAGTATGATGATATAATGATGATGGTGATGATATAATAATAACAGCGATGATGATGATGACAGTGATGGTAATAATGATGATGATGATGTCATGATGATTATGATGGTGATGATAATCACGATAATGAAGGGGATAATGATGAAGATTGATGATGTGATAATGGTGATGATTATGGTGATGGGGATTATGAAGATGATTGATGATATAATGATGATGATGGTGTTAATGGGGATAATGGTGATGACCATGACTGCAATGACAGTGACCTTAACCATGCCAAATATGAAAGAGAAATCACATTTCGTTATGAAGATGCGACAATCAGTTGATTTGTACAAAATGGCGCCTAGATGCCCTTGAAAAAGATGTGGGAACTTGACCTTATTAGGACCGATGACTGACGAAAATTTGAAGATAATTGAGTAAGCCAATTTTGAGAAATTTTGATATCAAATAGGACTAATGATATTGCAGGATAGCTTAAATACACGTCAGGGAATCAAGATTTTCCATAGGTTATACATAAACCACCGCACAGTACTTTCCATAGACATAACACGCAAAATAAGGCAGTTTATTTACTTGTTTGTGATTGCTTATGTTATAATAGTCGAACAGATGGTAAAATGAAAGGCAAAAAGAAGCAAAAAAAAAAAAAAAATTTAATGGACCCACCGGGGATCGAACCTGGGTCACCGGAGTGAGAGGCAAGTGCTTTGACCAATATACCAAAATATTTCCCATAGAGATAACACGTAAACGAAAAACGGGATTCTCAAATCACATTTTGTAGTGAAAAATTGGGCATGATCCCGACATCTGATCAAAAATTGGAGACCACATTTTAAAAGCTTATAGTCTCAGCTATAACATACTAAAATCTGGAAGAAAATAGACCAAAAACAACTGAGATACAGCTCAGAGAACAATGTCATGTAGATTCATGATTCGAAAAAAAATCATCTTCCATAGACATAACACGCAAATAGGGAAAATTCTGACATGGCATTTTTAATTGAAAATTTCACTGTGATGACGTCATCAAAATAAAAAATGGTGGGAACTGATTTCGTAGGAAATTGCCTCAGCTACAACATATTAAAATCTGGGCGAAAAACGACTAATAATTACGAATCTAGAGCCAAATTTGCATAAATGTGATGACGTGAAAACATGAAAAATGGAAATGTTGACTTCTGGCGCCATTTTGATGACGTCATAATGTTTATAAGGGTCATATGATACATGAAATCATATCTGTGATTCCTTCTCTACCCAAAGATGACAAAAAATTGGGGGGTTTGTGGACTATTTAAAGAGCTAGAGTTAATTTTGTAGAGGCATGTTTTTGCACGTTTTTACGTTATTTTGGCCATAAACGCGCGCACGGATTTTGAATTTTGACGCGCCCGTACGATCTTATTATTGATTGAAATTGATTCCAAGTTGATGGAAATGATGAAGAAAAGTATCAGGATTGCAAATCAATCAAAGAATCAGCGTTTTAACGTTATTTACGAATTGAGTGCGCGTAAAACGCGCGCGCGGACGCTTACGCACGGAATTTTTTGAAATGCTCAAAATGACCTGAAACGTGTGCAGACTTGATCCTACGTGATTTTGAGCATTTTTAAATTTTGACGCGCGCGTACGCGCACGTCCTGACATCTAGATGACCTGTGAGGACATGACTTGATGACCCGTCAAATGAAGTTTATGTGATGTTAATATAGTTGAATTTTGATGATCGATCATGAAGATATAATCGATCTTGTAAATTTACAAAATGGCGTCTTGATGACGTCACGATGACCTGATGACATCCAAAAGCTTAATGGACCATGTCCATGATTGACCTCATACATGACATGAAACTCAATGATATTGACCTGGCCGATTTTGAGATTTGATGGCACAAGAATTTGCAACTAGAGTTTAATTCGTCATGACGACGAATTAGGTGGTCTGTCTTTCAATTTGTATGATCATGATTATAATCAGGATGATCATAACAATGGGGAAATGCTAAACTGAAGATAGGAAGTCAAGAATGCCATGAATGGAGATGCTTCTTGAGGACAGGAATGTAACAAAATGTGGGAAACGGTCATTGTAAAATGATTATGGTGATGATGATAATGGTGATGATTATAATGATATAATGATGGTTATAATGATTAGATTGATATTATGATGATGGTGATGATATAGTAATAATAGCGATGATGATCATAACGGTGATAATAATAATTGATGATGTTGATGTTGGTGATAATCATGATGATGATGATGATGTAATGATGATTATGATGGTGATGATAATCATGATGATGAAGGTGATAATGATGATTATTGATGATGTGATAATTGTGATGATTATGAAGATGATGATATAATGATGATGATGGTGATGATGATGGTAATGGTGGGGATAATGGTGTTGACATGACTGCAATGACAGTGACCTTAACAATGCCAAATATGATAATGGTGATGATTATGATGATGGTTATAATGATTATGATGATCCCTGATAGCAGAAAATGTTTAAAATGACGTGATATTTGCGTCGTGGTTTGGTTTATTTTACGTCTTGTAATTACGTCAATAAGACGACAACTTGCACCAGCGCAAGACATCAAGAGGACGTCTTATTTTGACGTCATCTCTACGTCTTGTATACTGTAAAAACTAAAGTGCTACTTTTATGGGCATATATAGTGACTGCACCTGAAATGCTGTTTATAGCACTTGTAGTGTGCTAATTTACCAGCAAAAAAAAAAAACGTGACCGTGGCGAGCCTCGAACCAGGTTCCGCTGATTGAGATGCGCTGACCTTACCGATGGACTAGCGAATGCTTCTTGCAATCCAGTTTAGTCATGGGAGTCAAGTAGATAACATGAACTATGTGGTGTCGTAAATTCACTATGTAACAATATGATCTGCTCTAAATAATACAATGTGAGTTAGTCTAGCGGTAATGCCAGCAATTCTCGATCAGCGGACCCTGGCTCGCCCAAATCATTTTTTTAATGAATGTTTAGCAGTTTAAAGTAGAACGTTAATGATTTTAAATATTGGCTTAATACTTATTATTGCATAGATGGCATAAATTAAACAAGGTTATCCAAATTCAACGCTTGGAAACATTTGAAGTAATGATTATTATCAATTATAAAACGGTAAAATACAGCCCCCGATATAGCAGCTGAAGAGCTCCTCGAACGCTGCTGAGATATGTGACGACACACCATGGACCAGTCCTGTCTAAGCAGACGATGTCCCATAACATCTTACACATTTTTCAGAGCCTATTTTGTCATCTCCTCTTCACTTATTTCTCTTCCTTCACTAGCGTCAGTCTTAATGTTAGTCTGTTGCCTCACTCTTAACTTCGTGTATGGTATTATTTTGATGAAAAATGCAGCGTTAAAAAAATAAAGGAATCAGTCACTTGTAAACAAAATAAGACGCCATTGTATTTTCAGCTGCTTGCACCGGCGCATGTTCGGCGTTTCAAGAGGGAACGAATACCATCCTACTATTATTCGGAGGGCTTTTCAATTTGAAAGTGGGGTTTATTTCATTGATCATTGACCCTTCTCCTGTGTATTTACAATCAAACGGTTTTAGCTATCAGAATCAGTTTCACTTTCCCTTTATAATGGTGTGAAATAAGGTCATGTTTAAATACACCAAACTCTTTATAATTTGATAAATAATTGCATTGCAATTACGTTCATTCATTATAGGACGTCGTCTGCTTAAGCAGGATCGATCCCTTGTGTGACGACATCAAAACATCGCTATATTTCTGGCTATTATTTGTGTTGTTTTTATAATCATCAGATACGCAGATGACATAAAACTTATACGATTGCCATCTGTAAGCTTCCCAGTTTCTAGTGATACATTAATTGCCATATTTGTGATTTTCTTTGAATATCTACTTTAAGGAGCCGGTCCAGCTCCCGTGAAAGTGCTGAAATAGCACGCTGTGTGCATTCAATAGCACTCTGAGTGCAGTCCCAATGCATGCCCACAAAAAGTGCTATATACAGCACTTCAGTTTTTACAGTGTACAGATGACGTCAAAATAAGACGTCCTCTTGACGTCTTGCGATGGTGCAAGTTGTCGTCTTATTGACGTAATTACAGGACGTAAAAAAGACGAAAACCACGACGTAAATATCACGTAATTTTTAACACTTTCTGCTATCAGGGATATAATGATGGTGATGATATAATAATAGGGATGATGATCATAACGGTGATGATAATAAAGATGATGTTGATGTTGGTGATAATCATGATGATGATGATGATGATGTAATGATGATTATGATGGTGATGATAATCATGATTATGAAGGTGATAATGATGATTATTGATGATGTGATAATTGTGATGATTATGGTAATGGTGATTATGAAGATGATGATATAATGATGATGATGGTGATGATGATGGTAATGGTGGGGATAATGGTGTTGACCATGACTGCAATGACAGTGACTCAACCATGCCAAATATGAAAGAGAAATCACATTTTGTTATGAAAATACGACCATAAATTGATTTTTACAAAATGGCGCCTGGATGACGTCACGATAATCTGATGACCTTGAAAAAGATGCGGGGACTTGACCTTCTTGGGACTGATGACTGACGAAAATTTGAAGATAATTGACTAAGCCAATTTTGAGAAATTGTGATATCAAATAGCACTATTTGACAGTGTAGGATACTTTGGAGATAAACCCAATGGCCCGTATTCTGAACTCCGGTTTAACTTAAACCGTGGTTGAAATCTGTGGTTTAACTATGGGTAGCCAAAAATGTCAAAACTGTGTTTACACTGTATGTTCCTTATGTTTTCAGGATACTGGTCTCGTGCTTTAATGGTCAAGAAAAATATTCTACTTATCATTCCCAGACAGTTTTTAAAAGCTTGAGTACCAAAAATGCTGACAAATTGAATATCTACTGTTTGAAATTTGTGTCACATTTGGCTGCCCATAGTTCAACCACACATTTAGACCATGGTTTAAGTTAAACCGGAGTTCAGAATACGGGCCAATAGCTTTAATACACGACAGGCAATCACAATTTCCATAGGGTTGTACACAAACTACTGCACACTACTTTCCAATAGACATAACATGCAAAATCAGGCATTTTATTACTTGGTTTGTGATTTTTTATGTTAAAATAGTCGAACAAGATGGTAAAATGACAGGCAAAAGGAAGCAAAAAAAAATTTTTTTTTAATGGACCCACCGGGGATCGAACCTGGGTCACCGGAGTGAGAGGCAAGTGCTTTGACCAATATACCACAATATTTCCCATAGAGATAACACGTAAACGAAAAACGGGATTCTCAAATCCCATTTTGTAGTGAAAAATTGGGCATGATCCCGACATCTGATCAAAAATTGGAGACCACACTTATAAAAGCTTATAGTCTCAGCTATAACATACTAAAATCTGGAAGAAAATAGACTAAAAACAACTGAGATACAGCTCAGAGAACAATGTCATGTAGATTCATGATTCGAAAAAAAATCATCTTCCATAGACATAACACGCAAATAGGGAAAAAATCTGACATGGCATCTTTAATTGAAAATTTCACTGTGACGACGTCATCAAAATGAAAAATGGTGACGACTGATTTTGTAGGAAATTGCCTCAGCTACAACATATTAAAATCTGGGTAAAAAACGACCAATAATTACGAATCTAGAGCCAAATTTGCATAAATGTGATGACGTGAAAACATGAAAAATGGAAATTTTGACTTCTGGCGCCAATTTGATGACGTCATAATGTTTATAAGGGTCATATGATACATGAAATCATATCTGTGATTCCTCCCCTACCCAAAGATGACAAAAAATTGGGGAGTTTGTGGACTATTTAAAGAGCTGGAGTTAATTTTGTAGAGGCATGTTTTTGCACGTTTTTACGTTATTTTGGTCATAGACGCACGCACGGATTTTGAACTTTCACGCGCCCGTACGACCTTATTATTGATTGAAATTGATTCCAAGTTGATGGAAATGATGAAGAAAAGTATCAGGATTGCAAATCAATCGAAAAAACAGCGTTTTAACGTTATCTACGACTTGCGCGCGCGTTTTACCCGCGCGCGGACGCTTACGCACGGACATTTTTGAAATGCTCAAAATGACCTGAAACATGTGTAGACTTGATCCTACGTGATTTTGAGCATTTTTAAATTTTGACGCGCGCGTACGCGCACGTCCTGACGTCTAGATGACCTGTGAGGACATGACTTGATGACCCGTCATGTGAAGTTAATGTGATGTGAATATAGTTGATTTTTGATGATCGATTATGAAGATATAATCGATCTTGTAAATTTACAAAATGGCGTCTTGATGACGTCACGATGACCTGCTGACCTCCAAAAGCTTAATGGACCATGTCCATGATTGACCTCATACATGACATGAAACTTGATGATATTGACTTGGCCGATTTTGAGATTTGGTGGGAACAACATTTTGTATTAAAAAGAAATAAATAAAGAAAAATCTTGACAAAATTAAAAGGAGGTCTGTCATAAATGACAGACCACCTAACTAGAATTTAATTCGTCATGAGGACGAATTAGGTGGTCTGTCCTTCAATTTGTACGATCATGATTGTAATCAGGATGATCATAATAATGGGGAAATACTAAACTGAAGATAGGATGTCAAGAATGCCATGAATGGAGGTCCTTCTTGAGGACGGGAATGTAGCAAAATGTGTAACGGTCATTGTAAAATGATTATGGTGATGATGATAATGGTGATTATGATGATTATAATGATATATGATGGCGATGATATAATAGCGATGATGATCATGACAGTGATGATAATAATGATGATGATACAGGATACTTGGCAGATTAACCCCTTAGCTCTAATACAGGACAGGAAATCACAATTTCCATAGGGTTGTACACAAAACTACTGCACACTACTTTCTAATAGACATAATACGGGAAAATAAGGCAGTTTATTACATGATTTGTGATTTTTTTATGTTATACTAGTCGAAGAGGATGGTAAAATGACAGGCAAAAAGAAGCAAAAAAAAAAATCGTCCCCGGGGATCGAACCAGGTACCTTGACCATGGTAGTCATGTGCTTTACCGATAGACCAGAATATTTCCCATAGAGATAACACGTAAACGAAAACGGGATTCTCAAATCACATTTTGTACTGAAAAATTGGGCATGATCCCGACATCTGATCAAAAATTGGAGACCACACTTGTAAAAGCTTATAGTCTCAGCTACAACATATTAAAATCTGGAAGAAAATAGACCAAAAATAACTGAGATACTGCTCAGAGAACGATGTCATGTAGATTCATGATTCGAAAAAAAGTCATCTTCCATAGACATAACACGCAAATAGGGAAAATTCTGACATGGCGTCTTTAATTGAAAATTTCACTGTGATGACGTCATTAAAATGAAAAATGGTGGCAACTAAATTTGTAGGAAATTGCCTCAGCTATGACATATCAAAATCTGGGCGAAAAAAGACCAATAATTACGAATCTAGAGCCAAATTTGCATAAATGTGATGACGTCAAAACATGAAAAATGGAAATTTGGATTTCTGGTGCCATTTTGATGACGTCATAATGTTTATAAGGGTCAAATGATACATGAAATCATATCTATGATTCATACCCTACCTGATGATGACAAAAAATTGGGAATTTATGGACTATTTAAAGAGCTAGAGTTAATTTTGTAGAGGCATGTTTTTGCACGTTTTTACGTTATTTTCGCCATAGATGCGCGCACGGATTTTGAAATTTGACGCGCCCGTACGACCTTATTATTGATTGAAATTGATTCCAAGTTGATGGGAATGATGAAGAAAAGTGTCAAGATTGCAAATCAATCGAAAAAACAGTGTTTTAACGTTATTTACGACTTGCGCGCGCGTAAAACGCGCGCGCGGACACTTACGCACGGACATTTTTGAAATGCTCAAAATGACCTGAAACGTGTGCAGACATGATCCTACGTGATTTTGAGCATTTTTAAATTTTGACGCGCGCGTACGCGCACGTCCTGACCTCTAGATGACCTGTGAGGACATTGCTTAATGACTCGTCATTTGAAGTTTATGTGATGTGAATATAGTTTATTTTTGATGATCGATTATGAAGATATAATCGATCTTGTAAATTTACAAAATGGCGTCTTGATGACGTCACGATGACCTGATGACCTCCAAAAGCTTAATGGACCATGTCCATAATTGACCTCATACATGACATGAAACTCGATGATATTGACCTCGCCGATTTTGAGATTTGGTGGGAACAAAAATTTGTTATAAAAATAAATAATAAAAATAAAGAAAATCTTGACAAAATTAAAAGGAGGTCTGTCATAAATGACAGACCACCTAACTAGAATTTAATTCGTCATGAGGACGAATTAGGTGGTCTGTCTTTCAATTTGTATGATCATGATCGTAATCAGGATGATCAAAATAATGAGGAAATACTAAACTGAAGATAGGAAGTCAAGAATGCCATGAATGGAGATGCTTCTTGAGGACATGAATGTAGCAAAATGTGTGAAACGGTCATTGTAAAATGATTATGGTGATGATGATAATGGTGATGATGAAGATGATATAATGATGGTTTTAATGAATATGATGATATAATGATGATGGTGATGATATAATAATAATAGCGATGATGATCATGACAGTGATGATAATAATGATGATGATGTAATGATGATTATGATGATGATGATAATCATGATAATGAAGGGGATAATGATGAAGATTGATGATGTGATAATGGTGATGATTATGAAGATGATTGATGATATAATGATGATGGTGATAATGATGATAATGATGGGGATAATGGTCATGACCATGACTACAATGACAGTGACCTTAACCATGCCAAATATGAAAGAGAAATCACATTTCGTTATGAAGATACAACCATAAGTTGATTTGTACAAAATGGCGCCTAGATGACGTCATGATAACCTGATGACCTTTAAAAAGATGTGAGAACTTTACCTTATTAGGACCGATGACTGACGAAAATTTGAAGATAATTGACTAAGCCAGTTTTGAGAAATTGTGATATCAAATAGGACTAATGATATTGCAGGATAGCTTTAATACACTTCAGGGAATCAGATTTTCCATAGGGTTATACATAAACTACTGCACACTACTTTCTAATAGACATAACATGCAAAATAAGGCATTTTATTACTTAGTTTGTGATTTCTTATGTTAAAATAGTCGAAGAAGATGGTAAAATGAAAGGCAAAAAGAAGCAAAAAAAAAAATTTTTTTTTAATGGACCCACCGGGGATCGAACCTGGGTCACCAGAGTGAGAGGCAAGTGCTTTGACCAATATACCAAAACATTTCCCATAGAGATAACACGTAAACGAAAAACGGGATTCTCAAATTACATTTTGTAGTGAAAAATTGGGCATGATCCCGACATCTGATCAAAAATTGGAGGGCTTACTAATAAAAGCTTATAGTCTCAGCTACAACATATTAAAATCTGGAAGGAAATAGACCAAAAATTACTGAGATACTGCTCAGAGAACGATGTCATGTAGATTCATGATTCGAAAAAAAAATCATCTTCCATAGACATAACACGCAAAAAGGGGAAATTCTGACATGGCATCTTTAATTGAAAATTTCACTGTGATGACGTCATCAAAATGAAAAATGGTGATAACTGATTTTGTAGGAAATTGCCTCAGCTACAACATATTAAAATCTGGGCGAAAAACGACCAATAATTACAAATTTAGAGCCAAATTTGCTTAAATGTGATGACGTCAAAACATGAAAAATGGAAATTTTGAATTGTGGCGCCATTTTGATGACGTCATAATGTTTATGAGGGTCAAATGATACATGAAATCATATTTATGATTCATACCCTACCTGATGATGAAAAAAAATTGGGGGGTTTATGGACTATTTAAAGAGCTAGAGTTAATTTTGTAGAGGCATGTTTTTGCATGTTTTTACGTTATTTTCGCCATAGATGCGCGCACGGATTTTGAACTTTGACGCGCCCGTACGACCTTATTATTAATTGAAATTGATTACAAGTTGATGGAAATGATGAAGAAAAGTGTCAGGATTGGAAATCAATCGAAAAAACAACGTTTTAACGTTATTTACGACTTGCGCGCGCGTAAAACGCGCGCGCGGACGCTTACGCACGAACATTTTTGAAATGCTCAAAATGACCTGAAACGTGTGCAGACTTGATCCTACGTGATTGTGAGCATTTTTAAATTTTGACGCGCGGAGTGAGAGGCAAGTGCTTTGACCAATATACCAAAATTTTTCCCATAGAGATAACACGTAAGCGAAAAACGGGATTCTCAAATCCCATTTTGTAGTGAAAAATTGGGCATGATCCCGACATCTGATCAAAAATTGGAGACCACATTTATAAAAGCGTATAGTCTCAGCTATAACATACTAAAATCTGGAAGAAAATAGACCAAAAACAACTGAGATACAGCTCAGAGAACAATGTCATGTAGATTCACGATTCGAAAAAAAAATCATCTTCCATAGATATAACACGCAAATAGGGAAAATTCTGACATGGCATCTTCAATTGAAAATTTCACTATGATGACGTCATCAAAATGAAAAATGGTGGTAAAATTTTTGTAGGAAATTGCCTCAGCTACAACATATTAAAATGTGGGCGAAAAACGACCAATAATTACGAATCTAGAGCCAAATTTGCATAAATGTGAGACGTCAAAACATAAAAAATGGAAATTTTGAATTCTAGCGCCATTTCTATGACGTCATAATGTTTATAAGGGTCAAATGATACATGAAATCATATCTATGATTCATCCCCTACCCAACGAGGAAAAAGAATTTGGGGGTTTATGGACTATTTAAAGAGCTAGAGTTAATTTTGTAGAGCATGTTTTTGCACGTTTTTACGTTATTTTCGCCATAGACGCGCGCACGGATTTTGAACTTTGACGCGCCCGTACGACCTTATTATGGATTGAAATTGATTCCAAATTGATGGAAATGATGAAGAAAAGTGTCAGGATTGCAAATCAATCGAAAAAACAGCGTTTTAAGGTTATTTACAACTTGCGCGCGCATAAAACCCGCGCGCGGACGCTTACGCACGGAAATTTTTGAAATGCTCAAATGACCTGAAACGTGTGCAGACTTGATCCTACGTGATTTTGAGCATTTTTAAATTTTGACGCGCGCGTACGCGCACGTCCTGACTCTAGATGACCTGTGAGGATATGACTTTATGACCCGTCAAGTGAAGTTTATGTGATGTGAATATAGTTGATTTTTGATGATCGATTATGAAGATATAATCGATCTTGTAAATTTACAAAATGGCGTCTTGATGACGTCACGATAACGTGATGACCTCCAAAAGCTTAATGGATCATGTTCATGATTGACCTCATACATGACTTGAAACTCGAAGATATTGACATGGCCGATTTTGAGATTTGGTGGCCACAAGAATTTGCCTTAAAAAGAATAAATAAAAAGAAAAATCTTGACAAAATTAAAAGGAGGTCTGTCATAAATGACAGACCACCTAATTACAATTACCGTTAATGTTATGAATTTCATTAAACAGTGATCCATTCACAGATATACATTTTAATATTTATGCTTATATCATTTATATAATGAAATACTTTTTTGTTGGTTTAAGCATCATATAAATCATCAAGGTGAGTGTAATGAATGACATAGAAGTTATAGGCATAAAATCAGGTTACATTTACTTTAATTTGTTGTGAATCTAAACTGAATGCAAACATTGGAAGTGCTGGTATCGTCGATTATCGATATATCATTGGAAATGTGCATTGTTCAGAAATGTGAATCAATGAACATTAGAATAAATAAACATTACAACATTATTACAATCATTAATTGCTATGTAATCTACCTGATCGATTATGAAGCCCTTCCGCAGTTATTTTGTGAGTATATCATAGCATAATGTGTTTTATGCATAAATTAGCATAAATTAATATTAAGATGAAGCAAAATGAATTGATGATTTCATGAATTAGCATTTTTAAATAGGGTGCCATTCACACATTTCCAGGCTAAAATTTACGCTTTTAATACATATGACTCACGTACCAAAAATTGCGCTTTTGTAAATTCTGTCTCCAAAATTTTAACAGAGCTGACTATGCAGTGATTCCCGGATGACGCTAAATCTAATGCTACAGTCACACACGGCCGGGTCACAAAACGGATTTAATCCGGGTGAAAATGAGCCGGATTAGTCCTGGAATGGAGGGTAATTAATGCTACAGTCACACACGGCCGGATTTCAAACCGGGTCCATAAGGAATTAAAACCGTATCAACCCGGTTTGACCCGTATTGACCCGTATCGAACCGTATAAAAATCCGCTTTAAATCCTTAACTGAATCCTTTTCGACCCCTATCGACCCGTGTCAACCCGCTTCGACCCGTACCGACCCGGATGTAAACCTTGTCATGATCCGTTGCATGAAGGCAATGCGGTATACGGCAAGGGTCCATACGGTTTTACGCTGTCGATGCGAGTCAATGTGGTTCGAACAGGGTCAATTCGGATATCAATACGGAATTGAAATCCGTGAGAAAATTTTGAACATGACCAAAAAAATTTCACCGCCGTATCGTAGCCCCCGGAATCCATCAGGAATTGACACGGGTTACGATGCGGGTCAGTGCAGGTCTCTACGGCTCCAACCGGGTCGATACGGTTTTAATTCCTTATGGACCCGGTTCGAAATCGGGCCGTGTGTGACTGTAGCATTAGTAGGCATGTTACTTTTCGAGCATTCGCCCCGCTCTCGCCCCCTTCAATGTTTAATGAGTTGATCCTTGTTTTTACGTAACTCTATTCATCATGGGGGGGGGGGGACGGCTATTGTGTCGTCCCCCCCCCCCCCATGATGAATAGAGTTACGTAACGATTAACGCCCATGCTTATTAGTAAGAAGAAAATGAATGTGAATTTCAGTCAGTCATAAACATTGTCTGCGAGGGAGGATCTAGGATTTAAAAAAAAGGGGGGAGAAAATCCCAGAGAATTCTCTGACAAGCGACAAAAAAAAAAAAAAGCTATCACTGTGGCTGGTTGTCACGTATGATAAAATGATGTTCTACCTTCTATCTGCTTTCCCATAATTCAGTCGAAATATTCGTATCCGACCGCGGTGTGCAGATTGCTCTCAGTAAGATCGCAGAGGGTGTCTGTCGAGCGGGCGAGGAGATCGGCTTTGACGATAGTGACCTCGACAGATTCTGTCGCTTCAGTCGAGAGCGCATCGATTTTGAGGATGGGGAGGAGAGTGGAAGCGGAGAGGTTTTAAGCGGGAGTGGCGAAGACAACGATGACGGTGGCGACGATGATGATGATGACGGATTTTCGATTCATTGGAGCTCTTTCTACGACGGGCTTGAAAACGATGCTTTTTATTTCTAAAATCGTACTGTAACAAAAAAGGAATGTTCACTTTATTTTCACTATACCCCGGGAGTCACGTCAGTATCACTTGTTTAGGAGTGAATACCAAGTGAATAATATCGAGTGTTCTCTAAAACAAAAGTGAATTATCACTCTATTTTTACTATATTTCCACTTCCCCTAGGGGTCACGTCAGTGATCAGTCTATTAATTTTTTTTACAGAGAGTAGGATAAAGATAGGGAAATTTAAGGGAAGAGGGAAAACCAAAGAGATATATTGGTTGTTAAATCTTAAACATCGTGCACATTCGAAAGCCGCAGATTTTGTTTTTCCCCAATTCACTTAGAAAATAGACCTATCTAACTTAGATATGATATTATTACTTCAATAATAATTAAAAACATAAAAATAAAAAAAAATAAAAGCACTGTGAATAGTTGATATTACCTGCTTTTCAATAATGCAGCTGCTCCAATAGCACATTTTTTTTTTCAAACTTTGATGGCAGAATGAAAAAGTGGGGCGAAGAAAGAATGGAAATAAAAGGAATAGAGAAAAGGAAAAAAAACAGTGAACTATGAAATATGAAATTTAAAGAAAGCTACAACTTTTTCCTCTATTACTCCCAGGAAGTGTATTCACTCTCTCTCTCTCTCAGTTCAACGGAAATCCGAAATTGAGGGTCGTACAACAATGTGTTTGCCTCTTCTACCCGCCACCCAATTGAATTTTAAATAGATATCGGTTCTTAGTCAAAATGGAACCTTGTTTTCTTTGAGCCGCTCAAATAGGAAGATAATATGCCCGTAAAACGTTGAGTGTCATATAATACTATGATATACCCGCATCTATTTTAATTGGATTAGACGAATTGTTATCTTTGATTTAAACGTGAAGAGACAATAGCAAGCCATACTTCACTTTTCACCCCGCCAATATTTTGATATAAATTTCCCAACTTGTTTAGGAGTGTAAGTTTAAAGTACTGTTACATGATTGAATATCATGAATGTGAAAAGTGTCACAAGGAAACCCAATTTAGCATTACATGTATTATGTTCCTGATCAGGAACAATAGTTATGTAAATTCATATTTACGCAACGAAATATGTTGTGCACAAATGTGTATACATGTGACTTATACAGTAACTCTGCCCAATTGATAACTTCATCCCCTGCAGGATGATATTCAATCAATAAAGTAGAAATGGTTGCATTTAAGATTATTTGGTGGTAACACTTGCGTATAAAATCTTCTGAATTGAATTGAATTAAAAATCATTAACATATAGTACATCAATATTTTGTTTCAACAAAAAAACGAGAGAGAAAAGATAATAACATCTTAATATGTACATTTCAAATAACAAAATATGTAAACATATCAAAGTAGGTTACTAATATTTGATTCGTATATACATGTACACAGATTAATAAGATATAACTCATTTTAGAATTCACCCCTTAATGGTTTGATATCCTTGATAATAATTTGCTAGACTGAGTATGACATATTCGTTATCTAATTTCATTAAGAATATGAACTTTTCTTCTGCTGTATAAGAAAAACGAAATTGGGGTATTTTGATGATAATAAGCATAATAAAGAGTTGTTTTGTTTTCTTTGCTCATTGATACATGTATCGTGTATGTAGTTCATCACCAATCTATCCTTCCTCACAGTCGGTGCATATTCTAAGATGTATTGGTGTTTTTTCGGGCCTTCTGTGCTTTCCTGTTTATATTGCTAAACTAGCGGGACCCGTGGAAATCCACGGGTTCACTTGTTACATTGCACTCTCAATATTTTCACAATCTTGTGAGTTTATTTATTTATTTATTATTTTTTGGTTAATGAAATTATCACGCATACGTGCTCATGATCACAATTATACTCTGTCAAACATACCCACATACTCAGTTAAAAGTATTGTATAATGTTATGTAATATACAAAATATAGTTTAATTATATGTTAGATATCATTATGACATAAAGGGGGAGGGAGAAAGAGAGGGAGAGAAAGAATATTGGGCCCCTCCCATCACAAAATCATTAATCCGGCGCTGCCCCCCCCCCCCCCCTCCCTCACAAAATCCTGGATCCGCCGTTTGACATGGTGGATGGTCAAGGCAGGCCCTGTCATGCCCTACACTGCCTACAGGCCTTATCATGCTATCTACACTGTGAGTTTATTTTTCTACAATAAAGAAAAAAATGAATGATGCATTCACATATCCCCACCCGCCTGGCCGCTATATCTACGCCATGACTTCAATGGAATAACGCTCCTAGCATATTTGATTTTCAAACTGATAATATTCATGGAACGATTTTTTTTTTTAAAGAAACAAAATAGATGTATACAATAAGATGAATTTACCATCGAATAGAAAATTAATACAGGTGTATTGAAAATAAGAAACCCAGTGAAGCATTTACTGCAGTGGGGGCTTTAAAAAAATTCAAGTATAGAATCTACTCTGACACATGCGCGTACCAAAGGGGTGTTTTGGGTGTTTTATGTGTTCAAACACCCCGGTTTGGTGTTATTTGAAGTCAAAACACCCCACTTACAATTCCTGATAAACTTTTTTTTTTGTTTTGCTTGTCAGAAATTTTTTGAATAAAAAGACTCCCCCCCAAAAAAAAAATGATTTAGGGGGGGGGGGGTTGCTTGCCAGAGAGCCCCCCCCCCCCCCAAAGAAGAAAAAAAAATAAATAAATAAAAAGAAAATAAAATAATAAATACTGATAACTTTTTTTTTTTTTGCTTGTTAGGGAATTTTGGAGTAAAAACCACCCCCTTTAAAAAATCCTGGGCATGCAACTGCTCTGACATACGGTAGGATAAATTCATCGTACGGTATACAATTTTCAATCTTGAAATAAGCAGCGCTCAGTAAGGTATTTACTGCTTGACATTTTGCTGGGAGTTTGGTCGACGGTGAGGCAAAGCACGCGGGCCAATGACATTTGTTCGTTCAGGAGATCGCTCACCTGCTGCCAACGCGACGTCGTCGTGCAACGCGAAGGCGACGTTGCACATGAGGGCGGCCAGGCCGACCGGTCGTGATTGAAGGCGGCTCCCGGCGGGCAGCGGGAAAACATTTTATAGAGTCCATCGGACCCCCTCCTGCAGCGCGTGCATAGTCAATCGGGGCGAGCGCGGGACCCCCCGCGTCGCGTTAGCGAATGAATTATATTAGATTATGACAGCTTATTCTGAAGCGGCATATACGTATATTTCTTCAGAGTCGAAAACTTTCGATAAAATGAGGATATTGTTCCTGCTTAATATCTGACTTAAATTTCCTTATGTTTTCAGTTTGTTCCCATCCCAACTATTCCTGTGCAGATCAGTGGTGAATTGGTTTGGAAAATATATCCTTCATAACGGAAATCAATTCATTTCCGACAACACGTTCACTGTCAGTTAAGTCTACAACATCAATAGGCCTACATTCATTGCTTTCATCAAGATATAGTTTACAAGCATGACACTGCTTTCAATAACGTATGTACATTATTTAACCAGCATGCAGTGTTTTTCTTGTCATTACTCTATTCATTTCATACGCATGGTATAACAGGGAATTACAATCAATATCTTTCATCCGCGACCAATACTTAGCTACACAATCAATTGATAATGGGTATTCTCCCATCTCAGCCAAAATGGCTATATTATTACTTTTCTTATTTACACCAAGAGTATATCTGAGCCACTGTAAGTGAACAGGTTCTAAAACATTTTGGGAGAATAGTTTTGAGTGATCTACATCATTTCTCAAAAATTTTCCAAACACTATGACAAATGCTCCCCAAACCACTGTCCCATACAGAAGGATGGGTTTGATAAGTGACTGGAACAGACGTAAAGCTAGTTTTATATTTGGGGATGAGTAACGAATGATTTGTAAAGTTTGAACATTGTTCTTTTGGATTTTTCTACTGCATTTTCGTTTGCGTTGATGACATTGCCTTATGTATATTATATCAATTAAACAAAATTATGATGGGACTGTTATTATCCAAACTCTCTTATTCCCCTTCCCCTCTTTATCTTTTCTCTCTCTCTCCCTCTCTCTCTGTCTCACTGTTTGTTTGTCTGTGTCTGTCTGTCTCTCTCGCTTTCCTTCTCACACGCCACAAATCATGAATACTATTAAGAAGACCATGTCAAATACTCGGTTCAAGTGCTACCAGTACAAACATCAACGCTGTGTTATTAATTTATTCTTAACCTCAATGGAATCAAGTAACCTTTAATAAATTATCCGAATGACTTACAAACAAAATCCGATATTTTCCTGTTCAAATTTGGATAGATATTTGACAGTGAATGTATATATATATAATATATATGACTGAGCATAGCTCCATTACATCACTCTTCAACTGTTATTATTATTATTTTTATTATTATTATTATTATTATTATCATTATCAAATTCAAATTCAAATTCATTTATTGATTCAAAATCAAAACATATGGGATCATTCTCAATTTTCAGTTTACAAAGCATAGTAGGTATAGATGTAACAGAACAGAAATCAAAAACAAAGCAAAACGAAAAAGAAGACCAAAAAATCAAAACAAAACAAAATCAAACAAACAGACAAAAAACTCGTGTCATAATTCCAGTACGAAGCGTAATATAGATTTAGCGCCAAACAAAAGACAATACTGATATTTATATATTACATACCAACATCTTTTGACTATACCATGTATACAGTATATAGCATAATACCAACATCTTTTAAATATAATACAATGTACCAATACCTTGCGGCAGATTATTCTTGTGTTAGACAATAAGGGGGGGGGGGGGGGCGGTGTTATGTTTTATGATTCATTGCTTTTCACCAGGTCTGGTCGTGTGTCATACATTTCGCTTATTCCTGTTTATGTCTGTTTCGTTATTTGCCATAATTAGTTTCAATTTCTCTTCTTCGTTTAGGTTTTGAAAGTTTAGAGAACATTTTTAATCTGGAATCATTAAAGTGGGAACAGTAAGAAGTGCATTTCATCCTATATGCCTACTTCACAAAGTGGGCATATCCTATCTACTTTCTTGTAACGACCTTCCGCAATCATTAGGTTACTATTACTTATCCTGATTTTGGTGTATTTCAATATAATGTGGGTTTCTTTAATATCGAGCAACAGGTAGTTTTCCAATTTGTAATTGGTTTTTAGGATTTTATATGTTTTCAATTTCGTAGAGTATTCTGTTTCGTTTTCATTAATTAGGGTGTCTTTCCAGGTTTTTATATATCTATCTTTAATTTGCCGAGTACAGCTTCCCTTAACCTTTTGATAGTAAAAGTGTCATGATTTTGCCAAATATGTGAAAATCCTAATGAGTTTAAGAAAGATTTCATGTGTTTGCAATAATTGGCGTTTATGTTCATGCCTTCAGTGTTAAATTTGCTTTACTGAGCTTTTGTTGGTGTAATTTATTATGTGTTGCCAACAGCCAACTGCATCTTTCAATGTGGTCAAAGCAAGGGGAAATCGCCCCGTTTCCGCCAAGACGGCGCTGTTCATCGCCTATCTATTCGTTCCTATTAGGATTTATAAAAAAATTACTTGTAAGGCTTCTGGCAGGAAAGTTTTATAACATTTTTCAAGTTCTTTAGTCTCATTTATCAAATATTTAAGCCTCCATATTTCAGAATTATATAGAATGATAGGTCTTATACAGGTATTTAAGTATTAAGTATGGTATAAAGCACGTTCGGTCTTTCGGGAATATGTTTCGTAGGCTAAACACAGCCTTTTGGCCTTATTGATTAGATGTTTGATTGCGTGTGTAAATGTGCCCGATGGTATGAAGATTATACCTATTTTGTATTCGTTAGTTACTTCTATTTTGGTTTTATCAAATAAAAATACCTTTTTCTTCATCATTTTTCCCGCCTTATTGAAAATCATTATCTTTGTCTTTTGCGTGTTAATTTCTAAATTCCACTTTTCACAATATTCATTTGAATGGTTCAGTGCTATTTGAAGCCCACACTCTTTTTCAGATACGATAACAAGATCATCAGCATACATAAGGCATGAAATTTTTATCATGAACCTAATGTCACAGAATTGCAATGAATCTACAACATCGTTCACGTTCACATACAGAGAGAAGAGGGTCGGGCTTAGTACACACCCTTGTCTTACTCCAACCGAAGAATGTGGGGAAAGAAGGGGTAATTCTGTTTTGGACTTTAATAGAGAATCGTATACTTTATACATATTTCTCGCCAGCCCTCCAAAAGTAGCTAAGTGTGGGGGGGGGGGGGGGGGGCAGTTTTCCTCCATAATTCTCTGACAAGCAACAACAACAACAACATCAAACGTTCTAAAATGAAGGGGCACAATGTATACTAGTCTATCAAAAGGGAGCGGGGGCACGTGCCGGGATTCCCCCCGCCCCCCCCCCCCCCTAAATCCGCCATTGATAGAGAGGACCTTTTACAGAGCATTTTTCATAAGCCCGATAAGTAGTGGTCCTTCACATTCCGCCAGCCCTCCAAAAGTAGCTAAGTGTGGGGGGGGGCAGTTTTCCTCCATAATTCTCTGACAAGCAACAACAACAACATCAAACGTTCTAAAATGAAGGGGCACAATGTATACTAGTCTATCAAAAGGGAGCGGGGGCACGTGCCGGGATTCCCCCCGCCCCCCCCCCCCCTAAATCCGCCATTGATAGAGAGGACCTTTTACAGAGCATTTTTCATAAGCCCGATAATCTTTCCTTTGGGGGTCAAATGTGTCGGGCGGGAGGAGTCTGTCCTCTTCCACCCCCCCCCCCCCCCCTCCCCGGGTACGCTAGTGGTCCTTCACATTCCACCTATCAAGTAAGACCGCCGCCGGTGCCCCTGGCTCAATGGTGGGACCACAGAGCAAATTTCTTAGATTTCGCTGTAGATTACGTGTTTGACCGGAAACAAAATAGTTTTGTATTATTTACCTGACTGCTAAGAAAGCATTATGCTTGTAAATAAGCAGCCAGGGGACAAGCGGATTAAAGTCCTCTCCAATGGACTTGGTCAAGGATTAATGCCCTACCAAAGGGCACTAGTGCATCCACTTGGTTTCGAACTCGCGTCCTCGCAGTTACGAGACCACATAGAAACAGACATTCTAAACTTCACAATATACTTAGAGTTCGATTGATTCAGATTGTTGACAGGTAACTTTTATACAAACACAATGATACATCAATGTCATTTTCCTTTCTGGACAAGAAGTCCCATCTGTTCATAATATTGTGTCATCATTATCACGTAACTAACAACTACCTGGTGTTAGTTGGATTCACCGTTGGATTTATGTTGTAATTGAGCAATTGCGTAGCCATTTTAGGGGGCGGTTGTAAGCACGCTTCTGCTGTGAGTGAGCAGATTTGTTTTTAATATTCAGTTGCTTATATCTAGGAATTAAGGCGCCCGGGGCAAACAATGAAGTTGCACCCCCCCCCCCCCCCCATATATCCACGTCATTGTAAAAGGGAGGGAACAAATCGACCGAACGGTAGATTTTTCTTTTGCATTGTTAACCCCAAAAACGCAATTTCTTATGCAATTTACCCGGGAAGTTAAGGCGCCCGGGGCAAACAATGAAGTTGCACCCCCCCCCCCCCCCCCATATATCCACGTCATTGTAAAAGCGATGGAACAAAGCGACCGAACGGTTGATTTTTCTTTTGCATTGTTAACCCCCAAAACGCAATTTCTTATGCAATTTACCCAGGAAAATTTGTAAATAAGCTCTGCGATCGAGGGGTAGAGATCCGAATTTTTAACGCTGATAAACGGTTTTCTATTAACTTCCTTCTCATATGGGGCGCAATGTAAAGCATTAAGAAATTGTCGAAGAATTTAGGGAGACAACTGAAATCAACGTTGCCTGCAAAGATAACATTTATTGTTGTAGGTCATTCTGCAAACCAGGGTTGGCACGATTGAAATCAACTTTAAATCGCCATGATTTTTTAAAAGAAAATCACCAATTTGAGAATAAAACAAAGAGGTATAAAAGAAGTATCTAAAATTCGTTGTTGATTTTGTTGATGCAGCATTATAAAATCACTCAAATATCATTGTTTGGCCTTTTTTTATTCTTTGGCGAAAAACTCATCCAAGTGAGAGTTACGTATTTAAATCAATTTAAATCAAATAAATCCGATTTTTCTTTCAACCCGGCAATAACAAAATTTGCATTATTGTAGTTACATGTACGTGGAAATAAGATAAGGAAGGAAATCCGTTCATAACGTGACAAAATGTGTTGTCCTCATTGTTTGCGCTAGTGTGCGAAGCGTGCAAATACAACTGAAAATGTGAATATAATTTTCAGTTGTTTCAATTATTTTGATGCAATACTGCACTGTATGTAACAGGGTTGGGTGCAGGGAAGAGGTTTAGCCAATTTTCAGAGAAAGATAACGGCTCGTAGGTCTCAGTTTAGGCTTTTCTTTTGCCCCCGCTTTCTTTCGCTCTCGCTCTCGCTTTTTTTTTTTTTTTTTTAGTTGGCGTTAGGGGGGGGGGGGGACCGCCCCCACCGCCCTCCTGGCTACGCGCCTGTAGTTAAGGTGCTTAAGGGTTGTTGTTGTTTTTTTAAATCCGCAGACAATGAGTGATTTCATTTATTGCCATTGACAAAGTACCGTTTCACAATTACAACCCGATGCCCATTTTGAAAAAAAAAAATGCAAAACAATTTGATATTATCACCAACAAAATATTATTATATTATGACTTTTGTTTGACTTCTCTCTTCATTTTTTCCATTATTTGGGGGTAATTATTAGTATATTTAAAAAGATATATACCGTAGTATAGTATGACTCTGAGATAAGAAGACAAACTGAACCTGCCTTTCTGTCAATCGGTTCTGCCGCCCTCTATTGTCTTCTCACCATATTCAAAATGGCGCGCTACAGGAACGAATGAATGAAATCAACATCCGATTACGACCCACGTGATAACAACAGTTAGGCCTACTAAAGATCGTTAGGTAAGAAACATAACTTTGAAGAATCGATAAATGTTTTAATGCCATAAATTTCCGAGCTCTCACTCTCCTTATAAATTATAAATGAAATTTCAAGCATCGCTTATAGCACTCTCGGGCAAGATGCCATGAAAACAAGAGGTGGAAAGCGGTCGCCTCGTACGGTACTGCAGCTGTAGTGTAGCACCCTAAAAAGTTAGGCGTAGCCGCGCCGAGGCTCAGCAGTAGGCTGCTTTAGATCTGCGACGCTAGTTCTACAACGCGCCTATTAGGTAAAAAAGGTTGTTCTGCGCATGGGCCAACAGCTTTTCCCAGTCGATCTCGCGTCCTCCAATTTCTCACCACGGTTCTGGGGAGGATTTCACTAACGCTTGCGATGCATCGTTAACCCTTCGTAAGGGCTTGAACCCATCGTAAGGGCCTGAATCTGATATTTACATAATAGTTGCTTGGTGAAAAATTGCAATGAAAGAGTGGATAATCCCAACTCAATCTCATTTAATCTTAATATTCGCAACAGAGACGTACGGCTACATTTGCGCGCTGGGGCTGATGATTCTTGCCAGCATAGCCTATATCAACTTACTTTCGGGCATAAACTGCCTATATATTACGATATCCGGTAACCTCGCTGCCCGAATATGAGGTGGTAGCTGCCCGAATATCCTCAGGGGGGGGGGGGGCTCCCCCCCCCCTTATGCACTTTGAGAATCCTATAACTTAAAAGGCTGTCAGCAGAATGTGGTTGATATAAAGATGTAGCTTTACTCGTGTCATATAAACTTTACTATTTGCTAAGTGGGAGTCACATATAACAGACAAGTTGGTAAATTATGCACAAATTAGCATTTGACATCATCATTCTACAAATAATGTCAGTAGTCACATTAAAGAAATATAACACCTTCATTAGTACTAATCACGGCCAAACTCTCAGGAAACAATTTTCTTGTTGAATAACATTGCAAAGAGCAGGCCAGTCTCAATGCAACTTATAAAGAGGTAAACATTATGACAATGAACTAAAATTCAAGAAGAGAATATCACCTTTATCAAATGTACTTGTCAGAAAAAGAAACCAGGTCTGGAAAGAGAAGTAGCAGAAATTCTAGATGGCATTCAGTAAGTTCCTCATATTCTTTGAGAATAAAGAAATCCACTTTGGTATTTCAATATTATTATCTACAATACAAACTGACAACATAATTATCAATATACAATGATGGCAATCAGAGACATCACCAGCGGTAATATAATAGTCGGGGGAGTCATGGACTGAGGGCAATAAAAATCATGGGGGGGGCACACAGTGGCAGACTAAAAATTATTTCAGTACTAAAACTGGACTCCTGTTCCCCTCTTCTCATGCCTGGTGCATGGTTTCAAGCACTGTTCGCCAATATCCATATCTCTCCAAATTAATCCTAATTGTAAGTGTACCCAACTCACTGAACATCCACATGTTGGATGTGTAATTGCCCCTAAAATTAAACTCTTATGGTACTCTCCTTGTACATTTTTTATCATATGATTGCATCAATAATTGTTTTAGTAGTGTTCTGCACAAAAGACAATCATTATTTGCAACACAATAATCATAAGTTTTACCACTAGCCCGCATTCTAACTAGTTCATTAGTAACAGTAGGATGAGAGTCCTCTGCTGATTTCTTGAAAATGCATGGACCCGTTGTAACGTGATTTAAAAACCTCAATTTTCTCATATTTTTAGTGTCATCATCACCTTGTCAATTGGTAGGTGATGCATCTCAGGTATTTCTTTCTTTGCTGCTTTCTTCACCTAATCTTTCCTTCTGTTCCTCCTTCCTTCATGGAATTCATGTGACCGTGATCTAATAAAAAGTGAAGAAAAAGACGTATGACCTTAATATCCTTAATTTCCAGTCAAAATGAAAAAGAGGCAAGATGAAGCTGCATGTACATATATATCTTACTTAAAAGTCAGAAGTTGACACTGAAATTCATCTATGCATCTTTATTTTCAAAGTAGGTAAGGATGTAAACCCGCTTTTAGGATTTTCAAAATGTAAAAAACTGAATAGACAAATTATTGGATTGAAACATGAACCGCTCTAAAAGACAAGCAAGGTTTAACACGGGGGGGGGGGGGGGGGAGAGACTGCTCAAGGCTTGGAAAGGCAGTCTGAGAGGTGAGAGATTATAATTCATGGTGCTTCTGGCATGGGCATGCTCAGTGTTATAGGTAGTGAACTGGGTTTGGGTTGATAATGTAAACCTTGTTTTGCTCTTGCATTATGTTCTGTATATTTTACTAGACTTTTCAGGTTATGATCTTCCCATATTTCTCCTTCTCGTGCTCCACCATTTTCTTCCCTCATACCATCCATTTTCCTCATTCTCTCCCTCTCTCTTTCCTCATCCCACCTCTTTTCTCATCCTTGTCTCCCTCTTTCTTTTCTAATCCTATTCCTCTCTTCCTCATCCTCACCCTCTTTTCTTATCCTTGTTTCCCCTTTCTTTCCTCATCCTATTCCTCTCTTTCCTCATCCTTCTCTTCCTCTCTTTCCTCTTCCTTTCCCTCTCTTTCCTCATCCTATCCCTCTCTTTCCTCATCCTTCTCTCCCTCTCTCCTTTCCTGCCCATTCTCTCCCTATTTCCTCATCGTTCTCTCCCTCTCTTTCCTCATCCTCTACCTCTCTCCTTTCCACCCCATTCTCTCCCTCTCTTTGTCCTCGTCCTTATCTCCCTCTCTCTTTCCTCATCCTTCTCTCCCTCTCTCTTTCCTCATCTTCATCTCATATTCTTTTCCATCCTTCTCCCTCTTTCTGTGCCATCACCTGATGTACATGTATTGACATTCTGCTGACGTTAAAATAACAGTCAATTTACAAACATTTTGCAAGGTATGTTTTACAAAGTATAATATGGTTTCACATCAAACATATTTCTGCAAAACTTGAGAAAATCTTGCAGCTCAAGCTACTTCATTTTTTGAGCAATGCTCATGAAGTATCGCACACACATGGCCTGGGTATTAATTAATTCAGTGGTATTTTGTCCTTAATGCATTTCAGGTTTAGGGTCTCAAAATATGTGCAAGAATTATGATACTTACACATTCAGGCAACATAATTTATATAAATGTATTATTGCACTTTTCCCACAGTGGCACTAAATAAGCAAGTAAGCACTAAAGATAAAATGGCTTGGCAATTGCAATATTCAGCCCCTAAACTGTTTTGGCATGAACCACATTCAGAAAAAGATAAGATACAAAAAATGTTCATAAAGTCACCAAACCTCTCTTTAAGTATGAGAAACCAGTTCTTCAGCATGCATGCTTCTTGCCAAGTTTAAGTTGCACTGTAAAACATGATGAAAAAGGGAAGGAGAAATGGACAACCCCCAAAACATAATAGACCTTTACTTGTACAGTGGTGGGCTTTAATTGGGTTGTTTTGGATAAGAATAAGACAAAAATAATAGAATTAGAAGCAATTTTACCATACATCATACATGTTCTCATTCCTCAACACTGTATGAATCTCCGGGTCTAAGACTTACTCATCAAAAGCAACATGCATGTGCTTTAATTCAGGGAGATCTTTTTAATTCAGGACGAGGATAAGGTCTTTTTAAGAAAAAAAAAATCTGTAGTCTTAACTCACTCATTATTTCTCGCTCCAAAGGACTTAGCCTGCTGTCTCCAGCGTTCTGTAAACTGCTGCCAGGCAATATACAGAGTCGCTTCATTTAAAATGGCAGCATCATAAGAAGCATCTGCCGTCGTGATGCATGCAACTCGCTGTCGGTTTGCTTCACTGGCTACCACGTCTATCTCTCGACAGCAAATGCAGTCGCCTGGCTCAAATGATGGCATCACCTGGCAATGACCACAAAGGCACCCAAAATAATAGAAAAAATAATTACAGAAAAGAAAAATGTAAAATTGGTTTCAAGTTTTCACGTTCTAAGCACCTCTAGTGAGTTTAACACTGTGTGTGGTTAGGATTAGCTTGGCACAACACTAAGTAACGGTAGACCCTATACCCTACAAGGCGCCGGCGCCAGCGGACGTCTTCTGCGAATCAGTCGTATTCACCCCGCCGGCGTTCCGCCGTTCCGAGGACTCGATCAGGTTCATGATGGTGGTGAAATAAAAAGTTCTAGGACAACAAATATACAATGGGAAATAAAATTACGCTTACCATTCAGTATTTTGTAGACGATTAGCATCAGGTTGTGCCGGCAAGTCATCTAAATTTTCCCCGACACCCGTCTTCTAAATCTTCAACCAGTGGCTCATACATCCCAAATTGGCCCCGGGGGAGGGGAGGGTATGTGTCATTTAGACCTGGACGGCATCCGCGTCCATGAAAACGAGTAAAAAGGGTTGTTTTTTCAACACCAGACGGGTAACCCGGGTATCTCGTTTAGGGTATCAAAAACAGGACAATTCTGAAAAAAGGGTATCAAATTGAGAAAAGATACTCGAAAAGGGTAGAAAAATTTAAATTTGACAGTATTCGGGAGCCGGTCAGGAGCCCAACGAACAGCTGCTGTCGGCTGTCAATAATCTTGGGAATCTTCATTGTTAGTAGTCTATTTTCCGCGGGATTGGGCTTTTTTCACTAGAATTCCATGAAATAGTTCTGTTTTTACGCGGGTGTCGATTCTGGGCAGGGGGGATGGGGTATACATCCGCCCCCCCCCCTCAAAAAAAAATTGAGGTGGCCGGGATGGCCTGTATTATCATCCAATTTTTGGGTGGAATAAATAAGAATTATTATATATTTTTAACTGAAAACCAATAATTATCCAAATTTTGATCTTGAACGACCATCACATTTTTTAACGATTATAGATGTAAGGAAATAAGAAATGCCATAATTTCAATGCTAAAATATCGAAGAAAATTCGTTCGCGATTCGCATTGTCATTCTCAATTGAGGGGTCCGTTCATTCCTTCTTTTCGTTAAAAAAAACATTTTGGGATGCTCTAAAATGCAAGTTTTATAGACAGATTTTTGAAAAAGTTCCTGAAGGGGGAAGGGGATATCCCCTCCCACACCCTCCCCAGCTCGCTCGCTTCGCTCAGTGGCGTCTCTAAGGGGGCAGAGGGCACGTGCCCTGGGCGGCACTTGGAGGGGGCGTAAAAAAACGCAAAGGTGAGAGAGAAAGAAAAGGGGGAAATGAAGAATCCGCAGGGTAAATGCACTAGAAATCTAGTTTTTGAAGGTCTGAAATGCGAAAATTTTCCAAAGCTCGGTCGCTTTGCACCCTCGCATAATCATTTTCTTTCAAGATCTCGTAATTTCGCGCCCCAGTAGGCCTATATAGTTCTTAAATAGTTTAAAGCCCTTGTTGTGAATGTGTGGCCCGTATGCATCAACTATATTGATGCATATCATCCTAACTATTATTATGAATAACGCAAAAAGCAGTATCATATTTATCCGTTCCCTGTTCTACCACAAGTTTAAAAATACCAAACAAACATGAAACGAAGAAAAAATAAGGACACGGGAGGAGTATTCTAAAATCGTTCAACTGTCCTTAGATGAGCCATTCGGGTATATATGCATTAACATCTGAGGCGGGGGATGCGGGCTGAAGCCCTCTCCCCCGAGAATATCAAAATTCGGGCACCGCCATCTCATTTCCGGGCAGTGAAATGGTCTCTTTGTAATTTTTATATCTCAGATGATCTAAATTAGCACATTTTGATGACGAAATTAGATTTTCACGATTCTAAAATGTCAATTTTTTGCTCGCAAGCTTCACTCCCTTACTAAATCGAAAAGCTAGAAAGCCATAATACACATGTATTCGGGCAATTGGGAGGTGAGCTCCATACGTCTTTATAATGTAATACTCGGTGGCCCGCGACGTAATTTCAAAAATATATCTCCCCCACCCCGACAAAATAATTAAGAACCCAGGGCTTAAAGAGTTCAAATTATGAAAAAATAAAGATGTAATTGCTTAATTCGCTATATCATGTAAGTTTCATATGACTCCTGCTAAATATTGCGCCCCCAATAAGGATAAAGTATATAAAACAGCATTTGGAAAGGTTCAACTTTTGAAAGAAATCTCAATTGTAGGTAGCCATGCTGCATTTCTCGACTGTTTCTCAAGCCTACAGGGTTTTCGTTAGTTTTGCTTCCGGTTGCAGAAGGGAGCGAATAGAAAACTGTTTATCAATGTATAAAATTTGAGCTTCTCAATTGCAAACTTTCCTGGGTGAAATGCACAAGAAATTGCGTTTTTTAGGGTTAAAAATTGAATTTCACGTTTGGTCGCTTTGCTCCCTCGCTAACGTAGAAAAGTTTGGGTACACGGGGGGGCCTAACTTTATTTTTTGACCCAGGCGCCATAATCCCGAGATACGCCACTGGCTTCGCTCCCTCGCCAGTCACCCCCCCCCCCCCCCCCCCCCCCCCACAGTCGTGAACACGGATCGACACCACTGGTACAGACCATTTCTTGTCATCATTCAACAAAGTAAATTACATTTACTTTAATTTGCTGTGAATCGAAAACTGAATGCAAACATTCATTTCCCCCCCCCCCCCCCCCCCCCCCCCCGGTAAACAGATTAGTCAGTTTAAGCAGGCATTTTATTATTCAAGCAATGTTAGGTCTGTTAAGCCCATATTTTTTCAGTTTTGGGAACAGACTTGACAACAGCACCAAACTTTGCAGATGTACTTGTTAGGAAAATAGCTTTATATTTTCTCACAGGAACCATATCGAATCAAACCCAATCTTCAAGCAAAGGTATGTTAATTTATTCGATTTGCATCGCATTCAATCAGTGAAGTCCATTGCCATGGTAAATATCAATGGCTTAAAAATGTTGCAAACTTTCTATATGTATTTCTTAGGGCAATAGCTTTATCTTTTCCCACAAGACCCATCGAATTAAATCTCATTAGCATGCAAATTTATGCTAATTTGAGCCATGCAATTATGGTATTATAATGTACCTATAGACAAGGTAAAAAAGTCAAAGTGCTTGAAAATGTACCAAACTTTCCATATGCATTGGTTGTGCCTGCAGATTTAATGTTTCCCACAGGACGTTACTGCAAAATAACTCACATCTTCATCCAACATCTCCCAAATTCACCCAAATTATGGAATTAATGTATCCAAAATGTTAATGCCAATCATACTGTGCAAATTTAAGAGCTTCATGTTTCCAATACGTACGGTATTTGCATTCAAATCAAATTTCAATTTTAATTCAAGACATTTATTTCCAAATTTTTAATATTAGTATACAAAGCAAAAAAAAATAGCAAAAATTATGTACATGTATTTTTAACAGAAATATGACATAATATGCATTCATGTGGTACATACATAGTTGGAGGACACACATCTGAAAGCAAACGCTTGCGGCGTTTACTCTGAACATAACAGCTTAACCTTGTCTTTACATTTACGTGACCTTGTTTACCAGTGAATATCATATTGGAAGTGCTGGTATCGTCGACGTCGATTATTGCTATATCAATGGAAATACATAATGTGAATCAATAAATAAACATTACAACATTATTGCTACCATTAATTGTTATTTAATCTACCTGCAGAATTTCCCAAATTTATGCAAATTATAGAATTAATGTATCAACATGTTAATGCCATACTGTGCGAATTTAAGAGCTTTAGCTCTGCAATACGTACAATATGCATTCAAATTAATAAATTTACTCCGAACATAACAATTTAAACTTGCCTTTTTATATACCTGACCTTGTTTACCAGTGAATATCATTTTGGAATTGCTGGTATCGTTGATTATTGATATATCATTGGAAATGTGCATTGTATACATAAATGTGAATCAATTATAATAAATGAACATTAGAATAAACAAGCATTACATTATTGCAATCATTAATTGTTATCTAATATATCTAATCGATCTAACCTATGTGGTAGAATATGAAGCCCTTCAACAGTTATTTCGTGAGTATATCATTGCATATGTGTTTATGCATAAATTAGCATAAATTAACATTAACATGAAGCAAAATGAATTTGATGATTTCATCACATTCATGAATTAGCATTTTTAAAAAGGAAGCCATTCACAATTTTTTTGGCTAACATTTACGCTTTTAATACATATGACTCACTTTTGTAAATTCTGTTTCCAAAATTCTGTTAACAGACCCGACTATGCTGTGATTCCCGATGATGCTAAATTAGTATTTTTTAGAGTAAGATGGAGAATAAGATAAATATAGAGAAATTTTGTTTTTCCCCAATTCACTTAGAAAATAGACCTATCTAACTTAGATATGATAACTTTATTTTTTGCCCCAGGCGCCATAATCCCGAGATACGCCACTGGCTTCGCTCCCTCGCCAGTCACCCCCCCCCCCCCCCCCAGTCGTGAACACGGATCGACACCCCTGGTACAGACCATTTCTTGTCATCATTCAACAAATTTCTGCCATAGGAGTGCATTCCTAACGTGTAATTTGCCCAGGAACTTAGCATGTTTTGTTTTATTTCATCATTATTATATGATTCTTGTAGCTAGTGTACAAAATGATGATCATTCATGTGTTTCAAATTTTGCTGAAATAAAAATACATGGTAGGAATTTATTCCTTGAATGCTTTCAGCACCTTATAGGGCAGCTGGGCTAAAGCCATGAGGGTAATATTGGAGCGCTTGAGCACCATTGGTGGATATGACCGCTATATAATATCCAATATTATTATTATTATTATTATTATCTTATGTTATAAAGTGTAGCAATTATCTTTAATTTATCACATGTACATGTATATCACAACTCCAAGAAATATAAACATCCCAAAAGGCTTAGGGTAATATTGTTCATATATTGTTCATATATTGTTTATATATTATGCCATCTTGTCAATTTGTTTTTTGGTGACTGAACCATGGATGTATAGTGTTTGTGTGCATACGGTTTTTTCAAATCATCAAGTTCTGCAAGTGTTTCCATGAATATCCTCATGGCCCATGTTTATCATTGAATTTGAGTGGTTTTTTTGTAGCCCCTCCCTATCTTTTCATTTGTTCCTGTTGTGAAAGGTCCTAATACTAGCTTCATAAACTAGCAAAATAAGCGGCATCTGAAAATCTTCCCGTGGATATTTTTTCATTAATCCAAAGAGGTTCTTTTCTATTCTTTCAATAAAAACATCATTCTGTAAGCCTGTGTTCCAAAGTAAATATTTGCCTTTAACTCTTCCTTTTTAACAAAATAAGGGCCAAGAAGAACCAATCCTCTAATAGGGTGTACAATACTTTGCAAAATCTAAAAAATCCCTGTTAAGGATCTAAAAATCTGAAAATTGTGGCGGGTTTCCCTGAATAGGTATCAAATATCTTCCACTAAAATCCTCGTTTAGGGTACTTTTCAGAAAGTCACGGACGCAGATGCTGTCCAGGCCTCAATGACACATACCCCCCCCCCCCCGCAAATTGGACGCCAGTTGCTTGAGGCTGATCTTGCGTCTCATCCCCATCTTCCTTCTCCTGCATACACCTCCCGATCTGAATCAATTTCACTGCCTGAAGAATACTCCAACTCCAGATCCAACTCTAAATCACTTTCTTCTCCGTTTTCGCTCATTTTTTTTTCGACTTGACTGACAGATTTTTACAACAAAAAAAATTCAGATCATGCGATTCCGCTATCTACTACACGTGTACACACACCCGGAAGTAGTGAAAGCCTACAACCCGTGACGTCATCTTAGAAGCGGTAGATTCGGACGATTGCGATTTGTTTTTAGAAGGCAAATCTGAAAAAAGTGGTTTTTGCTCAAATAAATCTACTAAGGCCCCCCAAAATTCTGAAAAAAAATATTTTTGAGTTTCTGAAGTTACAAGCTTTCTTTAGAACTCACATTGTCATTCAATCAGGTTCTACTTTAACCGAGTCATTTGGCCCGCCTTGGATGCCTGGGAAGGCTCGTGGGAAGAAGGCTCGAGGAAGGGTTCTGGTGAGTATCGACGAAAAATGGATCTACAACTTCGAACAAAGTAGGACTGCTATAACATTTATTACAATTTCAATAACCGGTAATGTTATGAATTTCATTATAAACAGTGATCCATTCACGTATATATTTTAATAATTATATTTACATCATTTATATCATTAAATACAATTTTTGTTGGTTTAAGCATCATATAAATCCTCAGGGTGAGTGTAATGGAGAGAGAAGTTGTAGGCATAAAATCAAATTACATTTACTTTAATTTGTTGTGAATCGAAAACTGAATGCAAACATTCAGGATCCCTCCCCCCCCCCCCCCCCCCCGTAAACAGATTAGTCAGTTTAAGCAGGCATTTTATTATTCAAGCAATGTTATGTCTGTTAAGCCCATATTTTTCCAGTTTTGGGAACAGACTTGACAAAAGCACCAAACTTTGCAGATGTACTTGTTGGGAAAAAAGCTTGATATTTTTTTCACAGGAACCATATCGAATCAAACCGCATCTTCAAGCAAAGGTATGTTAATTTATTCGATTTGCATCGCATTCAATCAGTGAAGTCCATTGCCAAGGTAAATATCAATGGCTTAAAAACTTTCCAAACTTTCTATATGTATTTCTTATGGCAATAGCTTTATCTTTTCCCACAGGACCTTTCATTTAATTTCATTTATTTATTTCCACATTAAAACATGTTAAAATGAATACATTGTATTATAAGACCATTAGAGAGATATTACAAAACTGTGGCGGAGCCAAATGAAAGCCAAAGGCTTGTACAGATTGGCTCCTTTCAAAATCAATTAATAGTCACAAATGCAAAATAATTAACATAAAAGTATGAATATTAAGTAATTGCATGTAAAAAATATTAAATATTAAGAAAAACTACGGATAGGACAGATTACAGGAAGGAGTAAGTAAGAGAGGTAGAAGTACATTTGAAGTATATAAATTCTGGAAAGCAATATTACATTGTGATAAGGAGTAATTTATAATTGCGTTTTAAATAGTTATAGGATGTACTGTATTTCAAAGTTTCGGGTAGATTATTCCAAAGTAGTGGACCATTATAAAATATTGAGTGCTGTCTTATAGTTGTGCGAAATAAAGGTAAGTGATAATTGTTTAAGTTTCTGGTTTCATAGGAATGGATATTATAATTTTTCATGAAGTAATTCTGAAACAATTGTGGCAATATGTCATTATGACATTTTTTTTTTAATCCTTTTATTTCAAAAGTTATAATAAAAGGGTAACAATCAGTCCCAGGATACAAGTTCTTCAACATTGTACAGGGTATATATATATATATATATATACAATCATATGACAAAAACAAGGCAATAGGCACATAACAAATCGAGTACACAATTATGTATATCAAATATGAACAAAATAATGGTAACATTATTATCATTATTATTATTAATAATAATATTATTGTTATATTATTACTATTATTACTTTTATTATTATATTGTTATTAGTAGTATTGTTATCATCATCATCATTAGTACTTTTATTATTTTATTATTATATTATCATTACTATTTTTATTATTTTTATTATTATTATTATTTTCGTGATCTCCTTCGCCATCATCATTAAGTATCGAGGTTGAAAGGATGTATATTTTTTTTACACCGTCTTACATTCTTGAACAGAGAATAGAATATATATATATATACATGTGTAATATGAATATAGAGCATTGAGAGAATAAACCATAATGATTTTACTGCAGGGGGATTACATATTGATATATGAATGGTGTAGAATGGTATAAGCATTTTTACAATATGGAACAAAAACGTCATACAAAATGGTGGAGACTGTATTAATATAAAAATTCGTACTGTGGGAAATACATAAACTGCTTATTTTAAAGTCTATATACGCAATGAAAGCCTAGAAAAGCAATGTCTATCTATATCAATTTGGTCTGTTAAGCCGAAAGTATGGGGACATAATATGGGTATATTTAATCTAACAGAGTTATGTCCGTCCAAGAAGGGTCTGACCTTGCGTTGAATATAACATAGGAACCAATAAGTGCTAATCGACTTAACTTATTCACGACACTCTTAGATGCTTTCTCCCCAACAAAACGGAATATTTTTTTTATTTGCTTTTGGTTTTCCTTTGTGACTACCCCCCAAACCCCCCCCCCCCCCCTCCCCCTGCTGCCAATCTCAAAGCAAACCAAGTGTGACTCGATATCCTTCCCCTTGATATCCTCGTTTAACTGACAATACCGTTCGACTTTCCTATCCCGGGCTTTCTTTATGTTGGGTTCAAATGGGACGGTGAGTTCTACAAGGACTACCCGTTTACCTGGATAATACAATACAATGTCTGGTTTTTCGGTAGTTGGGAGTACATGAGGGGGGACTGTTCCACCACTTACTCTGCCTGGTAAATCTGCGTACAAAGACATAGTTACCTGGTTTTTGTCGGCTTTATCCTTTAACTCAGTTACCATATACCTCAGAACACTATTATGTCTATAAGTGAGTCGACCTTGGGATAAAGCGGTTGGACACATATTGAGGATATGTTGTAGGGTTCCCCTCCCGCTACATAATGGGCATTTTTCAGTTAGTGTTTTCCCCCATAACATCAGGTTGTCAGGACTGGGAAGGCAATCTATAGCAGCCCTTGCTGCAAAACTGAGTACACCTTTCGGTAGATTATATATAGCAGATCGCCATGTCAGGTCGCTTTCTTCCTCTTCCAGTAATTGCAGTAGGTTTCCTTGCTTAATTAAGGAATTGAATCGTTCCTTCCATTTCAAGGCGATAGTTTGAGAAATTACCTTTTTAACATCGGATTTCATATGTTTCCATGACTGGGGGTTAGTACACTGTTGTGTAGCCCTGTCAATCATATCCTGGGACTTTTTCACTCCATTAGATTTACATTTGGATACCCACTTGCTTTCCCTGTCTATTTTACACTGTATAGCATAGTTGGCTTTAGGATCACCTTTTATTAGTGTTGATGCTATAGCTAGGGTGTGACATTCCAAATACAGTTCAGATAACAGTTTCAGTTTTAACCCTTTTCGTGAGTAGAGGATTGTTGGTGTAGCCCCATACAGAGGGATATTAAGCCATTTCTTGATCATCTTGGTCTGTATACTATCAAGTGACTTGAGCTGGCTATCGGTGAGAGTGTGTACTGTTAACAGATACACTGTGTAAAGATATCAAATCATAAATTGGAAGAACTTTTAGAGTATTAAATAAAGGTTTACTTGGAGCTAAATAATCTGAGCTTGTTATTGTGCGAACTGCCCTTTTTTGGAGGATAAGAATTTTGTTTAAATTTGATTTAGATGTATATCCCCAAACAATACTGCAATAACTCAGATAAGGTAAAATGAGTGTATCATACAACATTTTAAGTACATTTTTAGGTAAGAATTGTAATTTACTCAATACCCCTATATTTCTGGCAATTTTATTACAAACATAGTTTATATGAACATTCCAGGATAATTTATTATCTACATAAACTCCAAGAAATTTAGTGTTTTCTACTAATTGAAGTCTTCTGTTATCAAAATACAAGGCTAAATTATCATATTTTATCTTCGAATTAGTGAACAACATACATTTTGTTTTGTCGACGTTTAAAATCAACTTATTTGCATTCATCCATACCTTAATTTTATTTAATTGTATATTTACTGAATTGAATAAAGAACATATATTATTATTTGACATAAAAATACTTGTATCATCTGCAAATAATAAGTAATTTAAGGAATGTGTACATTGTGGAAGATCATTAATATAAATTAAAAATAATAAAGGTCCAAGGATTGAACCTTGGGGCACTCCACATCTAACAGTTCTAGGTTGGGACTTAATTCCATTTACAACAGTTAGCTGTTCCCTATCAGATAAATAATTGGAAAACCATTTCAGAGGTACTCCACGAATGCCATAATAGTTTAATTTAAATATCAGGATGCTGTGATCAATGACATCAAAAGCCTTGGATAAATCGATAAAGACTGTTAGTGTGTGATCTCCATTGTCAAGAGCATTATATATATGGTTGAGAAATTCCAGAATTGCTGTAGATGTGGAGTGCCCCTTTCTGAAACCAAATTGATTTTGAAAAAGTAAGGAATGTTTGTTGACGAATGAGAGTAATCTATTATACACACATCTTTCTAATATTTTACTGAATATATTAAGTACAGATATTGGGCGATAATTGTTTATATCTTCAATACTACCCTGCTTATGAATTGGACTAACACGTGCTATTTTCATTTCCTTTGGAACAACACCAGTTGTCAAACTTATATTCAGAATTTTACACAAAGGTTCACAGATGATTGTTATGACTTTTTTCACTACAGAAATACTAATATCATCTAACCCAGCACTTGTATTAGTTTTCATTTTAGATACTATGTCTATAACTTCATTAGGAACAACTGGATTAAAAAATATGGAATGTTTATTAGGGTTAGTTAAATAACAGTCAAAAGAACGTGCATCCCTTGATCCCACCTGTTGCTGAGAAAGTAATTTTTGGCCCTATATTAACAAAAAATTCATTAAATTCATCAGCTATTTCCATGTCATCTGTTATTGTCTTTCCGTTAGTTTTTATCGAAGTAATTTTGGAAAATTTTGAATTATTTTTATTTAGGATTTGGTTTATTTGTCTCCAAGTTGCTTTCATATTATTTCTAATCATATTGAATTTATTTTGGTAGTAAACAGACTTAGCATTTCTTATTTTAGTTGTAACATGATTTCTATATTTTTTATATTTACTGTAAAGATAGTCAGTGGGATTCTTCTTATAATTTTTATACATTCTTAGACGTTTACGACATAATTTTAATAAAGTAGGAGTCATCCAAGATTTTTTATTATGTTTTTTCTTAATCTTAACAAATTTGTAAACAAAACATTGATTGTATAGCCCTATAAATTTTGTTATAAACATATTATATGCTACATCAGCATTATTAGGAAGATTCCAGTTTATTTGCCTAAGTTTAGAATAAAACATAAAAAGGGTTTGGTCATTTATGAGACGTCTCGAGAATGTGATTGATTCACCATTACTATGAAAATGAGATGGAAGAGAAACAAATATGGGCAAATGGTCACTTACTTCTAATTCTAAAATTCCTGAATTTAAGTGGTCATTGGTATTTGTGAAAATGTTGTCAAGTAAGGTAGCCGAGTGTGTGGTTATCCGAGTAGGTTTATCAATAACAGGAAAAAAAGAGTAACTAAACATTAAATTAGCAAATGTGTCCACTTTAGTATTTTGATTAATTTGTAAAAGATCTAAATTATAATCACCCATGAAAATACAATCTAGTTTAAGTGAATTGATTCTATTTAAAATGTTAGTCATATGTAATACAAACTCATCAATTGATTGATTTGGAGGACGATATATAACACCTACTAATTTATGTACTCCTTTACCTGTAATTTCTATAAACAAACTTTCTAATGAATCATTTACCATTGACAGATCTTTGCGTTCAATGAATGAAAATGATTTGTGGACATATAAACCTGTTCCACCCCCACGTTTCTTCTGCCTGTCATTGTTTATAAATACATAGTCTTGAAGTTGAAACAACTCAATAGGGGATGTATCGTTCAACCATGTTTCGGTCAAACCAATAATTTTAAAATCATGTTTTAAACAAATGTAAGGATAGATCCAAATTTTCAAAATTCCTTTTTAAACTGAGACAATTAAAATGAATGTATGATTGATAATTGTTACTATGCTCACCATATTCTTTATTGAATTCATCCACACTAAAGTACGAGCAGTTGTTAAATGTATTATTTTCTTCAGTTTCCACAGTTGATATTAAATCGTGAATGCTATTAGTACATCTATCGTTGCAAGCAGATGAAGAACCGAACATTTTCGTAAAATTTTAATCATCAACACAGTGTAAAGGGTTCTTATTATCAAATATACAGTTACTATTCATATAAGTTTTTACATAAAATGTCAAGTTACCAAACTTCATGACTCCCAGAATGTAGAGTGAAATAAGAAGAGATAAGTACAGACAAAGACAGGTTCAGAATTAAAAAGATATATACATAATTAAAATATTTACAGTCTATTACAATAATGACAAAATACGATGAGTGCATAGTAATGCAGGATGGTGCGAATAAAAGATCCATGTGTACTATCAAAAAGTTTGTAAAATGATGCAAGTTCAGTATTAATTGAATATTTTATATTTTACTGCGTACAAAGGACTTTCTAAGTTCAGATTAAATGTTCAATATATATTTTTTTGTAGGTAATTAACTGACTTCTTTGCTTTGTCTCTTACCTATAATCTTTATAGCATGCAAATTTATGCTAATTTGAGCCATGCAATTATGGTATTATAATGTACCTATAGGCAAGGTAAAAAAAGTCAAAGTGCTTGAAAATATATGATTGGTTGTGCCTGCAGATTTAATGTTTCCCACAGGACGTGACAGCAAAATAACTCACATCTTCATCCAAAATCTCCCAAATTCACGCAAATTATGGAATTAATGTATCCAAAATGTTAATGCCAATCATACACTGCGAATTTAAGAGCTTCATGTTTCCAATACGTACAATATTTGCATTAAAATCAAATTTCAATTTTAATTCAAGACATTTATTTTCAACTTTTCAATATTAGTATAAAAAGCAAAAAAAATAGCAAAATTATATACATGTATTTTTAAAAAGAAATATGACATAATATGCATTCATGTGGTACACACATAGTTGGAGGACACACATCTGAAAGCAAACGCTTGTGGCGTTCACTCTGAACATAACAATTTAACCCTGTCTTTTCATTTACGTGACCTTGTTTACCATTGAATATCATATTGGAAGTGCTGGTATCGTCGACGTCGATTATTGATATATCATTGGAAATACATAATGTGAATCAGTAAATAAACATCGCAACATTATTCATTTTATTGCAACCATTAATTGTTATTTAATCTACCTGCAGAATTTCCCAAATTTATGCAAATTATAGAATTAATGTATCAAAATGTTAATGCCATTCGTACTGTGCGAATTTAAGAGCTTCAGCTCTGCAATACGTACAATATGCATTAAAATCAATAAATTTACTCATAACATAACAATTTAAACTTGTCTTTTTATAGAAATGTTGGGTAAATGCCACTGGGTAAATGAAGATTGGGCATAGGTTGGTTAAATCTTGCTCAACTTTTACATGCATTTACCCAACATTGGTCAAAAATTAGAATGAAATTGGTAAAGTTTAGCCAAAAGTTGGTCGGACTCATAGGGACCCTCATGTTGGGTAAAATTTGGGTAAAATTTTGCCCAATATTTCTAAGAGTGTACCTGACGTTGGTTACCAGTGAATATAATTTTGAAAGTTCTGGTAGCGTTGATTATTGATATATCATTGGAAATGTGCATTGTATACATAAATGTGAATCAATTATAATAAATTAACATTACAATAAACAAACATTACATTATTGTAATCATTAATTGTTATCTAATCTACCTAATCGATCTAACCTATGTGGTAGAATATGAAGCCCTTCAACAGTTATTTCGTGAGTATATCATTGCATATGTGTTTATGAATAAATTAGCATAAATTAACATTAAGATGAAGCAAAATGAATTTGATGATTTCATCACATTCATGAATTAGCATTTTTAAAAAGGAAGCCATTCACAATTTTTTGGCTAACATTTACGCTTTTAATACATATGACTCACTTTTGTAAATTCTGTTTCCAAAATTCTGTTAACAGACCCGACTATGCTGTGATTCCCGGATGATCTTCAGCTTCAGCTCTGCAAAACGTACAATATGCATTAAAATCAATAAATTTACTCAGAACATAACAATTTAAACTTGTCTTTTTATATACCTGACGTTATTTACCAGTGAATATCATTTTGGAAGTGCTGGTATCGTTGATTATTGATATATCATTGGAAATGTGCATTGTATACATAAATGTGAATCAATTAGAATAAATTAACATTACATTATTGCAATCATTAATTGTTATATAATCTACCTGATCGATCTAACATATGTGGTAGAATATGAAGCCCTTCAACAGTTATTTCGTGAGTATATCATTGCATATGTGTTTATGCATAAATTAGCATAAATTATCATTAAGATGAAGCAAAATGAATTTGATGATTTCATCACATTCATGAATTAGTACTTTTAAATAGGAGGCCATTCACAATTTTATATGGCTAACATTTACGCTTTTAATACATATGACTCACCGACCCAAAATTGCGCTTTTGTAAATTCTGTCTCCAAAATTCTGTTAACTGACCCGATTATGCTGTGATTCCCGGATGATGCTAAATCTTAGTAGGCATATTACTTTTCAAGCGTTCGCCCCGCTCTCGCCCCCTTTCAACGTTTACTGTGTTGATCCTTGTTTTTAAATAGGCCTATATATTATCTTACTTAGAAGAAAATTAATGTGAATTTCAGTCAGTCATAAACATTGTCTGCCAGGTCATGGGTGGATCTAGGATTTAAAAAAGGGGGGCACAAAGCGCAGAAAATTCTCTGACAAGTAGCAAATAAAAAGAAAGTTATTAATTCTAAAAGGGGCCACAGCATACAAGGGGGGGGGGGCACAATGTACACGTTTCTTTCAGGGGGGCAAGGGCAGGAAGTCGCCCTCCTAAATCCGCCACACTGGCCGGTTGTTAGGTATGATAAAATGATTTTCTACCTTCTATCTGCTTTCTCATAATTCAGTTGAAAAATTGAAATCCAACCGCGGTCTGCACATTGCCCTCATTAGGATCGCAGAGGGCATCTGTCTATTGGGCGAGGAGAGTGGCTTTGACGAGAGTGACCTTGAGAGATTCTGTCGAGGGCGCATCTATTTGGATGAACATTTTATTGGCGATGACAACGATGACGGTGGCGACGATGATGATGACGGATATTGATTCATTGGAGCTCTTTATACCACGGGCTTGAAAACGATGCTTTTTGTTTCTAAAATCGTACTCTAACAAAAAAGGAATGTTCACTTTATTTTCACTATACCCCGGGAATCACGTCAGTGATCACTTGTTTAGGAGTGAATACCAAATTAATAATATCGAGTGCTCTCTAAAACAAAAGACCCCCTAGGGGTCACGTGAGTAATCAGTCGATTTAATTGTTTAGAGTAAGATCGAGAATAAGATAAATATAGAGAAATTTATGGGAAGAGGGAAAACCAAAGAGATATACTCTTTGTTAATTCTGAAAAATCGTGCACATTTTAAAGCCGCAAATTTTGTTTTCCCCGAATTCACTTAGAAAATAGACCTATCTAACTTAGATATGATATTATTTTTTCAATAATAATTCACTTCGTAATTTAAGAAAAATAAAAGCACTGTGAATAGTTGATATACCTGCTTTTCAATAATGCAGCTGCTCCAATAGAACACACTTATTCTCAAACTTTGATGGCAGAATGAAAAAGTGAGGGGGGGGGGAGAAAGAATGGAAAAGAAAGAGAAAAGGAAAAAACAGTGAACTGAAAAACATGAAATTTCAAGAAAGGTACAACTTTTTCCTCTATTACTGCCAGGAAGTTTATTCACTCACTCTCTCTCTCTTTCTCTCAGGTCAACAGAAATCCGAAATTGAGGTTCGTACAACAATGTGTTTGTTTTCTTTGAGCTGCTTAAATACGAAGATGTCCGTAAAACGTTGACTATTAAATGATTTCGATTGCATTAGACGAATTGTTATCTTTGATTTAAACGTGAAGAGACAATAGCACCGAAATGGTACTGTAAAATTTTACCCAATATTCTGTTGTGTACATTTTATCCCAAAACATGCAAGCCATAATTTTACCCCGCCAATATTTTGGTATAAATTTCTAACTTGTTTAGGAGTGTTTAAAGTTTAAAGTAATGTTACATGAATATCATGAATGTGATAAGTGGATTACATGTATTATGTTCCTGATGAAATCAGGAACATAATAAATGTAATGCTAAATTGTTTTGTAATAGTTATGTAAATTCATATTTTTCTCTCTTTACGAATTGAAACATTTGACATTATAAGCTGAATCTTGTAATTCAAACGATAAAGTGAATTTGAATAATTATGAATTTACTCAACGAAATACGTTGTGCACAAATGTGTATACATGTGACCTATACAGTAACTCTGCCCAATTGATAACTTCATCCCCTATATGATTATATTCAATCAATAAAGTAGAAATGGTTGAATTTAAGATATCCTGGTGGTACATATTAACACTTACGTGTAAAATCTTATGAATTTAATTGACTTTATTAAACATCATTGCATAGTACATAATAACTGATGTACATTTCAAATAACAAAATATGTAAACATATCAGAGTAGGTTAATAATATTTGATTCGTATATACATGTACACATATTTTAGAATTCAGCCCCTTAAAGTAGAACTTTAATGATTTTAAATATTGGCTTAATACTTATTATTGCATAGATGGCATAAATTAAACAAGGTTATCGAAATTCAACGCTTGGAAACATTTGAAGTAATGATTATTATCAATTATAAAACGGTAAAATACAGCCCCCGATATAGCAGCTGAAGAGCTCCTCGAACGCTGCTGAGATATGTGACGACACACCATGGACCAGTCCGGTCTAAGCAGACGATGTCCCATAACATCTTACACATTTTTCAGAGCCTATTTTGTCATCTCCTCTTCACTTATTTCTCTTCCTTCACTAGTGTCAGTCTTAATGTTAGTCTGTTGCCTCACTCTTAACTTCGTGTATGGTATTATTTTGATGAAAAATGCAGCGTTAAAAAAATAAAGGAGTCAGTCACTTGTAAAGAAAATAAGACGCCATTGTATTTTCAGCTGCTTGCACCGGGGCATGTTCGGCGTTTCAAGAGGGAACGAATACCATCCTGCTATTATTCGGAGGGCTTTTCAATTTGAAAGTGGGGTTTATTTCATTGATCATTTACCCTTCTCCTGTGTATTTACAATCAAACGGTTTTAGCTATCAGAATCAGTTTCACTTTCCCTTTATAATGGTGTGAAATAAGGTCATGTTTAAATACACCAAACTCTTTATAATTTGATAAATAATTGCATTGCAATTACGTTCATTCATAATAGGACGTCGTCTGCTTAAGCAGGATCGATCCCTTGTGTGACGACATCAAAACATCGCTATATTTCTGGCGAATCCTCGGATATTCCAGATGCTGAGAAGAGCTTTTATTTGTGTTGTTTTTATAATCATCAGATACGCAGTTGACATAAAACTTATACGATTGCCATCTGTAAGCTTCCTAGTTTCTAGTGATACATTAATTGCCATATTTGTGATTTTCTTTGAATAGCTACTTTAATGATATGATATCCTTGATATAATTTGCTAGACTGAGTATGACATATATTCGTTATCTAATTTCATTAAGAATATGAACTTGTCTTCTCCTCTTTAAGAAAAGCGAAATTAGGGTATTTTCATGATAAAGCATCTAAGTGTTTTATGGCAAAATATCAGTGTGCGTAGTTCGTCACCAATCACTCCTTCCTCACAGTCGGTGCATATTCTAAGAGCTATTGGTGTTTTCTCAGGCCTTCTGTGCTTTCCTGTTTCTATTGCTAAATTATGGCAGTTTATTCTGAAGCGGCATATACTAGTTTTCTTCGGAGTCGAAAACTTTCGATAACATGACTGTAGAGACTGTTCCTGCTTAATATCTGACTTAAATTTCCTGTATCTTCTCAATTAGTTCCAATCCCAACTATTCCCTACATTACTGTGCAGATCAGTGGTGAATTGGTTTTGAAAAAAAAAATCCTTCATAACGGAATTCACTTCATTTCCGACAACCCGTTCACTGTCAGTTAAGTCTACAACATCAATACATTCATTGTTTTCATCAAGATATAGTTTACGAGCTTTCAATAACGTATGTACATTCTTTAACCAGCATGCAGTGTTTTTTCTTGTCATTACTCTATTCATTTCATGCGCATGGTATAACAGGGAATTCCAATCAATATCCTTCATCCGTGACCAATGCTTAGCTACACAAGAACATAATCATTTAATAATGGGTATTCTCCCATCTCAGCCAAAATGGCTATATTATTACTTTTCTTATTTACGCCAAGAGCATATTTGAGCCATTGTAAGTGAACAGGTTCTAAAACATTTTGGAAGAATAGCTTTGAATGACCTACATCATTTCTCAGAAATTATCCAAACACTATGACAAATGCTCCCCAATCCTCTGTCCCACACAGAAGGATTGGTTGATAAGTGACTGGAACAGACGTAAAGCTAGTTTTATATTTGGGGGATGAGTACCGAATGATTTGTAAAGTTTGAACATTGCTCTTTTGGATTTTTCTACTAGATTTTCGTTTGCGTTGTTGAAATTGTCTTATGTGCATTCTATACATTAAACCAAATTATGATGGGACTATTATAATCCAAGCTCTCTTATTCCCCTTTATCTTTTATCTCTCTCTCTCTCTCTGTCACTGTTTGTCTCTCTCTCTCGCTTCCCTTCTCACACGCCACAAATCATAAATACTATAAAGAAGACCATGTCAAATACTCTGTTCAAGTGCTACCATTACAGATATCATCGCTGTATTAAAAAAATACGAATTGATGATGTTGATTCAAATATTTTTAAGGTATCCCATGGTGTTCCCCAAGGCTCGCGCCTTGGCTCTTTACTTTTCACTTTATACACTAGCAAACCTATCAAAGACATTCAAGAAAATTTTCCTATGGTCTCTTGTCATTGCTTTGCAGATGACACTCAGTTATAATAATAATAATAATAATAATAATAATAATAATAATAATAATAACAATAATAATAATACATTTATAAAGCGCAGTAACTATCCAACAATTTGTATATATTCTACTGCATGAGCTCCTGATATACTTGTTATTAATTGAATATAATTATATGCTTTGAGTTTTGATTTAAACATATTCACAGATGGGGATTTCCTGACTTCCAATGGCAAGTTATTCCAGAGTTTAGGGGCTGCACAAGCAAATGAGCGATCACCCAGTGTTACTTTTGTTTTTACGAATGGAATTTGGAGAAGCAGAGTATCTTGGGAACTGCGCAGGTTTCGACTATGTTGATTGACTCTGAGATTCAGCAATTCTCTGATGTACATAGGAGCTTGACCATGAAGCGCCTTATATACAATAAGCAATATTTAAGCAATATTATTCTTTGGCGACCAGGTAGTCAATGCAGACTCCAACTTATTAGTGATGCATGCATGAACAATATCTCTCATAATATCCTTATTTAAGTATTTCCGAATACGTCTGAGATTATAAATCATGTAGTATGATGATTTACAGACATTTGTGATATGATCACCCATACTCAAGTGCACATCAAACTGTACTCCGAGATTCCTTGCATTCACAGATGGTTTGATTATAGAATCTCCAATTGACACGCCATTTAAGTTGATTTTGGATGCCTGTTTAGGTGTGCCAATGATCATTAATTCTGTTTTACTATCATTGATCATTAGCCTATTTTTCAACATCCATCCACGTACATAGTTGACGCAGGTTTCGAGGAGTAGTACACATCTCTTAGTATACATTTTTTTCAATCCTAATCATGAAATGCATGAAAAAATATCAGTTTTTGAGGCATGTGTTAAGTATGTACACTCATGGATGCTTCAAATAAACTTAAGCTAAATGAAATTAAGACAGAATTTATGATAATTGGAATATCCCGACAAATATCAAAACTTGATGTCACTAGCATAAGAGTTAATTCAGTTGTAAATTCATCCAGTACTGTAAGAAATGTGGGTGTTTGTTTTGATACCCCTCTGAACATGGAGACACATATATCCAAAGTGTGTAAAGCAGCTTTCTAAGCTCTACAATCTTCGTCACATTCGAAAATATCTAGACCAGACAAGTGCAGAAACTTTAGTGCATGCTTATGTTATTAGTAAGATTGACTACTGCAATGGATTACTGCTTGATTTACCAGAGTCATTATAATGAAGCTTCAACGTATACAGAATGCCTGCGCTAGACTAGTTTGTAACTCCTCAAAATTTTGCCACATTACTCCTCTTTTAAAAGCACTTCATTGGTTGCCAGTGAGGCAGCGTATTGCTTTTAAAATTCTCTTGATTGTGTTTAAGGCATTTTTTTATAGGGGGGCTACACTTTACAATCAATTACCTTCTTATCTATCAGCAATGTCAACGGTCCATTCCTTTAAATCCAATATCCAAGCCTATCTCGATTTTCGGTAACTGTTGTTGCTTATTGTTGCAATTTGTTTTTGCGTGGGGATGGGGGGGGGGGGGGGGGGGGGGTAGGGTTGTAAGATATTTTATTTTTCCCCTTTTGTGTGTCATGGGTTTTAATGTATTATGATTAAGTTTTGTTTTATTGATTATGATGATTTGTTATGTTTTATATGCATGTTATTGTTTATATGTTAAGGACCCCATGGAAGAACAGTGGCACTATGTTAGTGCCGCTGAAATGGGCTATCAGCCATATTTGTACTCATTGATAATTATTTAAACATGTATATCTGTCTTTTTAATATGGAAATAAATACAAACAATACAAACAAACAAGGCCTTAAATGGTCTCCGGATTACATTTCTGAATTACTTACTTTAAAATGAAATCCACATTCATATAATCTCAGGAGTACAAATGACACATTGCTTCTAAAAATGCCAATTTACAGGACTAAGGTGACAATGGGAGATCGAGCTTTTTCTTGCGCAGCACCTAAGATTTGGAATAATCTTCCTTTTAACATTAGGAATTCCCAGTCAGTGCGCTCTTTTAAGACTAAGTTAAAAACCCACCTGTTTGTAGAAGCTTTTCAGTAGTTTCCTTTTAGTGTATATCACTTGTGTAATGAACTACTATGTAACAATTGATTATCAAGCAATTGGTCCTTTATGATAAGCGCAGTAGAGTATATGTGTATAGTTATTGCGCTATATAAATGTACGTTACTATTATAATTATTATTATTATTTATTCTTAACCTCAATGGAATCATTTAATCGCCCAGCAGAAATTTATACAATCCCCCAATAGACAGTAGACTCACGCGACAGCCGGTTTATTGTTTGTTTTTAAATAGAACAGCTTTTCAATCATTTTGAACCCGAAACTAGAAATCAAGTCACGTTTAATAAACTATATCCGAATGACTCTTATATTTTCCTGTTCATTTTTAATAAATTCTCCTAGGTGTCAATCATACGATTTTTTCTGTTCAAATTCGGATAGATATTTGACAGTGTATGTAAATATATATATATATATATATATATATGTATATATTACTGAGCAAAAGCTCCATTACATAACTATTATTATTATTACTATTATTACATGTATTATTATTAGTAGTATTATCATTTGAAATTCAAATTCAAATTCACTTATTAATCCAAAATAGGATCATTCTCAATTTTCAGTTTACAAAACATAGCAGGTATACTGAAGTAACAGAACACAAATAAAAAACAAAGCAAAATTATTAAAAATAAGACAAAAAACCAAAACAAAACAAACAACCAAAACAAAACCAATCAAAAATATCATGTCATAATTCCAGTTAGAAGCATAATATAGACTTAGCACCAAGTAAAAGACAAATGAATTGAAATGAAAAACTGAAGCAAGCCAATTCGGAACATGATACATGTAGGCACGAACACACCATTGTTAGTGGGTGGATGATAAATGGATCATCCCCCACCCCCACTAACAATGGATTAATTATGCGTGCCCACGCCCGTGATAGCAATACTTCTGTATATATATATATATATATACAGCGAAAGAAACGGACTATGAAATGGCCGTAGCTTCTATACTTCTCTTTTATTCAATCAAGCTTTCGATCTAAAGATCGTCATCAGGACGACTGTGTAAACAAAATACATATGATGGCTGAAATAAAAAAAAAAAAAAAAAAAGTAAAGTTTAACTCTTGATTACTTATAATTTGGTTATCATTAATGTTAAAATTAAATCGTGATGAACTACTTCTCGTTCTCTACTGTTAAACACATTATTCTAGTTAAACTGCTACTACCCGGCACGTATCTGATCTTTGTTCCAAATATATCTTTATAATAACTATCAGCACCATAATTGCTTATTGCATTATTTAAAATCAACATAAACGTGTGACAACAATTCATTTATATATGTATATGTGTTCAAACTAAGAGTATAGAGTAATTAATAAGTATAGACAATGAGATTCATTGATTGATTTCATCAAAGACGGGATGAAGTTCTTAGTACTCTGAACCTCTATACTTGTTAAATTTTTGTTCTCATTGTCTATATGAATTGTTGTCACACGTTTATGCTGATTTTAAATATGCAATAAGCAATTATGGTGCTGATAGTTATTATAAAGATATATTTGGAACAAAGATCAGATACGTGCCGGGTAGTAGCAGTTTAACTAGAATAATGTGTTTAGCAGTAGAGAACGAGAAGTAGTTCATCACGATTTAATTTTAACATTAATGATAACCAAATTATAAGTAATCAAGAGTTAAACTTTACTTTATTTTATATATTTTTTATTTCAGCCATCATATTGTACTTATGTATTTTGTTTACACAGTCGTCCTGATGAAGATCTTTAGATCGAAAGCTTGATTGAATAAAAGAGAAGTATAGAAGCTACGGCCATTTCATAGTCCATTTCTTTCGCTGTATTCCATTCCACAACTATGAGTGAGCGCCAGTGTTTTGCTCTTGGGAAATTTCTTCCACTATATATATATCATATATCATATATTATGGATATAATTACATACCAACATCTTTTGACTATACCATTTATTACCATGTATTAAATATAATAAAATGTACCAATCAATTAAATTCATGTTAAGTTCAGAGAACATTCTTAATCTGGGATCATTTAAGTGGGAACACTTGTGCTAATTTCTTGTAACGATCTTCCTCAATCATTTGGTTACTATTACTTATCCTGATATTGGTATATTTCGATATATGTGGTTTTTTTAATATCGAGCAACAGGTAGTTTTCCAATTTGTAATTGGTTTTTAGTATTTTGTATGTTTTCAATTTTGTAGAGTATTCGGTATCGTTTTCATTAATTAGTGGGTCTTTCCAGGTTTTTATATATCTATCTTTTAATTTGCCGAGTATATAGCTTCCCTTAACCTTCTGATAGAAAAAGTGTCATGATTTTGCCAAATATGTGAAAATCCTAATGAGTTTAAGAAAGATTTCATGTGTTTGCAATAATTGGTGTTTATGTTCATGCCTTCAGTGTTAAATTTGCTTTACTAAGCTTTTGTTGGTGTAATTTATTATGTGTTGCCAACAGCCAACTGCATCTTTCAATGTTGTCAAAGCAAGGGGAAATCGCCCCGTTTCTGCCAAGACGGCGCTGTTCATCGCCGATCTATTCGTTCCTATTAGGATTAATAAAAATATTACTGGTAAGGCTTCTGGTAGGCAGTTTTATAACATTTTTCAAGTTCTTTACTCTCATTTATCAAATATTTAAGCCTCCATATTGCAGAATTATATAGAATGAACGGTCTTATACAGGTATTGAAAGTTTTAAGTATGGTATTAAGCACATTCGGTCTTTCGGGAATTGTTTCTAAGGCTAAACACAGCCTTTTTTGCGTTATTGATTAGATGTTTGATTACGTGTGTAAATGTGCCCGATGGAGCCACTCAATGTGACTTGGGGACCGCATGACCGTTACCAAAATCACGGATAAAGGGGTGAATTTCAAGGAACGTCCGCGAACAGAATATTCCTCGAAATATAGAAAATAGGGGTCAGGAAAAGGGAAGAAAACACATGAAGAAAAATCCCGGAGCCGAGTCGCTAGCTGCGGGCCTGCCGGGGAGGGCGCGTTCATCGTTGAGAAAAAAATCCCCGCACTGCCGTCACTCAGCAAGATGGCGGACGTGATGGTAAGTTTTTCCCACTGAACTCTATGACTGGAATGGGCTCGATCGCTCGCTGCACACTGATTAGCCATATACAACGTGACACCACTGGCACCTCGCCAGCGCCATCTTGTTTCCCTCAAAACAATTCCGGTCGGAACGTCGCCGCTATCTGTAACATTTGACCAAGTTTGTAAGGACTATTTTCACTCATATAATCATCATATGAAGTTCAAAGATAAAATAAGAAGATGCCGTCTTGGCTGGGGTCAACTGCACGAATCGTGATGTTCGTGAAAGTCGAGTAAGGACTTATGTTTCACAGGTATGAAGATTCATTTCAAACAAGTAACACTTACAGTCCCATTCATACGTTTTCATGTTTGTTTATGGGTATATGGATATGAGGCACTTATACGCCCTTGCCACTTATACATGTACAAGCTTATCTGAATATAACCTTGTACTCCAGACTAGCATTTACGGGTGAATAGGCTTCAATAGTTTTTGTGTGTACTATCAGCGGGCCTTTTTCCAGTCTAGACAATTCATACATGAGAGGAAAATAATTATTTAAAATTTCATTTTCACTTCTGAATCCCCAAATTTGTGGCACAGTAAGACTAGTTGAAGAGTCCCTGAATCAGGTAATCTAGCAAATTTAAGAAAATCAAATCTTGCTTAGAGCAATTTTGTTGTCTGATTGTGACTGCTGCAACAGTGAATGTTGGACACAGTCCCACATAAGCAAGGTCCCACCCATAGGCCATCTCGTGTATGAATGATCTAGACTGGAAATAGGCACGCTGATACACACAAAAGCTGTTGAAGCCTATTCACCCGTAAAAGCTAGTCTGGAGTACAAGGTTGCCTTCAGATAAGCTTGTACATGTATAAGTGGGTATGAGGTTATTTAACCTTGCCTATTTGTGAGTGGTCATAGACATAAGTCTAGTGGTTATTTCAAATAACCATAGAGTTCAGTGGTTTTTCCCCAGGAGTTTATATGAACTTTGCCGAACTATTTTTAAATGAATAACAAATTTAAAAATGTATTTTCCTTATATTAATTGTGTGTAACTTGTAATTTGAGGAATCAGATTTTGGACACCTATATGGTAATGAAAAAAGGGTATCCTTGAAATATGGTAAAATAAGGGTAAGTTTCCGAAAGTGTCCTTACAATCTGTAAAATATGGGTATTTCAAAGTACCATTTTGTCCTTGTTTTGACGTAAAAAGGGGGGTTAAATTTCACAAAATGTCCTTGAAATTGACTGCAAAAGGGGGTTATTTGCACTTGTGGTAACGTTCATACGCGTCCCCCTCTGCGGGGGAGTGGCTCCACCGGGGTTTGAAGATTATACCTAGATATTTGTTCTTGTCGTTAGTTATTTCTATGTTGGTTTTATCAAATAAAAATACCGTTCTCTTCATCATTCAAAACAATAATCATTGAAAATCATGATCTTTGTCTTTTCCGTGTTAATTTCTAAATTCCACTTTTCACAATATTCATTTAAATGGTTCAGTGCAATTTGAAGCCCACACTTTGTCAGATACGATAACAAGATCATCAGCATACAAAAGGCATGAAATTTTTATCCTGAACCTAATGTCACCGGATTGCAATCATCTCCGAATGAATCTACAGTATCGTTCAGACGGGGTAATTTTGTTCTAAAGTTTAATAGAGAATTGTTTACATATCTTTTTACATATTTTCAATTATTATACTATGTTAGTGGCGAGATTCTTTTTTCGCCAGCCCTCCAAAAGTAGCTCGGGGGGGGGGGGGGGGGGTGGGGGGTGGGGGGGGGAGGATCAGATTTTATGGGGTCCAGTTTTCCTCCATAATTCTCTGACAAGCAACAACAACAAAAAAGTAAACTGAAGGGGGCACAATGTATAATTGTCTTTCAAAAAGGGGGTGGCGAGGACCTTTTACAGAGAATTTTTCATCAACCCGATAATCTTTTTTTTTTTTTTTTTTTTTTTTTTTGAGGGGGGGGATCAAAAGTTGCCGGGGGAGTCTGCCGTCTCCCCACCCTCCGCCGGGTACGCTAGTGGTCCTTCACATTCCACCTATCAAGTAAGACTGCCGGTGCCCCTGGCTTAATGGTGGGACCACAGAGCAAATTTCTTAGATTTCACCGTTGAGTATGCTTTTGACCGGAAACAAAATAAATCATAATTATTTACCGGACTGCTAAGAAAGCATTATGCCTGTAAATAAGCAGCCAGGGGACCAGCGGATTAAAGTCCTCTCCGATGGACTTGGTCATGGATTAATGCCCTCCCAAAGGGCACTAATGCATGCACTTGTTCTCGAACTCGGGTATTTTTTTCATTTTTTTTTATTAATTGATTAATTCATTTTCATGATTATCATATTCATTTTTCACTTTTTTTAATTATGTATTTTTATTTATTCTTTAAAATTAATTAATTTATTTATTTATTCATTATTATTATTACTATTATTATTATTTGGAGGGGGATTTTGTGCGTTATTGATCCTGCATTTCAAACTAAACATAATGTGAGATGGATCATAATGATATGCTTGTTGAGGGGGAAAGTCGCAGTAGCAGCCGCAGCAGAAGTAGTCGTAATAGTAGTAGTAGTAGTAGTAGTAGTAGTAGTAGAAGGCTTTATAGGATAACTTGCTTAAAACCTACATGTATACCATTCTTCTAAATTGTTTAAAGCACTTAGAAGTGAGCCCAATAAGTGTCCAAAACATTGATGTTTTGCAACTTTGGTTGTATATTTACATGAGCCCCGGAGAAGATACGGCTTTCTGTATTTCTTGCCCCCTTTCTCTCTATCTATATTACTCTCTTTCTTTTCACTCTCATATCACACACCATGTACAATGTTAAAACTCACCCACACACGACACCCACACTCTATCTGTCAAACGCACGAAAAGTAACGAAATATCTCACTCCTCTCTCTCTCTCCCTCTCTCGCCCTCTCCCCCGCTCTCTCAATCTCTCTCTCTCTCTCCATCTCTTTCTCTCTGTTTTTTCTCTCACACCACACACCATGCACAAACACACACCCAAACACCATGTAAAAACACACACTCACACACCACACCCACACTCTCTCTGTCAAACGCACGAAAAGCAACGAAATCTCTCTCTCTCTCTCTTCGTCTCTCCCCTTCTCACTCTCTCTCTCTCTCTCTCTTTCTCTCACACCACACACCATATACAAACACACAAACACACCCCACACCCACACTCTGTCAAGCGCATGAAAAGTAACGAAGAATAGATATGTTTGGGCACTCCGGGGGGGGGGGGGGCGCCTAATTTCATTGTTTGCCCCGGGCGCCATAATGCCTATAAAGGCCACTGGCTTCGCTCCCTTGCACGTGAATTGTTGCGTCCAAATAATTGAAAAGCAGCCCGGGCGTCGAACTCTCTCGGACTCTCCGCCTAAAAATTGTTTGCTACAAGCCGTTATCTTTCTCTCAAATTTGCTAAAACATCAGACCCTTCGCACTTCAAGCGTCTTTCATCTTTCCCTCATCTTTCCCTCAAATTTGTTGTAAAACGTAAGAGCAAGAGTTAGGGCAAACTCCCCCTCCCTGCACCCACCCCCTGGGGAGCACGCTTTGCGTGCTCAACGCCAATTTCGCACTCTTCGCGTGCCCCACAACCGCCCCCTCCTAAAATTAAATCCTGGCTATGCGGTCGGATCCTTCACTTCTGCCGTCCCCCCCCCCCCCCCCCCCCCCGCTATTGAAAAATCCTGGCTTATCCTGTGCCCAACGCTAATAGTGTTGTTAATCTTGTGCAATGAAAAATTTAATACAATACAATTTCGCCTGGTATATATTGGATTTGATATGCAAATAATGCAAATTTCTGTAACTACGTACGATTACAAACCTTCAAAAAAACTTCTACAGTCTAACTTTTGGTTTTAATATAGGAGAGTCAAGTGAACTTGTAGTTGGAAGAAATAATCACCCACCAGAGAAATTTTGAGGGATTATTCTGCAGTATGACATATATTCGTTATCTAATTTCATTAAGAATATGAACTTGTCTTCTGCTCTTTAAGAAAAGCGAAATTAGGGTATTTTGATGATAAAGCATCTAAGTGTTTTAGAGCAAAATATCAGTGTGTGTAGTTCGTCACCAATCTCTCCTTCCTCACAGTCGGTGCATATTCTAAGAGCTATTGGTGTTTTCTCAGGCCTTCTGTGCTTTCCTGTTTCTATTGCTAGATTATGACAGTTTATTCCGAAGCGGCATATACTGATTTTCTTCGGAGTCGAAAACTTTCGATAACATGAAGAGACTGTTCCTGCTTAATATCTGACTTAAATTCCCTGTATGTTCTCCATTTGTTTCCATCCCAACTATTCCCTACATTACTGTGCAGATCAGTGGTAAATTGGTTTTGAAAAAAAAATCCTTCATAACGGAATTCACTTCATTTCCCACAACGCGTTCACTGTCAGTTAAGTCTACAACATCAATACATTCATTGTTTTAAGATATAGTTTACGAGCTGTCAACAACGTATGTACATTCTTTAACCAGCATGCAGTGTTTTTTCTTTTCATTACGCTATTAATTTCACATGCATGGTATAACAGGGAATTACAATCAATATCTTTCATCCGTGACCAATACTTAGCTACACAAGAACATAATCATTTTATAATGGGTATTCTCCCATCTCAGCCAAAATGGCTATATTATTACTTTTCTTATTTACGCCAAGAGCATATTTGAGCCATTGTAAGTGAACAGGTTCTAAAACATTTTGGAAGAATAGTTTTGAGTGACCTACATCATTTCTCAGAAATTATCCAAACACTATGACAAATGCTCCCCAATCCTCTGTCCCACACAGAAGGATGGGTTGATAAGTGACTGGAACAGACGTAAAGCTAGTTTTATATTTGGGGGATGAGTACCGAATGATTTGTAAAGTTTGAACATTGCTCTTTTGGATTTTTCTACTAGATTTTCGTTTGCGTTGTTGAAATTGTCTTATGTGCATTCTATACATTAAACCAAATTATGATGGGACTATTATAATCCAAGCTCTCTTATTCCCCTTTATCTTTGTCTCAGTCACTGTTTGTCTGTCTCTCTGTCTGTCTGTCTCTCTCTCGCCTTCCTTCTCACACGCCACTAATCATAAATACTATTAAGAAGACCATGTCAAATACTCTGTTCAAGTGCTACTGTTACAAATATCATCGCTGTATTAAAAAAATATGAATTGATGATGTGACGAGCTATCCCCCAACTCCCCAACTCAGACACCATTGACGACAAACTATGACAAATCCCATGAACAGATACCTTGCAGCACTGCAGGTTCAGTCTGCAATTTAATGTAAACAAGAAAAAGGACATTTTTAGTCAATCATGTCTCGACTGTTTACATCCATTAACAAATTAAAATACTTCCTTTGAAATATGATTAACACCTTGCTAAATATCATATCATAACCTGACTTAGATTCACTGTCAATGTAATTCTTTCATTACTTCGTTTATATCAACATGATTTGTTATATCTCTGCACTGTGATACTTTAGAGCGGCATTTCAAGCTTGAAATACCTAAATAACCTTCTCACTCAGAAAAACTGTTCTTTTACTTCATAGTACTTACACTGTCAGGTCTTTGGTATTAAACTTTGTGAAATAGCTCCATATACATGTACGTATATAATATCTTTGTTTTGTTTCAACCCCATACTTAGATAAACACTGAAGTTAAAACCTCCATAAAATTTCTCTATCCAAATTGAATGCAAATTCCAAAAATAAGACTCAGAGAAAACATGTGCGAATATTTACGAATACCAAGGTGTTAAATTTGACCTGAATGATTGAAACATGTAGTACATGTATATGAATATTTCAAGAGAATCCATCAAATTTACATAGAAATATATTTCAACACAGAAAATGATATTTAAAGTAGAACTTTAATGATTTCAAATATTGGCTTAATACTTATTATTGCATAGATGGCATAAATTAAACAAGGTTATCCAAATTCAACGCTTGGAAACATTTGAAGTAATGATTATTATCAATTATAAAACGGTAAAATACAACCCCCGATATAGCAGCTGAAGAGCTCCTCGAACGCTGCTGAGATGTGTGACGACACACCAGGGGCCAGTCCTGTCTAAGCAGACGATGTCCCATAACATCTTACACATTTTTCAGTGCCTGTTTTGTCATCTCCTCTTCACTTATTTCTCTTATTTACGCCATTGTATTTTCAGCTGCTTGCACCGGGGCATGTTCGGCGTTTCAAGAGGGAACGAATACCATCCTGCTATTATTCGGAGGGCTTTTCAATTTGAAAGTGGGGTTTATTTCATTGATCATTGACCCTTCTCCTGTGTATTTACAATCAAACGGTTATAGCTATCAGAATTAGTTTCACTTTCCCTTTATAATGGTGTGAAATAAGGTCATGTTTAAATACACCAAACTCTTTATAATTTGATAAATAATTGCATTGCAATTACGTTCATTCATTATAGGACGTCGTCTGCTTAAGCAGGATCGATCCCGAGTGTGACGACATCAAAACATCGCTATATTTCTGGCGAATCCTCGGATATTCCAGATGCTGAGAAGAGCTTTTATTTGTGTTGTTTTTATAATCATCAGATACGCAGTTGACATAAAACATATACGATTGCCATCTGTAAGCTTCCAGTTTCTAGTGATACATTAATTGCCATATTTGTGATTTTCTTTGAATATCTACTTTAAGGCACCAAATATCAACTATCATTATTTAAACTTTCAAAAAAGAATAGCAAACTTTTCTACTGTTTTGTAAATGATTCTTTGAGTCCGTTAATTTTATCAGTTCCTCAGTTACTCTTCATAATATGCCTGAACTTGGATTTCAACTTGGTCTCTTCCTTCAACAACTTTGTGCGTAAATCCATCCACAATTTCATCTTGATACGTGACAGTGTTCATCATATCTTGGAATGTGACTGATCCTTTCGCTTAGAACACTGAAATATCGTGATAAAGGCACTAATACTGGCCAACTTGGCGTACATTATATGAAACATTAAACTTCATGGAAATATGGATTTGTCGTATCACAAAGCTAAATCAGCATATTTGATAATTTCATAGCACTCAAACTTTAGCTGATTTTCCATTTACTAATTGCTAAGGAAACTCAAACATCTGCTTCTAGAATTAAACACAATTTTGCAATTGGCCTAACTAGCACGCTATTCTTCGTCTTCACCTCGACGCTTCGAACAAAACCTCTTCTGTCAGGCAGAGTTTTGAGGTACATTCTCGTTTACCACTAGCACAAGATCACCGACTTTCACATTACGACGTGATGATACCCATTTCTCCATCTCCTGCAGTTGTGGTAAGTACTCCCTAATCCAACGTCTCCAAAAAAGGTCAGCCATATATTGCACCTGACGCCAACGTCTCCTCATGTACATATCTAGCCTCTTGTCGAGGCCCTGGCGCTGTTGAAATCCTTGGCGATATGGAGGCAAAATTTCTGGCGAGCCAGAAAGACCGAGGCGCTTGCGCCGAGGGCCTCTTGACACCCGACCTGAATTATATATTCATGAGGCACGATTTCCTACTGAATTATGCATGAAAACGTGAATAGTTAGATAACCGCGGCGATCGCCCAGCAAATTGGCCAATGAAATCTCAAGGATTTCTTACTTCAGTGCTGGACTAGTCTATTATTTTTGGGGGGGATTACGTAAATCTCTTGCTCAAAATACATTCACAGACAAGCACATTATGAAGAATTCGATCTCTAGCTTACAAACCATGGTAATTTGAAATAAGACAAATGTACATATTTCTCAAGAGATCATCATATATTTACAAATAATGAAGAATGGGCAATAAAAGTCACCGTTCAACAATAGATGCATCTCCATCAATTCTGATGTAACCAAGGAGTTACCAGCAACTTCACTGCCCGGCAAGGCCCCGGGGGATCCGCCTGGCCTAGGCCCTCGCGAATTATTAGTAAGCACTCTCCATCACTGGCCCACGGAGGTCAGCACAGAGCGGTAGCGCGTGAAAAATAACACTTTTTCCATAGCCAGTAGGCAGATTCACAAAAACATCTTGTCCTTTATAAAGTGCAGATTTGATTGCATCAACTTGCAAATCTTTGAATCTGTCAATCTTCAACATTCTAGCGGCATATTCTAAGCTCTTACAAATATCGTCATCACTCGTCGTGGAGGAAACGTTGAACGCCATTTTGGGCTGCGATTAATTAATATGTAAGAAATAGCGTGCAGTCGAGTCATGAATATTTAACATTACGTCATGGTAGCTCGCGCTTATTGGTTGATTTTCACCGACCAAAATTTGGTCGGAATATTCGTCAAAACAATGAAATACAAAAGAAATTCAGATCGGGTGTCAAGAGGCCCTCTTTCTGTATCATGGGAGAAGCTAACACACACACACGGGCTGCTTCTGCTAGTTTACATATACTATGGCTTCGCTCGCCAGAAATTTTGCCTCCATATCGCCAAGGATTTCAACAGCGCCAGGGCCTCGACAAGAGGTTAGTAGATATCAGACTTGTCACTCATTATTGGAGGTAGCTGCGGCTTTCTATTAAGCAGGAGCAAGTGGTTAGGCGTCAATGCTTCTACATCATTAGCGTCATCAGAAAGTCTGGTGTTGGGTCTGTTGTTGATGATACTTTCCACTTCACAGAGTAGCGTACTTAAACTTTCATCTGAGAGTGTTTTCTGCTTCGTCAGAGCAAGGATTAGTTTCCTTACTGTCCCAATCTGCCTCTCCCAGATTCCCCCGTAAAGGTATGCCCCAGGTGGATTAAATGACCACTTAATGTTTCTCTAGAGTAGCTCATTATTCAACTTAGTTGATTCCATCCTTCTATCTTTTGTCTCATTTCTCTTTCTGCGCCAACAAGATTGGTTCTATTGTCTGATCTTATCTCTTTCACATTGCCTCTTCGAGCTATGAAGCGCCGTATCAAATCTATACAGGAGTCAGTGTCCAATGATGACGACATTTCGATGTGGACAGCTCGAATAGCTAGGCAAGTGAATATCACTCCATAACGCTTCACTATACTTCGGCCTCTTTTCCCTTCAATAGGGCATAAGAAATCCATTCCAACTTTGGAAAAAGGTGGTTCATCAGGCGTCACTCGGTCCTTGGGCAGATCGGCCATTTTCTGTTGCACGACTTTTGCCCTTTTTCACATCTCCCCATCATCTTCCTAATTTCAGCTCCTGCACCTGGTAACCAGAACCTCTCTCGTAGGGTTGACAGAATGTGGTTTCTACCACTGTGTCCAGATTTCTCATGTATTTCCCTCAGTATCAGCCTAGACACAGAGCTTCCCTTAGGGAGCACAATGGGATGTTTTGCCTCTAATGGCAATGCAGACCTGCTCAGCCTTCCTCCCATTCGGATCAGACAGAATCTTTGGATCTAGCTTGTAGATACTGCTGAATTTCTTTACATCATCTTGGGCAGTCAGAAGTCCTATTTCCTCTCTAAAGAAACGAGATTGTTCATACTGAATGATGTTCTGCTCTGCATAAGTCATCTCGTCAAATGTGATCCTGTTGGAGTCACCTTCAACGTCAAGTTTAAGTGGCCTTTTCTTGGCTTTAAGCCACTTCAAGAACTTCACCATCCAGCAAACTGCCCTCTTAAGTTTGTACCATGATGAATAGTGAGCAATCATCTTGTCTAGGACATTCTCATCATCAGCTGTTGTGTTGAATGTACTTGCATCCTTTGACATCTTGACTTCTGGATCACATTCTGATAGGCTTCTCACTTCAACTGGATCAGTGGGCCAGTTCCCTTTCCCTTCTAGCAAGAACTTAGGACCATGCACCCATCTTTGTTTAGCTTTCAGCTCCTCTGCAGTTAAGCCCCTTGAGAGATCATCAGCTGGATTGGATTTAGAATCCACATAATGCCACTGTTCTGGAGTTGAATAGCTCCTAATTGCTGCTATTCTATTTGCAACAAATATCCGGAATCGTTTTTCCTCATTTCCAATGTACCCTAGGATGATGGTACTGTCCGTCCAGAAATGAGAACTACTCACTGGGATATTAAGTTCACGTCTTAGAAAGGCATCCACTTTTACACTCATAGCTGCTGCTGACAGCTTTTAGACTTGGGATTGTTGTCTTCTTCTCCAATACCAAATAAGATGCCACCCCATAGGCTGCTTCAGAGGCATCAGAGAAATGGTGCAGTTCATAGTTCACTGGCTCTGGAAATTCATGGGGTCTCATGCACCTGTTTACATCAAACTGCTCTATATCTGGTAGTTCACTAATCCACTTCAGCCACTTCTGTTTGTCAACTTCAGGAATAGGATCATCCCATGCTAGCCCTTTACGACATAGTTCCTGCAGGATCATTTTCCCTCTTACAACGAACGGGCTAGCAAATCCTAACGGGTCATACATAGATGAAACTAGACTCAGCAATCCCCGTCTCGTGAATGGCTAGTCCTTAGGCAATATCTTGTAACCAAGACCATCAGACTCAACATTCCAGCTGATGCGTAAAGCATGATCAATTGGGAGAACATCACAATTCAAATCTACTCCCGTTAACTCTTTGGCTCTCTCCTCAACAGGTATCGACTTCACAACAGTGGGACTGTTACTCGTCCATTTAGTGAGCTTGAATCCTCCTCTTCTAAGCAGCTGTCGGAGTTCCACTGCTAACTTAATTGCCTTATCATCACTCTGCGGTGATACTAGGCAGTCATCGACATAGAAATTTCGACGAACGGTCTCTACTGTTTCGGGCCCAAAGTCCTGTTCATTGTCATCTGCAGTCTGACGAAGGGCAAAACTGCAAGCACTAGGACTCCAAGTCCCTCCGAATAGATGTACACACATGCGATAAATATGAGGCTGTACTGATAAATCTCCAGACGGCCACGACAGGAATCGCAGAACATCTCTCTGGGATGGCGGAACTTGCACTTGATGAAACATTGCCTCAATATCTGCTGTCAAGGCAATAGGGTCCCTCCTGAATCGTAGAAGTACCCCCTGCCAGCTTGTTGGTTAGATCAGGACCTTGATGTACAACATCATTAAGACAGATCCCTTTATACTTGGCTGCGCAGTCGTAAACTATTCGTACCTTCCCCGGTTTCTTCGGGTTGATGACAGGATGATGTGGAAGATACCAGTTGGCTTGGTTTTCGGCATTCTGTTCTGACACGTATCTCTTCGGCATAGCCCTTTTGTAGAAGGCTAGACATCCCATCTCTGTATTTGTCGAGAAGATATTCGTCTGTGCTGAGTTTTCTCCTCAGTGACTCTAGTCGTCGTTCCGTCATCAAGAGATTTTCAGGTACATGTAAATGCACATTCTCATCTCGAAAGGGGATAGGCAGTTGATAATGGCAATTGTGCATATTAATCTCTTTCTTCCATAGCTCAAGTACTGCCTTATCATTTATTGACATCCCTCTGTTATCATCATGGAGATAATCAATTCATTATAGCTTCCAGAACCTTTTGACTTGTTCTTCCAGTCCAGCGTTACATGTATCTGAGATAAAACTTGATGAGACATGGACACTCTCTTTATCTTGAGCTTCTTTACCTCTCAGAGGTCCATTTAGTGTCCATCCAAGCACTGTTCGGACAGCGTAGATCTCACCTGGCTTACCAGCTCTAATCTCTAGCGGCATCAGGGCCTCAGGAACATCCTGTCCAATGAGAATTGTAAGTTGGCTTCTACTAATCTCCGGAAGATCAAGATCTCTTAGATGTGGACTGTTTGTTATTTCCACTTCAGTTGCCATATTACTGATACTAATGTTCAGATTTGGTCTGGTATAAGCTTTTACACCTAACTCTCTGTCTGAGGTAAGTCCAATGACTTTCAGCTTCAACACTTGACATCTCATCTGGCTGTTTTCCTTTTCCAAGGTCGAGACAGACAGAATCTTACTTCTGCCTTTAGTTTGCAGAACATCTTGTAACTCATTCACACAAAAGGAATTTGTCGATCCAGAGTCCAGGAGTGCAAATGTCTCAACAACAGTGTCACCATCAGCAGCTCGTACTTTAACAGGCACGGTAGGAAGGGGCACTCTATACTTTCCGGCCATCATGATTTCACTACTGGTATGTGACGACAAAGCTTCAAATGTTGTACCGTCATCTGTTTGAGTAGTCGAGTGAGACTGACTTCTAACTCTCTCTGACTTCATGGAAGGGTTCTTGTGATCACTGAACTTTAACGGCTCCCCGGTGTGAAGAAACTTGGTGTGCTTCATTGTGCAGCCTTTGACAGAGCACGTCTGGTTCAGCGAGCACTTGGATGACATATGCCCCGGCTGAAGACAATTGAAGCACAACTTCTGGTCACGGGCATATTGAAGCCTTTGTTCGGGGTTCATGGATTTAAACTGCTGGCAGCTGAACAACACATGATCATTATCACAAAGCATACACTTCTGAGGATTGAGTGAAGATGAAAAGTTGCTCTTGAGAGACTGCTGCTGATGTAAAGTTGAGGACGAAGTCTTCTCTTTAGTCTTTACACTGCGACTATCCATAGATCCACCTTGGACCAGAGATCCATAAGCAGGGTCACTCATCTCCTCTGCAGCAGCGTTTAACATAAATGACAACATCATAAATGTTAGGTGGCCTTCTTGAATCATCTCGTATCCTCTTAACTTCTCTCAGCCACCTACTTCTTAGATGAAAGGGCAATCTCTCAATGATCTTTACCAACTCTCTCTGAGAACTCATCTCTTGCAAGATACCTAATGCCCTTAGCGTCTCTGTGCATGACTGTAAGTCATCAGCATACTCCCTCAGCTGTTTACTGCTGTTCGTAATAGCTGGGCCATCAGTAACTCGTCTCATCCATGCTTCTCCAATCTTGTAACTGTTGCCGAACCTTTCTTCAAGAAGCTCTCTTGTCCTTAGATAACCTTGGTCCGTCATCAACATCATGCAGCTCTGAGTTAACTTTCTTGCTGCTCCTTCACAACTGTTGAAAAGTCGCATCAACTTTCCACTGCTCGGCAACATGGTGTCACCCACCATACAGTCGAAGGACTGCACAAACTCATAATACTTCAACGGGTTGCCGTCGAACTTCATTAATTCTGCATTAGGTAAGTTAATGGACTCGAGCAGTTGTTGTCGGTTTACTTGGCCAAGCTGCAGTTGTACAAGAATCTCAGTATCTAGGCGACTCTTAACTTGGCAAGAATCATCCTTCGGGGTAGAAACTGGAGGTTGAGCTACATGTACCTCATGAGGAATATCAATCTTAAATGACTGCTTTGATAAGCTTTCTCTGGGATACTGAAGTGAACTTTCCTGTCCTCCATCAGCTTTGAAGACATGACCTTCAGTCCTGGTGTCATTAACTTCAGTCTTATCAGACGAGACCTTGAAGGTTATCACATTACTTCTACTTCTACTAGCCTTGGAACCTTCCTCAAACTGGCTGTAGACAAGGCCTTCGGCTTCCATGATCTTAAGTTTCGTCTGCATTTCCAGTGCAGATTTCTTCTGTTTCACTTTTACCTCTTCAAGTTCCAACTCTTGACGAAGCTTTAGGGCCTTCATTTCAGCTACGAGGGCTGCAGACTTTGCGAGAGCTCTTACCCTTCTGCTGGAACTGACAGTTGAGCTCTTCCCGCTCTGGCTCACTGAGTCCTCTGGTTGGACCTCACTCATGGTGACTGCTACCTTCTCAACTTCATGCTGATGCTGAACTTGATGTGACGAACTATCCCCAACTCAGACACCATTGACGACAAACTATGACAAACCCCATGAACAGATTCCCTGCAGCAATGCAGGTTCAGTTTGCAATTTTATGTAAACAAGAAAAAAACACATTTTTAGTCAAGCATGTCTCAACTGTTTACATCCATTAACAAATTAAAATACTTCCTTTCAAATGTGATTAACACCTTTGCTAAATATCATATCATAACCTGACTTAGATTCACCGTCTATGTAATTCTTTCATTCCTTTGTTTATATCAGCATAATTTGTTCTAATCTCTGCACTGTGATACTTTAGAGCGGCATTTCAAGCTTGAAATACCTAAATAACCTTCTCACTCATTCCTTATCTTTGGTGTCATATGAGCTAAATAAAACATAAATACACCCCAAAGTTCTGCATACATGTGATATATCATGTACAATATATAGCCTTTTCAATATCATGGCTATTCATATTAACATTCAAGCAAACTGAGATTTGTCATAATAATCCATCCGCATGGCATGGCACACAACGAAGCTTGAACGTAAACGTCCTCATACCCTATTGATTATTCATGTAATTTACATAGCACACGTGTGGTCCCTCACATACACTTTCACTATCACCGTATTCAAGATATACATGTAGTAATTTGGCACCACAAATTATACCACTTAAAAGTTACAATATATAACGAAAATGGATTATATAGAAGGATTGATTCTTAAACTTCAATATTACACATTCATTTACTTACATCATTGGGCTTGTATCGAAATTTACACAAAAATCAAACAGGAAAATTAGCAGCACGCCTTGACAGCGCCCTCACTTGGCAAACTAATTTTTTTACTGTTCAACCCTCGCTTATGACGTCAGACTCAAGAGTTCACGCCCGACAGATGATGTTGATCAAAATATTTTTAAGGAATCCCATGGTGTACCCCAAGGCTCGCGCCTTGGCCCTTTACTTTTCGCTTTATACACTAGCAAACCTATCAAAGACATCCAAGAAAATTTTCCTATGGTCTCTTGTCATTGCTAGGCAGATGACACTCAGTTATAATAATAATAATAATAATAATAATAATACATTTATAAAGCGCAGTAACTATCCAACAATTTGTATTATATTCTACTGCGCTGCATGAGCTCCTGATATGCTTGTTATTAATTAAATATATATTCTTTGAGTTTTGATTTAAACATATTCACAGATGGGGATTTCCTGACTTCCAATGGCAAGTTATTCCAGAGTTTAGGGGCTGCACAAGCAAATGAGCGATCACCCAGTGTTACTTTTGTTTTTACGAATGGAATTTGGAGAAGCAGAGTATCTTGGGAACTGCGCAGGTTTCGACTATGTTGATTGACTCTGAGATTCAGCAATTCTCTGATGTACATAGGAGCTTGACCATGAAGCGCCTTATATACAATAAGCAAGATTTTGAAAGTTATTCTTTGGCGAACAGGTAGCCAATGCAGATTTCTCAAAATTGGGGTGATACGGGTGAATTTGGAACAGCCACTAATCAGCCTTGCACAAGTGTTTTGAACTCTTTGCAGTCTCGATATTTGACAGTCAGGGATCCCATACAGTAGACCATTACAATAGTCCAACTTATTAGTGATGCATTCATGAACAATATCTCTCATAATATCCTTATTTAAGTATTTTCGAATACGTCCGAGATTATCAATCATGTAGTATGATGATTTACAGACATTTGTGATATGATCACTCATACTCAAGTGCACATCAAACTGTGCTCCGAGATTCCTTGCATTCACAGATGGTTTGATTATAGAATCTCCAATTGACACGCCATATAATGCTACAGTCACACACGGCCGGATTTTGAACCGGGTCCATAAGGAATTAAAACCGTATCGACCCGGTTTGAGCCGTAGAGACCCGCATTGAACCGCATCGTAACCCGTGTCAATTCCTGATGGATTCCGGGGGCTACGATACGGCGGTGAAATTTTTTTAGTCATGTTCAAAAAATTTTCTCGGATTGACTCGCATCGACCCGCAGCTTAAAACCGTATGGACCCTTGTCGTATACCGCATTGCCTTCATGCAACGGATGATGACAAGGTTTACATCCGGGGTCGGTACGGGTCGAAGCGGGTTATGCTTCAAATAAACAAGCCAAATAAAATTAAGACAAAATTTATGATAATTGGAACATCCCGATAAATATCAAAACTTGATGTCACTAGCATAAGTGTCGGTAATTCAGTTGTAAATTCATCCAGTACTGTAAGAAATTTGGGTGTTTGGTTTGATACCACTCTCTCTCTTTCTCTCACACCACACACCATGTACAAACACACAAACACATCCCACACCCACACTCTGTCAAGCGCATGAAAAGTAACGAAGAATAGATAAGTTTGGGCACTCGGGGGGGGGGGGGGGCGCCTAATTTCATTGTTTGCCCCGGGCGCCATAATCCCTAAAAAGGCCACTGGCTTCGCTCATTTGCACGTGAAATGTTCCTTCCAAATAATTGAAAAACAGCCCGGGCGTCGAACTCTCTCGGACTTTCCGCCTAAAATTGTTTTTGCTACAAGCCGTTATCTTTCTCTCAAATTTGCTAAAACATCAGACCCTTCGCGCTTCAAGCGGGAATGGGGAGCCCCCCCCCCCCCCCCCGGTACATAAAGTGCAGTATTGTGTCCAAAATAACTGAAAAGCAGCCAGGACATGGAGAATGTGCATACACTGTGTGCGGGCGTGCCAGAATCCAATGACCGGGGTAATAATATATATCTAGCGCTTTGAGCCAGTACTGGGGAAAGGCGCTTTATAAATGCCAGGTATTATTATTACCCACGCCGATGAAATCGGCAGGGTTATGTAAAGGGCTTTCTTTATCTACAACTTCATTTAGATTCAGGCTACCCTAGCCTAGGCCTTATTATTTTCTTCCCCGGTTTTTTCCACTTTGTTGTGGAAATTTTTGTGATTTATTTTATCCTGGTGGACGTGTAGTACGTGATTTTAATTGTTTTCGGTGAAAATCTGGCGAGTTTGTTCGACGTGAGTGAGTCTATTGCACTCGCGAGTGTTCGCGTGTGTTGTGAATGGGCTGTGTGGTTGTGAGAGTACGGTAGGCTAGGGAGTACAGTGCCTGTGGCTGTGTAGTAGGATTGAACTTTTTTCTTTGGCTTATTACGGTCCTGTCATTTGAGATTTGAGTTAGTTTATAACTCATTTATGTCTGTTTGAGTGGATTTCGTAGTTGTAAAATATATACAAAAACTGTATGTATTTCTTTTTTTAATTCGTGTGGATTTGCAAAATTTGGTGGCTGAGGTTCGCCAAATGTACGCCAGTATACACTTTGACTTTGTTGATGGGTGGTGACTGAGCTGAGTGAGTAAGCTCTGTGCCTCGCATGCATGTCATTTTGAAGTCGAGATCCAACTTATTTTGTCGTCATATTTATTTTATCCAAGCCCGATGAAAAAAAACAACAACCCCAATTCCAATGTAAAGATAGAACATGAATACATTTACTAACACTGACATGACTGAACACTGCATACCGTTTTGTTTTTTTCCTCACCACGCCACGCTCTCTGACATGTCTAATCAATTACTTTTAGGGGAGGGATGTTTCAATAATAAAATATCTTTTTCAGAAGAATTTTTTCAAGGGTGGGGACACACAAAGTTATGACCTGGATATGGCAAAATCTATTGGGGGAGGGGGAGATGTGCCTCTTGTTATCCCCTTTGAATGGCTACTGCTTACAAAAATAATCGCAACAAAACAAAACCTATATTGGGTTTACTTTTTTATACACGACAGGGGAACCAACCAGTAAAAATATATCTATTTCTGCAGTTTCAAGAATAATAGCGCCGCTAAGGCGTGGGTCTGCCGCCTTTGACGGCCTTTCTAGTTATTATAGTAATTGGATGAGAAAATTGTGACGTGTTAGAAGGAAAAGCATATTATATATATATATATGTATTATTTTTTTTTTAAGAATCAATTTTAAAGTGTGTGTAACTATAGAAACAATACATAATGAAAAATGAACGTCATTGTCAAAATTGTGAAACCCCTGGGGAAAGGAGAACATCGTTTCATTTCAGGAACAGAATCACTTGGAATAATTCATGTACTGTTGCTGTAACATAGTAAACTGATCTCAGTATAGACATAAATTTCTGACAGATATTATAAATTGAATATGAACTTGTTTATTTGAGATCCAGACACTATTAAGATATTAAAGGTTCAATTTAGTGTTCATACCGATTATAGTCTGTCCAAAGACTCCTGTCTATACTGTATAGTCTTAGTAACCATGATGCTGAGGAGATAGACGTAGATATTAACTAAATGATAACATTAAAAAGATAAAACGAAAAAAAAACTTTCAAATTATTATTTGTGTTTAAAAGGACCTTTTATTGTGATCGAAGAGAGTATGAATGAGGACAAACTTAAATAATCATTGGTGATGGTACAAAGTACCATTGACTGTAACTTATAATAACCGTATACTACTCTTCAGCATCATGGTTATTGAATCATCATGATTATTGAATTATTAATTTTTCTCTTTTCTGCTAGTTTGAAAAGTTTGGGCGGAGGCATGGGGATATGGTAGAGGAAGAAATCTGTATCCGTTTTGAACACTGTGAAAAACTAAAGTGTTAAATCACCATTTAAAAGGGCCGAGGAGTGACCACTTTTTAAAAAAGGCAGATTAACAATTTTAACATGCTGGATCCAACACTATAAAGGTTGTATCTAGCAGGTTTAAGAGGTTGATCTGCCATTTCGAAAAGGTGATCACTCCTCGGCCCTTTTAAATGGTGATTTAACATTTTAGTTTTTAGAGTGAAGATATAGATCTTCCAAAGTAATTGACAAACATGATTTCTTTGTATGAAAATGGAAATTTTTGAAGGTACAGCCACAAGCATGTTTGAATACTCTAGAAGCACTGCTCTTAATTCTTTTTACTGCGAAAAAAGCAATCGCCTAAATTAAAACAAGGTACGATATCGAACGTGAAAAAGGAACAATCTCTCCATCAAACTGGAATGTGTGGATATATTTTATACAGCATCTGTTGGGCTGATATTTTCTTTCTTCCTCTATCTCTATGTGCCTCTTCCTCTCCCTCCTACTCTCTCCATTTATAATATATACTGTCAATGATTGCTGATGCATTGGTTATGTAAGGGTTTAATTATAACCCAGATGTAAAATCTAGTTAATTAATGCATATTTTATAAGTCTACATCGGTTTTTTGTATTGATATGGACACTGATGTTAATTTACACGAGGTTTTGTGCTAAACGCATGTCGAATATTCGTTTTAATGGAGAGAGGATGTGAAGGGTATACGCTGTTTTTGTAAGATGGACAAGTTTCTAGCATTGTAAATGAATTAACGTATGAAATGGATTTTGTAGGATCCCCTATGGAGGATAGTCATTCGACTTTCCGTTTTGTGTCGTTCCAAGGGCTCGCAGTGCGAGTCCTTCGTTTTGTTGTATTGTATTTGTCTTGTCGCTGTTGGTGTCTTTGTTTATGTCCTTGTTGTTTGTATACAAAAAGTTAATACTTCCACAGGTAGTTCCTTATTTCTTTTTCTTAACAAACTCATTTACTATGCACGATGACGTTACGTTTATTTCCATGAATTGTCGTGGCCTAGGTGATAGTCGAAAAAGGCAGGATATTTTGTATATTTAAAGTCAAAACAATGTGACTTGTGTTGTATTCAGGATACTCATTTTGTACCAGATATAGAGAACGACATACGTAGGGGATGGGGAGGCAAATGTTCTTTTCTCTTGCAATACGTCCAACTCAAGGGGAGTAGCTATTCTTTTTAAAGATACGGTCCCAGTAAATATAAATAGACAGAAAATAGACAATGTAGGAAACTTTGTGGTTTTAGACTTGACACTTTATGAATATAACATAACATTAGTATCGTTATATGGGCCAAATACAGACAATCCAACATTTTTTACTGATCTTCAAAACGTTATAACAAAATATGAAAATCCACATACCATTATTTGTGGGGATTGGAATTTAGTACAAGATTCAACTCTCGACACGTGTAACTACCTCCATGTTAATAAACCTCGAGCAAAACAACAAGTTAAGGAAATGAAGAGTGCATTAGATTTATGCGATCCATGGAGAATTAAATGTCCAACTAAAAGATCATATACATGGCGACAACTAAACCCTTTTAAACAAAGCAGATTAGACTTCTTTTTAATATCTTCAGAACTTCTTTCGATAGTTCACAGGGTTGATATTTTTTCCGGGTTATCGAAAGGATCACTCCTTAATTAGTCTAAGTCTGAGCTTAAATCAAATAAAGCGAGGTCCCGGTTATTAGAAATTCAATAATTCCTTGTTAAAAAACGAGGGTTTTGTTTTACAAATTAAGAAAAACAATAAAAGAAACTTTTATTTTACGCAAAAGACACGGTAGATTTTGATGAAAACGATTCTATAGTTGGTGACTGTGAATTTACTATAAATGATCAATTATTTTTCGAAACTTTGATGATGATTATAAGGGGAGATGCTATATCGTATGCTTCCTTCTTAAAGAAAGAAGGTGTAAATAGGCAACAATATTTAGAAAAGAACACTGAAGAGTTAAAAAGAAAATTGATAATAAATGATGATAACTCCTTTATTAAAGGAAATTAAAGAACTTAGATTAGAACTTGAAACCTTCCGCTCAAAACAGAATGAAGGAATCGCCATTAGATCTCCTATAAAGTGGATGGAGTTTGGGGAAAAACCCTCATTATTTTTGAATTTGGAAAAACAAAACAAAGTTAATAGAGAAATACGTGAATTAGCTACTGAAAATGGTGATATCATTAATGAACAACATGCATTGCTTTAAAAGGTGTTTAATATTTATTCGAATCTTTATACAGAAAAAGAATTAGAAGAAATAAATTTGGAAATTTTATTGAATTATGCTGACATTCCCAAATTGTCATCAAAAATGTCTTTATTGCTTGAAGGTCCATTAAGTATCGATGAAGTTTATGCTATGCTAAAACATATGAAAAACAATAAATCCACTGGGCAAGATGGCTTTAAGGTAGAATTCGAGCGTTTCTTTTGGGAAGATCTACAACATTTTATAGTAAAGTCTTTGAACCATGCTTATTTTACAGGACATTTATCACAATCGCAAAAAATTGGGGATTATAACTTTGATTCCGAAAGGGAACAAGTCTCGAGATTTGCTTAAAACTTGGCGCCCTATTTCCTTGCTAAACGTTATTTATAAACTGGCATCCGGCTGTTTAGCTAATAGACTAAAAGGTATTTTGTCTTACTTGATACATGAAGATCAAAATGGATTTATAAAGGGTCGTTTCGTAGGGGAAAATATACGTTTATTATATGACACATTACTTTACACTGAAATAAATGATATAGCAGGCATGCTACTGGTTATTGACTTTCAAAAGGCATTCGACTCTGTGTCTCACAAATTCCTCTTTGGATTTCTTTAAATTTGGCCCATCTTTACAGAAATGGATTAAATTGTTTTATGAAAACGCTTCATCGTGTGTCTTCGTTAACGGACATTGTACAGATTTTTAATAGGACGATGGTGTCGCCAGGGAGATCCTTTGTCTCCTTACCTGTTTTTGTTAGTGAGTGAAATACTTGGTATCTTAATGCGTCACTCAAATTCTTTAGTTGGATTGCATATGAATGGGAAAACACTTAAACTGTTGCAATATGCAGATGATACCCTTTTGACACTTAATGGTACCAGGTAAGATTTACAGTGTGCTCTCGAAATACTTAATGACTTTAAACAGATGTCCAGTCTTAAAATCAACGTAACAAAAACGCACATTATATGCATCGGGAAGAGAAGGTCTCTTAATAACCTTCAGATATCCAGTTGAAATTATATTCATGTAAAATTTCTGTTTTAAAAACAGAAATTTTACATGAATACAAATTGGACTGGATATCTGAAGGTAGGTAACTAGGTATTGACTTTTCAGTAAATTTACTTTTGGGTGGTTTTGTGGTACCTGGTCACATATGTAAAAAAGAAAAAGATAAAAAGAAGGAACCCCCCCCCCCCCCCCCCAAGAAATTTTACATTAATACAAATTGAACTGGATATCTGAAGGTAGGTAACTAGGTATAGACTTTTCAGTACATTTATTACAGATGGTTGAACATAATTATTGTGAAAAGATAAAAGAAATTAAAAATCAAACGAACCCATGGTTGAAAAGATCATTGACCCCCTTAGGACGAGTAACCATAATTAAATCGTTATTTATACCCAAATTAAACTACTTGTTTCTATCACTTCCAGAACCAAATCCACAAATTATTAAAGAGGTAAATCAATGTTTTTACTCGTTTATATGGGGTAATAAACCTGATAAAATAAGCAGAAAACAAATGCGTCAGTTATATAAGGATGGTGGAATTAAAATGACTGATATTTCTATACATATCAAATCTCTTAAGATATCATGGTTTAGAAGATTTATTAGTGACTCATCTGATAGCAACTTTACTTATCATATGTTTCTCTCGTTGTTTCCTCCATCATATTCTCTCCAATTATATAGGGGGTCCGAACATTACAAACAATTAGCTACTGTCACGCTTAATCCATTTTGGAAAGAGGTGCTTTTCGCCTTTTCAGATTTGGTTGAACTCACTGTAGATACTATTGCATGGCAATCTCTCTGGAATAATCACAGGATAAAAGTGAATAATAATTCAATATATTTTGAATCTTGGAGTGTGAAAGGAATACGTTTCATCAATCATATTTTGAAAACAGATGGTACATTTCTATCGTATTTTGAACGTCAACATAAATTCAATATAAAAATAAATTTCCTTCGATACTATTGGCTGTGCAATGCTATTCGGTCTGGTTTTAAAAAGAGTATTATATCAAAGTTGATGGAACCTAAATGTATTATACCTGAAGCATTACTTCTTATATTGAAAATGAAAAAAGGGTGTTCACATATTTACCAGTCGTTTTTAGAAACCTAATATTAAAGAATGTATCAGCCTTACAAAATGGAAACAAGATTTAGAACTCGAAGATAAAGCATGGTATTCATATTGTTTGACTCCCTTTCAATCAACTATTGATATAAATATGAGGTGGTTTCAGTTTAAGATTTTAAACAGAATACTTTAGATGAAAGATTCATTGTTAAAATTCCAATAGGTTACTGATAAGAAATGTACATTTTGTAACAGCATTGTAGAGACTATTTGTGTTTATATAAAAATTATAATTTAAATATTTTGTAAACGCTCCGAGCCTTACGGGAAGGGCGTACTAAATGCTTATTGTATTGTATTGTATTGTATTGACTATTACTCATATTTTTTGTTACTGTCCACATTCAAATGTAATATGGTTAAAACTTGAGGAATGGTTGTTCCGTAAGACTGATATCAAGCTTAAACTCACAAACCAAACTAAATTGTTTGGCTTTAATGGATGTCATAACAACGCTTTTAATTGTATTCTAATTATTGTAAGAAAAGAAATTTATTCAGCTAAATGCAAAAACCACATACCACTGTTTGAAAAAGTTATGTTAGCTGTTAAATCTTATTATGATATGGAAAGTTATATAGCAAAAACAAGTCTTAAAGAAAAGAATTTTATGAAAAAATGGTTTCATTTTACCAAATGTTTCTGAATGTTTTCGTTTAAATTTTGTTTGTTTGATTGTGATATAATTAAGATTACAAATTATATTTTCTATGTCCTATCTTATATGTCACACTGTGACCAACATTATTTTGTTATGTTCTTATGTTTGAATATTTGACATTAGTTATGTTCACACGTAGTACATAGCATCGATGCTATGTTAGCATCGATGCTATGTAAGTTTCAAAAATATTTCCAGTACGTTCAGACAGGCCGTGATCGACTTGCTTCTATCACCCACTCGTGACTATTCATCGCTCACCCGCTGCCAAAACAATAATTACTGCGCCACACAGAGTGACCCGAGTATAATTGGTATGCATCCTCAAGTTTGTGTACAGGGGTCATATGATGCGAAGCTTTTGTTTTGAATAATATTTTATTTGTCTTCATAAATCAACATAATAACACAATAACAATTCATTTGTAATATCGATAATACAATCAAGTAGCAAATACATGTGTTATAATACTTAATTTTAAATAAACCTTGTACATGTCAAAATTGACTGAACTCCAATCTTATGCCAAAATAAAACACATGCATGCACACTATATTCTCTGCTAAGCACATGTAAATCAATATCTAAAGACCACATCATACTTTAGTTAAGGTCTGATTCTGAAAGAGCAGATTCTCAGCTTTAAAATGATATATAACTCATTGCATGTTCATAACTCAATGTACAAAGAGAAGAATGCACATTCCCTCATAATGTTACTTCTTAATAAGGGTTTAAAGTTTGCAGTCTCTTGAAGCACTCTGACTTGCAAAGTGTTGTGCTAAGGTGACAAATGGAGGATTAGAACTCAATGAAAATTTCTATGAAGGGATTATCAGATTGTCCTAAAACTTGGCATACTACATAGACATATCCTGTTTATCATAGTGCACAAGTATCAATGCAAGAACTTACTCCGGGAGATTTATGGGAGATTAAAATGAGACAAGTATTCAGGGTCGTGAAAAAGAAAAGTAATACAACAAAATCCAGAGAAGACACACATAAGTCTGATAAAAAGCTGGCATAAATACCACTTCTAGATTGTTTGGTGCCTCCACATTTTAGATTACTTAGAAAAAAGTATACTCTTTCAGGAAATACCCCCAAACTAAAATTTGACCATGCATGCCAACCAAAACACATTGATTGATCTCTAACTGAATATCACACAGTGTGACTTTTGGGTGGTTTTGTGGTACCTGGTCACATATATAAAAAAGAAAAAGATAAAAAGAAGGAACCCCCCCCCCAAAAAAAAACCCTTCCTTACCACACAGTATACACATTACCCTACTATACCCCTATATACATCACATGAATACATACATTACATTACAGTACCAGATGAAACAGACAGAATAATAATAGAAAAAAAGTAGGGAAGAGGGTACATCACATAATGAATACATACATTGCATTATATTATAGCACCACATGAAACAGAATTATAATAGCAGCGATTGCGCTCACACGACAAATAGTCACAAGCGCGGTGGGTGGTCTACCGCAAAGCGTCGATGCTTTATCGCTGGATCCTGAGATTTACTCCTGCTAAACTCGCTGCAAGAATAGTTTGGAAACTCGCTTCTATCTCGTGACTATCTGCGTTCAGACAGCGTTTGGTCTCGACACTATCTGGTCTTCACCAAAATAGCATCGACGCCTCGAAAGCATCGATGCTATCGCTCTACGTGTGAACGTACCTAATGTCATGGAATAGTGCATGTATTGTTTTTTTGTGAAATGAATGTTTATACATAATAAAGGAGCCCTGTGGAAGGGTAAATATATATCAAAAATATATATATTAATAGGGATAACGGCATTGACATACCAGAGGAATGGTTACTAGCCATTCGGCGCCACTCGACAAACCGGTTGGAACCAGTTAGAGACAGCGCCACCCCGCCCCGGCGACGCCCAACAATGACATCGTGTCCGGTGATTGGCCAGTGACACCGACCAATCACAGCGCCCGAGTAGAGACAAACAATAGCACGCACCCAGTTAGAGACAGCGCCGCCCCCGCACCGGCGGGGCCCAACAATGGCATCGTGTTCGTTGATTGGCCAGCGGCACCGACCAATCACAGCGCCCGAGTAGAGACAAACAATAGCACTCACCCGGGCTCCCCGTACCCCCGCCGCTGCTATATAACACGTGCGCAGCGAATCTTATGCTCATTGCCTGACGAAGACTAGCAACTGATCAACTTTTCGTCTTTAACTGTTGGCTTTATTATATGAGAGTCAAGTGAACTTGTAGTTGGAAGAAATAAATCACCCACCATCGAAATTTTGAGGGATTATTCTGCAGCAATGACGCCGATCATTCTAGCAATCATATTGCTCGGTCTCGCAGATAAAGCAAACGGTATGTATATGTTCATTCCCATTCACATTTTAACCGATACGCTAATATTCTGTAAATAAAAAAGAGTGAATTTTCACTCTTTCCCCCAATATTCATATATAACCACGTTCCCTGTCTCATTTTCGAAGATTTGGTCTTGTATACTAAACATAAGTTTTGCGGGGTTGCATTAAAGATCACATTACAAGAAAATTCCATCAAAATAAATATTGGCTTAATTATTGCATAGATGGCATAAATTAAACAAGGTTATCAACATTCAACGCTTGGAAACATTTGAAGTAATGATTATTTTTATGAAAAATGCAGCGTTAAAAAAATAAAGGAATCAGTAAACAAAATAAGACGCCATTGTATTTTCAGCTGCTTGCACCGGGGCATGTTCGGCGTTTCAAGAGGGAACGAATACCATCCGTGCTATTATTCGGAGGGCTTTTCAGTTTGAAAGTGGGGTTTATTTCATTGATCATTTAAGGCTGAGCAGAACAATTTAAAGAGGTTTCAATAGCAGTTTAATGATTATTTGCCTTGCAATAATATCCTCATTTGACTAAAATTCACTTATTTATCTTCGTTGGAAATTATTTTGTCGAAGGCTCTGGGCAAACGCTAGCGTATATTTTTTCAATTATTTATTTATTCATTTTATTTCTGTTATTCTCTTATTATTATTTATTTTTTAATTTTTTTAATTTTTTAATAATAACAATGATACTTGAGATAAGATATTTTATTTACAATGCCTTGTTTCCAATGCTTCGTATCAAAGTCTAGTTCGGCTAGTAACAGGCTGTTTATACAGGGCGGACGTGTATGGTACCGTGACTGTGCACGTCGCACTTTGCGTTCTAAATAAGAACTAGGTCCACTTGTTTCTTGAATTACCTCTGTGAGTTAGATGCATCCAATCAAGCAATGAAAAGAGTCTGCAGCGGAAAGAACAAAGCAATAATGGTGAATTATTAGATCCAGTTCTGATCACAGTCCTCTATTTCCCCCGAAGTCTTTGATGCCAGACCATGAAGCGTGTCAAAGATAACAGGATCAAAAGCAAGTAACAGTGTCCAAAGAACAGGTAACACGGGTAAAACTCGTAGGAACGCAAAGGAACATCAAACGCGGTGAAAAATAACTCAAATGTAGAACACCAGAAATTGTAATCTTTAAGCTAAAGTGATATGTCATGGTCCGCATGCCATGCAGGTTTGCTGGTCCGACGGAGAGAGCGTCTGGGTGACGGAGCAAGGTAGGGTGCTGGATCCACTGCATCAGCCGTCATTTTTTTATTTTTTATTCATTTATTTATTTTATTTTTGGTTATTCTCTTGTTATTATTTATTTTTTATTTGGGAGTAGGCAACAGAAGCGAGGCGATGATGTATGCCCCAGTACATAAGGAAACGGCGTGTAGTCACTGCTGTGAGTTCTTGGCCACAAGCTGTGCTGAGGCATCGATCTTCTGGCCTGGTATTACCCCTGCGATTGGTGCTCTCCGTGCAATCTGCACCGAGTGTAACCGGATTGCACCCTCCAACCCCAGTGGCCCACCAACTCCCTTGCTCTCCCCAGCCTACCCCTTCCAGTGTACCTGTGCTGATGGACTGACGGATGGACTGATCACATGCTTACGTCGCATCTTTGTCATTTTCGGCATTCTGATGGTGGCCCCGAATTCACAGCAGTGGCTACACGCCGTTTCCTTATGTACTGGGGCATACATCATCGCCTCGCTTCTGATTGAGCAATAGCGCGAGATCGAGGGAGCTCTAGATAGCTGCACGTTTACGTCACAAATATCCTGGATGTAATCGCTCGTTTTTGAGGGGATCTAGTTTTGATGCCTTGAAATCCTCATTTTAAACCGAAAATTCTCCGTCGGCTGATATGGCATGGCTCTGGAACTGACTTGCATTGATTAATACATGTCCCCTCTTTGGATATTAAATACAAATTAACACAAAAAAAAAAAAAAAAATAAGTTAAACGCAGAAGCTTTAAGGAAAACGTCGACGACGGCTAAGGTTGAAAACAGACCGTTTTCGAAGCATTTTGTGGTTGCGAAGCACCTCTCTCTCTCTCCCCCTCTCTCTCTCTCTCTCCATTCATCGCTCCTCACACTCTCCCTCGATCTCACACAGCCCGACCATCCGCGAGGGTGCTCAACCATGACGCTACTTATTGGCTCATCCAAGAAGAAGGCTCAAGGAAGGCTTCTGGTGATAATGCTGATGCGCAGAGTATCGACGAAAAAGGGATCTACAACTTGGAAAGAAGTAGGACTGCCATAACATTTATTTCAATTACAATAACCGTTAATGTTATGAATTTCATTATAAACAGTGATCCATTCACGTAATACATTTTAATAATTATACTTACATCATTTATACATCATTTATATAATGTAAACAGATTAGTCAGTTTAAGCAGGCATTTTATTATTCAAGCAATGTTAGGCAGGTCTGTTAAACCCATATTTTTTCAGTTTTGGGTACAGACTTGACAAAAGCACCACACTTTGCATATTACCATTGCCATGGTAAATACCAATGGCGCAAATATGTTCCAAACTTTCTATATGTATTTCTTAGGGCAATAACTTTATCTTTTCTCACAGGACCCATCGAATTAAATCTCATTATCATGCAAATTTATGCTAATTTGAGCCATGCAATTATTCTACTATAATTCAAGACATTTATTTCCAACTTTTCAATATTAGTATACAAAGCAAAAAAAAATAGCAAAAGTATGTACATGTATATTTACAGAAACATGACATAATATACATCCATGTGGTACATACATACTTGGATGACCCACCTCTGAAAGCAAATTTATGCAAATTATAGAATTAATGTATCAAAATGTTAATAGTGTGCGAATTTAAAAGCTTCAGCTCTGCAATACGTACAATATGCATTAAAATCAATAAATTTTCTCCGAACATAACAATTTAAACTTGTCTTTTTATATATACCTGACCTTGTTTAGCAGTGAATATCATTTTGGAAGTGCTGGAATCGTTGATTATTGATATATCATTGGAAATGTGCATTGTATACATAAATGTGAATCCATTATAATAAATTAATATTAGAATAAACAAACATTACATTATTGCAATCATTAATTGTTATCTAATCTACCTGATCGATCTTACCTATGTGGTAGAATATGAAGCCCTTCCACAGTTATTTTGTGGGTATATCATTGCATATGTGTTTATGCATAAATTAGCATAAATTAATATTAAGATGAAGCAAAATGAATTTGATGATTTCATCACATTCATGAATTAGCATTTATAAATAGGCCATTCACAATTTTGTGGCTAAAATTTACGCTTTTAATACATATGACTCACCGACCAAAAATTGTGCATTTGTAAATTCTGTCTCCAAAATTTTGTTAACAGACCTGACTATGCTGTGATTCCCGGATGATGCTAAATATTAGTAGGCATATTACTTTTCAAACGTTCGCCCCGCTCTCGCCCCCTTTCAACGTTTACTGTGTTGATCCTTGTTTTTAAATAGGCCTATATATTATCTCAGAAGAAAATGAATGTGAAGTTCAGTCAGTCATAAACATTAATTGTCTGCCAGATCATGGGTGGATCGAGGATTTAAAAAAGGGGCACAAATCCCAGAAAATTCTCTGACAAGTAGCAAAAAAAGAAAGTTATTAATTCTAAAAGGGGGCACAATGTACGCGTTTCTTTCAAAGGGGGGGGGGGGGGGGGCACAGGCAGGAAGTCGCCCTCCTAACTCCTAAATCCACACTGTGGCCGGTTGTTACGTATGATAAAATGATGTTCTACCTTCTATCTGCTTTCCCATAATTCAGTCGAACAATTCTTATCCGACGACGGTCTGCACATTGCTCTCATTAACCTCGCAGAGGGCGTCTGTCTAGCGGGCGAGGAGAGTGGCTTTGACGACAGTGAATTGGAGAGATTATGTAGCCTCGTTCAACAGCGCCTCTATTTCGAGGATGGGGAGGAGAGTGGAAGCGAACAGGTTTTCAGCAGGAGTGGCGATGACAACGATGACGATGGCAACGATGATGACGGATTTTGATTCATTGGAGCTCCTTCTACCACGGGCTTGAAAACGACGCTTTTTATTTCTAAAATCGTACTCTAACAAAAAAGGAATGTTCACTTTATTTTCACTATACCCCGGGAATCACGTCAGTGATCACTTGTTTAGGAGTGAATACCAAATGAATAATATCGAGTGCTCTCCAAAACAAAAGACCCCCCTAGGGGTCACGTGAATAATCAGTCGATTTAATTTTTTAAAGTAAGATGGAGAATAAGATAAATATAGAGAAATTTATGGGAAGAGGGAAAAACCAAAGAGATATACTGGTTGTTAATTCTGAAAAATAGTGCACATTTTAAAGCCGCATATTTTAATTGGATTAGACGAATTGTTATCTTTGATTTAAAAGTGAAGAGACAATAGCACTGAAATGGTACTGCAAAATTTTATCCAATATTCTGTTGTGTACATTTTATCCCAAACATGCAAGCCATACTTCACTTTTTACCCCGCCAATATTTGGTATAAATTTCCCAACTTGTTTATAGGAGTGTAAGTACTGTTACATGAATATCATGAATGTAAAAAGTGTCACAAGGAAACCCAATTTAGCATTACATGTATTATGTTCCTGATCAGGAACAATAGTGATGTATGTAAATTCATATTTTTTCTCTCTGTACGAAAAAGAGAGAAAAGATAATAACAAGTTATGTACATTTCAAATAACAAAAAATGTAAACATATCAAAGTAGGTTAATAATATTTGATTCGTATATACATGTACACAGATTAATATGATATAACTCATTTTAGAATTCACCCCTTAATGGTATGATATCCTTGATAATTTGCTAGACCGAGTATGACATATTCGTTATCTAATTTTATTAAGAATATGAACTTTTCTTCTGCTCTATAAGAAAAATGATAAGCATAATAAGAGTTGTTTTGTTTTCTTTGTTCATTGAATTTAAGGTAAAATACATGTATCGTGTATGTAGTTCATCACCAATATCTCCTTTCTCACAGTCGGTGCATGTTCTAAGATGTATTGGTGTTTTTTTCGGGCCTTCTGTGCTGTCCTGTTTATATTGCTAAACTAGCGGGACTTTACATTGCACTCTCAACATTTTCACAATCGATGCGTACATTCTTGTGAGTTTATTTCTTTATTATTTTTTTGTTAATGAAATTATCACGCATACGTACTCATGATCACAATTACTCTGCCAAACATACCCAGTTAAAAACACTATGTTTTTTGTAATATACAAAAATAGTTTAATTCTGTTAGATATCATTATGACATAAAGGGGGGAAGGGGGGGGAGGGGGAGGGAGGGAGAGAGAGAGAGAGTGGTGGTAAACAGATAGGAAGAGAGAGAAATGGATGTAAATAATATAAACATAACAGAGAGAGAGAGTGGAATAGAGATATATAAATAATATATAATCACATCCTACAATACACATTAAAAGTATTAAAAAATAGAAGTATGAATTTCCGAATATTGGGCCCCCTCCCATCACAAAATCATTAATCCGGCGCTGGCCCCCTCCCTCACAAAATCCTGGATCCGCCGTTGGACATGGTGGATTTTTCTACAATGAAAAAAAAATGAATGATGCATTCACATATCCCCACCCCCCTGCACGCTATATCTACGCCATGACTTCAATGGAATAACGCTCCTAGCATATTTGCCCCTCAAACTGATATTCATGGAACGATTATTTTTTTTTTAAAGAAACAAAATAGATGTAGAATATACTCAAATAAGATGAATTTACCATCGAATAGAAAATGGAATACAGGTGTATTGAAAATAAGAAACCCAGTGAGGCATTTACTGCAGTGGGGGCTTTAAAACAATTCAAGTATAGAATCTACTCTGACACATGCGCGTACCAAGGGGGTGTTTTATGTGTTCAAACACCCCCGTTTGGTGTTATTTGAAGTTAAAACACCCCACTTAGAATTCCTGATAACTTTTTCTTTATTTTTTTTTGCTTGTCAGATATTTTTTTTAATAAAAAGACTCCCCCCACCGAAAAAAATAAAAATACTGATTTTGGGTTGTTGTTTTTTTGCTTGTCAGAGACCCCTCCCCCCAAAAAAATAAAAATAAAAATAAATAAAAAATAAATGAAAAGATAAAAAATAAATACTGATAACCCTTTTTTTGTTGCTTGTCAGAGAATTTCGGAGTAAAAACCACCCCCTTTAAAAAATCCTGGGAATGCCACTGCTCCGACATACGGTAGGATAAATTCATCGTACGGTATACAATTTTCAATCTTGAAATAAGCAGCGCTCAGTAAGATATTTACTGCTTGACATTTTGATGGGAGTTCAACCAGCCAAGCCGTACTACAGCTCAGCTGCCATGACAGATTACTAGCGTTGTAAAGAAGAATGTAATCAGTTTTAACTAAATACAGATCGAACAAGGAAAAACAGAGCCCACAAATACTATACTCAAACATTTTTTTTTCTCAACGTCACTCACATCTCCAAATAAACAGCTCTTACTGCAGGTTTCTTCCCCCGGAGTTCATGCAGCCAAGGCTGCAGTGCTGGTACCGCTAGCTCAGAGTAGAGTGCAACGACGCCGACACAGACACAGACTCCGGCTTAAAAGAGAAGAGTTTCATCAGTTGACTATACAGAGAACAAAGGGACAAACAAAGTCTATAAATACAGTTTCTAACATTATTTAGTTCAAAATAATACAACTCACGTCCAAAATCATCTTTCGAATGTATGAGTTCGCACTTCGCAGTCATTCCATGCTGAGTGCTGTCCATGCAGCGTATTGTTGTATCGTAAGCCGTCTAGTATATGGTTGGATGGATATGCAATCGCGTCGCATGCATTGAGCTTGCACTGAGATTGCACCGCAGTCTGGTGGATGCTGCTCCTACATGGTATACTAATCACAAAGCGGACTATGATACAACTCGTACGTACGTATCACGGACCTCTATTGAACATACCCATGGCATAATTATTTTCTTACGTGGGTTCCCCCGGTGAGAGCTACAGAGTCTGCACTACGTACCGTTCGCCGGACGCACGCGCAATTGTTGTCTGATTTGGTCGACGGCGAGGCAAAGCACGCGGGCCAATGGCATTTGGTCGTTCAGGAGATCGCTCACTTGCTGCCAACGCGACGTCGTCATACAACGCGAAGGCGACGTTGCACATGCGGGCGGCCAGGCCGACCGGTCGCGTTAGCGAATTAATTATATTAGATTATGACAGCTTATTCTGAAGCGGCATGCACTAATATTTCTTCAGAGTCGAAAACTTTCGATAACATGAGGATACTGTTCCTGCTTAATATCTGACTTAAATTTTCTGTATGTTCTCAGTTTGTTCCCATCCCAACTATTCCCTACATTAGTGTGCAGATCAGTGGTGAATTGGTTTTGAAAATATATCCTTCATAACGGAATTCAATTCATTTCCGACAACCCGTTCACTGTCAGTTAAGTCTACAACATCAATACACTCTTTAAAAAAGTTACCCCATTGGTGTTAAAAAATAACACCAAAATGTGTTAAAGGGTCACATCTTACCCCAAAACGACCATGTTCCCTTTTTTACCCCATGCTGTGCAACTTTTTACCACTACCAGCCTGTGTAACAATTCACCCCGCAGCTGTGTTATTATTTTACCCCTTAAGTGGTACAGAATTTACCCCATACTTTTTACCACATCCCAATGTGTGACTTTTTACACTAAATGTCTACACCAGGATGAGTTGAGACTACAAGAAAAATGCACAATGAAAATTATGTTTTGTTAAACTTGCATTTTAATAAGCATGGAAAAAGTTCCAAAAAAGTTAACAGATTTTAAACTACTGTATTTAAATATGATCAGAAAGGTTGAATTATTTACATATAATTTACAGCATCAAACATCCACTTCCAATGTGCAATCAACTCTGAAATGTGCTCTGGGTCTATAACATAGCTTCTGATGCAATAATAAAATTAATATAATGAAAATGTGAATGTTTTACAATTAAATGAAGAGATGACATCGGCTGGCATCCCCCACGATCTCAGCAACGACTCCATGATGACGATGAACTGTAGTGTAGCTTCACCACTGCACTGCATGTGATCGTATACCCGGCCGCGTTTCGCGCCTATATACACACACTAGAACTATGAACATGGCAAACAAAGAAGCAGACAAAATATACAGCTCCTCATTGTACCTTCCACACTGGTTCTGGTAGACAAAGAACATCCCTTCATTGCTAATGCTATTATGTAAAAAAATGTAGAACAGGTGTCACATGCATATTCACGGTTCTACTTATTTTACATAATAGCAATGAAGGGATGTTCTTCTACCAGAATGTTGAAAGAAGCGAGAAGTATAGTGGAATGTTTAAAGAAGCGAGAGAGAAAGAGAGAGAGTGATACAGTGGGAAACAGTGGTGGGGAAAATGAGTGAGAGAGAGAAACAGTGGAAATATGAGAGGGTGAGAAACAGCCAGTGGGAAATGGAGAGAGAGAGAGAGAAAAAAAAAAGACATGCAGGGGGATAGAAATTATAAAGAATACAGGAGAAAGAGAGAGAGAGGGGGGGGGGGGGGTAGCAGCTGTGATGAAAAGTAATAAGATTTGGAGGGCTTCCACTGGCATGTTTAGGTTTCTGATATTTTTCCCCTGGTAGTTAAGTAGTTACGCATTGAACGAACTGATAACAATCTTAGAACATACACTGGAAAATGTATATCTCGTGGAACTCTATACTGTATACGCAGTGCGACGGTTCATTCCTCAGCATATAGCGTTACGTGTATTATAGACGGTGCCCGATGCAAGCGCAGCGTAACGTGAAGCTATCCATGCCTATGTAATTTCGCTGACCCCAAAAAGGTCGAAAGGATTGGGAACTTCGAAGTTTTACTTGGGGCCTGCCAAAGAAAGTTACGAATTGTAAAATACATTTGAATAATACGACCAAAATACCACAAACCACCCCACTCAGGACAATCTGGGAACAATTTAACCACGTTTAAAAAAAAAACCCAGCTCGATTGAGTGGAAAATCACGGAGAAAAGTAATTTCAAACAAACGGACGGACAGACAGACAGACATTAGCCAAATTATAGTAAGGATTCTTAACCTTAATGGAATCAAGTAACCTTTAATAAATTATCCGAATGACTTACAAACAAAATCCGATATTTTCCTGTTCAAATTTGGATAGATATTTGATAGTGAATGTATATATATATATATATATATATATATATATATATAATATATATATGTGAAAGAAATTGCGAGAATAACGTTGCGTAGCTCAATCAAAGTTCCCCAGAGCTGTCCTCCCTTTTTGAAATTATATGTAATATATATATATATATATACATATACATGTATATATATATATATATATATATATATACATGTATATATGACTGAGCATAGCTCCATTACATAACTCTTCAACTGTTATTATTATTATTGTTATTGTTATTATTATTATTATCATCATTATCATTATCAAATTCAAAATCAAAACATAATAGGATCATTCTCAATTTTCAGTTTACAAAGCATAGTAGGTATAGATGTAACAGAACAGAAATAAAAAAACAAAGCAAAACGAAAAAGAAGACAAAAAAACAAAAACAAAAAAAACTAATTAGACAAAAAACTCATGTCATAATTCCAGTTCGAAGCGTAATATAGATTTAGCACCAAGCAAAAGACAAAAGAATAGAAATGAAAAACTGCAGCAAGCCAATTCGGAACATACGATAGATTAAAATAGTTACCATATATAACCATCAGAGGCGTCGGCACGAACACACTTACCATTGTAAGTGGATGGATGATAAATGGATCACCCCACCCCCACTAACAATGGAAAATTATGCGTGCCCACGCCCTTGATAGCAATACTAATGTATATTATATTACATTACGTACCAACATCTTTTGACTATACCATGTATACAGTATATAGCATAATACCAACATCTTTTTAATATAATACAATGTACCAACACCTTGCGGCAGATTATTATTGTGTTAGACAATAAGAGGGGGGGGGGGGGGGGAAGGAGGCATTATGTTGGTTTTATGATTCATTGCTTTTCACCAGGTCTGATCGTGTGTCATACATTTCGCTTATTCCTGTTTATGTCTGTTTCGCTATTTGCCATAATTAGTTTAAATTTCTCTTCTTCCTTTAGGTTTTGAAAATCAATTAAAATCATGATAAGTTTAGAGAACATTCTTAATCTGGGATCATTAAAGTGGGAACATTTCAGTAAGAAGTGCATTTCATCCTCTATGTCTACTTTACAAAGTGGGCATATCCTATCTACTTGTGCTAATTTCTTGTAACGACCTTCCGCAATCATTAGGTTACTATTACTTATCCTGATTTTGGTATATTTCATTTATCAATATAATGTGGGTTTCTTTAATATCGAGCAACAGGTAGTTTTCCAATTTGTAATTGGTTTTAGGATTTTATATGTTTTCAATTTCGTAGAGTATTCTGTTTCGTTTTCATTAATTAGGGTGTCTTTCCAGGTTTTTATATATCTATCTTTTAATTTGCCGAGTACAGCTTCCCTTAACCTTCTGATAGAAAAAAGTGTCATGATTTTGCCAAATATGTGAAAATCCTAATGAGTTTAAGAAAGATTTCATGTGTTTGCAATAATTGGTGTTTATGTTCATGCCTTCAGTGTTAAATTTGCTTTACTGAGCTTTTGTCGGTGTAATTTATTATGTGTTGCCAAAAAAAAAAAATCATTGACAAATATTCACACTATTACAGAACATTTCTCAGGGTCATGAATTAAAGGACTTCCCTGTTTAAATGGATTCAGTCCACTGAAAGTTCTGTCGATGAGGATTGACGACAGGGCCCTGTCGCTGTCGACGACGTGGTGACGACGAGTCCTCGAACGGTTGAAGGTGTACCAGATAGATACTCAGAGCAACGAGGCCGACGGCGAAGAAGGAGGTAAGAGCTTTCATAGGCCTAGTGAGTTATTACCGAAAGTTCATTCCGAACATGGCGGTAATAGCTGCACCCTTGACAGACTTAACTAAGGACAAGGCACCAAACAAGGTAAGTTGGGGCGAGGTGCAGGAGACAGCCTTCCGGGTTCTGAAGGAACGAGTAGGTAAGTTTCCAATCCTTCATCTACCCGATTTCAAGAAGGAATTCATACTCCGTACCGACGCTTCGGATGTAGGAATTGGTGCTGTATTGTTGCAACCGCATGAAGATATGCTGTACCCAATTCAATTTGCAAGTCGTAAGTTGCACGCTAGAGAACGCGCATATCCGATCATCGAGCGTGAATGTCTTGCGCTAGTTTGGGCTATCAAGAAATTTGCATATTTCTTGATTGGACGAAAATTCAGGTTGCAAACAGACCATTTTCCGTTAGCCAATCTGTCAAAGATGCAAATGAAAAATCCACGAGTGATGCGCTGGGCTCTGGCAATGCAGGCATATCAGTATCATGTGGAAATAATAAAAGGCTCAGAAAACGTTGGGGCAGACTACTTGAGTCGATGCCCTGGGTAGATCAGTATAGTGATTATTTTCTCTTGGTTATTTTGTTCTCAGTAAGTAAGTAAGTAAGAGATTTGCATGAGAAAACTCAGTTAAAGTTTAACCTATTGTATGGTTTAGAAGAAAGGTAAATTGAAAATAAATCAGTAAATGTCAATTTTAGGTTGAGGGGCAAATGTCACAGGTGGATACTCGATATTAACATTTTACATTTATTTTCCTCAGTTATTCCAGGGATCTTGTAACCATATTAAACGATTTTATTACTGTTTTATCAAAGCTGTAAAATTGATAGTGGTTGGCAGTTATAACAGGTATGTAGCATGCAAGGCCGTACGCAGAATTTTTTTTCCTGGGGGGGGGGGGGGGGCAAGATGATCGCTTTCAATATTGGATCATTTAAAAGTCTAAAACCGATTAAAAAAAGTTTGATTTTGAAATGTCTGGGGGGGGGGGGGGCAATTACGTAACATTTCTATTCAATTCCGATGAGCACCTGGGTGTTCTCAATAGAAAGAATTCGAACGCCATTTTGTTTCCAGAAAAGTGGGACGTCCATGTCGCAACTCTCTAATACAGGGACACTAGTCCACGCCAGAAAGTCATCGACGATGAGTCACCAGTAGACACCAGCTGATCGTCGCCCATGATGCCGGAATCTACACAAGTGTTTTGAAGTCGAATGAACTGTGAGAAGTTTTCGCGTTTCGGCATGCCACGGGGCCCATCAATGAACTTTTCCAGGTTTTTCCCCTTCTTTGTATGAGTGCGCTTTGAGTGTGTGAATGGGAGATTTACTTCCGATCAGTTTTTTCTGGACCAAAAATAATTCATTGGTTTATAACTGATTAATTTTATTATAGTGGAATTTCACTGGTTTAGAAAATCATTATGTCCAAGAGCTGAATTATAATTTAATTAAATATTCTTGAAATAAATTCAAAGTCTGTTATTTAGTCTCTGGTCCTAGGATCTCCTTCTCTAATTTTCCACCGGCCCTTAACGGGGCCGTGCTCTAATTAAGCATAAATTCACATCAATCTGAGCAATATTAAACTACTCATATTATCTTTAAATATCACTTTAATAAATGACTGAATTAAAGCCTTCATATATAATCAGAACTTCACAGCATAACATGTATAGCTGACTGACTTTAAGACAATATTAATTTTCTTTCAAAGTTTTTGACATACACAACTCTTGTTAAATATCACTTTAATAAATGACTGAATTAAAGCCTTCATATATAATCAGAAATTCACAGCATAACATGTATAGTTGACTGACTTTAAGACAATATTACTTTTATTTCAAAGTTTTTGACATTCACAACACTTGTTAAAAAAAAATCATGTTGAAAGTCGCCTTTTATACATTCAAGTTTCTGGATAGCACTTAAATAAAACTTTGGTAGAAAATTTACTAAACTCACCACCATTGTGGGTAGGAAACTACTCCAGAATTAACAAAAACTGAGGGTCATTGCTTGCTAACACAACCTCACTCAAAGAGCAAACTTAAGTGAGCCCACTTACTCTGTTTGTGTATGTACCGTATTGCTGCATAATCACCCTTGGGTGGGTCTTGGAATCCCAAGTGGTTTTCCCACCTGTTACAAGAATTTTAATCAGAATTTAATGAATTATCGCCCTCTCTTGATCAAGTGGCAAAACAAATAAAATTAAGAAAAATAGTCCAACTCATTTATTTCCAAAACAGCAGGACACTCACTTAATATAACTTGTTTTAGTAAAAGGGTGATGGATGTGACCACTACTTGTGTTGGCCGTCACCATGGTAACAAATATATTTATATGAAATAATGGTAAACATTTAATATTTTTTGCCGCCTGTTTGATTGTATTCAAAATTTAAGTTTGGAATAGAGCTTAATATGATTTATGAAAATTGTTCCCATGAAAACAGAATGTTAATGAAGATGACATCTTTCAACTAAAGAAGGAAATGTAACTCTATAATATATATAGCAACCAGATGCACAAACACTGTCAGTGATTAGAATCTGCTCGTTGGCTGGGAATGTGACCACTATAGCTGTTACCAAAAGTGGTAGCTAATACAAAAAGCGGTGTCTTTCTACCAGAATTTCTGTTTACTTGGTTCAAATCAAGATCCAGAAGATTGTTGTACCGGTAAAATGGGTAATACTAAAATTTTCGCCTTGAACATGATGACAGGATTGATTCATTCAAAAATGAATTTATATATTTATGAATTCGTTTATTTATTTATTTGAACTTATTAATACAGGATAAAAGCATGATCAGTATAAAACTGTTTGCATCATGGTCCTGATGTAAAAGGATTTAACAATAATGTAGGGCATACAAATTGGTAACAATTTTATAATAAAATACAAGTAATATAGGCACATACTAAAAGAAATCTAACTTAACAAGTAAAAGCACCAATAATAAACGGCTATGAATATTTCAAAAATAACAAATTGAGTATATTATGTAATGCGAAGCCTAATGTGGAATGTGGATGACATCCATGTACTAATGAGACTACAGCATTTAAAAAACCCATAGGACCCGTATTAGATAAATATCCCATACATAGTTCCTGTTACTTTGTGGATTGTCACCTAAAATAAGAACCGTAAAGCGTCAGAGTACTTTTAAAATTTATGCAAAGATCATATACATACATATATCTATGGTATTCATTAATAGCTGGCAACTAAATACGGTATCATCACAGATTTAGTGTTGATGTAGAGTGTATAGCGACTTAAAATCAAGAGTTGGCAATTAATCAATATTGGTCAAAGACGAGACCACTAATTTACCGACGAGCCCGAGTCTGTGTGCCATTGATTTCCAATAAACCTTTGTGAACGACGACATAACCATTTTTTTTTTTGGGGGGGGGGGGCAGGTGCAGAAGCAAGTAATAGAATAATTTATTCTCAACCTGTGTCAACCGTGAGTCTATTTTCATTTTAACAAATTTAATTCGAATTAAAAAAAATTATAGCCGATTTTTAATTAAAGTACCACATACCGTAATCACTTGTTCCAGATCCAATGAGTGTTTGTTTCATATTGGCGAGCGAGCCCCTTTTCAATGTTCGATTTTAAAAATGATCATATTTAAGTGGATGTTAATTTTTGACTGGGCGAGCGAGCAGAAAAAATAGTAATACTTCTCGTTGAAAAAAATTGGTAGCATCAACGGAATTTTCTTGGCAAGGGGCGGGGCGGGCACAATGTTAATATTGATTAGGCGATTTTTCTACTGCATTTTCGTTTGCGTTTCAGATGACATTGCCTTATGTATATTATATCAATTAAACAAAATTATGATGGGACTGTTATTATCCAAGCTCTCTTATTCCCCTTCCACTCTTTATCTTTTATCTCTCTCTCCCTCTCTCTCTGTCTCACTGTTTGATTGTCTGTGTCTGTCTGTCTCTCTCGCTTTCCTTCTCACGCCACAAATCATGAATACTATTAAGAAGACCATGTCAAATACTCGGTTCAAGTGCTACGTACTAGTACAAACATCAACGCTGTTTTATTCATTTACTAGCAGAAATTACCCGTGGCACCATAGGGGGGTCTTCTCCTATGTACAGCCCAAGTACCATTCACACTCGAAGGCAATTAGTTTGTTGATGAAACATAAATGAATAATTGATTCATAGCAGACTTCTCTTTAAATATAAATAGGTTTAATTTAATTAGCATTACGGGTTAAACTGGGGAAAGAACTTGAATATTATTGCGGATTTAAATCAAAATCTAACTATAGAATGGAAAAAATGTATTGTAACACGGTGTATTTAGTAAGCAGTCAAGAGTCGAATTAAGTCGAAAATAAATGTGTAAGTATATGTACCCTACAATGTACAACAGATTGCATTTGTTTGTAGTTCTCCAATTAAAGGTTGCTCAATCATAATAGGGGAATGTTGAAAGAAGCGAGAAGTATAGTGGAATGTTGAAAGAAGCGAGAGAGAAAGAGAGAGAGTGATAAAGTGGGAAACAGTGGTGGGGAAAATGAGTGAGAGAGAGAAACAGTGGAAATATGAGAGGGTGAGAAACAGCCAGTGGGAAATGGAGAGAGAGAGAGAGAAAAAAAAAAGACATGCAGGGGGATAGAAATTATAAAGAATACAGGAGAAAGAGAGAAAGAGGGGTAGCAGCTGTGATGAAAAGTCATAAGATTTGGAGGGCTTCCACTGGCATGTTTAGGTTTCTGATATTTTTCCCCTGGTAGTTAAGTAGTTACGCATTGAACGAACTGATAACAATCTTAGAACATACACTGGAAAATGTATATCTCGTGGAACTCTATACTGTATACGCAGTGCGACGGTTCATTCCTCAGCATATAGCGTTACGTGTATTATAGACGGTGCCCGATGCAAGCGCAGCGTAACGTGAAGCTATCTATGCCTATGTAATTTCGCTGACCCCAAAAAGGTCGAAAGGATTGGGAACTTCGAAGTTTTACTTGGGGCCTGCCAAAGAAAGTTACGAATTGTAAAATACCTTTGAATAATACGACCAAAATACCACAAACCACCCCACTCAGGACAATCTGGGAACAATTTAACCACGTTTAAAAAAAAACCCAGCTCGATTGAGTGGAAAATCACGGAGAAAAGAGATTTCAAACAAACGGACGGACAGACAGACAGACAGACATTAGCCAAATTATAGTAAGGATTCTTAACCTCAATGGAATCAAGTAACCGTTAATAAATTATCCGAATGACTTACAAACAAAATCCGATATTTTCCTGTTCAAATTTCGATAGATATTTGACAGTGAATGTAAATATATATAGATATATAATATATACATGTATATATGACTGAGCTCCATTACATAACTCTTCAACTGTTATTATTATTATTTTTAATAATATTTTATATAATATATACATGTATATATGACTGAGCTCCATTACATAACTCTTCAACTGTTATTATTATTATTTTTATTATTATTATTATTATTATCATTATCAAATTCAAATTCAAATTCATTTACTGATTCAAAATCAAAACATATAGGATCATTCTCAATTTTCAGTTTACAAAGCATAGTAGGTATAGATGTAACAGAACAGAAATAAAAAACCAAAGCAAAACGAAAAAAGAAGACAAAAAGAACAAAACAAAACAAACAAATTAGACAAAAAACTCATGTCATAATTCCAGTTCGAAGCGTAATATAGATTTAGCACCAAGCAAAAGACAAAAGAATAGAAATGAAAAACTGCAGCAAGCCAATTCGGAACACGATACATTAAAATAGTTACAATAAATAACCATCAGAGGCGTGGGCACGAACACACTTACCATTGTTAATGGATGGATGATAAATGGATCACCCCACCCCCACTAACAATGGAAAATTATGCGTGCACACGCCCTTGATAACAATACTTATGTATATTATATTACATTACGTACCAACATCTTTTGACTATACCATGTATACAGTATATAGCATAATACCAACATCTTTTTAATATAATACAATGTACCAAAACAACTTGCGGCAGATTATTCTTGTGTTAGACAATAGGGACTTTTCGATTTTGCACGTTCACTAGTCGACTGCGACGTAATTCAATGGACTGCTTTGTGTTTATTGTATACAAAGCGGGTGAAGCGAGGCACCACGCTTTGTGCAAGGACGGCTCACTCGTCCACTGCCCTGTGGACGTACGCGTTTTGGGTGGAAATCCTGGGGGGCGTTTCATGAAACGACTTGTCAGATATTTTATCCGACAAATTTGCTCTCAGCCAATCAGATGCAAGGATTTCAGTAGCTTATAACAGTTGTCGGATGAAATATTCGACAACTTCCTTTCATGAAACGCTCCCCAGGTCGTCCTCAAGGCAGTGGACGTGTGAGCCGCTCTTGCACAAAGCGTGGTGCCTCGCTTCACCGGCTTTGTATAGCATAAACACAAAGCAGTCCATTGAATTACCGCAGACGACTAGTGAACGCGCAAAATCGAAAAGTCCCTATTAAGAGGGGGGAGGGGGCATTATGTTGATTTTATGATTCATTGCTTTTAATTTGCCGAGTACAGCTTCCCTTAACCTTCTGATAGAAAAAGTGTTATGATTTTGCCAAATATGTTGATAACAATACTTATGTATATTATATTACATTACATACCAACATCTTTTGACTATACCATGTATACAGTATATAGCATAATACCAACATCTTTTTAATATAATACAATGTACCAAAACAACTTGCGGCAGATCATTCTTGTGTTAGACAATAGGGACTTTTCGATTTTGCACGTTCACTAGTCGACTGCGACGTGCGGTAATTCAATGGACTGCTTTGTGTTTATGGTATACAAAGCCGGTGAAGCGAGGCACCACGCTTTGTGCAAGAACGGCTCACTCGTCCACTGCCCTGTGGACGTACGCGTTTTGGGTGGAAATCCTGGTCGTCCTCAAGGCAGTGGACGTGTGAGCCGCTCTTGCACAAAGCGTGGTGCCTCGCTTCACCGGCTTTGTATAGCATAAACACAAAGCAGTCCATTGAATTACCGCAGTCGACTATAGTGAACGCGCAAAATCGAAAAGTCCCTATTAAGAGGGGGGAGGGGGCATTATGTTGATTTTATGATTCATTGCTTTTCACCAGGTCTGATCGTGTGTCATACATTTCGCTTATTCCTGTTTATGTCTGTTTCGTTATTTGCCATAATTAGTTTAAATTTCTCTTCTTCGTTTAGGTTTTGAAAATCAAATAAAATCATGTTAAGTTTAGAGAACATTCTTAATCTGGGATCATTAAAGTGGGAACATTTCAGTAAGAAGTGCATTTCATCCTCTATGCCTACTTTACAAAGTGGGCATATCCTATCTACTTGTGCTAATTTCTTGTAACGACCTTCCGCAATCATTAGGTTACTATTACTTATCCTGATTTTGGTGTATTTCAATATAATGTGGGTTTCTTTAATATCGAGCAACAGGTAGTTTTCCAATTTGTAATTGGTTTTTAGGATTTTATATGCTTTCAATTTCGTAGAGTATTCTGTTTCGTTTTCATTAGGCTTAAAGGGAAATTAACCTCAGCGTATGAATTAGCTTATTTTGAATGGTGTAGTATATGCCTCTTATTTGATACATGCAATTTCATGTAAAAACACAGGATATAGTATTTTTAGAGGACAAATATATATTAGATAAAGTCACATATTCTGAAATGTAAGTTTAGTTTTATATATTTTTTAAAAGGTCTTAATTTGTTCATAAAAAATATACTTCATAAAAAATATACGTCAAGGACGGAGAATTGACGTCAAGGACGGAGACAATCGTAACAATACCAAAACAAAGCGAGGAATCTGCTTTACAGGATGGCTATTAGAACTCATGGGTCGTCAATTATCTAGGCCCATGGCCAATAACAATCGTAATACAATCAGAACAAAGCGACGTATCTGTTGTAAAGGTAGGCTATTATCAATGCATATGGTACCTAATGATCCGTGTCATGCACAAAATGGCAGCCTCCATGGAAAGACGTAGCAGACAATAGGTGCATCTAGAATATCACGTGGGGTTAATTGTCCTTTAATTAGGGTGTCTTTCCAGGTTTTTATATATCTATCTATTAATTTGCCGAGTACAGCTTCCCTTAACCTTCTGATAGAAAAAGTGTTATGATTTTGCCAAATATGTGAAAATCCTAATGAGTTTAAGAAAGATTTGTTTGCAATAATTGGTGTTTATGTTCATGCCTTCAGTGTTAAATTTGCTTTACTGAGCTTTTGTTGGTGTAATTTATTATGTGTTGCCAACAGCCAACTGCATCTTTCAATGTTGTCAAAGCAAGGGGAAATCGCCCCGTTTCCGCCAAGACGGCGCTGTTCATCGCCGATCTATTCGATCCTATTAGGATTTATAAAAAAATTACTTGTAAGGCTTCTGGCAGGAAAGTTTTATAACATTTTTCAAGTTCTTTAGTCTCATTTATCAAATATTTAAGCCTCCATATTTCAGAATTATATAGAATGATAGGTCTTATACAGGTATTTAAGTATTAAGTATGGTATAAAGCACGTTCGGTCTTTCGGGAATATGTTTCGTAGGCTAAACACAGCCTTTTGGCCTTATTGATTAGATGTTTGATTGCGTGTGTAAATGTGCCCGATGGTATGAAGATTATACCTATTTTGTATTCGTTAGTTACTTCTATTTTGGTTTTATCAAATAAAAATACCTTTCTCTTCATCATTCTTCCCGCCTTATTGAAAATCATTATCTTTGTCTTTTGCGTGTTAATTTCTAAATTCTACTTTTCACAATATTCATTTGAATGGTTCAGTGCTATTTGAAGCCCACACTCTTTTTCAGATACGATAACAAGATCATCAGCATACATAAGGCATGAAATTTTTCTCATGAACCTAATGTCACAGGATTGCAATGAATCTACAATATCGTTCACGTTCACATACAGAGAGAAGAGGGTCGGGCTTAGTACACACCCTTGTCTTACTCCAACCGAAGACTGTGGGGAGAGAAGGGGTAATTTTGTTTTGGACTTTAATAGAGAATCGTATATCTTTATACATATTTTCAATTTTCAGATTTTATGGGGTCCAGTTTTCCTCCATAATTCTCTGACAAGCAACAACAACAACAACAAACGTTCTAAAATGAAGGGGGCACAATGTATACTAGTCTATCAAAAAGGAGTGGGGGCACGGGCCGGGATTGCCCCCCACCCTAAATCCGCCACTGATAGAGAGGACCTTTTACAAAGCATTTTTCATAAACCCGATAATCTTTCTTTTTTGGGGTCAAATGTGTCGGGCGGGAGGAGTTTGCCCCCCCCCCCCCCCCCCCCTCCCCGGGTACCCTAGTGTTCCTTCACATTCTACCTATCAAGTAAGACCGCCGCCGCACAGTGGGCCAGGTGTGAGCAAAAGTGCGCCAAAATAGGGATTTGGTCAATGAAACAGAATTATTTTTTTTCACGTTCTAAGCAAAGATTACAACGTGTAGAACACTTCTGAGCAGTATTTCTTCTTGAAATTAATTTTAAGTGGGTCATTTTTATTCAAAAAGACCCAAATCTCTGATTATTTGTTATGCATTGTGTAAAATGCAATACTACGTTTTATTAAAGGTTTTTGCCAAACGGGTTGTTTAATGCACTTCAAATTGAACATGCTTATTCCAGAATAGTGATTTTAAATAATGATAGAGTTTACAGACGAACTCTTATTCCTCTCGAAAGTAATTTTGGATGAAACACAAAATATTGGGGGGAAAAGATGGTCAACATTTCTGTCAATTTCCGCGCTGAAAATATCATGGTCGCCTTTCTCATCGTTCATGCTTTACACTGATACCAAATTTGCCTGCTACTTTTTGCAACTTTTTGAGTAAGAACTAATTTTCCACCCGCATGTTCGCCTCTTTTTTTCGCCTAAATCGTCCATGCGATAGAAGCGCGCCATGTGTTCATGAAAATGCGCGGGCAATGCACACACAGCAAATAATAAAAGTTAAAATAATGCTTTTTGACATGAATACCGAAAGAAGCTTTAATAGTCTTCTGACCCTTTTTAGATGATGGGACATGTCAGAAAACAGCTTATATCTGGATTGCATTTTAATCTTTAGTCCAGTCTTCAGTGGTAGAACCCTCGTCGGTCAAGAAGAAATTTCCAAGTTTCCTCAATGAAGTTCGACAACAAAAAAGTGGAGGGAAACATAACAGAAAACGAAAACTGAGATATAAAAAGAAAATATAGAGAGAGATAATGAAAAGAGAAGGGCGACTGGGGTGGCATGTTCATCACAATCTGTGGATAGGATTTAAATGTTTACATCAAGCGGGTGAAATGACTACCACTACTGCCTAAATTGATTTGGTTTCTTTTTTCAAACATCGCAGTTTTATTTTGATGCCAAAGATGTTCAGTGGTTTTCAGTATTCTAAGGCATGCTCAATTTTTACAATGTTTATATCCCGAGGAAATTGTTCTATTCTTCGTTTAAGGTAAGACTTATCCTGTTATTATTAATAACCTTTAAGTGTAGATTAGTTCAGGTTTGTGATATTGCTAATTTGCTATATAAATAGAATAGGCTTCTGTTATGATGTAGGGTAAGATGGAGATCTGATATTAGTTTCCAATGTCCGTAAATGCTCCTATTTCGTATAAATAAACAATTGCTTGCTTCCAAGCCAGAATTCTTTAAACGACCCACCCTTCTCTTCTTTGAAAAATGCGCTGGGCTTTAGAGAATTTGTTTCTTTCCTTCAATAAATGAAGTCCAAAAGGCAAGATTTAGCTCGGCTTTTGAGTGCATTATTTATTTTTTTTCATCTATCTACACGTATCCCATCCATCTATCTATCTATATATCCATCTATCTTTTCATACACGCATCCCTCTATCTATCTATCCGTCTATTTATCTATCTACGTGTATTCCTCTACCTGTATATCTTTATAAAAATATATTTTTATATTATAAGCATGTTTCTTATTAGTATTTAGTTTTTAATTTATTTTTAATTAGTATAGACCTATATGTACATTTTTCCTCTACTATTCGATTTTTTTCAATGCTTTGGAACTATTTAGTTAGGACATATAGACCCATTGTTGAGAGGGCGCGATTAATGACTGCCATGTAGTTTAAAATTCATACCGGTTGTTTATAATTAATATAATTTTGAAACCTTTGGAGAAAGTATGAATTGTATCATAGTTTGTCCAACACCAAAACCAAGCTCTCAAAATGTTCTCTTTCTTTTTTTTACAGACCCAACATTCTGAGTAATTCACAATGGCTTCAGGAAGCTTTTCGAAATGATTCACTCTTCTGACAGTATAAAAAATAGGGCAAAAGGACTTAAAATATGCATGGACTTTAACAGTCAGTATTATGATTTTGATAACTCTATAATACCTACAGAATTACTTTTTAGTGATACAGGTACGTTTCTCTTTTGCAAAGTTATCAAGGCTACAAAGGGCGCTCTTTAATTTTCAGAAACTTCATTTAATAACTCATTTTTCAGTTAGCTGAATATTATTACTTTATTAGTATATGCATTATAAAAGTTTACTTTCAAGTAATGACATCATACATTGCAATACATTGCAAATTTCTCATTATTATAAATATTTTCCAGTAGGCCCCCCCCCCCCCTTTAAGTCACTCTTACGTACCATATGCCTGAGCTTTAAGTTAACACCGTTTTCACTTGTTGATGTACAAGCGTAGAGATCACATTATCAATTTTCTGAAGTAAAATAATCATTGTAATACGAGAAATATGTTATTTTCCACTGGATCTTGGCAGCCAATCAGAAAGCGGTATTTTAATGACGTCATATGTATTCAAAAATAGTTTCATTGGATTCTACGGGTCTGAATACCCATAGACCCATCATCTAAGTTTAAATTTTAAGTAAAACTCAGTAAATATGAATTTCGGCGCACTTTGGAGCCATTCTGGCCCACTGTTCGCCGGTGCCCCTGGCTCAATGGTGGGACCACAGAGGAGGAGGAGGAGGAGGTTTGAAGTTGAGTTTGAACATTGTTTTTCACAGTTTGTTTATTATAAACCTTTCTCATTGGCCAGGAGATAGCTAAGTATCTCTATTGCACTATTGTACCACAAGGAACTCATAAAATTCCAGTAAGTTCGATCCTCTTTTGTCTCTTGTGCCTGAAATTTGCGTATTGCCCCACGTATTGACATTTGAGTAGGCATGGATTCCTCCAACTCGTTTGCTGTACTGAAGGATGAGGCACGTGATATGGAGACTGAAGTGTCCTTCAAGACAGAAATAGCGGAGGCTATCGAGCAAGCGGTTGCTACTCAGCCACTGAAGGATGATAAGTCTGCGGCTGAGAACATTAGTTCTACTGTCGATCAGGTAAAGACAGCAGCGGTAACGGCAGCATTAAAGGACACTGTGAAAAGTGTCATGGACGGTCTGAAGAAGAGGTTTGAGAGCCTTGAAAGAGTTCAATGCGAGACCAATAAGAACAGGTTCGCCATTGATCGGCTGGAGCAGTACTCCAGGAAGGAGTCCATCAGGATTCATGGATGCGATCTGGATGCAGGGCAATCCACCAATGATGCTGTAATAAAGCTGGCTGGTGCTATGGGAGTTACCATCACCCCAAGTGATATTAGCAATAGTGAAGTTTGTTTTAGATGAATTAAATAAGTTGAAAATATCAAAAAGTACCGGGCTTGACTTGGTACCTGCCAGATTTTTGAAGGATGGAGCTAAATATTTGTATAAACCTTTAACTTACATTATTAACTTATCTATCTCAACTTCCACCTTCCCTGATGAAATGAAAATTGCAAAAGTAACACCCCTTTATAAAAAGAAAGATAAAACTAATATACGAATTTCAATCTGGTTTTAGAAATGGTTATTCCACTGAAACTTGTCTTATTCACCTGTTAGATTTTGTCAGGAACGAAATTTCCCAAGGACGTTTTGTCGGGATGGTTCTTCTTGACTTGCAAAAAGCCTTCGATACCGTTAACCATAATATACTGTTAAGTAAATTAGAAGTAATGGGTTTAAATTCTGCATGTGTGCAATGGTTTAGGTCTTACTTGACCAATCGTCATCAAGTTGTCTCGTTGCAAAATGTACTCTCCGATTCTATGCCCATAAGATGCGGAGTTCCCCAGGGGAGCATATTAGGTCCTATTCTTTTCATGTGCTACATTAATGATATGTGTGTATGTGTCAACGACAGTAAATTACTTTTATATGCGGATGATAGTGTGTTACTATATTCTGGTACTGATCCTAAGTTGATCGGGGAAAAACTTAGCTTAGAATTATCAAACTGTGTTAATTGGATGACAGCAAATAAGCTTAGCTTACATATTGGTAAAACCGAAAGTATTTTGTTTTGTTCGCGGGGTAGGCTGAAGTATACTGATGATTTCAATATAAGTTATAACAATCAACTCATTAAGAGACAGGATTCTGTGAAGTATTTAGGACTAAATATAGCTAGTGATCTTTCTTGCTCAAGTTTGGTTGACGGTATTGTCAAAAAAGCTAATGCTCGTCTAAAATTCTTGTACCGTTATCAAAATTGCATGAACTTAAAATCAAGACGCATTTTAAGTTCATGCAATTTTAATTCCTTAATACAATGTTTATTTGATTATGCTAATGCGGCATGGTACTGCAGTCTAGGCAAGGTGGATCAAAACAAGTTAAAAATAATTCAAAATAAGATTGTAAGATTTATCAATTACTTACCACCAAGAACACACATTGGGAAGAATGAACTTGAAACAGCTGGTCTTCTTCATGTAAACCTTAGATCACAACAACTTTTAATTCACCATGTACATAAGATTTTTTACTCTAATGCAGATCACTATATTTCGAATAACTTTACTCGCTCTTCAAGTGTTCATGGGCATGACACTAGAAATAGTCAATTTAATTTCGTAGTGCCTAAGCGGAAAGGTAAAATTGGAAATTCCTTTTATTTTAACGGTATTCTTTTCTGGAATTCCCTTCCAAATCATGTTAAGTCAGTTAAGAATTTTTTACATTTCAAAAGGGTATTGAAGCATCATCTGAAAAATGTGTCTACTCCATAACTATATTTGTCCTCTCCTTTTTGTAGCTCAGATGGTTTTTTCCTATATAATATGACTTATGTAACCAACGTTTATTATCGATAGTTTCATTATGATCTTCTGTATATAGTTTTTTTTCCGTTGAGTAAGTCTTGTTTTCACATTTATGTAATCTTCGCCTACTTTATAAAAATGTTATGTTTTATTTTGCTACTTTAGTACATTCTTATTACTTGTCGTACGTGTACGATAGTCTTGTAGCCGTACTAATGTGTTTTCTTAGTGTATTTTTAATCAGTTATTTAGGTAAGGACCCCATTGGAAATAAGCCATTTCGGCTTTCATGGGCTATCCTGTTATGGTACCGGGTTATCTTTGTATTGCAGTATACCTGACGAATAAAATCAAATCAAATCCGAAATCCGTTGATGAAAGCGGTCAAAAAAGATACATCTGTGAAGTCGTGCTGGTCCGCAGATGGTAGGATACACTGCAAGCAGACTGTGGACGACAAAGAGGTCAAAGTCATCATTGACTCTCCTGACGACCTTTGGAAGCTGGGCTGGGATGAGAAAAAAGTAGTGGACCTTGGGTTGTACCCAAAATACTAGGACGGAATCGGCCCCATCGAACCCTCATCTATTAAAGTTGTTAGTATTAATGTATGTGGTTTGAGAAGTAAAGTTCGTCTCGGTATTCTTGAAAAGTTTATAGATGGTTCTGATGTTATATGTTTATCTGAAACTAAATGTAATCAAATTGATGTAGCTGTATTTCCTGGTTTTGAATGTTTTGTCATGCCTAGTAAAAACGTAATACACAAATATGGTGGTGCTCATGGCATCTGTGTCTATGTTAAGTGTGGTCTTGCTGATCTTGTAGAAGTTTTACATGACTCTAAATCTGAATTTGTCTTTTGGTTGAAATTTAGAGAAAGTTTGTTGTGTACCTCGTTTATTCTAGGTGCAGTTTACATTCCAGGTGAAGGTTCGCCATACCATCATAATGAGATTTTTGACCATATTGCTGAAGACCTGATTAACTTTAAAGTAACCTATAATATTCCTGTCATGTTATGTGGAGATTTTAATTCAAGAACTGGGGTGCTAGATGATTTTATAGACATTGAGGAAGTTGTTGCTCTTGAAGGTGGTATTGAACTATCTACCCAAAATTCATTTAGTGCTAGAGCGGAGTTAAATGAAATTGGAATTAAAACGGAACGTTTTAGTAGGGATCGTCACGTTAACAATAATGGATATAACTTGTTGGAGATTTGTAAAAACTTTGATATTAAAATAGTAAATGGTAGGTTCGGGAATGATTCCGAGATAGGAGAATTTACATGCCAAAATTCAAAGGGTTCTAGCGTAGTTGATTATATACTTTTGTCTTCAATGTTGATGCCGAATATTACTGACTTCAATGTTGATCCTCTTGATAAATGTCTGTCAGATGCTCATGGTTCGATTTCAGTGCAGTTAAGTTTTCCTTCAACTGGTCAGGCAAGGCCAACCTTACCAACTGTAGATGATTCTCATGTAAATGTTGATAGATGTAAGGAATCTAAGTATGAACCATTAAAGTCTCATTGGAAAAAGGAGTTACAAATTGACTACGAAAATGCATATAGTGCCACTAATTTGGTGAGTCTGAATGACAAGCTAGATTCTTTAGACACTGTAAACTTAAGTCAGGCTGATTTAGATGGTGTGATTGATGAATTGAATAATTTGTTTATTGAACCTGCAAAAACTATTGGTGTTTGTAAGTCAGCACCCAAGTCTAGTAAGCGTGTCAAGCATGGTGCAAATGCTGGTACCTCTAATGATAAACCCTGGTTTAACAAGGCTTGTGAGGTTCAAAGAAAAGAGTATTTCAAAGTTAAACGTCGGTTAAAGAATGTGAAAACTGATGAAGCTAAAATGGAATTGCAAGTAAAATCAAGGGCTTACAAACGATTCATAAGGAGAACTCTGAGAAGTTACAATAAAAATTTGCACGAAACTCTGCGTGAATCAAAAAGTACTAATCCTAAGAAGTATTGGGACATCCTCAGTAATGCTTGTAAACCAGTCGAGAAACAAGGTAATATATCCCTGGATATGTTTATGGAACACTTTAAAAAATTAAGTACAAAGCCAGTAACTTTAGATGACACTGAAGGAAATCAATTTGATCCTACAACAATAAATCACTCTCTTAAAGTAGAACACTCAAGAAAATCACAAATATGGCAATTAATGTATCACTAGAAATTGGGAAGCTTACAGATGGCAATCGTATAAGTTTTATGTCAACTGCGTATATGATGATTATAAAAACAACATAAATAAAAGCTCTTCTCAGCATGTGGAATATCCGAGGATTCGCCAGAAATATAGGGATGTTTTGATGTCGTCATACGAGGGATCGATCCTGCTTAAGCAGACGACGTCCTATAATGAATGAACGTAATTGCAATGCAATTATTTATCAAATTATAAAGAGTTTGGTACATTTAAACATGACCTTATTTCACACCATTCTAAAAGGGAAAGTGAACTGATCCTGATAACTAAAACCGTTTGATTGTAAATACACAGGAGAAGGGTCAATGATCAATGAAATAAACCCCATTTTCAAATTGAAAAGCCCTGCGAATAATAGCTGGATGGTAGTCGTTCCCTCTTGAAACGCCGAACATGCCGCGGTGCAAGCAGCTGAAAATACAATGGCGTCTTATTTTGTTTACAAGTGACTGATTCCTTTATTTTTTTAACGCTGCATTTTTCATCAAAATAATACCATACACGAAGTTAAGAGTGAGGCAACAGACTAACATTAAGACTGACGCTAGTCAAGTAAGAGAAATAAGTGAAGAGGAGATGACAAAACAGGCACTGAAAAATGTGTATAATGTTATGGGACATCGTCTGCTTAGACAGGACTCGCCCCTCTTGTGTCGTCACACATCTCAGCAGCGTTCAAGGAGCTTTTCAGCTGCTATATCGGGGGCTGTATTTTACCGTTTTATAATTGATAATAATCATTAATTCAAATGTTTCCAAGCTTTAAATTTGGATAACCTTGTTTAATTTGTGCCATCTATGCAATAATAAGTATTAAGCCAATATTTAAAATCATTAGTGTTCTACTTTAATGAAGATATTAATCGAGAGTTTAGTTTTGAGGAAGTCATGAAGATGATCAAGCACTTACGTAATAACAAAGCTTGTGGAATAGACAATGTCGTTAATGAGTATATGAAGAATTGCCCCAAGGTAATGGTGTTTGTTTTAGTCAAAGTTTTTAATGTTGTGTTACTATCAGGAGTAGTTCCTTCTGTTTGGAGTTTGGGAATGATTAAACCACTGTATAAAAAGAAGGGGTCACTGGATGACCCTGATAACTACAGGGGCATCACTCTTTTGAGTTGTGTGGGTAAACTATTCACTGCATGTATCAATACTAGGCTTACCCATTATCTTGAATGTGCTGGAATTTTAGGCGATGAACAAGCAGGCTTCCGCGAAAACTACAGTACTCTAGATCATATATTTACACTCCATGGTTTGATTGACTTGTATTTGCATCGTCGCAACTGTGGAAACTATATGTGAATACAACCAAGACAAAAGTTGTTATTTTTTCAAGGGGTCGTGTTCGCAGATACCCAACGTTTATGTTCGGTAACAATTCACTTGATGTCGTTGATGACTATATTTACCTTGGTACAACATTTAAAGGGAAATTAACCTCAGCGTATGAATTAGCTTATTTTGAATGGTGTAGTATATGCCTCTTATTTGATACATGCAATTTCATGTAAAAACACAGGATATAGATATAAATCACTATTTTCCAGCCAAGTTATCGTCTGCTAGCAATAATAAGGGGGCTGCCATTACTTTATGTGTACACGAACATATTTTTCATCCCAAGTAAAATTTCCTTCATCGTTAACTTGTAATTGATTTTTAGAGGACAAATATATATTAGATAAAGTCACATATTCTGAAATGTAAGTTTAGTTTTATATATTTTTTAAAAGGTCTTAATTTGTTCATAAAAAATATACTTCATAAAAAATATACGTCAAGGACGGAGAATTGACGTCAAGGACGGAGACAATCGTAACAATACCAAAACAAAGCGAGGAATCTGCTTTACAGGATGGCTATTAGAACTCATGGGTCGTCAATTATCTAGGCCCATGGCCAATAACAATCGTAATACAATCAGAACAAAGCGACGTATCTGTTGTAAAGGTAGGCTATTATCAATGCATATGGTACCTAATGATCCGTGTCATGCACAAAATGGCAGCCTCCATGGAAAGACGTAGCAGACAATAGGTGCATCTAGAATATCACGTGGGGTTACTTGTCCTTTAATTATAATGGGTCTTTCAATAAAGCTATCAAGAAACAAGTAAATCAAGCCAGAAGAGCTGCAGCAACTATGTACAATCTTATATGTAAAGCCAAGAAATTATGTTTACCTTTAGATATTCAGTGTGAATTATTTGATCAACTTGTTGTGCCAATTTTATTATACGGTAGTGAGATTTGGGGTTTCCAGGACTTAAAAATTATTGAAATGTTCCACAAAAAGTTTCTTAAATGTTTATTAGGTCTGAATCGTGGAACAGCAAATTGCATGGTATACGGAGAACTTGGTAGATTCAGTTTGTCCTCTGTCGTGGAAAAACGCTTGATTAACTTTTGGGCAAGGATAAGTACATGTAACAAGTCAAAATTATCATGTGTCATCTACAAGCTTCTACGTCAGTTACATGACAAAGGTGATTTTAAGTCAACATGGATTGTAAAAGTGAAGAGTATTCTAGATAAATGTGGGATGTCTAATGTTTGGCTGGATACAAATATTATTGTAAATGTTGATTGGATCAAATCATCAATTGGCTTAAGATTGGATGACATAGCAAGACAGAATTGGTGTGAGGAGGTGAATAGAAATAGGTTGTGTACCAATTACAGAATTTTCAAGCAAGTTAGCGTTTTTGAACCATATTTGAATAAATTGGATTTTGTAGATAGAACTTCCCTATGTAAGTTTCGCTGTGGAAATCATAGGTTACCTGTGGCCAACGGTCGTTATATGCCCAATCAGTCGCTTCAGTATTGTACTCTGTGTGACATCCAGGATCAGGGTGATGAATTTCATTATCTGTTCAAGTGTTCTGCTTTCGACGATATTCGGAAAGGTTTTATTAAGTCACACTATAGAAAAAGGCCTAATGTTCAGAAAATGCTTACGTTGTTCAACACGAAGAATACCAAAGAATTAAAAAATCTATCTCGTTTTTGTAAAATTATTATGTCTAGTTTTTAATGTTACATATAATTTCATTATAGGACAAGTAACATGTAGTAGATGTGTTTCCTAGTTTTAAATACTTTGTATATATCCCATGTATAAGAAAGTCACAACAGTAGTAAATATTCTTTAGAGTTTCATTCCGCAGTATTCAGTTAGTTTGTTTGTTTGTTTTTTGTTTTTTTTTAAACAATTAGTTACATTATAAGCATGTTGTACATAATATATGTAATGTATTTCCCCCCTTTATTCTTCTTCTTATATCCACTCCTTTTCCCTCTCCTTTTCCTTTACTTTTTCTTTCTTCTTTAATTTCTTTTTCCATCTTTATCCCCCTCTTTTATTATTATAAGTTTATGCCAAATATTGCCATATACACCTTGTCTAAAAATTGATTGTATTTCTTCCATGCTCCCATGAGGGGCCGTTTAAGAAATAAAATATCATTGTCATTGTCATTGTCATTGTCATTGTCACAGAGCAAATTTCTTAGATTTCGCTGTAGAGTACGTGTTTGACCGGAAACAAAATATTATTTACCTGACTGCTAAGAAAGCATTATGCTTGTAAATAAGCAGCCAGGGGACCAGCGGATTAAAGTCCTCTCCAATGGACTTGGTCAAGGATTAATGCCCTACAAAAGGGCACTAGTGCATCCACTTGGTTTCGGACTCACATCCTCCCAGTTACGAGACCACATTGATTCAGATTGTTGACAGGTAACTTTTATACAAACACAATGATACATCAATGTCATTTTCCTTTCTGGACAAGAATTTTTTTTAAAGTCCCGTCTGTTTATAATATTGTGTCATCATTATCACGTAAACTAACAACTACCTGGTGTTAGTTGGATTCACCGTTGTTGTAACTGAGCAATTGCGTAGCCATTTTAGGGGGGCGGTTATGAGCACGCTTCGTGCTCTTATGCAATTTACCCAGGAAAATTTGTAAAAAAGCTCTGCGATCGAGGGGTAGAGATCCGAATTTTTAACGCTGATAAACGGTTTTCTATTAACTTCCTTCTCATATGGGGCGCAATGTAAAGCATTAAGAAATTGTCGAAGAATTTAGGAAGACAACCGAAAGTTGACATTTCAAGAAATGTCAACTGAAATCAACGTTGCCTGCAAAGATAACATTTATTGTTGTAGGTTATTCTGCAAACCAGGGTTGGCACGATTGAAATCAACTTTAAATCGCCATGATTTTTTAAAAGAAAATCACCAATTTGAGAATAAAACAAAGAGGTATAAAAGAAGTATCTAAAATTCGTTGTTGATTTTGTTGATGCAGCATTATAAAATCACTCAAATATCATTGGCCTTTTTTTATTCTTTTGTTGTATTATTGTAGTTGTATTATTGTAGTTACATGTACGTGGAAATAAGATAAGGAATGAAATCCGTTCATAACGTGACAAAATGTGTTGTCCTCATTGTTTGCGCTAGTGTGCGAAGCGTGCAAACACAACTGAAAATGTGAATATAATTTTGTAGGTTCCAAACTTTAAAGGAACTTTCTGTATTATTACTCTGGGCAAAAATGAAATTGCCCCCTTTCCCATTCTAATACGAAACTGTGAGGGAGCGAAGCGACCGGTCGGTAAATCTCTTTTGGGACATTCGTAAGCCTAAAAAAAAATCTTAAGCTTTTAACTTACAGAAGAAAATTGTAAGCGAGCACTGCAGCGACCTGTACAGTTTCGAGTTTTGGAAATGTAGTCGCGGAATTTAGCTATGCAACATAAAGTTACAATTTCTTTCAAATGGTTAAGCTTTAAAAATACTTATCTTATAAAACAAGAGACTGATAGATAATAATAATAGGGAATTTCAATTTTGAACCTTTTTAAAGTGCTGTTATATGGGCCAATATTGGAGTCCAATAAGTGATCCTGAAGGAATAAATCCTGAAGCAAAGCGACCGAATTTTAGACAAATTTTACATTTTGAACCTAAGAAAAGCTCCATTTCTAATACACTTCTAATAATTCTTAAGCATTTAAGCTTCTTCCATTTTTTTTTGCGCCCCTGCTTTTGTTTGTTTGAGTTTATTTTTTCCGCAAAAAATAATACATACATACTTGAAATAACATTTGGTAACATAATAAACATTTAAAGAAGTATACATTTGTCAGTTGGAGTAATTACCAAAATTGCTTTTGATATATATATACAGAAGAAGGACTGCCACTGTAAGCATTGGCTTGAAAACGTGACAGCCCAACAAAAGGGCATAAATATATTTATTATGCAAAACGGAGAAAATGAAGTATAATAACCTTTTTAAAAGGCGTCGATGATGGTAAAGATAATGATGATGATGATGACGATGATGAAACTGATGATTGGTGGGGATGAGGATGGTGGATGTTTAAATGATAGGTATTAGCAGAATAGTAATCACAGAAACATGGTTTATAGTATGAAACAAAGTGGTTATAATTGTCAAAATTTCAAATGCTATACTCCGATAGTAAATTTTTCTTTACCTCTGTTTTAAAAAATTAAGAGTTCTACAAGATCTGATATTATCAGGGAGAGTATCCAATAAGTCAGGACCATGATACCTTATGGATTAAATACCTCCTGGGGCAAGTGCCCCGTAGAAATCTGTGGGTGCTGCAACACCCCCATCATCCTCATCCTTCTAGGGGGTGCTGCAGCACCCCCGGCTCCCGGGGCCTGGGGTGGGTGCAGGGGGGGGGGGGGGAGTTTTTCCCCTCCCGCGCGAAGCGCGAAAGATCTGACGTTTTATAACAAATTTGAGAGATAACATCTCGTAGCACCTTCTTTCCAGGCGGAAAGTTAGTTCGACGCCCGGACTGCTTTTCATTTATTTGGATGCAATATTGCACTGACACTTTATGTAACAGGTGTGGGTGCAGGAAGGGGGAGTTTTTCTCTGACGTTTTCCCAAATTTGAGAGGAAAATAACGGCTCCTATATAGCAAACAATTTTTTAGGCGGAAAGTTGTAGTTCGACGCCCTGATTGCTTTTCAATAATTTGGACGCAACACTGCCCTGTATGTAACAGGGTTGGGTGCAGGGAAGGGGGGAGCTTCCCCTTCCCTCGCGAAACGCGAAAGCTCTGACGTTTTAACAAATTTGAGAGAAAGATAACGGCTCGTAGCAAAACATTTTTTTAGGCGGAAAGTTATAGTTCGACGCCCTGACTGCTTTTCAGTTATTTTGATGCAATATTGCACTGTATGTAACAGGCTGGGGTGCATGGAAGAGGTTTAGCAAATTTTCAGAGAAAGATAACGGCTCGTATGTCTCAGTTTAGGCTTTTTTTTTGTCCCCGCTTTTTCGCTCTCGCGCTCGCTTTTTTTTTTTTTTTTTTTTTAGTTGGCGTTGGCTTTCATACAACAAAATAAAATCCCCATCACAACCTCACACTCCAATTCTCTTCTTTCTTTCTAAATGTATATATACATATATATATATATATATAGGGGGGAGTTATGGGTCTTGTTAGATATTCTATGTTTCGATGTAAAAATTATCTCAAAACATACTCATGGTTGATAACAAAAATCTGCTGATGTGTTCAAGAAAGCAAACTCTTTACCACAATGTTAGGGAAAAGCCTAAAGTGGCTCAAAAGAGTCCCTTTTCAAAGTCGCATCAGAAAAAAACCAAAATAATTTGACAATTATCTCTCTTGATTTTTCCATTATTTTGGGGTAATTATTAGTATATTTAAAAAGATATATACCGTAGTATAGTATGACTCTGAGATAAGAAGACAAACTGAACCTGCCTTTCTGTCAATCTGTTCTGCCGCCCTCTATTGTCTTCTCACCATATTCAAAATGGCGCGCTACAGGTACGAATGAATGAAATCAACATCCGATTACGACCCACGTGACAACAACAGTTAGGCCTACTAAAGATCGTTAGGTAAGAAACATAACTTTGAAGAATCGACAAATGTTTTAATGCCATAAATTTCCAAGCTCCCACTCTCCATATAAATTATAAATGAAATTTCAAGCATCGTTTATAGCAAGATGCCATGAAAACAAGAGGTGGAAAGCGGTCGCCTCGTACGGTACTGCAGCTGTAGTGTAGCACCCTAAAAAGTTAGGCGTAGCCGCGCCGAGGCTCAGCAGTAGGCTGCTTTAGATCTGCGACGCTAGTTCTACGACGCGCCTATTAGGCAAAAAAGGTTGTTCTGCGCCTGCGCCAAACAGCTTTTCCCAGTCGATCTCGCGTCCTCCAATTTCTCACCACGGTTCTGGGGAGGATTTCACTAACGCTTGCGATGCATCGTTAACCCTTCGTAAGGGCTTGAACCCATCGTAAGGGCCTGAATCTGATATTTACATAATAGTTGCTTGGTGAAAAATTGCAATGAAAGAGTGGATAATCCCAATTCAATCTCATTTAATCTAAATATTAATTTTTATATTTCGGACTCACATCCTCCCAGTTACGAGACCACATTGATTCAGATTGTTGACAGGTAACTTTTATACAAACACAATGATACATCAATGTCATTTTCCTTTCTGGACAAGAATTTTTTTTAAAGTCCCGTCTGTTTATAATATTGTGTCATCATTATCACGTAAACTAACAACTACCTGGTGTTAGTTGGATTCACCGTTGTTGTAACTGAGCAATTGCGTAGCCATTTTAGGGGGGCGGTTATGAGCACGCTTCGTGCTCTTATGCAATTTACCCAGGAAAATTTGTAAAAAAGCTCTGCGATCGAGGGGTAGAGATCCGAATTTTTAACGCTGATAAACGGTTTTCTATTAACTTCCTTCTCATACGGGGCGCAATGTAAAGCATTAAGAAATTGTCGAAGAATTTAGGAAGACAACCGAAAGTTGACATTTCAAGAAATGTCAACTGAAATCAACGTTGCCTGCAAAGATAACATTTATTGTTGTAGGTCATTCTGCAAACCAGGGTTGGCACGATTGAAATCAACTTTAAATCGCCATGATTTTTTAAAAGAAAATCACCAATTTGAGAATAAAACAAAGAGGTATAAAAGAAGTATCTAAAATTCGTTGTGGATTTTGTTGATGCAGCATTATAAAATCACTAAAATATCATTGGCCTTTTTTTATTCTTTTGTTGTATTATTGTAGTTATATTATTGTAGTTACATGTACGTGGAAATAAGATAAGGAATGAAATCCGTTCATAACGTGACAAAATGTGTTGTCCTCATTGTTTGCGCTAGTGTGCGAAGCGTGCAAACACAACTGAAAATGTGAATATAATTTTGTAGGTTCCAAACTTTAAAGGAACTTTCTGTATTATTACTCTGGGCAAAAAATGAAATTGCCCCCTTTCCCATTCTAATACGAAACTGTGAGGGAGCGAAGCGACCGGTCGGTAAATCTCTTTTGGGGCATTCGTAAGCCTAAAAAAAAATCTTAAGCCTTTAACTTACAGAAAAAAATTGTAAGCGAGCACTGCAGCGACCTGTACAGTTTCGAGTTTTGGAAATGTAGTCGCGGAATTTAGCTATGCAACATAAAGTTACAATTTCTTTCAAATGGTTAAGCTTTAAAAATACTTATCTTATAAAACAAGAGACTGATAGATAATAATAATAGGGAATTTCAATTTTGAACCTTTTTAAAGTGCTGTTATATGGGCCAATATTGGAGTCCAATAAGTGATCCTGAAGGAATAAATCCTGAAGCAAAGCGACCGAATTTTAGACAAATTTTACATTTTGAACCTAAGAAAAGCTCCATTTCTAATACACTTCTAATAATTCTTAAGCATTTAAGCTTCTTCCATTTTTTTTTGCGCCCCTGCTTTTGTTTGTTTGAGTTTATTTTCTTCCGCAAAAAATAATACATACATACTTGAAATAACATTTGGTAACATAATAAACATTTAAAGAAGTATACATTTGTCAGTTGGAGTAATTACCAAAATTACTTTTGATATATATATACAGAAGAAGGACTGCCACTGTAAGCATTGGCTTGAAAACGTGACAGCCCAACAAAAGAGCATAAATATATTTATTATGCAAAACGGAGAAAATGAAGTATAATAACCTTTTTAAAAGGCGTCGATGATGGTAAAGATAATGATGATGATGATGACGATGATGAAACTGATGATTGGTGGGGATGAGGATGGTGGATGTTTAAATGATAGGTATTAGCAGAATAGTAATCACAGAAACATGGTTTATAGTATGAAACAAAGTGGTTATAATTGTCAAAATTTCAAATGCTATACTCCGATAGTAAATTTTTCTTTACCTCTGTTTTAAAAAATTAAGAGTTCTACAAGATCTGATATTATCAGGGAGAGTATCCAATAAGTCAGGACCATGATACCTTATGGATTAAATACCTCCTGGGGCAAGTGCCCCGTAGAAATCTGTGGGTGCTGCAACACCCCCATCATCCTCATCCTTCTAGGGGGTGCTGCAGCACCCCCGGCTCCCGGGGCCTGGGGTGGGTGCAGGGGGGGGGGGGGAGTTTTCCCCTCCCGCGCGAAGCGCGAAAGATCTGACGTTTTATAACAAATTTGAGAGATAACATCTCGTAGCACCTTCTTTCCAGGCGGAAAGTTAGTTCGACGCCCGGACTGCTTTTCATTTATTTGGATGCAATATTGCACTGACACTTTATGTAACAGGTGTGGGTGCAGGAAGGGGGAGTTTTTCTCTGACGTTTTCCCAAATTTGAGAGGAAAATAACGGCTCCTATATAGCAAACAATTTTTTAGGCGGAAAGTTGTAGTTCGACGCCCTGATTGCTTTTCAATAATTTGGACGCAACACTGCCCTGTATGTAACAGGGTTGGGTGCAGGGAAGGGGGAGCTTCCCCTTCCCTCGCGAAACGCGAAAGCTCTGACGTTTTAACAAATTTGAGAGAAAGATAACGGCTCGTAGCAAAACATTTTTTTAGGCGGAAAGTTATAGTTCGACGCCCTGACTGCTTTTCAGTTATTTTGATGCAATATTGCACTGTATGTAACAGGCTGGGGTGCATGGAAGAGGTTTAGCAAATTTTCAGAGAAAGATAACGGCTCGTATGTCTCAGTTTAGGCTTTTTTTTTGTCCCCGCTTTTTCGCTCTCGCGCTCGCTTTTTTTTTTTTTTTTTTTTTTAGTTGGCGTTGGCTTTCATACAACAAAATAAAATCCCCATCACAACCTCACACTCCAATTCTCTTCTTTCTTTCTAAATGTATATATACATATATATATATATATATAGGGGGGAGTTATGGGTCTTGTTAGATATTCTATGTTTCGATGTAAAAATTATCTCAAAACATACTCATGGTTGATAACAAAAATCTGCTGATGTGTTCAAGAAAGCAAACTCTTTACCACAATGTTAGGGAAAAGCCTAAAGTGGCTCAAAAGAGTCCCTTTTCAAAATCGCATCAGAAAAAAACCAAAATAATTTGACAATTATCTCTCTTGATTTTTCCATTATTTTGGGGTAATTATTAGTATATTTAAAAAGATATATACCGTAGTATAGTATGACTCTGAGATAAGAAGACAAACTGAACCTGCCTTTCTGTCAATCTGTTCTGCCGCCCTCTATTGTCTTCTCACCATATTCAAAATGGCGCGCTACAGGAACGAATGAATGAAATCAACATCCGATTACGACCCACGTGATAACAACAGTAAGGCCTACTAAAGATCGTTAGGTAAGAAACATAACTTTGAAGAATCGATAAATGTTTTAATGCCATAAATTTCCAAGCTCCCACTCTCCATATAAATTATAAATGAAATTTCAAACATCGTTTATAGCACTCTCGGGCAAGATGCCATGAAAACAAGAGGTGGAAAGCGGTCGCCTCGTACGGTACTGCAGCTGTAGTGTAGCACCCTAAAAAGTTAGGCGTAGCCGCGCCGAGGCTCAGCAGTAGGCTGCTTTAGATCTGCGACGCTAGTTCTACGACGCGCCTATTAGGCAAAAAAGGTTGTTCTGCGCATGCGCCAAACAGCTTTTCCCAGTCGATCTCGCGTCCTCCAATTTCTCACCACGGTTCTGGGGAGGATTTCACTAACGCTTGCGATGCATCGTTAACCCTTCGTAAGGGCTTGAACCCATCGTAAGGGCCTGAATCTGATATTTACATAATAGTTGCTTGGTGAAAAATTGCAATGAAAGAGTGGATAATCCCAACTCAATCTCATTTAATCTAAATATTCGCAATGGATTTTGACAGAGACGTACGGGTACATTTGCGCGATGGGGCTGATGATTCTTGCCAGCATAGCCTATATCAACTTACTTTCGGGCATAAACTACCTATATATTACGATATCCGGTAACCTCGCTGCCCGAATATGAGGTGGTAGCTGCCCGAATATCCTCGGGGGGGGGGGGGGCTCCCCCCCCCCCCCAATTATGCACTTTGAGAATCCCATAACTTAAAAGGCTGTCAGCAGAATGTGGTTGATATATAAATATATAAAGATGTAGCTTTACTCGTGTCATATAAACTTTACTATTTGCTAAGTGGGAGTCACATATAACAGACAAGTTGGTAAATTATGCACAAATTAGCATTTGACATCATCATTCTACAAATAATGTCAGTAGTCACATTAAAGAAATATAACACCTTCATTAGTACTAATCACGGCCAAACTCTTTTTCTTGTTGAATAACAATGCAAAGAGCAGGCCAGTCTCAATGCAACTTATAAAGAGGTAAACATTATGGCAATGAACTAAAATTCAAGAAGAGAATATCACCTTTATCAAATGTACTTGTCAGAAAAAGAAACCAGGTCTGGAAAGAGAAGTAGCAGAAATTCTAGATGGCATTCAGTAAGTTCCTCATATTCTTTGAGAATAAAGAAATCCACTTTGGTATTTCAATATTAATATCTACAATACAAACTGACAACATAATTATCAACATACAATGATTGCAATCACAGACATCACCAGCGGCAATATAATAGTTGGGGGAGTCATGGACTGAGGGCAATAACAATCATGGGGGGGGGGGGCACACAGTGGCAGACTAAAAATTATTTCAGTACTAAAACTGGACTCCTGTTCCCCTCTTCTCATGATTGGTGCCTGGCTTCAAGCACTGTTCGCCAATATCCATATCTCTCCAAATTAATCCTAATTGTAAGTGTACCCAACTCACTGAACATCCACATGTTGGATGTGTAATTGCCCCTAAAATTAAACTCTTATGGTACTCTCCTTGTACATTTTTTATCATATGATTGCATCAATAATTGTTTTAGTAGTGTTCTGCACAAAAGACAATCATTATTTGCAACACAATAATCATAAGTTTTACCACTAGCCCGCATTCAAACTAGTTCATTAGTAACAATAGGATGAGAGTCCTCTGCTGATTTCTTGAAAATCCATGGACCCGTTGTAACGTGATTTAAAAACCTCAATTTTCTCATATTTTTAGTGTCATCATCACCTTGTCAATTGGTAGGTGATGCATCTCAGGTATTTCTTTCTTTGCTGCTTTCTTCACCTAATTCTTTCCTTCTGTTCCTCCTTCCTTCATGGAATTCATGTGACCGTGATCTAATAAAAAGTGAAGAAAAAGACGTATGACCTTAATATCCTTAATTTCCAGTCAAAATGAAAAAGAGGCAAGATGAAGCTGCATGTATATGTATATCTTACTTAAAAGTCAGAAGTTGACACTGAAATCCATCAATGCATCTTTATTTTCAAAGTAGGTAAGGATGTAAACCCGCTTTTAGGATTTTCAAAATGTAAAAAACTGAATAGACAAATTATTGGATTGAAACATGAACCGCTCTAACAGACAAGCGAGGTTTAACACGGGGGGGGGGGGGGGGGGGGGGGGGAGAGACTACTCAAGGCTTGGAGAGTAGGATCAATGCAAAGAAATATTTTTTAAATCAGAGGTACATTTAAGGGGCATTATGTTTTATGTTTCTAGAACACTGAACAAAACACAATAGTTGTAGTTATAACAAAAATGAAGATTTGCAAAGTGGATGTTCCATATATGACTAAATCCTACCTTCCAATAGGTATCATCTCTACCCTCCCATTGCGATATCTGCAGTCTCGCCTCACGCAATATTTTGTTGAACGTATTCTCCACCTATTGCACCGTGTATCTTTGACGAAATAAAGCCTGAGTAATTGTCGCCAGAGCATATGTCGGGTCACCATATTGTCAACGCAGGGATGCAGACTTTATTCCACACATCACTATGCAATAATATATTACTGGCAGTATGCAATGTTTGGTTCCCAATTATTTACTCTTTAGAGTTTATTTGTGTTTGTAAATTTTGGAGGGCCAGGAAGAAAAAGCACACGAGAGAGGAAGAAGGGGAGAGCAAGAGAAAGAGGGAAGATAGAAGCAAGAGATAGAAAGTAAAGGAGGGGAAAGAGAAAGAAAAAGGGGAGAAAGAAAGAAGGCGAAGATAGGAGTGAAAATGGAGCAAGAGAGTGAAAGAGAAAAGGTGATAGGAGGAGAAAGAAGAAAGGAAGAAAAATGAGAGAGGATAGGAGGACAAGGAATAGAAGGGGTAACAAGGAGAGTGGTGAGTAAGGCAGGAGGAAAGGAGCAAGAGAGAGAGAGAGAGAGAGAGAAAGATATGGAAAAGCAGTCTGAGAGGTGAGAGATTATAATTCATGGTGCTTCTGGCATAGGCATGCTCAGTGTTATAGGTAGTGAACTGGGTTTGGGTTGATAATGTAAACCTTGTTTTGCTCTTGCATTATGTTCTGTATATTTTACTAGACTTTTCAGGTTATGATCTTCCCATATTTCTCCTTCTCGTGCTCCACCATTTTCTTCCCTCATACCATCCATTTTCCTCATTCTCTCCCTCTCTCTTTCCTCATCCTCATCCTCTTTTCTCATCCTTGTCTCCCTCTTTCTTTTCTAATCCTATTCCTCTCTTTCATCATCCCACCCTCTTTTCTCATCCTTGTCTCCCTCTTTCTTTTCTAATCCTATTCCTCTCTTTCCTCATCCTCACCCCTCTTTTCTCATCCTTGTCTCCCTCTTTCTCTTCTAATCCTATTCCTCTCTTTCCTCATCCCACCCTCTTTTCTCATCCTTGTCTCCCTCTTTCTTTTCTAATCCTATTCCTCTCTTTCCTCATCCCACCCTCTTTTCTCATCCTTGTCTTCCTCTTTCTTTTCTAATCCTATTCCTCTCTTTCCTCATCCTCACCCTCTTTTCTCATCCTTGTCTCCCTCTTTCTCTTCTAATCCTATTCCTCTCTTTCCTCATCCCACCCTCTTTTCTCATCCTTGTCTCCCTCTTTCTTTTCTAATCCTATTCCTCTCTTTCCTCATCCCACCCTCTTTTCTCATCCTTGTCTCCCTCTTCCTTTTCTAATCCTATTCCTCTCTTTCCTCATCCTCACCCTCTTTTCTTATCCTTGTTTCCCCTTTCTTTCCTCATCCTATTCCTCTCTTTCCTCATCCTTCTCTTCCTCTCTTTCCTCTTCCTTTCCCTCTCTTTCCTCATCCTCTCCCTCTCTTTCCTCATCGTTCTCTCCCTCTCTCCTTTCTTCCCCATTCTCTCCCTATTTCCTCATCGTTCTCTCCCTCTCTTTCCTCATCCTCTCCCTCTCTCCTTTCCTCCTCATTCTTTCCCTCTTTGTCCTCATCCTATACCTCCCTCTCTCTTTCCTCATCTTTATCTCATATTCTTTTCCATCCTTCTCCCTCTTTCTGTGCCATCCCCTGATGTACATGTATTGGCATTCTGCTGACCTTAAAATAACACTCAATTTACAAACAGTTTGCAAGGAATGTTTTACAAAGTATAATATGGTTTCACATCAAACATATTTCTGCAAAACTTGAGAAAATCTTGCAGCTCAAGCTACTTCATTTTTTGAGCAATGCTCATGAAGTATCGCACACACATGGCCTGGGTATTAATTAATTCAGTGGTATTTTGTCCTTAATGCATTTCAGGTTTAGGGTCTCAAAATATGTGCAAGAATTATGATACTTACACATTCAGGCAACATAATTTATATAAATGTATTATTGCACTTTTCCCACAGTGGCACTAAATAAGCAAGTAAGCACTAAAGGTAAAATGGCTTGGCAATTGCAATATTCAGCCCCTAAACTGTTTTGGCATGAACCACATTCAGAAAAAGATAAGCTACAGAAAATGTTCATAAAGTCACCAAACCTATCTCTAAGTATGTGAAACCAGTTCATCAGAAGAAAAAAAATTAAGTCACATCGAGTCTTCGATGTCTCGTCCCGTTGTAGGTACTGGTCCCATCCGGATACGTGGATTTTATGGAAAACTGTACACATGCTGGGAGCTGCACGCGTATGTCCCGCCCAAGCCATCCCCAACACCAACGAACAAATTGTCGGTAGGCAGTGTATCTATACTTCCTGCAGGTAAAAAAAAAAAAAAAAAAAAAAAACCTTTTGAACCAACACTATTCAAGTTCCACCCCATGACGCGCACATATCAAATCAGTGTCACATCAGCATGCATGTTTCTTGCCAAGTTTAAGTTGCACTGTAAAACATGATGAAAAGGGGAAGGAGAAATGGACAACCCCCAAAACATAATAGACCTTTACTAGTACAGTGGTGGGCTTTAATTTGGTTGTGTTGGATAAGAATAAGACCAAAAAAATAGAATTAGAAGACATTTTACCATATATCATACATGTTCTTATTCCTCAACACTGTATAAATCTCCAGGTCTAAGACTTACTCATCAAAAGAAACATGCATGTGCTTTAATTCAGGAAGATCTTTTTAATTCAGGATAATTTAATTCAGGACGAGGACAAGGTCTTTTTAGGAAAAAAAATATCTATAGTCTTAACTCACTCATTATTTCTCGCTCCAAAGGACTTGGCCTGCTGTCTCCAGCTTTCTGTAAACTGCTGCCAGGCAATATACAGAGTCGCTTCATTTAAAATTAATATATTTATAATGATGAGGTAATTAACGAAGAAGATAAAATCGCAGATGCATTTAATACTTATTTTACTAACGTTGGACCTAACTTAGCATCTAAAATACGTTGTGATAATGCACACTTTTCTGAATACCTCTCTTTTAATACAGAATACAGTATACACGAAATCATAGAGATTGTTAAATCATTAAAATCAAGCAAATCAAGTGGATGCGATGAAATAAGCGCATCCTTATTAAAACAAATCATTCATTATATAGCCGCCCCTTAATCTCACATTTTTAATTTATCCCTTTCTTTAGGCATATTTCCAAACTCATTAAAAACAGCAAAAATAATTCCAATTTACAAAAAAGATGACCCTTCCCTCATTACTAATTATCGCCCCATCTCCTTGTTATCGAGTATTTCTAAAGTCTTAGAAAGAATAGTTCATAAAAGATTGTACTCTTTCTTAGATATTAATAACTTACTAATTCCACAACAATTTGGCTTTAGAAAAAAAATCACTCGACTGACTATGCTATTGTACAACTTTGTGATAAATTTGCTAACGCTCTATTTAAAAAGGAACATACAATAGGTGTTTTTATGGATTTGTCGAAGGCGTTCGATACTATAGACCATCAGATTTTAATTTATAAACTACACCATTATGGGATTAGAGGGAATACTTTATTATGGTTTAAAGATTATTTATATAATAGACATCAATATGTAGCATATAAATCTGCCACGTCAACAACCTCTAATGTTAAATGTGGAGTGCCACAAGGGTCAATTTTGGGCCCTTTACTCTTTTTGATATATATAAATGATATTATTAATTCTGCTCCAATCCTAACCTATGTTCTGTTTGCCGACGATACTAATATATTTTACTCGCATGAAAATGTACATACCCTAATTAAAATCCTTAATCTTGAGTTAGCTAAATTATCTCGATGGTTTAAATGCAATAAATTATCATTAAATATTGATAAAACTAATTTTATGTACTTTAAAAATATTCATTCGCATACTATTCTTCAAGAAAATATTGTTATTGATGATTTGATACTTAAAGAAAAACAAGCCACTAGATTTTTAGGAATTACAATAGACTCCAATTTAACATGGAATATTCACATTAATAATGTATGTACCTCCGTATCAAGAGGTATAGGAATTTTGTATAAATTAAAATATCTTCTTCCTAAAAAAGCTTTATATACAATATACAATTCAGTAATTTCCCCCATATATCGTACTGTAATTTAGCATGGGGTAATAGCAGTAAGACCAGAATTCAATCCCTCTTTCGACTTCAGAAAAGGGCTTTGCGCATATGCTCGTATTCTCATTATCTAGCGAATACAGACCCTCTATTTTATTATTTTAAAACTCAAATAGATGACATTCATGTTTTTCAAACCGTTATCTTTATGTTTAAGTTTTCAATGAAAATGTTACCTTTGGTATTTCAACACACTTTCACATACAATACTAATGTTCACTCCTATCCTACACGACATTCATCTGATATTCATCTCGTAAACCCCATTACCCTACTGGCCCACAGAACCATAAGACACCACGGTCCCGACATTTGGAACTCCCTTCCCGATAACATAAAATCTGCGTCAGCCTTACATTCATTTAAAGCCTTAATGAAAAAAACATATCTTAACACAATATGGCCATTAAATCATCGTGACTGTGGTAGTATTATTTTTAATATAAGTTCTGGACATTCATCTGATATTCATCTCGTAAACCCCATTACCCTACTGGCCCACAGAACCATAAGACACCACGGTCCCGACATTTGGAACTCCCTTCCCTATAACATAAAATCTGCGTCAGCCTTACATTCATTTAAAGCCTTAATGAAAAAAACATATCTTAACACAATATGGCCATTAAATCATCGTGACTGTTGTAGTATTATTTTTAATATAAGTTCTGGACATTCATCTGATATTCATCTCGTAAACCCCATTACCCTACTGGCCCACAGAACCATAAGACACCACGGTCCCGACATTTGGAACTCCCTTCCCTATAACATAAAATCTGCGTCATCCTTACATTCATTTAAAGCCTTAATGAAAAAAACATATCTTAACACAATATGACCATTAAATCATCGTGACTGTTGTAGTATTATTTTTAATATAAGTTCTGGACAATCTTCAGCTTAAAAGGGCCATTTTCTCTTTTTCTCTCTTCTTTTTGAATGTGTTTATACGGAAAACTTCCAGAATTAAGCCATGCACTCACGCACATGCACGCACATGCACGTCTGTGAATATTTTTTTATTTTCGGTTTTATAATCTGCAGACTGTACAAGATTTATTTTGTCCATTTATTTAACGATCTGCAAACAATTATCAAAATTATGTATGCTTCCTGTAGCTTTTGCCCTTGAGGCCGCTATCCAGTAAAGCGATTTGCTTATGATAGACGGTCTCCTGCATGTGTTATTGAGGCCTGGACGGCATCCGCGTCCATGAAAACGAGTAAAAAAGGGTTGTTTTTTCAACACCAGACGGGTAACCCGGGTATCTCGTTTAGGGTATCAAAAACAGGACAATTCTGAAAAAAGGGTATCAAATTCACGAGTGATGAGAAAAGATACTCGAAAAGGGTAGAAAATTTAAATTTGACAGTATTCGGGAGCCGGTCAGAAGCCCAACGAACAGCTGCTGTCGGCTGTCAATAATCTCGGGAATCTTCATTATTAGTAGTCTGTTTGGTCTATTTTCCGCGGGATTGGGCTTTTTTCACTAGAATTCCATGAAATAGTTCTGTTTTTACGCGGGTTTTCGCCCCGATTTTGGCAAGATTTTTGCGGTTTGGGGTTTTGTGCTATGGTTTTGTGAACGAACATACGATAGCTATATTTCATATTACCCTTCTGCCGTCCACAAACTGGTTAAGTTATTTGACTTTGTAAGAATATTTGTCAATGTAATGAGGCAAAATCAAGGCAGACTGGACCAGGAAATAAGAAGGAAAAAGGGGGAAAAATATTGAAATCGCGTCACAAACATGGTAAAACGTAGCTGTACTGTTCGATCCCGAATAATTATAAATTATATATCGCGCTATAAAGCTTCATGTAGCTGTTATTGTCAAAGCTCATTCTTGTACATGTACATAGTAGGTACTGTAATATATAAAAATGTTTCATAAAGCATGTAATTCTATGCCGAATATGAAAGAAAATGTTGAAACCTATAAGACTTTTGATAAACGAAGTACAGTAAGTCTTTTTGCATGTGCATTCCTAACATGTAATTTGCCCAGGAGCATGGCATAATATATTGTCTTTTATTTCATCATTAACTGAATATATATGATTTGTGTACATTAAAACTAGTTTGAAGTGTACAAAATGATGATCTGATTCAAATTTTGAGGAAATAAAAAGACAAAGTATTATTGTAATGTAACAGAGTGTAGCTATTGTTTTTATGGCATTTGGGAAAAAAAAATATATATACATGTATATCTGTTGAAACATGTACATGTATGAGACTTATATTGGTGTCGATCCCGGGCAGGGGGATGGGGGTATATATCCGCCCCCCCCCCCAAAAAAAAATGAGGTGGCCGGGATGGCCTGTATTATCATCCCCCAATATTTTTGGGTGGAATAAATAAGAATTATTATATATTTTTAACTGAAAACCAATAATTATCCAAATTTTGATCTTGAAAGACCATCACATTTTTTAACGATTATAGATGTAAGGAAATAAGAAATGCCATAATTTCAATGCTAAAATATCGAAGAAAATTCGTTCGCGATTCGCATTGTCATTCTCAATTGAGGGGTCCGTCCATTCCTTCTTTTCATTAAAAAAAAAAACATTTTGGGATGCTCTAAAATGCAAGTTTTATAGACAGATTTTTGAAAAAGTTCCTGAAGGGGGAAGGGGATATCCCCTCCCACACCCTCCCCAGCTCGCTCGCTTCGCTCAGTGGCGTCTCTAAGGGGGCAGAGGGCACGTGCCCTGGGCGGCACTTGGAGGGGGCGTAAAAAACGCAAAGGTGAGAGAGAAAGAAAAGGGGGAAATGAAGAATGCGCAGGGTAAATGCACTAGAAATCTAGTTTTTGAAGGTCTGAAATGCGAAAATTTTCCAAAGCTCGGTCGCTTTGCACCCTCGCATAATCATTTTCTTTCAAGATCTCGTAATTTCGCGCCCCAGTAGGCCTATATAGTTCTTAAATAGTTTAAAGCCCTTGTTCTGAATGAGTGGCCCGTATGCATCAACTATGTTGATGCATATCATCCTAACTATTGTTATGAATAACGCAAAAAGCAGTATCATATTTATCCGTTCCCTGTTCTACCACAAGTTTAAAAATACCAAACAAACATGAAACGAAGAAAAAATAAGGACACGGGAGGAGTATTCTAAAATCGTTCAACTGTCCTTAGATGAGCCATTCGGGTATATATGCATTAACATCTGAGGCGGGGGATGCGGGCTGAAGCCCTCTCCCCCGAGAATATCAAAATTCGGGCACCGCCATCTCATTTCCGGGCAGTGAAATGGTCTCTTTGTAATTTTTAAATCTCAGATGATCTAAATTAGCACATTTTGATGACGAAATTAGATTTTCACGATTCTAAAATGTCAATTTTTTGCTCGCAAGCTTCACTCGCTTACTAAATCTAAAAGCTTGAAAGCCATAATACACATGTATTCGGGCAATTGGGAGGTGAGCTCCATACGTCTTTATAATGTAATACTCGTGGCCCGCGACGTAATTTCAAAATATTTCTCCCCCCCCCCCCCCCCCGACAAAATAATTAAGAACCCAGGGCTTAAAGGGTTCAAATTATGACAAAATAAAGATGTAATTGCTTAATTCGCTATATCATGTAAGTTTCATATGACTCCTGCTAAATATTGCGCCCCCAATAAGGATAAAGTAAATAAAACAGCATTTGGAAAGGTTCAACTTTTGAAAGAAATCTCAATTGTAGGTAGCCATGCTGCATTTCTCGACTCTTTCTCAAGCCTACAGGGTTTTCGTTAGTTTTGCTTCCGGTTGTAGAAGGGAGTGAATAGAAAACTGTTTATCAATGTATAAAATTTGAGCTTCTCAATTGCAAACTTTCCTGGGTGAAATGCACAAGAAATTTTTTAGGGTTAAAAATTGAATAATTTCCCGCTTGGTCGCTTTGCTCCCTCGCTAACGTAGAAAAGTTTGGGTACACGGGGGGGGGGCTAACTTTATTTTTTGACCCAGGCGCCATAATCCCGAGATACGCCACTGGCTTCGCTCCCTCGCCAGTCACCCCCCCCCCCCCCCCCCCCCCCCCCCACAGTCGTGAACACGGATCGACACCCCTGGTACAGACCATTTCTTGTCATCATTCAACAAAGTAAATTACATTTACTTTAATTTGTTGTGAATCGAAAACTGAATGCAAACATGCAATTCAATAACCGTTAATGTTATGAATTTCATTATAAACAGTGATCCATTCACGTATATATTTTAATAATATATTTACATCATTTATATAATTAAATACAATTTTTGTTGGTTTAAGCATCATAAAAATCCTCAGGGTGAGTGTAATGGAGATAGAAGTTGTAGGCATAAAATCAAATTACATTTACTTTAATTTGTTGAGAATCGAAAACTGAATGCAAACATTCAGGATCCCCCCCCCCCCCCCCCGTAAACAGATTAGTCAGTTTAAGCAGGCATTTTATTATTCAAGCAATGTTATGTCTGTAAAGCCCATATTTTTCCAGTTTTGGGAACAGACTTGACAAAGCACCAAACTTTGCAGATGTACTTGTTGGAAAAAAGCTTTATATTTTCTCACAGGAATCATATCGAATCAAACCGCATCTTCAAGCAAAGGTATGTTAATTTATTCGATTTGCATCGCATTCAATCAGTGAAGTCCATTGCCATGGTAAATATCAATGGCTTAAAAATGTTCCAAACTTTCTATATGTATTTCTATTAGGGCAATAGCTTTATCTTTTCCCACAGGACCCATCGAATGAAATCTCATTAGCATGCAAATTTATGCTAATTTGAGCCATGCAATTATTGTATTATAATGTACCTATAGGCAAGGTAAAAAAGTCAAAGTGCTTGAAAATGTACCAAACTTTCCATATGCATTGGTTGTGCCTGCAGATTTAATGTTTCCCACAGGACGTGACTGCAAAATAACTCACATCTTCATCCAAAATCTCCCAAATTCACGCAAATTATGGAATTAATGTATCCAAAATGTTAATGCCAATCATACTGTGCAAATTTAAGAGCTTCATGTTTCCAATACGTACAATATTTGCATTCAAATCAAATTTCAATTTTAATTCAAGACATTTATTTCCAACTTTTTAATATTAGTATACAAAGCAAAAAAAAATAGCAAAATTATGTACATGTATTTTTAACAGAAATATGACATAATATGCATTCATGTGGTACATACATAGTTGGAGGACACACATCTGAAAGCAAACGCTTGCGGCGTTTACTCTGAACATAACAGCTTAACCTTGTCTTTTCATTTACGTGACCTTGTTTACCAGTGAATATCATATTGGAAGTGCTGGTATCGTCGACGTCGATTATTGCTATATCATTGGAAATACATAATGTGAATCAATAAATAAACATCACATTATTGCTACCATTAATTGTTATTTAATCTACCTGCAGAATTTCCCAAATTTATGCAAATTATAGAATTAATGTATCAAAATGTTAATGCCATACTGTGCGAATTTAAGAGCTTTAGCTCTGCAATACGTACAATATGCATTCAAATTAATAAATTTACTCCGAACATAACAATTTAAACTTGTCTTTTTATATACCTGACCTTGTTTACCAGTGAATATCATTTTGGAATTGCTGGTATCGTTGATTATTGATATATCATTGGAAATGTGCATTGTATACATAAATGTGAATCAATTATAATAAATTAACATTAGAATAAACAAACATTACATTATTGCAATCATTAATTGTTATCTAATCTACCTGATCGATCTAACATATGTGGTAGAATATGAAGCCCTTCAACAGTTATTTCGTGAGTATATCATTGCATATGTGTTTATGCATAAATTAGCATAAATTAACATTAAGATGAAGCAAAATGAATTTGATGATTTCATCACATTCATGAATTAGCATTTTTAAAAAGGAAGCCATTCACAATTTTTTTGGCTAACATTTACGCTTTTAATACATATGACTCACTTTTGTAAATTCTGTTTCCAAAATTCTGTTAACAGACCCGACTATGCTGTGATTCCCGATGATGCTAAATCTTAGTAGAGTTAGTATTTTTTAGAGTAAGATGGAGAATAAGATAAATATTCTGAAAAATCGTGCACATTTTAAAGCCGCAAATTTTGTTTTTCCCCAATTCACGTAGAAAATAGACCTATCTAACTTAGATATGATAACTTTATTTTTTGCCCCAGGCGCCATAATCCCGAGATACGCCACTGGCTTCGCTCCCTCGCCAGTCACCCCCCCCCCCCCCCCCCCCAGTCGTGAACACGGATCGACACCCCTGGTACAGACCATTTCTTGTCATCATTCAACAAAGTTCTGCCATAGGAGTGCATTCCTAACGTGTAATTTGCCCAGGAGCTTAGCATGTTTTGTTTTATTTCATCATTATTATATGATTCTTGTAGCTAGTGTACAAAATGATGATCATTCATGTGTTTCAAATTTTGCTGAAATAGAAATACATGGTAGGAAATTGTTCCTTGAATGCTTTCAGCACCTTATAGGGCAGCGGGGCTAAAGCCATTAGGGTAATATTGGAGCGCTTGAGCACCATTGGTGGATATGACCGCTATATAATATCCAATATTATTATTATTATTATTATTATTATCTTATGTTATAAAGTGTAGCAATTATCTTTATTTATCACATGTACATGTATATCACAACTCCAAGAAATATAAACATCCCAAAAGGCTTAGGGTAATATTGTTCATATATTGTTCATATATTGTTTATATATTATGCCATCTTGTCAATTTGTTTTTGGTGACTGAACCATGGATGTATAGTGTTTGTGTGCATACGGTTTTTTCAAATCATCAAGTTCTGCAAGTGTTTCCATGAATATCCTCATGGCCCATATTTATCATTGAATTTGAATGAGTGTTTTTTCTGTACCCCCTCCCTATCTTTTCATTTGTTCCTGTTGTGAAAGGTCCTAATACTAGCTTCATAAACTAGCAAAATAAGCGGCATCTGAAAATCTTCCCGTGGATATTTTTTCATTAATCCAAAGAGGTTCTTTTCTATTCTTTCAATAAAAACATCATTCTGTAAGCCTGTGTTCCAAAGTCAATATTTGCCTTTAAATCTTCCTTTTTAAGAAAATAAGGGCCAAGAAGAACCAATCCTCTAATAGGGTGAACAATACTTTGCAAAATCTAAAAAATCCCTGTTAAGGATCTAAAAATCTGAAAATTGTGGCGGGTTTCCCTGAATAGGTATCAAATATCTTCCACTAAAATCCTCGTTTAGGGTACTTTTCAGAAAGTCACGGACGCAGATGCTGTCCAGGCCTCAATGATCATGCGATTCCGCTATCTACTACACGTGTACACACACCCGGAAGTAGTGAAAGCCTACAACCCGTGACCTCATCTTAGAAGTGGTAGATTCGAACGATTGCGATTTGTTTTTAGAAGGCAAATCTGAAAAAAGTGAGTTTTGCTCAAATAAATCTACTAAGGCCCCAAAAAATTGTGAAAAAAAATATTTTTGAGTTTCTGAAGTTACAAGCTTTCTTTTGAACTCACATTGTCATTCAATCAGGTTCTACTTTAACCGAGTCATTTGCCCCGCCTTGGATGCCTGGGAAGGCTCGTGGGGAAGAAGGCTCGAGGAAGGGTTCTGGTGAGTATCGACGAAACTTAATGGATCTACAACTTCGAACAAAGTAGGACTGCTATAAAATTTATTACAATTTCAATAACCGTTAATGTTTTTAATTTCATTATAAACAGTGATCCATTCACGTATATATTGTAATAATTATATTAGTCAGTTTAAGCAGGCATTTTATTATTCAAGCAATGTTAGGTCTGTTAAGCCCATATTTTTTCAGTTTTGGGAACAGACTTGACAACAGCACCAAACTTTGCAGATATATTTATATTTTCTTACAGGAACCATATCGAATCAAAGGTATGTTAATTTATTCGATTTGCATCGCATTCAATCAGTGAAGTCCATTGGTAAATATCAATGGCTTAAAAATGTTCCAAACTTTCTATATGTATTTCTTAGGGCAATAGCTTTATCTTTTCCCACAGGACCCATCGAATTAAATCTCATTAGCATGCAAATTTATGCTAATTTGAGCCATGCAATTATGGTATTATAATGTACCTATAGAGAAGGTAAAAAAGTCAAAGTGCTTGAAAATGTACCAAACTTTCCATATGCATTGGTTGTGCCTGCAGATTTAATGTTTCCCACAGGACGTGACTGCAAAATAACTCACATCTTCATCCAAAATCTCCGAAATTCACGCAAATTATGGAATTAATGTATCCAAAATGTCAATGCCAATCATACTGTGCGAATTTAAGAGCTTCATGTTTCCAATACGTACAATATTTGCATTCATATCAAATTTCAATTTTAATTCAAGACATTTATTTCCAACTTTTTAATATTAGTAATTTAGTATACAAAGCAAAAAAATAGCAAAATTATGTACATGTATTTTTAACAGAAATATGACATAATATGCATTCATGTGGTACATACATAGTTGGAGGACACACATCTGAAAGCAAACGCTTGCGGCGTTTACTCTGAACATAACTTAACCTTGTCTTTTCATTTACGTGACCTTGTTTACCAGTGAATATCATATTGGAAGTGCTGGTATCGTCGACGTCGATTATTGCTATATCATTGGAAATACATAATGTGAATCAATAAATAAACATCACAACATTATTGCAACCATTAATTGTTATTTAATCTACCTGCAGAATTTCCCAAATTTATGCAAATTATAGAATTAATGTATCAAAATGTTAATGCCATTCATACTGTGCGAATTTAAGAGCTTCAGCTCTGCAATACGTACAATATGCATTAAAATCAATAAATTTACTCAGAAGATAACAATTTAAACTTGTCTTTTTATATACCTGACGTTGTTTACCAGTGAATATCATTTTGGAAGTTCTGGTATCGTTGATTATTGATATATCATTGGAAATGTGCATTGTATACATAAATGTGAATCAATTATAATAAATTAACATTACAATAAACAAACATTACATTATTGCAATCATTAATTGTTATCCAATCTACCTGATCGATCTAACATATGTGGTAGAATATGAAGCCCTTCAACAGTTATTTCGTGAGTATATCATTGCATATGTGTTTATGCATAAATTAGCATAAATTATCATTAAGATGAAACAAAATAAATTTGATGATTTCACCACATTCATGAATTAGTATTTTTAAATAGGAGGCCATTCACAATTTTTTTGCTAACATTTACGTTTTTAATACACATGACTCACCGACGGAAAATTGCTGTGATTCCCGGATGATGCTAAATCTTAGTAGGCATATTACTTTTCAAGCGTTCGCCCCGCTCTCGCCCCCTTTCAACGTTTACTGTGTTGATCCTTTTTTTTAAATAGGTCTATATATTATCTTACTTAGAAGAAAATTAATGTGAATTTCAGTCAGTCATAAACATTGTCTGCCAGGTCATGGGTGGATCTAGGATTTAAAAAAAAGGGGGGCACAAAGCGCAGAAAATTCTCTGACAAGTAGCAAATAAAAAGAAAATTATTAATTCTAAAAGGGGCCACAGCATACAAGGGGGGGCACAATGTACACGTTTCTTTCAGGGGGGCAAGGGCAGGAAGTCGCCCTCCTAAATCCGCCACACTGGCCGGTTGTTAGGTATGATAAAATGATTTTCTACCTTCTATCTGCTTTCTCATAATTCAGTTGAAAAATTGAAATCCAACCGCGGTCTGCACATTGCCCTCATTAGGATCGCAGAGGGCATCTGTCTATTGGGCGAGGAGAGTGGCTTTGACGAGAGTGACCTTGAGAGATTATGTCGAGGGCGCATCTATTTGGACGAACATTTTATTGGCGATGACAACGATGACGGTGGCGGCGATTATGATGACGGATTTTGATTCATTGGAGCTCTTTATACCACGGGCTTGAAAACAATGCTTTTTGTTTCTAAAATCGTACTCTAACAAAAAAGGAATGTTCACTTTATTTTCACTATACCCCCGGGAATCACGTCAGTGATTACTTGTTTAGGAGTGAATACCAAATTAATAATATCGAGTGCTCTCTAAAACAAAAGACCCCCTAGTGGTCACGTGAGTAATCAGTCGATTTAATTGTTTAGAGTAAGATCGAGAATAAGATAAATATAGAGAAATTTATGGGAAGAGGGAAAACCAAAGAGATATACTGTTTGTTAATTCTGAAAAATGGTGCACATTTTAAAGCCGTGGCCTAGGTGATAGTCGAAAAAGGCAGGATATTTTGCATATTCAAAGTCAAAACAATGTGACTTGTGTTGTATTCAGGATGGGCCAAATACAGACAATCCAACATTTTTTACTGATCTTCAACACGTTATAACAAAATATGAAAATACACATACCATTATTTGTGGGGATTGGAATTTACAGACGTGTATCAATCAGATATGATTATTTACGTCTGGGACCGACCTTTAACGTCACCATCCGAAAGACGTGACTCAGTCTCGAACCTGGGTCCGCTGAATCAGTTTATAACTTCCACTGGTAGCTGGATTGCATGCCACAACGCCCAGTTGTGGCGTCGCCATGAGATCTCCTATAAAGTGGATGGAGCACCGGCGGGGCCCAACAATGACATCGTGTCCGGTGATTGGCCAGCGGCACCGACCAATCACAGCGCCCGAGTAGAGACAAACAATAGCACGACAGGGGAACCAACCAGTAAAAATATATCTATTTCTGCAGTTTCAAGAATAATAGCGCCGCTAAGGCGTGGGTCTGCCGCCTTTGACGGCCTTTCTAGTTATAGTAATTGGATGAGAAAATATTGACGTGTTAGAAGGAAAAGCATATGATATATATATATATATATATTTATTTTTTTTTTTTAAAGAATCGATTTTAAAGTGTGTGTAACTATAGAAACAATACATAATGAAAAAATAGTATTTTTACGTCATTGTCAAAATTGTGAAACCCCTGGGGAAAGGAGAACATCGTTTCATTTCAGGAACAGAATGAGTTGGAATAATTCATGTACTGTTGCTGTAACATAGTAAACTGATCTCAGTATAGACATAAATTTCTGACAGATATTATAAATTGAATATGAACTTATACCAGTTTATTTGAGATCCAGACACTATTAAGATATTAAAGGTTCAATTTAGTGTTCATACCGATGATAGTCTGTGCAAAGACTCCTGTCTATACTGTATAGTCTTAGTGACCATGATGCTGAGGAGATAGACGTAGATATTAACTGAATGATAACATTAAAAAAGATAAAATGAAAAAAAAATAACTTTCACATTATTATTTGTGTTTAAAAGGACCTTTTATTGTAATCGAAGAGAGTATGAATGAGGACAAACTTAAATAATCATTGGTGATGGTACAAAGTACCATTGACTGTAACTTATAATAACCGCATACTACTCTTCAGCGTCATGGTTATTGAATCATCATGATTATTGAATTATTAATTTTTCTCTTTTCTGCTAGTTGGATAAGTTTGGGCGGAGGCATGGGGATATGGTAGAGGAAGAAATCTGTATTCGTTTTGAAGATATAGATCTTCCAAAGTAATTGACAAACATGATTTCTTTGTATGAAAATGGAAATTTTTGAAGGTACAGCCACAAGCATGTTTGAATACTCTAGAAGCACTGCTCTTAATTCTTTTTACTGCGAAAAAACAATCGCCTAAATTAAAACAAGGTACGATATCGTTTCTAGCATTGTAAATGAATTAACGTATGAAATGGATTTTGTAGGATCCCCTATGGAGGATAGTCATTCGACTTTCCGTATTGTGTTGTTCCAAGGGCTCGCAGTGCGAGTCCTTCGTTTTGTTGTATTGTATTTGTCTTGTCGCTGTTGGTGTCTTTGTTTATGTCCTTGTTGTTTGTATACAAAAAGTTAATACTTCCACAGGTAGTTCCTTATTTCTTTTTCTTAACAAACTCATTTACTATGCACGATGACGTAACGTTTATTTCCATGAATTGTCGTGGCCTAGGTGATAGTCGAAAAAGGCAGGATATTTTGTATATTTAAAGTCAAAACAATGTGACTTGTGTTGTATTCAGGATACTCATTTTGTACCAGATATAGAGAACGACATACGTAGGGGATGGGGAGGCAAATGTTCTTTTCTCTTGCAATACGTCCAACTCAAGGGGAGTAGCTATTCTTTTTAAAGATACGGTCCCAGCAAATATAAATAGACAGAAAATAGACAATGTAGGAAACTTTGTGGTTTTAGACTTGACACTTTATGAATATAACATAACATTAGTATCGTTATATGGGCCAAATACAGACAATCCAACATTTTTTACTGATCTTCAAAACGTTATAACAAAATATGAAAATACACATACCATTATTTGTGGGGATTGGAATTTAGTACAAGATTCAACTCTCGACACGTGTAACTACCTCCATGTTAATAAACCTCGAGCAAAACAACAAGTTAAGGAAATGAAGAGTGCATTAGATTTATGCGATCCATGGATCCATAGTGTTGATACCGATGATAGTCTGTGCAAAGACTCCTGTCTATACTGTATAGTCTTAGTAACCATGATGCTGAGGAGATAGACGTAGATATTAATTGAATGATAACATTAAAAAAGATAAAATGAAAAAAAAAAACTTTCACATTATTATTTGTGTTTAAAAGGACCTTTTATTGTAATCGAAGAGAGTATGAATGAGGACAAACTTAAATAATCATTGGTGATGGTACAAAGTACCATTGACTGTAACTTATAATAACCGCATACTACTCTTCAGCATCATGGTTATTGAATCATCATGATTATTGAATTATTAATTTTTCTCTTTTCTGCTAGTTGGATAAGTTTGGGCGGAGGCATGGGGATATGGTAGAGGAAGAAATCTGTATTCGTTTTGAAGATATAGATCTTCCAAAGTAATTGACAAACATGATTTCTTTGTATGAAAATGGAAATTTTTGAAGGTACAGCCACAAGCATGTTTGAATACTCTAGAAGCACTGCTCTCAATTCTTTTTACTGCGAAAAAAGCAATCGCCTAAATTAAAACAAGGTACGATATCGAACGTGAAAAAGGAACAATCTCTCCATCAAACTGGAATGTGTGGATATATTTTATACAGCATCTGTTGGGCTGATATTTTCTTTCTTCCTCTATCTCTATGTGCCTCTTCCTCTCCCTCCTACTCTCTCCATTTATAATATATACTGTCAATGATTGCTGATGCATTGGTTATGTAAGGGTTTAATTATAACCCAGATGTAAAATCTAGTTAATTAATGCATATTTTATAAGTCTACATCGGTTTTTTGTATTGATATGGACACTGATGTTAATTTACACGAGGTTTTGTGCTAAACGCATGTCGAATATTCGTTTTAATGGAGAGAGGATGTGAAGGGTATACGCTGTTTTTGTAAGATGGACAAGTTTCTAGCATTGTAAATGAATTAACGTATGAAATGGATTTTGTAGGATCCCCTATGGAGGATAGTCATTCGACTTTCCGTATTGTGTTGTTCCAAGGGCTCGCAGTGCGAGTCCTTCGTTTTGTTGTATTGTATTTGTCTTGTCGCTGTTGGCGTCTTTGTTTATGTCCTTGTTGTTTGTATACAAAAAGTTAATACTTCCACAGGTAGTTCCTTATTTCTTTTTCTTAACAAACTCATTTACTATGCACGATGACGTTACGTTTATTTCCATGAATTGTCGTGGCCTAGGTGATAGTCGAAAAAGGCAGGATATTTTGTATATTTAAAGTCAAAACAATGTGACTTGTGTTGTATTCAGGATACTCATTTTGTACCAGATATAGAGAACGACATACGTAGGGGATGGGGAGGCAAATGTTCTTTTCTCTTGCAATACGTCCAACTCAAGGGGAGTAGCTATTCTTTTTAAAGATACGGTCCCAGCAAATATAAATAGACAGAAAATAGACAATGTAGGAAACTTTGTGGTTTTAGACTTGACACTTTATGAATATAACATAACATTAGTATCGTTATATGGGCCAAATACAGACAATCCAACATTTTTTTACTGATCTTCAAAACGTTATAACAAAATATGAAAATACACATACCATTATTTGTGGGGATTGGAATTTAGTACAAGATTCAACTCTCGACATGTGTAACTACCTCCATGTTAATAAACCTCGAGCAAAACAACAAGTTAAGGAAATGAAGAGTGCATTAGATTTATGCGATCCATGGAGAATTAAATGTCCAACTAAAAGATCATATACATGGCGACAACTAAACCCTTTTAAACAAAGCAGATTAGACTTCTTTTTAATATCTTCAGAACTTCTTTCGATAGTTCACAGGGTTGATATTTTTTCCGGGTTATCGAAAGGATCACTCCTTAATTAGTCTAAGTCTGAGCTTAAATCAAATAAAGCGAGGTCCCGGTTATTAGAAATTCAATAATTCCTTGTTAAAAAACGAGGGTTTTGTTTTACAAATTAAGAAAAACAATAAAAGAAACTATTTTATTTTACGCAAAAGACACTGTAGATTTTGATGAACACGATTCTATAGTTGGTGACTGTGAATTTACTATAAATGATCAATTATTTTTCGAAACTTTGATGATGATTATAAGGGGAGATGCTATATCGTATGCTTCCTTCTTAAAGAAAGAAGGTGTAAATAGGCAACAATATTTAGAAAAGAACATTGAAGAGTTAGAAAGAAAATTGGTAATAAATGATGATAAGACTGCTTTATTAAAGGAAATTAAAGAACTTAGATTAGAACTTGAAACCTTCCGCTCAAAACAGAACGAAGGAAGTGTGTAATTGTGTAATTGGGTTTTTACAGACGTGTATCAATTAGATATGATTATTTACGTCTGGGACCGACCTTTAACGTCACCATCCGAAAGACGTGACTCAGTCTCGAACCTGGGTCCGCTGAATCAGTTTATAACTTCCACTGGTAGCTGGATTGCATGCCACAACGCCCAGTTGTGGCGTCGCCATGAGATCTCCTATAAAGTGGATGGAGCACCGGCGGGGCCCAACAATGACATCGTGTCCGGTGATTGGCCAGCGGCACCGACCAATCACAGCGCCCGAGTAGAGACAAACAATAGCACGACAGGGGAACCAACCAGTAAAAATATATCTATTTCTGCAGTTTCAAGAATAATAGCGCCGCTAAGGCGTGGGTCTGCCGCCTTTGACGGCCTTTCTAGTTATAGTAATTGGATGAGAAAATATTGACGTGTTAGAAGGAAAAGCATATGATATATATATTTTTTTTTTCAAGAATCGATTTTAAAGTGTGTGTAACTATAGAAACAATACATAATGAAAAAATAGTATTTTTACGTCATTGTCAAAATTGTGAAACCCCTGGGGAAAGGAGAACATCGTTTCATTTCAGGAACAGAATGAGTTGGAATAATTCATGTACTGTTGCTGTAACATAGTAAACTGATCTCAGTATAGACATAAATTTCTGACAGATATTATAAATTGAATATGAACTTATACCAGTTTATTTGAGGTCCAGACACTATTAAGATATTAAAGGTTCAATTTAGTGTTCATACCGATGATAGTCTGTCCAAAGACTCCTGTCTATACTGTATAGTCTTAGTGACCATGATGCTGAGGAGATAGACGTAGATATTAACTGAATGATAACATTAAAAAAGATAAAATGAAAAAAAAAATAACTTTCACATTATTATTTGTGTTTAAAAGGACCTTTTATTGTAATCGAAGAGAGTATGAATGAGGACAAACTTAAATAATCATTGGTGATGGTACAAAGTACCATTGACTGTAACTTATAATAACCGCATACTACTCTTCAGAGTGATTATTGAATTATTAATTTTTCTCTTTTCTGCTAGTTGGATAAGTTTGGGCGGAGGCATGGGGATATGGTAGAGGAAGAAATCTGTATTCGTTTTGAAGATATAGATCTTCCAAAGTAATTGACAAACATGATTTCTTTGTATGAAAATGGAAATTTTTGAAGGTACAGCCACAAGCATGTTTGAATACTCTAGAAGCACTGCTCTTAATTCTTTTTACTGCGAAAAAAACAATCGCCTAAATTAAAACAAGGTACGATATCGTTTCTAGCATTGTAAATGAATTAACGTATGAAATGGATTTTGTAGGATCCCCTATGGAGGATAGTCATTCGACTTTCCGTATTGTGTTGTTCCAAGGGCTCGCAGTGCGAGTCCTTCGTTTTGTTGTATTGTATTTGTCTTGTCGCTGTTGGTGTCTTTGTTTATGTCCTTGTTGTTTGTATACAAAAAGTTAATACTTCCACAGGTAGTTCCTTATTTCTTTTTCTTAACAAACTCATTTACTATGCACGATGACGTAACGTTTATTTCCATGAATTGTCGTGGCCTAGGTGATAGTCGAAAAAGGCAGGATACATTGTATTTTGTATATTTAAAGTCAAAACAATGTGACTTGTGTTGCATTCAGGATACTCATTTTGTACCAGATATAGAGAACGACATACGTAGGGGGATGGGGAGGCAAATGTCCTTTTCTCTTGCAATACGTCCAACTCAAGGGGAGTAGCTATTCTTTTTAAAGATAGGTCCCAGTAAATATAAATAGACGGAAAATAGACAATGTAGGAAACTTTGTGGTTTTAGACTTGACACTTTATGAATATAACATAACATTAGTATCGTTATATGGGCCAAATACAGACAATCCAACATTTTTTACCGATCTTCAAAACGTTATAACAAAATATGAAAATCCACATACCATTATTTGTGGGGATTGGAATTTAGTACAAGATTCAACCCTCGACACGTGTAACTACCTCCATGTTAATAAACCTCGAGCAAAACAACAAGTTAAGGAAATGAAGAGTGCATTAGATTTATGCGATCCGTGGAGAATTAAATGTCCAACTAAAAGATCATTTACTTGGCGACAACTAAACCCTTTTAAACAAAGCAGATTAGACTTCTTTTTAATATCTTCAGAACTTCTTTCGATAGTTCACAGGGTTGATATTTTTTCCGGGTTCTCGAAAGGATCACTCCTTAATTAGTCTATAAGTTTGAGCTTAAATCAAATAAAGCGAGGTCCCGGTTATTAGAAATTCAATAATTCCTTGTTAAAAAACGAGGGTTTTGTTTTACAAATTAAGAAAAACAATAAAAGAAACTATTTTATTTTACGCAAAAGACACTGTAGATTTTGATGAACACGATTCTATAGTTGGTGACTGTGAATTTACTATAAATGATCAATTATTTTTCGAAACTTTGATGATGATTATAAGGGGAGATGCTATATCGTATGCTTCCTTCTTAAAGAAAGAAGGTGTAAATAGGCAACAATATTTAGAAAAGAACATTGAAGAGTTAGAAAGAAAATTGGTAATAAATGATGACAAGACTGCTTTATTAAAGGAAATTAAAGAACTTAGATTAGAACTTGAAACCTTCCGCTCAAAACAGAACGAAGGAAGTGTGTAATTGTGTAATTGGGTTTTTACAGACGTGTATCAATTAGATATGATTATTTACGTCTGGGACCGACCTTTAACGTCACCATCCGAAAGACGTGACTCAGTCTCGAACCTGGGTCCGCTGAATCAGTTTATAACTTCCACTGGTAGCTGGATTGCATGCCACAACGCCCAGTTGTGGCGTCGCCATGAGATCTCCTATAAAGTGGATGGAGCACCGGCGGGGCCCAACAATGACATCGTGTCCGGTGATTGGCCAGCGGCACCGACCAATCACAGCGCCCGAGTAGAGACAAACAATAGCACGCACCCGGGCTCCCCGTACCCCCGCCAACAAGCGCGCAGCGAAGTCTATGCTCATTGCCTGACGAAGACTAGCAGTAGCGGTCGAAACGTCGTAGCTTTCCTCTTTGGCACATCGTGAGACAACTGATCAACTTTTCGTCTTTAACTGTTGGCTTTATTATAGGAGAGTCAAGTGAACTTGTAGTTGGAAGAAATAACCACCCACCAGAGAAATTTTGAGGGATTATTCTGGAGCAATGGCGCCGATCATTCTAGCAATCATATTGCTCGGTTTCGCAGATAAAGCAAACGGTATGTATATGTTCATTCCCATTCACATTTTAACCGATACGCTAATACTCTGTAAATAAATTTTCACTCTTTCCCCCAATATTCCTATATAAGCACGTTCCCTGTCTCATTTTCGAAGATTTAGTTTTGTATACTAAACATGTTTTGCAGGGTTGCATTAAGGCCGAGCAGAACAATTTAAAGAAAATTACGAGAATTTACGAGGTTTCAATAGCAGTTTAATGATTATTTGCCTTGCAATAATTTCCTCACTTGCCTAAAATTCACTTATTTATCTTCGTTAGAAATAATTTTGTCGAAGGCTCTGGGCAAACGCTAGCGTTTTTTATTTTTTAATTTGTTATTCATTTATTTATTTTATTTTTGTTATTCTCTTTTCATTATTATTTTTTTAATTTTTTTAATAATAACAATGATACTTGATATAAGATATTTTACTTACAATGCCTTGTTTCCAATGCTTCGTATCAAAGCCTAGTTAGGCTAGTAACAGACAGGCTGTTTATACAGGGCGGTCGTGTATGGTGCCGTGACTGTGCACGCCGCACTTTGCATTCGAAATAAGAACTAGGTCCACTTGCTTCTTGAATTACCTCTGTGAGTTAGATGCATCCAATCAAGCAATGAAAAGAGTCTGCAGCAGAAAGAACAAAGCAATAATGGTGAATTATTAGATCCAGTTCTGATCACAGTCCTCTATCTCCCCCGAAGTCTTTGATGCGAAGAAAGACCATGAAGCGTGTCAAAGATAACAGGAACAAGAGCAAGTAACAGTGTCCAAAGAACAGGTAACACGGGTAAAACTGGTAGGAACGCAGAAGAACATCAAACGCGGTGAATAACAACTCCAAAATGTAGAACACCAGAAACTGTAATCCTTAAGCTAAAGTGATATGTCATGGTCCACACGCCATGCAGGCTTGCTGGTCCGACGGAGAGAGCGTCTGGGTGATGGAGCAAGGTAGGGTGCTGGATCTACTGCATCAGCCGTCACTGCTGTGAGTTCGGGGCCACAAGCTGTGCTGAGGCATCGATCTTCTGGCCTGGTATTACCCCTGCGATTGGTGCTCTCCGTGCAAACTGCACCGAGTGTAACCGGATTGCACCCTCCAACCCCAGTGGCCCACCAACTCCCTTGCTCTCCCCAGCCTACTCCTTCCAGTGTACCTGTGCAGATGGACTGACGGACTGATCACATGCTTACGTCGCATCTTTGTCATTTTCGGCATTCTGATGGTGGCCCGAATTCACAGCAGTGGCTACACGCAGTGGCGGCACCAGGGGGGGGGGGGGGGGGCATGGGGGCATTTCCCCCCAAAAAAAATAATTTTCGGAGTGAAAAAATTAAAGGGTGGAAAATTTTTTTTGTCCGCCCTTGCCCCCTCATAGGCGGATCCAGAGGGGGGGGGGGCGTCCTTTTTGGCGCCTTTTGTTTTTTTTTACTTGGCGCCGTCTTTGTTGTTTTTTTGTTTTTTGGCTTGTCAGGGAATTATGGAGGGAAACTGGCCCCCATAACCCCTTTTTTGGAAGTTTGGCGAATTTTTTTTGTCCCTACCCCCCCCCCCCCCCCCCCCCCCCCCCCCCGAGCGACTTTTTGAGAAGCTGGCGAGACCAAAGAAATACGGTCTACGTTTTGACAAACTTTCATTTTTGTACCCCTCTTTTACTCCATCCTGCATCCGCCCCTGCCCCCCCCCCCCAACATTTTCTTTTGCCCCCCATTTACCTCCCCCACTTTGAAAATCCGGGTGCCGCCACTGGCTACACGCCGTTTCCTTATCTGGGGCATACATCATCGCCTCGCTTCTGATTGAGCAATAGCGCGAGATCGAGGGAGCTCTAGATAGCTGCACGTTTACGTCACAAATATCCTGGATGTGATCGCTCGTTTTTCAGGGGATCTAGTTTTGATGCCTTGAAATCCTCATTTTAAACCGAAAATTCTCCGTCGGCTGATATGGCATGGCTCTGGAACTGACTTGCATTGATTAATACATGTCCCCTCTTTGGATATTAAATACAAATTAACAAAAAAAAAAAAATAAAATAAGTTAAAGGAGTACTCCGGCCTGAAATTAATATGAATTGAATAAATAGAGTAAAATTAAACAAACAAATCACTGAAAATTTCATCAAAATCGGATGAAAAAATAATGAAGTTATGGAATTTTAAGTTTTGCATTATTTTGGTAAAACAGTTATATGCACGTCATCATGAATATGCAGTGAGTGAGCTGATGATGTCATATCCCCACTTTTTCTTTTGTATTTTATTATATGAAATTGCAATTATTCAAATTTTCTGCTCCAAACCTATAACTAAAAGGACTGACTCCTTATTTAATGTGTAAGTTCATCATTGCTGTAACTTATTTTGTTACAAGGTAGATATTGTTTTTAGACATGTATGAAAAAATGAAATAATGAAGATTTCATATAATATAGTTAAAAAAGGAAAGTGGGGACGTGACATCATCAGCTCACTCATTACATATTCATGATGACATGCATAGAACTGTTTCCCAAAATAATGCAAAACTTAAAAATTCAATAACTTCGTTATTTTTTATCGGATTTCGATGAAATTTTCAGTGTTTTGCTTGTTTAATTTTACTCTATTCATTCGATTAATATTATTTTCAGGCCGGAGTACCCCTTTAAACGCAGAAGCTTTAAGGAAAACGTCGACGACGGCTATTAAAGGTTGAAAACAGACCGTTTTCGAAGCATTTTGTGGTTGCGAAGCACCTTTCTCTCTCTCCCTCTCTCTCTCTCTCTCCATTCATCACTCCTCACACTCTCCCTCGATCTCACACAGCCCGACCATCAGCGAGGGTGCTCAACCATGACGCTACTTATTGGCTCATCCAAGAAGAAGGCTCGAGGAAGGGTTCTGGTGATAATGCTGATGCGCAGAGTATCGACGAAAAAGGGATCTACAACTTGGAAAGAAGTAGGACTGCCATAACATTTATTTCAATTACAATAACCGTTAATGTTATGAATTTCATTATAAACAGTGATCCATTCACGTAATACATTTCAATAATTATACTTACATCATTTATATAATGAAATACATTTTTTGTTGGTTTAAGCATCATATAAATCCTCAAGTTGAGTGTAATGGAGATAGAAGTTGTAGGCATAAAATCAAATTACATTTACTTTAGTTTGTTGTGAATCGAAAACTAAATGCAAAAAATCAGGATACAACCCCAACCCCCCCCCCCCCCCCCCTTGTAAACAGATTAGTCAGTTTAAGCAGGCATTTTATTATTCAAGCAATGTTAGGCAGGTCTGTTAAACCCATATATTTTCAGTTTTGGGGACAGACTTTTTTTTTTTAATTGTGTATTTATTGAGAGTTCACAAACATAAAAAACTTTCAAGCAGATACATTTGGGGACAGACTTGACAAAAGCACCAGACTTTGCAGACCAATGGCGTAAAAATGTTCCAAACTTTCTATATGTATTTCTTAGGGCAATAACTTTATCTTTTCTCACAGGACCCATGGAATTAAATCTCATTATCATGCAAATTTATGCTAATTTGAGCCATGCAATTATTGTACTATAATTCAAGACATTTATTTCCAACTTTTCAATATTAGTATGCAAAGCATGAATTTGATGATTTCATCACATTCATGATACATATGACTCACCGACCAAAAATTGTGCTCTTGTAAATTCTGTCTCCAAAATTTTGTTAACAGACCTGACTATGCTGTGATTCCCGGATGATGCTAAATATTAGTAGGCATATTACTTTTCAGACGTTCGCCCCGCTCTCGCCCCCTTTCAACGTTTACTGTGTTGATCCTTGTTTTTAAATAGGCCTATATATTATCTTAGAAGACCATTAATTGTCTGCCAGATCATGGGTGGATCTAGGATTTAAAAAAGGGGCACAAATCCCAGAAAATTCTCTGACAAGTAGCAAAAAAAGAAAGGTATTAATTCTAAAAGGGGGCACAATGTACACGTTTTTTTCAAAGGGGGGGGGGGGCACGGGCAGGAAGTCGCCCTCCTAAATCCGCCACACTGTGGCCGGTTGTTACGTATATGATAAAATGATGTTCTACCTTCTATCTGCTTTCCCATAATTCAGTCAAACAATTCTTATCCGACGACGTTCTGGACATTGCTCTCATTAACATCGCAGAGGGCGTCTGTCTAGCGGGCGTGGAGAGTGGCTTTGACGACAGTGAAATCGAGAGATTATGTAGCCTCGTTCTAGAGCACCTCTATTTCGAGGACTTGGAGGAGAGTGGAAGCGAACAGGTTTTCAGCGGGAGTGGCGATGACAACGATGACGATGGCAACGATGATGACGGATTTTGATTCATTGGAGCTCTTTATACCACGGGCTTGAAAACGACGCTTTTTATTTCTAAAATCGTACTCTAACGAAAAAGGAATGTTTACTTTATTTTCACTATACCCCCGGGAATCACGTCAGTAATCACTTGTTTAGGAGTGAATACCAAATGAATAATATCCCATAATATAATTATGGGAAGAGGGAAAACCAAAGAGATATACTGGTTGTTAATTATGAAAAATCGTGCGCATTTTAAAGCCGCAAATTTTGTTTTTCCCCAATTCACTTAGAAAATAGACCTATCTAACTTAGATAATGATATTATTTTTTCAATAATCACTTTGTAATTAAAGTAGCTATCCAAAGAAAATCACAAATATGGCAATTGATGTATCACTAGAAACTGGGAAGCTTACAGATGGCAATCGTATAAGTTTTATGTCAACTGCGTATCTGATGATTATAAAAACATCAATAAAAGTTCTTCTCAGCATCTGAAATATCCGACGATTCGCCAGAAATATAGCGAAGTTTTGATGTCGTCACACTAGGGACCAATCCTGCTTAAGCAGACGACGTCCTATAATGAATAAACGTAATTGCAATGCAATTATTTATCAAATTATAAAGAGTTTGGTACATTTACACATGACCTTATTTCACACCATTCTAAAAGGGAAAGTGAACTGATTCTGATAACTAAAACCGTTTGATAGTAAATACACAGGAGAAGGGCCAATGATCAATGAAATAAACCCCACTTTCAAATTGAAAAGCCCTCCGATGATATCACAGATTGTATTCGTTCCCTCTTGAAACGCCGAGCATGACAAAACAGGCACTGAAAAATGTGTAAGATGTTATGGGACATCGTCTGCTTAGATAGGACTGGTCCTTCGTGTGTCGTCACACATCTCAGCAGCGTTCAAGGAGCTCTTCAGCTGCTATATCGGGGGCTGTATTTTACCGTTTTATAATTGATAATAATCATTAATTCAAATGTTTCCAAGCGTTGAATTTGGATAACCTTGTTTAATTTATGCCATGTATGCAATAATATGTATTAAGCCAATATTTATTTTGATGGAATTTTCTTGCAATGTGATCTTTAAGAAAATAAAAGCACTGTGAATAGTTGATATTACCTGCTTTTCAATAATGCAGCTGCTCCGATAGAACAAACTTATTCTCAAACTTTGATTGGAGAATGAAAAAGTGGGGGAAGAAAGAATGGAAAAGAAAAGGAATAGAGAAAAGGAAAAAAAACTGAGAAACATGAAATTTAAAGAAAGGTACAACTTTTTCCTTTATTACTCCCAGGAAGTTTATTCACTCACTCTCTCTCTTTCAGATAACAAAATATGTAAACATATCAAAGTAGGTTAATAATATGTTTTATGTAATATACAAAATATAGTTTAATTCTATGTTAGATATCATTATGACATAAAGGGGGAGGGAGGGAGAGAGAGAGAGTGGTGGTAGACAGATAGGAAGAGAGAGAAATGGATGTAGAGAATATAAACATAGAAGAAAGAGAGAGAGTGGAATAGAGATAAATGCATTCAGTCACATCCTACACTACACATTAAAAGTATTAAAAAATAGAAGTATGAATTTCCGAATATTGGGCGCCCTCCCATCACAAAATCATTAATCCGGCGCTGGCCCCCTCCCTCACAAAATCCTGGATCCGCCGTTGGACATGGTGGATGGCCACTCCCCCGCAGAGGGGGACGCGTAACTATGACCGTTACCAAAAATGCAAATAACCCCCTTTTGCAGTCAATTTCAAGGACATTTTGTGAAATTTAACCCCCTTTTTTACGTCAAAACAAGGACAAAATGGTACTTTGAAATACCCATATTTTTCGGAAACTTTCCCCTATTTTTCGGAAACTTTCCCCTATTTTACCATATTTCAAGGACAAGACATTTATACCCTTTTTTCATTAACATATAGGTGTCCAAGACCCGATTCCTCAAATTACAAGTTCACACACAATTAGAGAAAATGCATTTTTTAATGTGTTATTCATTTAAAAATATTTCGGCAATAGTTCATATAAACTCCTTGGGAGTTTATATGAACTATATAATGGGAAAAACCTTGGGAGTTTATATGAACTATTATATGGGAAAAACCATTTAACTCTTCAAATGCTCCCCAAACCACTGTCCCATACAGAAGGATGGGTTTGATAAGTGACTGGAACAGACGTAAAGCTAGTTTTATATTTGGGGATGAGTACCGAATGATTTGTAAAGTTTGAACATTGCTCTTTTGGATTGTTCTACTGCATTTTCGTTTGCGTTGATGACATTGCCTTATGTATATTATATCAATTAAACAAAATTATGATGCGACTGTTATTATCCAAGCTCTCTTATTCCCCTTCCCCTCTTTATCTCTCTCTCTCCCTCTCTCTCTGTCTCACTGTTTGTCTGTGTCTGTCTGTCTCTCTCGCTTTCCTTTTCACACGCCACAAATCATGAATACTGTTAAGAAGACCATGTCAAATACTCGGTTCAAATGCTACAAGTACAAACATCAACGCTGTGTTATTCATTTACTAGCAGAAATTACCCGTGGCACCATTGGGGGGGGGGGGGGGTGTGGGTACCATTCACACTGGAAGGCAATTACTTTGTTGATGAAGCAAAAAAAAATGTATTGTAACACGGTGTATTTAGTAAGCAGTCAAGAGTCGAATTAAGTCGAAAATAAATGTGTAAGTATATGTACTTACATATACATAAAATGGACCACCATTTACCCCCCCCCCCCCCCCACCCACTCGATATCGAAGCCGAAATAGAGCCGTTCCCGATGTCCGATGTGACTGAAATTCAGATGCTAGTATACTAGTCTATCAAATGGGAGTTTTTCCCCTCCCGCGCGAAGCGCGAAAGCTCTGACGTTTTAACAAATTTGAAAGATAACATCTCGTAGCACCTTCTTTTCAGGCGGAAAGTTAGTTCGACGCCCGGACTGCTTTTCATTTATTTGGACGCAATATTGCACTGACACTTTATGTAACAGGGGTGGGTTCAGGGAGGGGAGTTTTTCTCTGACGTTTTCCCAAATTTGAGAGGAAAATAACGGCTCCTATAGCAAACATTTTTTTAGGCGGAAAGTTCGACGCCCTGATTGCTTTTCAATAATTTGGAAGCAACACTGTAGTTGGCGTTGGGGGGGGGGGCATTGCCCCCACCTCCCTCCTGGCTACGCGGCTGTAGTTGAGAGCACGAATCCGTTAAACTGAAATGCAATGTTAAATATTTCCTTACCTACTCACTTTCATACAACAAAATAAAATCTCCATCACAAACGCATACACTCGAATTCTCTCCTTTCTTTCTAATTGTGTATATAGGGGGAGTTATGGGTATTCTTAGATATTCTATGTTTCAGTGTAAAAACTATCTCAAAACATACTCATGGTTGATAACAAAAATCTGCTGATGTGTTCAAGAAAGCAAACTCTTTACCACAATGTTAGGGCAGAGCTTAAAATGGCTCAAAAGAGTCTCTTTTCAAAGTCGCATCAGAAAAAACCAAAACAATTTGACAATTATCACCAACAAAATGTCATTATATTATGACTTTTGTTTGACTTCTCTCTTTATTTTTTTCCATTTTTTTTTTGGGGGGGGGGGGGTGGTAATTATTAGTATATTTAAAAAGATATATACCGTAGTATAGTATGAAATAAGAAGACAAACGGTGAACCTTTTTTTTTTTAATCTTTTTTGCCTTTATTCAGATTTTAAATACAAAATATATCACATCAAAAGTACAATTATAAAGAACATAATATTGGTACATCATACATTTCCTTACATTCTTTTTTACCAATAGTATTTTTAACACAGCTAAATAATTTTATTATTTCATACATATTAGAAAATAATTCATTAATATACATGATATTATGAAAATTAATCAAATCACTACATACAAATTAGGTAATCTGAATAAAGATTTACTTATAAAGCAGAAAAGAAAAGGTGAAGGTACTATTTTAGACCCCCTAAATAAAGCAGTTTCAAAATTAAGACAGAGAATGAAGAGGCGCATTTATTTAAAGATTTCAATTTTTTGTTATTCTAAATTTTGTTGTCATAAATGTTATCACGAAATTCCTTTATTTGTTTAATCTCCATTCAGATTATCAATACAAAGAAAATTGCACAGACCTAAAAATATGACATTTTTCGTACATCATAAACCAATAAATATTTTTCATTGAACATATTCAGTCTAAAACAGATAACAAAATTATGTAAAAATGTATACTATATTCCCTTTTTTTTTGAAGGTCATTGTATTTTTACTTAACTAAGATCTTTAATACATTGTCACAACATCAAATGAACATAATATTTCGTCCAATATACTTTGTGCTACACTTGTATTTCCCCAGACATAATTATATTTGCATACAATGTAAAAAAAAAAGAACTCGCAGACAAGAAATTTACAATATGTTATAACGTTAATTAAATCAATACAGATTTGGCAGTCTGAATAAGGATTGCTTTATGGAAACAAAAAAGAAAGGTACGTGAAAACTGTAAGGCTCATGCACTGATAAAATATTTTGCACAATGTAAAAAAAAAAACCCAAAACACGATTTTCTTTGGAGTTTCATAAATTATCTCTGTTATAAATGCTTTCATTACGATTATTATAATTGGTATTATTATTACGATTACTATAACTATTCTTATTGTTATTATTATAACTATTATTACTATTATTATTATTATTATTATTATTAATATTACTATTATCATCATCATATTCATTATGGTTATTATGTTATATCTTTATTACCCTCATTCGAAACATCAAGATAGTAAAATTTAACAGAATGACCTCTCTCTGCCATTTGTCACTAGTTAAAAGAGAAAACAAACAAAAAACATACATATACAAATGAAGAAAAATCGAGAGAAAAAAAATTATGCAGAGTGGCCTTCTTTATTTTGCTCCCACAAAACAAATACCACTAGTACAATGGAAAATATGCGATCTAAATATGATATTCAAATACATTAAAACGAAATTAAAACAATGAAGGCGCTACTTTAATACCCCTGATTATTTTTTTTAATGTTTTGTATGAAATTATCCTGTTAAAAAATAAATGAAAACAAGCACTCAATGACTTGTAAATGGTTGGATCAGCGAAAAAGTAAAAAGGAGTGGGGAGGAGGAAAGACAAAAAATGATCAACAAAAACCTAAATTTTACGATCTTGAAGGGATGAAATGTTCCCATTTTTTATAATGTATTGTTAGTTTGTCCTTTACTCTTGCTTTTTCATATTCAATTGTTTTGGAGTTCTCTATAGCCTTACAGATGTCTTTACAAGTTGGGAGCCTTCCATGTTTACGACTGTTGTCGTTTCTGATTTCGTCATCACCCCCTTTTTTTTTTTCCACAGGTTGTACATGTTTACCATTGTTCATCACCTTTCCCTCCACAGGCAACTCCTGATGTCATCATTTATCAACCGTTTTTTTTTTTTTTTTTTTTTTTTTTTTTTGGTTTTTTTTTTTTTTCACATGTATTTTAACCACAATTGCTTCCCTCAACAGGATTTCATGCTTCTCTCCTCAATTTGTTCATTACCTTTGTTTTGTTGTTTCATTCATAACATTCATTATATTCATCATTAGGATACTCATTCTGATGTCATTATTTCACCCTTTTTTCCACATGTATGTTTTTTAACCTTAATGTCTTTCCTCAACAGGATGACTTGTTTCTCTCCACAGATTATCTCCAACAGGATTTCATGTTTCTCTCCTCAATTTGTTCATTATCATCATTGGCGGATCCAGGGGGGGGGGGGGGGGAGGGGGGCACAGCCGGCCCGTGCCCCCCCCCCCTTTTGGAAGAGAAGTATGAATTTTTACCATAGACGATCCGCCATTTTCTCGATTGTGCCCCCCCCCCCCCCCCCCCCCCCCCCCCTTTTAGAGTGATGACCTTTTTTTTTTTTTTTTTTTGGCTTGTCAGGGAATTATGGAAGGGAACTGGACCCCATAACCCCTTACTAAGCGATTTTTGAAGGTTTGGCGAAAAAAAAAATTCCCCTACACCCCCCCCCCCCCCCGTTTCTGATTTCGTCATCACCCCTTTTTTTTTGTTATGTTTTTTTTTTCCACAGGTTGTACATGTTTACCATTGTTCATCACCTTTCCCTCCACAGGCAACTCCTGATGTCATCATTTATCAACCGTTTTTTTTTTTTTTTTTTTTTTTTGGTTTTTTTTTTTTTTTTTCCACATGTATTTTAACCACAATTGCTTCCCTCAACAGGATTTCATGCTTCTCTCCTCAATTTGTTCATTACCTTTGTTTTGTTGTTTCATTCATAACATTCATTATATTCATCATTAGGATACTCATTCTGATGTCATTATTTCACCCTTTTTTCCACATGTATGTTTTTTAACCTTAATGTCTTTCCTCAACAGGATGACTTGTTTCTCTCCACAGATTATCTCCAACAGGATTTCATGTTTCTCTCCTCAATTTGTTCATTATCATCATTGGCGGATCCAGGGGGGGGGACGGGGCACAGCCGGCCCGTGCCCCCCCCCCCCCCCTATTGGAAGAGAAGTATGAATTTTTACCATAGACGATCCGCCATTTTCTCGATTGTGCCCCCCCCCCCCCCCCCTTTTAGAGTGATGACCTTTTTTTTTCTTTTTTTTTTTGCTTGTCAGGGAATTATGGAGGAGAACTGGACCCCATAACCCCTTACTAAGCGATTTTTGAAGGTTTGGCGAAAATTTCCCCCACTGAGCGACTTTTCGAGAAGCTGGCGAGACCAAAAAAATACGGGTCTACCTTTTCACAAACTTTCATTTTTGTGCCCCCTCTTTTACTAAATCCTGTATCCGTCCCTGATTATCATTGTTTTTTCAGCTCTCTCTCCACAGCCACAGCTGTCCACTTCATTCATAACATTTATTATATTTATTATTAGTATACTCATTCTGGTGTCAATATTTCACCTTTTTCCATAATGTATGTTTTAACCTTAATTACTTTCCTCAACAGGATGTCATGTTTCTCTCCACAGATTACCTACAGTCCTAATCCCCCTTTTGTTTCCAGCTTATCCAGACCGTTAATTGGTTTCTTAGTCCTATTGTTCACTTGTTTTCGATGTGTTTTCAACGCAGGATTAGTTTGATGTTACTTATCCTTTCAATGCAGGTACCTTGATGTCATTTATCCTTTCAACGCAGGCACTTTGATGTTACTGTTACTATTTCTTTCTATACTAATTCTGTGATGTTATTGTTTGCCTCCATTTAAAAAAAAAGTGAATTGCCTAACATTACAAACAGGTTGTGAAGGTGTAGAATTTCTACCGCTTCATATATAAATTCTGCTGATTTATTCGCTCTTCTTATTCTCCTGACGACGGCCAGAGCATTCTGATCGGAACGTGGAGTTATTCCAACTCACATGGTTGTACCGCAAACCTTTTTTCTGAATTACAACTTCACCATGCAAACCTTCAAATCCTATATTAATGTATTTCATGTTTTGTACCCAAACCTCTAATAAAATGTACCTTCCGTCTGTATCACACTCGCTTCTTAATACCTTCAAATTCAATTTTTGTGAGAGTAGAATGCAAACTCCTCTGCTATGATTAGTTCCATGACTAAAAAAACACTCCCCACTCCATTCCCTTCCCCACTGATCCTCCACATCATTTGTGCTAAAAGTTTCCTGGAAGAAGATTATATCTCCTATCTGTTCACTCCACTTTACTATTATGTTCCTTTTGGTCACCTCTCTAAGACCCTTCACATTCAAAGAAACTAAATTTAATACATTGTTTTTCGTATCCATCATGAAATTTTCACTTCACCTTGTATATGTACGGCCAATGCACCATTTTTGTCACCTTTCACCCTAACTTTTAAACACACAACAAAAACACAAAGGCAAAACATCACAACACAGAAAAGAAAGACACAACAAACACAAAACAGCGGACACTGCACAGATAATGAAGGGAACTGAAGGCCCATCGCAAGTAGCAAAAAACAAACAAACAACCCCCCCCCCCCCTTTCCCGGACCATTTGCGAAATTTGTTGTATTCAACCTGCTGTGTTTCACCCTTCTATACTTTATAATTACAGAGGCCTTTTTTCAGTCCCCACGAAAACTGTTTCTCTAGTGAAAATATTTCTGATTTAATTTTAGTTCAATTTTTGTTTCCCCTATAGCCATATAGTGTATTACCTACTTTCAGTTTCTTACAATAATTATAGTTATCACTTTTATTATTATTATCATTATTACCATTAATTATATTATTATCATTACCATTAATTATATTATTATCATTATTATTATTATTATTACTATTATTATATTTATTATTATTTATTCTGCTACTTTCATCACGTTTTCGTAATTGTTATCATTATCATCCTCATAATGCTCATAATTTAGTTGGATACCCCAATCATTCACACAAATTATATTCATAAGTGTGAAACCATATTCTACACCTGAAAGACATTCACAATGGATATTACTATTTTCTGGCTCCTTAAATATTATTTAACAGGATTTGATGCCATCTAAAAAAAGTTTATTTCTCTTTCTTTTTCTTTTTTTTGTCTTTTCGAAATTTGAAGCGAAAAAAAAACACAAAACAGAACTAAACAAAAGCAAAAACCAAAAAACCCAAATCCTTACTTTTTCCGTAGCTATTCATACAAAACGTGACAAAATATTTTTGGTAGCTATCTAGGTTTGAAAAAAACAAAGATCTTGCTTTTACTGATACTTAATAGCAGATCATTAAACATTAAAAATATTAGTAAACGAAGAAGCTTGACTGGGGAGGAATTTTTAATTTGTAAACAAATCTTTCGGCATATTACTCCCAGTGTTAAAGATCGTATGCTCGATCTGTAATGAAAAACACAAGTCAGTAGATGACAGGTTCGAATCCCGCTGGTTCCAATTTTTTCTGACTTGTGTTTTTCATTACAGATCGAGCATACGATCTTTAACACTGGGAGTAATATGCCGAAAGATTTGTTTACATATTAAAAAATATTGTTTATATATACATACATATATATATATATATATATATATATAGACTTTCAGGGGGTCATCTTATTGTAAATAGACAAAAAAAAAATTTCGCCAAACCTTGAAAAACCTTCAAAAATCGCTCAGTAAGGGGTTATGGAGTCCTGTTTCCCCCTTTCTTCTTCTTTCCTTCCTCCTTTCTTCTTCTTCTTTTTCTTTTCCCCTCTTTTTTCTTTTTTTTTTTGCCGCCAATAGGGCCGATTCCGCTAGTGCATTTATCTGTAAGTAAGTTGACAAACCAAAACCGAAGATCGCGTCTGAATTCATCTTTCTTGACACTCAGAAGTTTTCTTAAAACTTGATCATGGTTGTGGCTACGATTTGTTTGGAAAAGGTAAAAGCTGTGCTAAAACTATGTCAGATTTTTGTTTACATTGTGTGATGTTTACTCTGTTCTTTACCCATGCTTCAATGGTGAAGAAAACTATATTAGCTATTATTCCCAGACAATGATTTGGGTATCAAATGAGCTAATAAATTGAAACCTGTGTCACAATTGGCTATCCAATCCATAGTTAAACCACAACTTCAGACCAGAGTTCAAATCAAACCAGAGTCTAGAATACGTGCCATAATGTATAAATTCTCTTTAAATCTTATCTTACTCTGAAGCATACTTTTAAAAAAATACATAGGAAAGGCAAAATAATAAAAACACTAGTAATTGCAAGCTTAGTAAGTAAAAACAATTAATTCCAAGCAATCATATCCCTGTTTGGAAATAGGCTGTTGTGTGCAGGTTTTGGTCATTTCAGTGCCAAAAAACATGATATGGACCACGAATACATACACTGTTTAAAAAAGACAAAAGTAGTGTAAAAAGTGGTTACAAGTAGAAGTGAAATATATTCTTTGACGTCTATTTTCTTTCAAAATAAACCTTTTCATAAAATACAAAGAGATTTTAATATACAGGATTTCCTTAAGTGGTATAATCAACATTTTATCTTTTTTTGAAAAACAAGAAGTTGTCCAAACATCCGATCTATACATTTCATGTACTTCTCTAACAGAATATTATAATCAAATGAGTTAACACCTTGAAATAAATAATCTCAAACAAAGCAAGGTGTCATATCAGCAAGCACTCAAGTGATAAATACACATCTCGTACAATTCCAATTTATACAGAATATGTTTCCATCATGATCCATGGAGTACACTGAAATAGGGATTTTATCCAGCTGTTTAAGATCTAAGCAGGACAGATCTAAAAATTCAAATATCGGGATAGTGATCTTCATTCATAACCTCTTTGATATCTGAAGATATTGACTTACAAAACATGGCTATTATGCAAAGGCAGAAAACAGCTGATGCCCATTCCATAAGTAAAAGTTTGTAAAGTAAATTTTCTATACCACCATTTACCAATATTTTTCATAAATTCTTTCAATCTTATCAGTGCAGAGATATTTTCCTTACTAAGTGTAAAAATGAAAATTAAGACAAACTGATGACTCATTGCATGCAAGATTAACATTCGATGCGTGGAAAGAAATGCCACAAAATATTTCGATCCCATTTACACAGGTTTTGGATACAAAATTACAGCACGCCATGGCGAAGAAGAAATCATTTCCCCTATATCCCATCTGCAAAATTGTACCTATCAGCTATTTGGGTACATGAGGTAATATTTTCACATTCCTCGTTTGATCTGCGCATTCCTCTGTAACCAAACGTAAAGTGAATTCGTTAACTCGTTCATCATCTCATTGTTTCACTTTATTAAAAAAAAAAGTTAGTGTAAAAAATGGTTACACGTAGAAGTGAATTATTCTTTGACGTCTATTTTCTTTCAAAATAAACCTTTCCATGAAATACAAAGATTTTAATATACAGGATAAATATTTTTCTTTAAGTAGGATAATCAACAGTTTATCTTATTTTTTGGAAAACAAGAAGTTGTCAAAACATCTGATCTGTACATTTTATGTACTTCTCTAACAGAATATTATAATCAAACGAGTTAACACTTTGAAATAAATAATCTCAAACAAAGCAATGTGTATCAGCGAGTAGGCCTACTCAAGTGATAAAGACACTTCTCGTACAATTCCAATTTATACAGAATATGTTTCCAGCATGTTCCATGGAGTACACTGAAATAGCGATTATATCCAGCTGTGATCTCGGCAGGACAGATCTAAAATTCTAAACGACGGGATAGTGATCTTCATTCATAACCGCTTTGAAAATCTAAAGAGCTTGATTTACAAAGCATGGCTATTATGCAAAAATACATGCCTTTCTGTCAACTGCTCTGCCGCCCTCTATTGTCTACTCACCATATTCAAAATGGCGCGCTACAGGAACGAATGAATGAAATCAACATCCGATTACGACCCACCGGATAACAACTAACCGTTGGGGGCAAGAATTCGTTAGGTAAGAAACATAACTTTGAAGAATCGATAAATGTTTAATGCCATAAATTCCCGAGATCTCACTCTCCTTATATTTTATAAATTATAAATGAAGTTTCAAGCATCGTTTATACTAGACAGCTGAAAACCGTCTGATTCGGAGGAGTCTTTAACATTTTCTTATTTTTACCTTCTCCTCCTACACAGACGGCTACCCAACCTTCGCGGTAGATAAGGGGATCTTACAATACATGGCCTATGAGCATATCCCCCCAAAAGGGGGGATCTGATTTTCCATCCCTATAAGCCATCCCCTTTCTCTAAAATTTCACATAGATGGTGCTAGGGTTCTCATATTTCAGTACATCACAAAAAAAACCCCAAAATATACAGATAATTAACAAAATTTGGGACTTACTCTGGTTTGAACTCCCTTCGCACTGACTGACTGAGTATTCGCTGCGTTTTACTACACAATCTCTATACGCTTCCGACTAGGCCTACTTCCGGGTCATGTGATTATAACCAAGAATGGCTGTCAGCGACTCGCTACTGACGTGCAACTTCCATGCTTCAAATGATCAGATTCGTGTACCAGACGAGGAATTTGGGGTAAGAAATTTATTCAAGCATATTATATTACCGTTGTTCTCATTCTGAGTTGTTTATTTTAATAAAATAATGTATTTATTGGAAAATGAAAATTCGTCCTTAGTCCCTGGTACAGAGTGAGAGACCGAGTTCAGTCTATGTAAGGAGGTGTAGTGAAGCAAGACGTAGTCCAGTGGAACACCCGACGAACAGAGACTGAAGCTTTCGGTCTACGTTTATACTAGGCCTACTTTTTTTAGCACCGTGACTCGTGAGTGACGTGAGCACTCTCGACTCTCGGGCAAGCCTTAGTGCGGCAGCCCGAACACGTAGTGTTCAGGCTGCGATCAGCAGTCCTTTGATTGCTTGGATGTCTCTTAATTACAAGGTCGTTTGTCAAAATGATAGCCATGAAACATGACATGGCATAATCGTGATATAGTCCCCACCATACCCTAACCCTAACCCTAACCCTAATCCTAAACCCTACCCTAACCCTAATCCTAAACCCTAACCCTAATCCTAAACCCTAACCCTAATCCTAATCCTAAAAAAACTTAGATTTTTTTGAAGCGGGGACTATTTCACGATAATGCCCATGACATTAGTTGATTTTAGGCTAGCCTACCATGCTTTAGGTACTTACAAAACTTTCCGATTGACTGTCGTCTTTCTTTTCAATGAGGATGATAAATTCAAAAAAGGCATATTTATCTCCAAGGCAAGAGCCAAGAGCCTGTATGATGCTAGACCAAAAGCTTCAGTCTCTCTGTATCGTCGGTTGTTCCGCTGAGACTTCGTCTGGCTCCACTAGACCTCCGTACATAGAGACTGAATGATCACATATCGCGTAGTGTGTGGACGATCATATCCGGAACCGGAAGTGGTTCTCTGTGTGTTTGTGTGTGTAGCATGTATTCAGTGGCGTACTCGTGCAGTAATGTATACGTAACGGCAACGCGACCTAAGGCTCAGGTCGGCTGATCGTCCACCTTGTTGGTGATACACGGTCGTACCGTCTGTCTATGGGGAAGGTTGAGAAATGTCAGAAATATTAAAGATTTCCCCATAACAGACGGTTATTTCTGTCTAGTATGATGCCTTTACCTAATACCGGCCTCTTAACGATGTTTCCAACGACTACGACAAAGATTCTTCATGAAACGTAATGAAAATTCATCAGACTATTACCCAAATACTGGGGAACAAGATCCAGGTAGGCTACTAACGAGCGATAATACTTGCGCGTTCTTGTAGAAATGACGTTGCAATAGGCCTAGAGTCATCTCATTTTACGCATAGGCTAGAGGGAGAAGTGCGTTTTAATTACCGACCCCTGCACATAGTCAATGGCAATTTATGAAAAGAGATTATTTTAATGAAAATATGAAAAATTAACAAAAAATTGATAATAATTAGCCTACGTTTTTATTCCTCATCTTGCTCTACTTTGGCTGTTCTCAACGTTGCTAGGCATTCTACGCGTAGTCCCATGGGTTGATTTGCAAGACGCGCGCTAGATGCCATGATACGCTTAATGGTCGGTATTATGACATGGCTGGTATTAGGTGAAGTGATCATACTAAAATTAAAAACTTCCATAGCCATAGCCATAGGTCGGTGTTTTGCTTGCAATGCGCATGCATCAGCAGCTCCAATATAATACAGACAAGAAGGGAGGATTATGAATATTCATTAGACGAGTGGGCTCGAGCGAAAGCGCTCGAGATATCGGCGGATCACAGTGGATATATGAATATTCATTATTCCTGTGACGAAAACTATGGCGTCATTGTAATTTTCCTAGGCGCATGAGCAAGTGCCTATTTTCGTTTCTGCTTACACAACATGGCGAATGGGACTGGTTTCTACACATTTTTTAGGAAAAGCTGATTTGCGGAAGGTCTGTTTAGGTAAGTGGCATCGTATATATGATACTTTAATTCCAAAAAATAACATAGGCCTATGGCCATATTTTCAATGGTAAGTGGCATCGTATATATAATACTTTAATTCCAAAAAATAACTTATATGGCCATATTTTCAATGGTCATTTGAACATTGGTAAATTGTGAGACCCACTGAATCGTACTGGTTTCACTCAGGACGCTGCCACTTTGTGGCAGCGTCCCAGGGCTAGGGCAAGCCAAGATGCCATGAATGAATTATGAAAACAAGAAGTGTCATGAATGTAGTCTAGACCGAAAATTCTGTCTCTCGTTCGCTAGCCTCTTATTTGGATAGGGTCGGTTCTTCACTTAGAGACAGAAACGCTCCATACACTCGCCTGTGCAAACTCACTGACCGCCGAGGAACAGTAGGCATGTCGTTGTTAAAAGGCAGTGTATACAGCCACACGCATGTGTCTCTACCGTGCGGCCGGAGGATACAGCCACAGGCGTCTAAAAGTCTCTGCAACACTTATGGGGTGTTGCAAGAAAGTTGCGATTGATTGCAAGTTGCAACTGATCGGTACTGACCAATCAAAATCATTGTTGCAAGCGCATCTTCTTGAATGGGCAGACCCTGAACCATTCAGAATGGTTGTTCTAATTTGCTTTACAATTTGCAATTGATTGCAACTTTCTTGCAACACCCCATTAGACTCTGCACAGCGCATAGGCACATGGCAAGTGCGTAGCATGCACGAGCGATGTGTATATTTATGCAACGGTACATGTTGCAAAAGTTCATCATGAAGGTTTTTATCTCTTGAATTTCACTGACATACAAACAATATTTTTACTTCATCGTCATCAGGTGGCAATGAAGTAAAAATATTGTTTGTATATTTTTCTATGTCAGTGAATTTCAAGAGATAAAACCTCCATGATGAAGTTTTGCAACATGTACCGTTGCATAAATACAGGTATACACATTGCTCATGCTATGCACTTGCTACGTGCCGCGCCGCTGCGCAGAGTCTAAGTAGCGACGTGTGTGGACTGTGGCTATATCCTCAGGCCGGGCGATAGATACAGCCACACGCGTGTGGCCGTATGGTAGTGACACACGCGTGTGGCTGTATACACTGCCTTGTTAAAATGTGAATATTACGATTTTTAAAAATATTTGTGTAAATTAAATAGATTAGGCCTAGGCTCTATACTTACACGAACATGTTCAACTTACCAATTTGACTGTTATTCCTTTTATTGTTTTAATGCTCCTTTTTCAGGTAATTCAGGGTCCAAGGTTTTCTCCGTTTGAAAATCTTCCGTAATCAAACTGTTATAGTGTGTAAGTCAATGTGTATTCGGTTTGCACAGCAGAGTGATACGGCCGTTTCTGTCTCTAAGTGAAGAGCTAACGAACGAGAGACAGAATTTTCGGTCTAGAGTGTAGTGTAGTGTAGTGTAGAGAAGTGTAGAGAAGTAGACTGTATGTAGAGAAACATGATTGAAGTGTAGAGAAAGTTTGCTGCTAATCCACAAATAGTCAAATATAATTCCAAATATTAAATCCAAATGGTGTGTTGTCCTACTGGTAAAAGAAGATTCCAGAAGATCCAGCCGAAGAATGTCCAAGATAATTCAGGAAGTCATCGATGTGGATAATGATGTCGATGACGATGACCAACTCCAAGACGATGTTAATGACGATGTCGACCACAATGTCGATAACAAGTGTCGAACACGACATCAAATAGGTCAAGGATGATGTCCAAGATGAAATCTAAGAGTAAGATGAGGTCCAAGACGATCTCCACAGGTTGATACCAATATGATCAAATATTATCAGATGGTGTTAACTGAGATATACATGCAATATATGCTCCATGATGTTAATCAGGGTATAAATTCTGAAATTTCTGTGCAAGCTCCCAGCTTATATAAGATCTCAACCCTTAAATAAATACTTAATTAGAATTTTCTACCTTCTACTACAATATTCACAAAGCTTTGGAACTCCCTTTAAGTTCTACATAGTTCTTGTTGTAACAAACAAAGCCAAAGGAAGGGGATTCCCATGATCTATTTTAATATAGACTCATTGCAATGTTACGCTCTTACTATTAGAGGTTCATGCTAAGGTCAGGATAATCAACACATTCCAACATGTAATTACACTTTTACTATCCTACAGTAGTACATCACACATAATGTAAAGATCTAGAATGTTCTTCCTCTACTGGATGTGCATTATGATTATTTCACTGCTACACAGCACATATGAATAATAACTTCTCTACCTTTCACATATATGAATAATAACTTCTCTTCTAGAAACAAAATCATAAAGCAAAATGGAAAAATAATTTCCTTCCAGAAGATTCCTTAATTATATAATAACATAAAAATGGTTATATCTCGCGATAACTGAAGAACTGTTTGACGGATCAGCCTCTAACTTGGCCCATGTATGCATATGTGAGGGACGATGAACTGATGAAATTTTAGGGTCTCAAGGTCAAAGTTCAAAGGTCATAGAGGTCATTATATGTATACATAAAAATGGTTCGTGATGTTTGGAGTCTAGGCCTACCAGTTTTAGAAATTTCAAGGGGACAGTGGTCTATTTGCTATAAAATATCTATTTCCTTGGTGTATTTGATGATTGTAAGTCATCAATGGTAAGTTTTTTATTTGTACGGGATGAAAATGAAATGAAATAAATTTTCTGTCTCCTGTGCTTTTTAAGTGAAAAGATTTGTAATTTTGTTGCACCAATCCTTTTTAAAGTGTATATATATATATATATGCCATACATTTCCAATCTGGTGATGGCGGAGGCGGTCGAAGATTCATCTAGTTTTGATATATATATATGGCACAATACAATTGGAAAAAAAGTATTTTTGATAAAATATACATTTTTTATTAAAATTTTTTTTTTTTTTCATATGTCCCATATGTCATTCTATGAAAAATCTTATCACCTTTCAGGTGATGTCATCAGCATGAAATTTCATTCACAAGAAGTGAGGTGGAAATTTAAGCAAAGGGCCAGCTGACCAGTGACGGAAGTAGTTGCTTCCGAAACACGTTTTACTACGTGACCTCTGTGAACTAGCGCTAGATTTCCTGGATTTTTAGTACAGACAAACAACAAGTAATTGGAAATGCAAATTACAGAGCATTTGAAATGCTCTGCAAGCCCAGCCACACAACACACACGACACACATGTATGCATGATCATGTGTGGCTGACGGCGAACCCCGCTGCAGCAGCCACCCTACTACAAGGTTATATTGACATAACCTTGTTCATTGGATGAGTGCCCATAGGCGTGGGGCTTCTTCATGGGCACGGCCATCACCTGCATTTCAGATCAGGGAACTGGAGTGTAGTCATGGTAGTGTAAGCGATGTTACAGATACCCTAACCCTAACCCTAACCCTAATCCTAAACCTAACCCTAACCCTAATCCTAAACCCTACCCTAACCCTAATCCTAATCCTAAACCCTAACCCTAACCCTAAAACCTAACCCTAATCCTAAACCCTAACCCTAACCCTAATCCTAATCCTAAAAAACTTAGATTTTTTTTGAAGCGGGGCCTATTTCACGATAATTACAGGTGTACTTTATAGGTCTTTAGTTTTATAGCTCCGGCCGGTATTGTAGCTTCATGATCTAATGTTACATGTACTGTAACCATGACATGTATGCACTATGCACTGGACGGAAACACACTGACCGAAGGCTGAGTGTGTAGATCTACATGTACGGTATATGAACACGCTGCGCGACGGTTCATTCATCAGCATAGCCTTGTATTAGGCAGCCCAAATAGGTGCATGCACGGTGGAGGCGTACATGAAAATAATTTATGCCTGTGTAATTTCACTGACTCGAAAAAGGTCGAAAGGACTGGGAACTTCGAAGCTTTACTGGGTGGCTGCCAAAGAAAGTTACAAATTCTAAAAATTCTTTAAATAATATTACCAAAATACCACAAACAACCCGCCTCATGACAATCTGGGAACAATTTAACATGTTATAAAAAAAACCCCAGCTTGATTGAGTGAAAGTGACAGAGAAAAGCGCTTTCAAACAAACGGATGGACAGACAGACACACATCAGCCAAATTATAGTAAGGATTCCTGGGGGGTGTTTCATAAAGCTGTTCGTAAGTTACGCACGACTTTACGCACGACTGGTGATCAGTTCTTGTGCTAAATGATTGAGAATCTGATTAGTATAGCACCCAAGGGCATGTTGTTCGTAAAGTCATGCGTAACTTTACATACAGCTTTATGAAACACCCCCTGGCATCAAACGCAATATGGTCATGCAACAGAAATGGACACAATGTGTGCAGAATTCTTTGTTCTGTCCACTCATGCATCTGGTTTATTATTTAAAGCTCTGTATCAAAACTTATTGAGCCAAACCACAAAATATGATTATCTCAAAAGGGTTAAAACCATACACTAAACTTTATCCCTTGAACAAACCCTAACCCTAAACCTAAGCTATAACCCAATAGCAACCCTCACCCTAAACCCATATCTTTGACGAAATAAAGCCCAGAGCAGTTTTTTTTTTTTTTTTTATTAATGTTTCTATTGGATAAAACAGTCGATTAGGTAAAAGTACAAAATAAAGGCTCAAAGCCCAGAGCAGTTGTTGCCGGAGCATATCTTCAAGCACTGGTTGGCTTTAACTTTCAAGTACAGTGAATCCCGTCTATAAAGACTGCTCAAGTGAGACAGGAAAAGTGGTCTTTATGAGCAGGGGGGTGTTTCATAAAGCTGTTCGTAAGTTACGCACGACTTTATGCACGACTGGTGATCAGTTCTTGTGCTAAATGATTGAGAATATGATTAGTATAGCAAACAAGAACATGTTCCAGTCATTCGTAAAGTCATTCGTAACTTTACGAACAACTTTATGAGACACCCCCCCTGGTGGTCTTTATGTGCAGGTGGTCTTTATAATACACGTTTCAAGGAGAAACACTTTTCAAAGGAAATAAAAATTGTGGTCTTTGTCTGTGTGTGTGTAATTGGGTTTTTACAGACGTGTATCAATCAGATATGATTATTTACGTCTGGGGACCGACCTTTAACGTCACCATCCGAAAGACGTGACTCAGTCTCGATCCTGGGTCCGCTGAATCAGTTTATAAATAGCTTCCACTGTTAGCTGGATTACAGGCGCACGCCACAAAGCCCATTTTATAGACAGGTAGGTTTGACTGTACTACGTATGGTAGGTAATCATTTTGTTTATAAAGGAAGGAGATTAGAAAGAGATTAGAGCAGACTCTGGCAACAGCAAAGCATAATGATACTCATACTGTGTTTGGAATGAATTTATTTATTTATTGAAGGAAAGAGACTAGTTACATTCGGCAAACGCATCATCTACCCCACCCCCAGCACATCGAAGAGAGACCAGTACAGTAAAGATGTCAAAGCGAAGGGCAGGAGTGGAACTCACCCATGACAACTGGGACCAAGAGGAAGATGAGGCAGAGGAAGTAAGTCCCTTTCTTTATAACCGGTTGACTACTGAATTCTTCTTTCCATAAGCTTTACACTGAGACCACCCAGTTTATGTGCTGCTTAACCCACAGAGGATCAGAATGTTCTAAAAGTCTGATTGGATTTGCTCTGCCTCCTTAAATTGGCAACATTTTGGGGGTCATTATTGTTAATACATGGTTGAGACAAAATAAATATTACCCCTACATGTATCTGGCTTTGTTAAGCAAAATTACGTAATTGAACATGAATTGAAATTATTTAAAAGGAAGTAATATTAGTAATTTTACATGTCGAAATAGTGCTGTATTGAACAGTTAAACGTTCTGAAAATGCCTGTGAGGTCCAAAACCTGAATGGATTTCACCATTTTCGGTTAGCCGGGAAAAGCTGCTGCATGATTTTGGATACATGGGAATGTCCAAAAGCAAAACATAACACTTGCTATAAAAGCCTAATTTTCCTCCTTTTCATTCATAACAGTGCTAAAAGTATCAATTCACCTACCACGATTTCATTTTAGAATGTCTTATTTCTTGTTATTTTGTGGTTTAAAAGTCTAGATTCAAATGCCAATAATCATTCAGCAATGCAGTCAGTCCGCACCCCGTGCGAAAAAGCACTTTTTTGCGGAATTATGAATGAGCAGAAGGGTACGGTAGAAAACTGCCAATTACTCCACTGTTTCTGAATCGGTTTTTACGATAAATGTCACAAATGAAAGAGGAATGATAATTCTACCAATTTCAACTTCAAACTCTAATAGCAGTTTGACTTAGAAGACCTTTTAAAATGAATAGACCATTTACGAGTGTGTGTGTGTGTGTGTGTGTAATTGGGTTTTTACAGACGTGTATCAATCAGATATGATTATTTACGTCTGGGACCGACCTTTAACGTCACCATCCGAAAGACGTGACTCAGTCTCGAACCTGGGTCCGCTGAATCAGTTTATAACTTCCACTGGTAGCTGGATTACAGGCGCACGCCACAACGCCCAGTTAATATGAACGACGTAACCTTGACGAAAAAGGGTGAAAAAATATTGGTGAGATATCTTGCTCCAAGAAATTTCTTGGATCATTAGAATCGTGAATTTCTTTCCTGGGGACCTTGTAACGAGGTATTCCATTAACCTGTTATTAATGAATGAATACTTGGACTCCACTTTGCATACAGTACTTGTTGCTATGTCTGACAAGCATCTGACAAGCTTTGTTTTAAAAGTATGCATAAATTTGAATATATTTGTGAACAGGTCTATTGTATTGCTATGCTCTGAATTGATGACAGATGCACACAGATTATGAGGTTTGATTTTTTTTTAAATTATAAAAATCTAAATACAAATATTGAGAGCATTATTTAAAGAAAAGTATTCAAAGAAATGTCATAAAACTGACAACAAAAATGATGATTACTTCCTTCCACTTTACAATGTGAAAACCTCAGTCTGATATGATTTATGAGATATTAACCATCAAACATGTCAATTTTTTAAAACACTTACAATGTACCTGTAGTACAATTCAAATACAACAGGGCCATTTTACAGATGTACATGTATTCAAATTTATGCATGCCTCTATTTTATTGTTACCAGTGATGTTCCAACACTCACATTTCCTGGCATGCCATGGCAACAAGCACTGTATTCAGTCTGCATTCAGCCTGCATTCTGACTATTGAAATACAGTAACTCATGAAAGGTGAATGCAATAGTTTGTCACCAGTGTCTCAGGGTAGATGTGCCCTTAAACAACACACAAGTTGGTATTCCATTTGCATGATTTTGAATATTGGTAGATATTAATCCCAGGCCTGAGGACTATTCTGGTACACTGTACATGTACATGTACATGTACATGATGTCTGTGTTGATTCATTTATTCTTCATGCTTCACAGGCGGGAACTTTTACCGTTGCCGACAGAGATACCTTATCCAAACGACCCATGATTAAAGCGAGAAGGAGGGTAACAGGACAACAGCAGGTATAGTTGACTTGAAAAAATTGTGAACCTAGAAAAGTTCTTTCCGTTGAAGTCTTTTTTTGATTGTCATCCCATGTTGTCTCCGAACAATTTCAGTGTTGTTGCCCAAAAAAGTAACCTTGAGCATTTTGCATCATTTGCATAAATCCAAATGGCCATACAGGCAGTGCTAAACAGCCCAAGACGACTTACGCACTACGTGCTTGCTGCACCCAACACTAACAGTGTTGTTAATCTTGTGCAATGATACCTGTGATACAATACAATTTCCTAGTATATCCTCTGTTCTTTGAATCACATAGCCACACAGGCTTCATGTTTTATAAAATATGACATTGAACATCCAGCCACACACAGGCAGCAGTCTCCCCTACAGAGAGACAAGTACACACAAAAAATCAGCGGCCAAGAATCTTCACTTTTCCATGTATGGTGAACCTTGCAAACCACCTTCGGAGTTTGCTAAACTCTTCCTCTTCCTGCCCATCTGACCACTTCAACGATCGGATCATGAGAAACATGAAAAAAATACAATTTATGGCGACATCAGTGTGGATTTACTTACATTCATTTGTAGCTTTCGCAATGCATTTATCATTACAAAGACGGAGTACAAGGCAGTGCAACGCTGGGCAGTTCCGACATGGCATGCTAAGTGTAATTGTGCTAATATCTTGCACTGTCGCACGCATAGACGGCAGTTATTCGCATGCAATATATTAGTACAATTAAATTTGGCATGCTGTATTGGAACCACTCAGCGCTACACTGCCTTATATTCCGTTCATCTACAGCTACACATCACAAGCTACACGGAATGGTAAGGAAATCCACATCGATATCACCATAAATTGTATTTTTTTCATGTTTCTCATGATTCGATCGTTGAAGTGGTTGGATGGGCTGTCCAAGAGGAAGAGTTTAGCAAACTCTGAAGGTCGTCTGCAAGCTTAGCTCACTATATGTGGAAATGGATCAATCTTGCCTACTGATTTTTTTGTTTACTTGTCTCTCTGTGTTGGCTTGATGTTCAATGTCATATATTATAAAACAAGCCTGTGTGGCTAGCATCACAGGTTACATTGAATAAGATGAACAACACATTGGATTTATGTATGCAAATAATGCAAATTGCTCAAGGTTGCTCCTTGGGCAACAAAGCTGAATTTGTTCAGTGACCAACTATGACTACAAATCAACAACAAAACTTCAGCGGAAAGAACTTTTCAAGGTTCACTCTTGGTTGTATATGAGCGTCAAATGGACTAGTTAGTAATTTACATTTCATCTGTCTTGTTTGATAGATGAACATTTGCATTTTTGTTTGCACATGACCTTAATTTTATGTAGAGAAAGCATTTTCTTTTTCTTTTTCTTTTCAAAATTTTTGTTTTGTTTTGAGTATGACCCATATAGCAGTAATACAACAAGGACACAAGACAAGAAGAAAGAACCACTAGTTTTCAAGGGATTTTCATCCATCCTTTCATTTTTGTCTTCTTTGTTGCTGTAAGGGTAATGATGAATTGTTTTTCCACCATATTTCCTTGAATGTTTTAGGACGGTGACCAGCCTGCAGCCCAAACCCCATTTGCAGCGTTCAAAGGATTCTCTGGTTTTGGTGGTGCTACACAGACCTCGACCGCTTCATTCAGCTTCAAACCAGTTTCAACCAGTTCCTCTACTACACCCCAAACTAAGAACACTGTCTCGTTTGGTTCAGCACCGTTATCCCAGACGATCAAGCCCCTCACAGAGTCTAAACCAACATTCGGCTTCAAACCAAGTGCACCGTCGCAACCCTCCACGAACATGTTCACACTAAGCAGGACAGATACAGACTCGAAAGCCTCGTCGAATGGGAGTGCCTTCCCTGGGAAATCGGAAAATGGGAGCAAAGGCATGGAGGGGTACAGCGATGAAATCCGGGCCTTAAACCGGTCCGTGAGTGCATGGATTCAGAAGCATGTTGAGAGTAATCCTGTGTGTGACTTGACACCCATCTTTGAAGACTATAAGAAGCATTTGGGAGAGATTGAGGAGAAGCAAGCAAAGAGGAAAGAGGGAGGAGGAGGAGGAGAGGAGAGTAAAACGAAACCCCAGCTCGCTGCGGTCAGTCCGCTCACGACAGATCAAGAAAAGTCTTCCAGCAGTACAGCAGCTACATTCACAGGTTTCATTTCTTTTTGTGTATTTTCTTATTGTAAATTGTCTTATAGGGTACAGTCCATTTTCTGTTTAATAGCACAGTGGTTCTTATTCTTTTTGGGTCATTTGGAGTTGAAATATAAAATTCCATGTTTATCCGAGTTATCTAGGAATCATTACGCAATCAAACATTTGGAGTTGCTGTTATCATTTCAGCCTGCAAAATGACTTTGTTGTGTTGTGTTTTGTTGTTTTTATGCCTCCGCCCACCATAGGTGGTGCCGGAGGCATTATGTTTTCGGGTTGTCCGTCCGTCCGTCCGTCCGTCCCCTTTTTGTTCTCGCGATAACTTCAAAACAGTTTTTTGGATCAGTTTGTAACTTGGCCCATGTATGCATATGTGAGGGACGATGAACTGATTAGATTTTTGGGTCTCAAGGTGTAAGTTCAAAGGTCATGGTTCGTTCTTGTGATAACTTGGGAACCGTTTGGCGGATCAGCTTCTAACTTGGCCCATGTATTCATATGGGAGGGACGATGAACTGATTAGATTTTGGGGTCTCAAGGTCAAAGTTCAAAGGTCATAGAGGTCATTATATACATAAAAATGGTTCGTGATGTATGGAGTCTAGGCCTACCTATTTTAGAAATTTCAAGGGGACAGTGGACTATTTGCTATAAAATATCTATTTCCTTGGTGTATTTGATGATTGTAAGTCATCAATGGTAAGTTTTTTATTTGTACGGGATGAAAGTGAAATGAAATAAATTTTCTGTGTCCTGTGCTTTTGAAGTGAAAAGATTTGTAATTTTGTTGGACCAATCCTTTTTAGAGTGTATGATGGGGGGACCTAAAGCTACGCACTTTGTTTTCAGCAGCTAAAAGGTCACATAAATCACTGGCTTGTCACCAATTTCATTCCATATCCTGATTCTGGATATTCTAAAGTTGATTTGTGGAGAAAATTACGATGGGTGAATGTCAATAATGCACGTTTTCAGGTCGATATCAATGCCGATGTCAAATTTTGTTCGTAAAAATGAAGGGGTCCTAAAGCTACGCACATGCAATAAATGAATGCAAATCTTGATATTGAAATTGACTGTGTGTATCGCGTGTGTGTTTTAGCCTGATTTGAACGCGTTGCATTGCGCGTGTATGTGATTTGTATGGTGCGTAGCTTTAGGACCCCTTGCCATACATGTATGCCATACATTTCCAATTTGGTGATGGCGGAGGCATAAATTCAGACCGTGCGCGGTCAAAGATTCATCTAGTTTTTTCTTTGTTTGCTTTTGAAGGAGATTGTGAAATACTGCCTGAGATTGTAATATTGAGGCCTTGTGGGTAAAGAAATATTGAGGCCACTATTAAAACTAGAAGAAAAATGAGCACTATACTAGCTAAGCCACCATTAATATTATGTGTGTGTGTGTGTAATTGGGTTTTTACAGACGTGTATCAATCAGATATGATTATTTACGTCTGGGACCGACCTTTAACGTCACCATCCGAAAGACGTGACTCAGTCTCGAACCTGGGTCCGCTGAATCAGTTTATAACTTCCACTGGTAGCTGGATTACAGGCGCACGCCACAAATAATATTATCAAATAATCTTATAAATGGGTGTTTTAAAACACTCGGTGCAAGTATTTGTGATTTAAAGGTAAATTTGAGTTCTTGTCATGAGATAATAATGTGAAAGAAACGGTCTCAAAGGAAAAGGTAAAGCTTGATCATGTCTACATAAAAATTGACGTATACTTTGGAATCATCAAAATGATAAGAAATTGACCCAATCTTGCTGAAAAGAACATGCACTGCACACAGAAATGTGTATATGGGACTGCACAGAAACTAGGCATGAATGTGCAGCCCGAACACTTCCGCAATATCCTGTCATATTTTGCATATGATGGCATTTGTAGAGCAATCCTTTTCAGGGGACATTTCTACTACATGCATGATGTTCTTCCAAACTAACATTGAAGGAACGAGAAGGCGCACAAAATCATTTTTCACCTTTTTTGCAACTCGGCCTCTTTAATTCAAGTTCTCTTTGCTAAGGTAGGCCTCGATTTCTGATGATCCGGGCAGAAAAATATCTTTTCTGTAGAATTTCAAATTCATTTCAAGCAATAGTTGTAAAAAAAACTGCTATACCATATTTGTGAATATTGAAGATGCTATAATTGTCTCTTTTCTCTTGTAGGATTTAAATTTGGTGGTACGTCATCACTAGCAGCAGAAAGCGAGAAGGCGCCCTCTGCACCGAAAGTCGGTTTTAGCTTCGGGGGAGCGTCTTCAGATAACAAAGGCTTCGGGGGAGTCTCTTCAGATAACAAAGGCTTTGGCTTTGGGTCCTCAACGTCGTCTTCTTCATTGTCAGGATCAACGGCAGGAAAGTTCTCATTTGGAGACTTGTCCAAACCCGCCTCTTCCAGCCAAGGTAATTGCAGAATAAAGAAAAATCAGGGATTGGTGAAAGCGTGACAGAAGTCGGACAAACAGACAGAAAGTTATGATGATTTGAAAAATTGTTTATACTATACATATAGAGGAATCTCTCCTTTATTTTCTTCAATTATTTTGATGTGTATATATATATATGGAAACATGGAATATCTCTTTACAGAATTAGTGTTTTGAATAAGGATATCATTTTGTTGACAAAAAAAAATTCGCCAGAGCTTCAAAATTCGCTTAGTGGGGGGGGGGGGTGGTTATGGGGGTCCAGTTTCCCTCAATAATTCCCTGACAAGCAACAAAAAAAAGTCTTCATTCTAAAAAAGCAAATTCTCTATTTAAAGTCCGAAATTCAGAATTATGCTAGATCCTAGTGAAAATGTGCTAGATTGGGCCAAATTATGCCAGGAATAATGCTAGATTCCAAGAGGGTCAAAATTATGCTAGATGTGGCAACCTTGCGCATCAGGCAGAGATTTAAACCCTCAGTCTTTTTTTGATTGAGAGTCCAGTGAATGTGCTCCCACATAGAGATGACAAAATGAACTGATTTTCATTATTTTGTAGATGAGAAAGAGCAGGAGGAGGAATCAGATGAGCCCCCAAAGGTTGAGGTGAAAGTGATTGAAGAGAAGGACTCCCTCTACTCCACGAGGTAAGACAGTTTGATTCTCGTTCTTTCTTACTCTCATGGACATGGCAGGAACCTTTATAGTTTTGTATTGTAGAACTTACAGAAACACTGAAGCAAAGAATCTGAAGTATGGGTATTAATATTTGTTTAAAACAAGATAAAGTAAAAAACAACAACACACAATTGAAATGAATAAAGTAGATATTTTTTTTTTTGGGGGGGGGAAGGGGGTGCCAAAATTGAACATCAATTTAACTACCAAATTTCTACTGAATTTTACTATTGAACTCAAACCTTTCTCAAACGTTTCTATTGGACCTTACTATTGAACTCCACCAGCAAAATTTTAATTGAATCACACAGCAGTGTCACATTGCGTGTCTTCATTATTTGTTTATCTCTTTCGATATATATGTAAAGTGTTCTATCAGAAATGTTCTGAGTTTAAGCAGAGAGGAGTAAAAATGTTACATCTCAGAATAACATCGACAGAGACAGAACGATGACTCTAATTCTTACTTTGCCTTTTATAAATCAAACTTTATTTTGTTATTCCTGCCACTCTAGATGTAAAGTATTTTACAAGAAAGGTTCAGAGTTCAAGGAGAGAGGAGTGGGAATGTTACATCTTAAAGACACCGGAGGGTCTGCCCAGGTTCTTATCAGAGCAGATACTACGCTTGGTAAGTGAACCAACAGGAACTGGTACAGTGAAACCTGTATATAAAGACTGCTCATGGGAGACAAGAAAAGTGGTCTTTATGGGCAGGTGGTCTTATAGACAAGTTCCTTTAATACACGTTTCATTGAGAAATACTTATCAAGGGAAACAAAAATGGTGGTCCTTATAGACAGGTGGTCGCTAAAGCAGGTTTGACTGTATTAGGGCAAATCTAAGGCAGGGGCGGATCCAGGATTGAGTAAAAGGGGGGGTACACAAATGAAGGTTTGTCAACTTTTGTCAAAAGGTAGACCCGTTTCGCCAGACCTTCAGAATTTCAGAATTCCCTTTGGGGGGGGGGGGGGGATGGGGGTCCAGTTTCCCTCCATAATTCCCTGACAACAAAAAAAAAAAAAAAAGGTCTTCATTCTAAAAGGGGGGGGGGGGGGCACAATCAAGAAAATGGCGGATCGTCTATGGTCAAAATGCATACTTTTCTTTCAATAGGGAGGGGGTCACAGGCCGGAAGTGCCGTCCCGCACCCCTTGGATCCGCCAATGGTAAAGGTACTGGTCTATTTCAAGCTCCTTTGTGACTGAGGCCTCCAGTAGCCCCCCCGATCTCGGCCGCGACATGACTGATCTTCGCAAAATTTTACACGGACCTCTAGAATCGCAAACGAGCCATCTACTGCACAATAAACAATGAAGGATTGATTTGTGATAATTTATCTCGGGATGTACATTCTGAGAAAGCAAAATAAGCTTCATTGTGGAAGTATTGAAGATAAAGTCGAGTTCTGGTTGTGCACTTACATTGTGAAAGAAATCGTATAGAAGCAATTGGGAAATTTTGATTATGTAATACATCAGAGTTACTGTGAGGTTTTGGAACCTTCAAAACGATATGAAATTGATTCATTCTTGCTGAAAGTTACATGCACTGCACACAGAAATATGTATATAGGACTGTACACACAAGTGGCTTTAAAGTTTGTTCAAAAAATTTCAGCTATTTCTTGTCATATTTCAAATATGAAGGCATTTGAAGAGCAATCCTTCCAGAGGACAATGCTTCTATGGATGAGAAAGCTCCAATTATGTTTGTCTACCAGAATTCACCCATCTATTTAATGTGCAGTTGAATGATTTCATGATTTAATTTTGTTTTCTTTTGCATCTTTTGCAGGGAATGTTATGTTGAACATAGGTGTGACATCGAGCATGTTACCGCACTTTACTAAGCAAGGAAAGAACAAGAACAATGTAATGATGCTGTCCCCTCTGAACCCTCCAGCCGATAAGAAGTGCCCCAAGTGTAACAAGAATTACATCAACCCCCAGGAGAGCACAGCTTGCGAGGGGGGCTGCACCCCCACCCCTGCCCCGCTCCTACTCCGCGTCAAGACAGAGGCGGACGCCGATAAGCTGATCGCAGAGATTAAGAAGATATGTGAAGATTAACTGTGAAGATTAACTGATCTGTGAGATTGAGAAGATATGTGAAGATTAACTGAAGATTAACTGATCTGTGAGATTGAGAAGATATGTGAAGATTAAGAAGATATACTGAAGATTAACTGATCTGTGAGATTAAGAAGATATATGAAGATTAACTGAAGATTAACTGATCTGTGAGATTGAGAAGATATGCAAACAGAGTGAGGAGATAAAAAAGATATTTGAAGATGGAATGATCATTTTGAGATGAATTAAAATATGAAAAAGATGAATGAGATATTAAAAGCTGATCAATTAGATGAAGTTATGTAATGATTGGCTGATTATTAGCATTTAAAATGTGGAGAATGAGCTAATTTGAGAGATTAAAAAGATAATGAAAAAATAATCTGCTTTGAGGGATAAAGATGACTGAGTAACAAAATATTTATTCAATCCTTACTTAGTTTAGCTGAAAATTTTTCAGCTGTCAGCTGCAAGGTTTTGCTAATCTTGTCCACATTAATTTTGTTCCTGTCTTATTCATTTTATTATGTCTGTTTAAGTTCTTCTCTGCTCTTAGTTTCTCTGAGAAATTTAGCACCTCGATTTTGAAAATATCAGAGAAAATATCAGACACTTTGAAGTTTTATAAATAGAGAGATCATTTAAGACAGCCTGGGCAAGTAAAGTCAGTAATCCTACTTTGTTGTAAAGATTTGTTTGATACTAAAGATTTTTTTTTTAAATCCCTCTTTGTTCTTGATTTATCAGTTGGATATAATTTGATTTTGGTAAGATACTAAAACTTACCCACCCCAGGCTGAGTCAAAGTTGACCTTGGTAATGAAGAGGTGAAGGAATAGTTCTACAGCGAAACCTGTATATAAAGACTGCTCAAGGGAGACAAGAAAAGTGGTCTTTATGAGCAGGTTCCTTAAATACACGTTTCATTGAAAAACATAAAGACGAGCAGTCTTTCTATACCTTTGGTCGCTAAAACAGGTTTTGACTGTATTATATAGTGGGGTATGTGTATGATGAAATAGCATCTTTTGAGAAAAATAGAAACAAATTTGATATTTAGTTCATAAATGGAAAGGTGCTCATAAGGAAAATCATGGAGTTCCACATTTGAATGTCATTGATACAACTTCATAACTATCCCATTCCTTATCAGGCTTTTATCTCAAAAACATTTTTCTGTTTTTTATCAAAGCCAACAACTTGGTGGTGTGGGTAGACCTCCCCTTAAATGAGTATCCATTGAAAAAGAGACACACTTGTATGATGGAAATTTCATGACCATTGTTTGTTATTGGCATATCTAATGCAAAGGGAGTATTAAAGTTTCAGTGATTTTTCTTGGTGGAGAAACTTGTAGGTAAAGTTTTCAAGGTAACACTGTGTATTCATTAAAGAAATAAGAGCCCTGAAAAGGGATGGTGAGCTCCGCTAGGAGCTCTAAGCTTCTATTAAGAGCCTATTTTGGTTCTTGACCTTTCGATCAGTGTTCTCTGATCATTGTCATAGTGTAACCATGACAAATTTACCTACAAATAAATGCAACATGTTCAGAATTAGAAAGATCAATTATATTTGGCTTTTAAAAAGTTATTTCAATGATTCCCATGTTCACAAGTATTTGGAAGAAATTCAATGTTAAATTCTACAATATCTGTCAATTCTTCTCGCCATTATCTGTGTTTAGAAGAAAAAGAATAATTAAATGTCAATTAACTTCCTGCATAATTGGTATTATTTTGGTAATATGTACCATATATGAATATCTCATGTCATTCAAAATATGTACTTATTTTAAGTTTTCATTATCAACAAGTAATTATCATTCCACAAACTTTTATGGGTATGGTGCAGTATTATGCCAAGGTGTTATGGACAGCAGTTGAGGGGGAGCACCAGGGGAGCGTTTCATCAAGTGTTTTTTTCAGTGATTTTAACCGACAACTGTTATAAGCTACTGAAATCCTTGCACCTGATTTGCTGAGAGCAAATTTGTCAGTAAAAATCACTGACAAGACACTTAATGAAATGCCCCCCCCCCCCAGGAATAAAATATGACATGAATAAATGTAGGTCTTCACATCGTTTGTAATGCATACATGTTCATGCATGTAATCTGTGTACTGATAAAAATTGCTTTCAGAAATAATTAATGACTTGAACAGGAAATTTTGCTTGCAGTTAGTATGAAACAAGGAAGAAAGAAGGGGGGGGGGGGTGGGGAGTCCTGCCCACCCATATTTTTGATGGATTACCAAGATTGAGTTGCGATATTTTTCACAGGAAAATAAGTTGGCAACCTCTTGAAAAGTTCTAAATTTGCTCCATTTTAATGGAAAAAATTGTTTTTAAACTTAAACCTTTTTCTATCCCCATATAACCTTTCAAGGTGACTTTCTAGACTAAAATGGAGCAATTTAAGTTGAAATTCCAGTGTTGGCAATTTTATGAAGAATAGTCAATCAATGTAACCCTTAAAAAAAATTGCTGGGAGTGAAATAGTTAAGGAGGGAATTTGTTTTAAGGTGCAATGTTTGCTTTGTTTATTCATGTTTCTGTTAAGAAAAATATTTTACATACTTTGTGTCCTGCCGATTTGGTTTAATTGACCACCTATATTTTGTGTAAATGTATTATGATTTAATTATGTCTTTTTTTTCTGTCAACTTTCCATGTGTACAGTATTTTGTTCAATTGATCACAAAATTTCCTAATGAAATGTGGACATATTTGCAGAATGTTTATCATGTTTGTAATGTTATGAAAAGTTTATACTGGTCTTTGGTGTGAATGAGGGGAGAAAGAGAAGGAGAGAAAGAGAAGGAGAGAGAGGGGGGAGGAGAGAGAGAAATAAACAGAGAGAGATAGACTGAATATTTTTTTTTTTTTTTTTTTTTGTCTTTGTAGGGTTGTACATAATTCAATTTTGTGCTGTTCAGAGATTTGAAATTGCGCTCAATGATTAACAATTGCGGTTTAAAACCACTTTAGTAAGTATTACCATTTCCCACTTGTCAAAGAGTAAGTCTGAGGTGCATGTTATCTCACATTCATAAAGTACAATGGAACAATAAAAATTTACAACACTTTCATTTCCTTGGTATATGTTTATACTAGGACGGGGATTAACTTGATCATCAATTAAACTGATCTACATTGTTTGATTTGATGTGCTTTAATTGTCATTTAGATTAAAGATTGGTTTTTATATGGTGTCATGTTCTGGATATGTTTGTTTTTAAAGAGATTTCCCCCCCCCCCCCCCCCTTTTTGGTGCACTTTTTAAGGTGCTTTTATCGTGGAATGTTTGATTATACTTTTATCCAATAACGTTCTGAAATTTTGTTACATTTGTTTAAAAACTTGTACATTTAATTTTAAACGTTTTATTTGTGTCCAATGCAACAAGTTGCTTTCTTGTTGTTGTGAGAGAATTGTTTGAATCAATTTATTAATAAATGTGAATATTTCATAATTTTCATGTTTTGCCCCTATGACTCATAGAAATAGCACTTACTATTAACTCTTTTATTGTAGTCCTGATTTTACTAGAGGGGAAAAGAGAGCAAGAGAGTGAGGGAGAGAAAGAGGGAGAGAGAGAGGGGGTTCGAGACAAAAAGACAAAAAGGAACTTTTTTTTTCTTCATCATAACAAAGAGAATGACCCAACCAAATCGACACGTGTATTTTTTTTCCTCTTTATTTCTGGTAGGCTGTATATTGTACATACTGTAAATGCAGAGGGTGGCTAAAAGGTAGTGTTGTCTAAAAGTTTAAAGAAATGTTTAGTTATGTTGATTTATTCAACAAAATAAGTATTATTTATCCAGCTAGCCCAGTCCCACTATGGATGGGCCTACTCCGAATATCCGAAGAGCATTGATTATGTTCATCAACAAGTTTCTCATCAACAAAGAATAAACGAGTTGGGAATACCACATCCGGGAACTTTGAGAGGTGTATAAGACCCCTTCACTCCCTTTCCCCATGCATCCGCTGAAATAAGCAAATTCTGTAATTTAGTTTTATGACTAATTTTTAGATGAATTGTCATGTTTTTGTACGGAGAATTATCAATTTATAGGTTTAAGTGATTTTCTGATTGCCTGTCTGCTTTAAATTTGATAATTTTATGAATTTATAACTTTGATTTATCACTACGCTTTGTTATGCGGTCGAATATGAGTGAACATTATTTTTGTTGTCTTACGGTATTTTTATCTGCCCGAATTGGAGTTTAGCGATTATCTGGTGTCGCTTACAAGATGTCCAATAAAGAGCTGGAGAAGCTGCAGCAACTGCTGCGAAAGGAAATACAAACCCATCAGGTAACTTTTCATGAAGCTGCAAGGTTTTCTGATATTTAGCTCCTTGAATTCAAGGGCCGATACCCGGCGATGCCTGCACCCCTCAGATTTAAATGTCCTATTGCAACTTGCGTGTGTGTCGCTGGTGTGTGTAATTTGCATGCAAGTCTCCGACTATTTCTGGGTGCTCTACCGGCGACTCCTCGTTAGGTCGTATTTTGACCTTTTACAAAATCTTAGATTTTTAGACTTTGGTGGACTTTTTCATTGATGTAATTCCCATGAGCTTGGCTCTCCCTATTTATAGAATTTAAAAATCATCTCAAATTTGTCTTAGTATTCACTATTTCATTCAGATTGGATGGTTTTTACGATTCTCGGAAACTTTCTCGCCTCATCTTTCCCGCAACATCATTTGGTCTATTGTCCTGAACTGAAGCTCGCTGCATGCAGCAAGCTCATTCATTGGTGACAGAGCTTGTTTACGTGCATTTGCATGTGAACTGGATGGGAGTGTAGTGTGTGCTGTGTGTGTAGGTCCAGCTGTAGCATTACCAATGGCTATGCCTATGGCCAGCGCATAGCCCGAAATATGGAATGTGAGCACAATAGTCAATACATCATCATTACCTGATCATATTTTAAATGCAGCCTTATTAATAGACTGCAATAGAAAATGAAGAAAAGAAAGAAAGGAATTACACCCTTAGCCTTAACCCTTAGGTTAAAAGACATGCAAGTGGAATTTTATTCCAAAAATGTATTGATCACAACAAATGGAAGTTTGTCACTTTTGTGAGTTTTTCCCAATTGCTATTCCTATGGCTATGGTAATGATGTGAAGTTTTGCAAAATGTAAATTGTAATGCCTTACTTCCATGACTTTTGCCTGCTTTTGCAACATGTTTTCAAGAGAGTTGTCATTTCAATTAAAGGAACAACACATTTTATTTTACAATTACAGCTTTACTCGCTGTAAAGTGTAATTTTACAGCTCTGCTATTTATGCTTATCTCAAAATTGAGGAAAGCAATAAATGTTGAATTTTGAAATGGAATAAGGACATCTGCCATGTCTGCATGCAGTGCTGTGAGGGTTTTAGTAGACTTAATATTTCTTTTCTAAAATTTTTAGAAAACAAGAATTTGTGGCCAATGGCATCGCAATAGAGAGTTTGAAGATAAATCTACACGTACCGTACATAATTTCTGAGGAAGTTTGGATGGCAAGAATTCACTTTGTCCTAGGCCTAGCAGAAAAAAATGACTCTCTTCCACTTCCAGGTTTCTCAAAAACGAAAGCGTGTAGGTCCCTAGACCGAAAGCTTCAGTCTCTGTTCGTCGGGTGTTCCACTGGACTACGTCTTGCTTCACTACACCTCCTTACATAGACTGAACTCGGTCTCTCACTCTGTACCAGGGACTAAGGACGAATTTTCATTTTCCAATAAATACATTATTTTATTAAAATAAACAACTCAGAATGAGAACAACGGTAATATAATATGCTTGAATAAATTTCTTACCCCAAATTTCTCGTCTGGTACACGAATCTGATCATTTGAAGCATGGAAGTTGCACGTCAGTAGCGAGTCGCTGACAGCCATTCTTGGTTATAATCACATGACCCGGAAGTAGGCCTAGTCGGAAGCGTATAGAGATTGTGTAGTAAAACGCAGCGAATACTCAGTCAGTCAGTGCGAAGGGAGTTCAAACCAGAGTAAGTCCGAAATTTTGTTAATTATCTGTATATTTTTTCGGGTTTTTTTATGATGTATTGGAATATGAGAACCCTAGCACCATCTATGTGAAATTTTAGAGAAAGGGATGGCTTATAGGGATGGAAAATCAGATCCCCCTTTTTGGGGGATGTGCTCATAGGCCATGTATTGTAAGATCCCCTTATCTACCGCGAAGGTTGGGTAGCCGTCTGTGTAGGAGGAGAAGGTAGAAATAAGAAAATGTTAAAGACTCCTCCGAAACAGACGGTTTTCAGCTGTCTAGTAGGTCCCATGACTATTTGTTAAATCTCGGGGGGGGGGGGGTGGTCCTCATGTCATAATTCTATTTACATTCACTCCCCATTTGAGGAATTTCAGTCCAAAATCTCAAAACTTTTCCAGTCCCTGGCCATGCCAACATTCTCAGTGCCCATCTACATGTTCATTGTACCTCTGGCCCGAACCAGTTTCGGACCACATCGCTAGGTAGTCCGAGACTGGTATGCTCAGAAGTGGTCTCGGGTAAGTTTTGTCTGTTTACACCGGATTTGAAACCTACCCGAGACCAGTCTCGGGGGGTGCCACGAGACTCCTTAGGATTCCGGGGATCTTTGAGAAGCTGCACAGGAGACCAAAGACATTTTTTGTGAATTGTATGAAGCCTTCATATACACTAGTCACTCCACTACAAGTGGAATGTGTACGCTACTGTTTAATGTTGTGTAACATACATGTATACACTGTAATACAATGCACACATGTATATGCATCCATGTTTTAAAGAGAACATACGGTACATGTGCTTTGAATTTATCTTCTTTAATTGCTCTTTTATGCAGATACTCGTGACAAAGATCAAGAGTGAACCACATGTAAGTAAAATAACTTGTATTTATTAAAGTTGTTATTTTTTAAAATGTAATCTAGACTACATGTACATGTATGTACACCTGTACATGTACATGTACATTGCAATACAGCAATTTGGTTTCAATTTACAATTTTAATGTTATGTACACAGATAACCTTGTATTGTACATTGTAGTTATCCAAAGTCCTGGGGCTGTATTCTGAAAACTGTGTTAACTTTTATGTTAGTAAAACGATGTTAATTGTCAATTTAACAAATCAAAATCAGGACAAGTCATTGGTTAATGATTGCGCAAAGATGGCTGTGCCAACGTAACGTTAAAAGAGACATCTGCGCAAGCACCAATGATTAGTGTTTATTGTGCGCAATTTCAATTTGTTATGACAATTAACACAGTTTTCCTTAACACAAAAGATAACACAGTATACAAATGATGCACAGGTTGGAGTGGGTCGGTAGGAATTGTGTACACAAGGTACCTCTGAATTGTCTGATTTCGGACAAAATTCAGAGGTACCGAGGGTACACAATTCCTACCGACCCACGAAAAATACCTGTGCATCATCTGTTTTATAGAATGGGTAAAAAAAAAAGTGAAAATCAAACTTTTTCCCAATCATGCATCCAGTGAAAGTGAGCCATGCGTCCGGTAAAAAAATTTACCGGACGCATGGCTAAATTTACCGGACGCATGGCTCAAATTTACCGGACGCATGGCACTGGTAAATCATTTCCATGCATCATAAATAGATTTTAGAAATTTAATGACTTCCATAGAGAACTAAAAATCTGGCTAATTAGGTTAAATTTCAGAATTTCATTTTATTTCAGTGTTAGAGTCTTGACCCTAAGCCTAGGCTAAGCTAACTACTGTCATGACTGTCAACTTTTTTATTTTAGAATCTGTCACTCATGTCAACAACAAGCCCAAGTTAGATATAATCTAGTCTATTTACATTAAAGCAAGTAATTTAAAGATTTAATGCAAAGAGAACTTCTACTAGTCTTGCATCAACAAATTTTAAGTCTGGTCAGCCCATAATCCAGGCCAGCCCAGACCAGGCCAGTGTATGCTGCGCTGTAGACTGTAGTGAATCACCGTACCGTATGCACTGCAGTGCAGTGCAGCGTACGGTACTGAAGTTTCAGTTTCACACTGCACTAATTTTCATTTAATTGCCTTTTCAGTTTGCTTGTTTTTAAACAGGTAGACCTATAATCGGATTTTATTGGGCTTACCATCAGAATCCGAAGTCAACTATCATTAACATCTGAATTTTGTCTCAAATCTTGCAATTCTCCGTCATTAAAAAGTCGTATATCACGGCTCTCAGCTCAGACTCTCGCACTCGCTAAAATAAATATCGATAGCATGTTTACAGTGGCCATCGTCAGTGATCGTAATAATTATTGATATCGAACGTGCAGGCCAGTAAAATTCAAGGCACAGCTTTTGACCAATGAGATTGCAGGGATTCTGAAACCCATTCTATAATATTCACAATACCGCCCCTGAATTCTTTTGGAATTTCCTGCAAGAGATGTTTTATGGATTTACTAGATTTTGTTGGGTTGGTCCAGCCTCCAGGGTACTCCTTGAATGGATGGAGTCTTGTAAACTAATATGGTCTGATGGTCATGGTGAGAAAACATAATTGCTGCCCCCTACTGCTGTACTACTGCATACAACATTACAATAAACAAATACAGATTTCCTTTCTCAGCCAAGAGAGGTCAGCACATAGCCAGCATACATGTACTTGGCTCTTTAGGAGCAGAACATTTTCAATGAAGGCAAAATTTGATGTTCTAAATTTCAAATTTCCTGGATTTTGGATTAGCTGGTCACCAAAGAAGAGGGAATTTCCCAGATCACATATTTTTGATGTCCTATTGCCACAGATTATTGAGTAGCAGTTTAGTATGTGTATGTGTATTCCCCAGCTGTAGGTCCCCTATGACCTTTGGTTTTCCTGAGTTGCGTTTGAACGCAACTTTATTTTCAGCCAATCAGAAGTGCGCATTAAGGACTTGCGTTTGACTTTTAGGAGTTGCGATTAAACACCAGTTTTGTGCAACGGGTCCGGGGAAGATCATACTTGAGGAAGGAGGAAATGAAATACTTAACTTTTATTTGAAACCCTCATTCTCGGCAAACCAAATGTATTATAAGCTGCATTCATACGGGACTTGGTTTCGAAGCTTTTAAGTTGGCGAAACTTTAAGTTAATGAAACAACGACTCACTAACCATGACGAGGGTTCACACAAGCGCGAAACAACAATGCTCGTCGTTCTGAGATTACAAATCGAGCTATCGTAGTTGAACATGGGCAGAGAGGTCATCGTGAACAGTGAGTTGGCTAAACTTTAAGTTTATTCTGTCCACACAGTCTATAACTACGAGGGAGGACCCTCTGCTTCTCGTGGTTTCGGTGTTGACCACGAGCTCCCTTGTGGTTCTGGAACTACAAGTAAACTTAAAGTTCGAAACTACAAGTCCATTCATACGGTCTCAATTAGTGTAAAACTACAAGATAACTTGAAGTTTTTAAACTGCAAGCGAAAGTTTAGCCCCCTCTGTGTGAACCTGACTATAATTGGTTTGGCATAGAATTATAACTTGTTTTTCATTGTTCATATGTGTTTTTTTATTTGCTTTTTTTGTTGTTTTGAACAGAATGTAGAACTGCGGAAGAATTTGCATGATCAGCAAGCCAAGATAACAGCTCTCAGTGAAAAGCAGGTAGGTTACTGAAATGAGATTTGAAAAGCACAGAATAATTAATAGGGCAAGTCCAGCCTGATATCAAATTGGTTTGATCTAAGCAGAAAATTAAAGAAAGAGATTGATGAAAGTTTGAGCAAAATCAAATAAGAAATAAAAAAAGTTATGAAGTTTTTAAGTTGTAATCAGTCAAACACAAATTGCCGACTCCGGATGTAATGTATCTTGCGAGGTCCTTTCCCAATTTTCTCTCAAGAAAATATTCAGTCATATATACACCCTAGATATACACCCTATCTTATGTAAAAATCCTGTATAAAACAAATATAATCCTTCATCAACAACTAAAAAATGAAATTCATGAAATTTCTGTACTTTAGCTAAAATGGGAGAGGACCTGGCAAGATATGTCACAGAGTTGCTAATCTGTGTTTGATTGATTACAATTTTTAAAAAGTAATAACGTTTTATTTCTTATAATCAGATTTTGCTAAAACTTTCAGTAATCATTTTCTCTCATTTGTCAGCTCTTTTAATAAAATCAACTTAATACAGGGTGGACTTCCCCTGTAACTATCAACACACTGCTGGATAAAATTATTGGACACCTTTTCTTGTCGACTTTAGTGAATAAGGATTACAGCATAGGAAAGTGTGTATGGGGGGGTGGGGGGGGACTTGTTGGAGGACAAAATCATTAAAAAAACATATCTATTGAGTATTGTGCTTTTTTTTTTAAGTCCTCACTGTTGACACATATTTGATCACAAATTTTGTAGTGTACTGGAAAGAAAGCTAACCATTCATGAGAAAAGAATTCCAAGTTTTTAATGCATTAGCTTCAGTGACAAACGAAATTCAAAATGAGGCCCTTGTCTTCCGCACATTTTCCTACCTGAATTTTGTTTTTGTTTACCACAGAAAAAGGTAGTAGAACAACTCCGCTCAGACCTTGGTGTGAGGAAACCCTCATCACAGCATGACGGGGTAAGAAATTAATTTAAACCCCTGGGCCCTGTTTCATAAAACTTGTCATCAATGACAAGTTGCAATAACTGTTATAAGCTACTGAAACCCTTGCATCTGATTGGTTGAGAGCAAATTTGCCTTAAAAAATCACTGACAAGACACTTGATGACCCCCCCCCCCCCCCCCCCCCCCCCCCCCCCCCGGTCTCGTTTCATAAATCTTGTTATCAGTAACATCTGCCACATTTCTATGATAAATTTGCTCTCAGCCAATCAGACGCAAGGAGTTCAGTAGATTATAACAGTTGTTGCAACATGTCGTTGATGGCAAGTTTTGTGAAACATGGCCCACTTCTTCTGTATATTAAGCCTATGGGGATAAGGTTTAAATACACAGTCATGGAAAACCTGGTAAAGTTGATGGTATTTTGATAAGATCTTTCCAGGTCTGAATTAGAAGAGTGATGAAAAAGGAAAATTACCGAAATCCAGGGAAACATGCAAAATCCATATCAAATCAAGGAAATATTTATGAATATTTTAAAACTTTTATCATTGAATAGTCCCGGAAATGTCATGAATTTTATTTTCTAAGGAGCTCTGGTTTATGGCTGAATAATGTAGATGAATTCTTTCTTACAAAATTTCGACAGTAAACAGTGTCAAATAAGATCGATTTAAATTCTTCAAAGGTTTGAAAAACGCACACCCAAACTATTTCATTTGTCAAAAAGCATCGTAGCCCACTATACATTAAGGGTTTGAGACCTGAAAAGTTTAAATACTTACCCCTGTTATGTTTACATGTATGTCAGTAGAGTCAAAACAATACATGGTTTAATGTGATATCCCCAATCATTTGTTTGTTTTTTTGAATCTTGGAACAAGTAATTTTCTACATAGGAAAAGGTATCTTTATACAGATATTGTGCACTTCAGCCCTTGCGCTGCGATGTGATATTTTTCTTTAATGAAACATACCATTATTTCAAGTATTAAAACTGTCCTGTGATATTAATTCCTTTCAATGTAAATGTGGAAATCGAATGAAACATTTTTGAAGCTTTGTTTACATTATCAGTGAATATTCAGCTGCCAACTTTTCCACAGATTTGAAATGGAGATCCGTCTTTGTTTTGTCTAGTCACAGAAGGTCACTCAGCTGCAGACCAGTGCACAGCCCCTGACAACATCTCAGCACCTCAACATCCCGAGCCGTGTCAAGGCCAACATGATCGGTGGCGCCACCACTAAACACCAGCTAGCCCCCGCTACCACCAACATCCCAACCACCACCACAGCCACGCCCACTACCGGTGGAGGAGGAGGCGGCGGCGCTCAGCATACCCCTTCCACGCCCACTCGTCTGTCGATCCTTACCAATAAACCGTCGGTCATCAGCATCAAGGTGCCTAACATATCCGGCCGGTTGAACTCCATGGTGGTCAAGAGGCCAGTTTCTCAAAATTTGGCAAAGGTAATTGCTTGCTCTTTTAGTCCTTTTTAAAATTATCTCCAGCATCTCTTGAATGATAAGACCTTTATGTGTTCAGATCCTTCAGTTTAAAAAAAAAGGAAAATCCATTATTGATAACAAGTTGCTCTGAATATCAAGCATAAACATTTAAGAAACGAATTGGTGAATGAAAATTTAAACAAAATTGGATAACCATGCCAGTATGATGTAGTTGTCTGACAATTGTTCCATACGAAATGACCCCCAAACCATGTATTTTAAATGATTATAAAATGCTACACATGTATTTCTTTACATAAGACCACTTAAAGTGGTGCGTACGCGAAAGACATCTGCCCAAACACCAATGAAATGTTGCAGTTTAAAATTGGTTATGACAAATAAAATCTTTTCACTAATATCAAGATAAAATGATTCTCAGAATACCACCCCAGATGTTTATCTGTGATAAGCTTGCTGTCCTAAGAGTATATAATGAATAGCACAACTCTCCATTTTCCCTTTATAAAAGAAAAGCCCTAGGTATGTAGATGCTAAAAAATTTGTCTTATAAATGCTCTCATAAAGGAACTGGACTACATGGCGAAGCAGTACAAGCGGCAATTCTTAGCGACAAGGCCTAAGGATAATCCACTGCCTTCAGCGACAGCAAGCTGTGCTGTCACGCCATCATCGTCATCATCTTCAATCACGAGTTCTACTACAACCTGCCAGAAGAAGCCTTTAACTGCCGAAGAAACAGTAGGTGTTCTGTATGGTTGGCGGGGTGATAAAACCTTGTGATTTGTGACCCTCCACCACAAAACGACCAATAAGTCGGAAATTTTGTTTTTTTAATTTCAGCACAGTTTGAAAACTTATATTCTAAGCTTTAAAATGATATACAAACTTGTCTTGTATAGACTAAGCAAACCCCTTATAAAGTGCAATGAGAATGTCTGAGTGTCAGACAGGCTAATGACCAAAACAATAGAGAAAACGGGCTCCAAAGAAGAGTGACCATTTAAGAGCGCCTAATCTGTGTCCTATTGTTTGTCGCACAAAAGGTTGAGTCAAAACTTCAAAGCCTACACTGTGAAGTACTCATTGGATTGGGTTGAAACTTTCCATACCTTTAGAATAGATATATTTTTTTCCTTCTGTAGATTTTGAATATCAGACACTGCAAAGTTTTTGAGTTATACCAGAAAAGCGATGTGAAGTACGATCCCAGCAAGCTGACTCACAAAGTTTGAATGTAAAAACATATTTCAATATGGTATTTTACTCCGAAATTTTGTCAGATGGTAGATTAATATCTATACTTTCAGAAAATACCAAAAACTTAAAATAAATATTTCCACCCCAAACAACCTTTTTCAGCTGTTTACTCTAGAACTCCCATTGCGACTTACTGGTCGTTTTGTGGTGGAGGGTCACATTTGATGTCTGCTAGAATAATGCCTGCTAGAATAATGCCGCAAATGATCTATACATAAAGGAAGGTCATCAATGCTCTTGCTATGTGTATGTTAAAAGTTCGCTTTTTGGCTCCCCTGAAAGGTTACCATTTTTAGATTACAGGGGTTTATCACCTCACCGACGATGTGTGAATTGCATATAAATCCAATCCACAAAGTATTTGGTATACAGTTGATACTTGCTATAACGAGGACCTCGCGACCATCAAAATTACCTTGTTATACCAGAAATCTCCTTACATCAGGGTAAAAAAAAAGAAGAATATAAAGACCTGGACCAGCATAATTGCCTTGTTATATCAGGAATCTCGTTGTATTGGAGCTCTTTATAACAAGTTTCCACTGGGACACCTTTTCGATGTAGTACTTGTAGTTACAAAGTGCTCCATGATTTTCTCCAATAAGAGCATTTTGGCCATGTAACGATAGTCCTCCTCAAAAGGACCATGGCTCCGTTTCATAAAACTTGTAACAACTGCCACATTTCTATGACAAATTTTCTCTCGGCCAATCAGATGCAAGGATTTCAGTAGCTTATAACAGTTATTGCAACTTTTTATTGATAACAAGTTTTATGAAACGGGGCCCAGTTAAGGGGTTGGTCAGACTCCACTGATAACGATAGTGATAACAGTAATGTACGTGTGAGTATACTCATGTATGCTATTAGTACGGCAGCTTAGGGTAATCTCAGGTCTGATCAACACTTTTAAAATATATCAAAAATCATGTTCCCTAACTAAATGAATGGGCCTTAGAAAGTTTTTTTTTAACTGCTCCACAGATGAAGGAGTTTTCAGGTTAGTGGGGAGCTTGTTCAAAACTTTCAGAGCTGAGGGGAAATTTGTATATCCAGCATGTATACAATGCATCTATCACTAGAATCTATCACTTGATTGGGAATTGCTGTTTTATTGATTTAGATTTAATTTTGTCATATACCTATGACAATATTCATATTTTTGTTATTCCTTGTATTCGTGCCTTGTACGTACATGTTATCATTATAATAATAATGGCCACTCACATAGCGCTCATATCCGTCTCGCAGTGACTCTCATGGCACTTAGACATTATTACCCTGGTTATAGACGAGCCACCAAAGTTACTAGCGCTCAAGCATATCAGGTACTCATTTACAGCTGGGTGGATAGTGGCAAATGTAGATCAGAGTCTTGCCAAAGGACATAAGTGCCGTGGTGGGATTCGAACCCCGTACCTTGTGATCTGCAGTCCGGTGACTTATCCACTAAACCATAACACCTCTTGTATTTGTATATATATATATATATATATATATGTAAATTTTTTTTTCCTCAGAAACTGGAGTTCATGGCATCCATCGGCCTAGTCACGCCCAAGACGGCAGAAACCTTACAGAGTAAGAGATCAGAGAGAAAAAGAAGAAGTACAGCGAACCCACAGTTCTCAAAGTTTGACAAGCATGAATTAGAGGTAAGCCTGAAAGTGGTCTGTGAGCGCAAACTGTGTATTGAATGACAAACAAAATTAAAGGGTACCAATCACAAAAAAATATTTCGCTCTGTATGTTAGGGGTTCCATGTCGCCATAGGATATTCAAACTATAAGCTTCAAATTTTAATTCCACAAAGAGATAATGCATGTTTAAATACTCTCTAAATAAGCATTACAGCCACTGGCGAATAGCCTAATCAACGCACCCGTAAAATCAGGCCTGCCTGGAACCAAAGTAGAGCACAATGGGGGTTTTATGTTTTTGTTTATTTTCTTCACACTCCTTAACCGTTAACACATAGAAGGTCATGTTCAAGGTCGTGTTTTGAGGTTTACTTCATGCATTCTAGCTGTAGGCAAATGATCTTTTAAGGTGATTGGCACACTTTTAACCCATTGTCTACCGAAAGACTGTATTAAGCCTATGGGAAGAAAAGAAAATTCAGTGGTTGAGGTGATGCGACAGATAGAGAGATCAGATAGGATAAGGAGAAGTACTACTAACCCACTGTTCTCCTAGTCGACAAGCATGACTTAAAAAACTGACATCAGTAGACTTGTAATTCCCAGATCAACTCTTTCATTTGCTGAAAAACGATTTAGTGTAACTGCTTCTAGGGTTTGGAATAATATCCCACTCTCAATACGAGTAATAGAAAACCAGCTAACTTTTAAATCCAAACTAAAAACTTATCTTTTTCCATAAAGTTAACTTTTGTTCTTTTGTATACATGTATATTTGAATGTGAATTGTAAGCGCTATGATACTCTTTTGTGAATAGCGCGTTATAAATGACCGTTATTATTATTATTAAAGGAGAATTAAGCCCTGATTACAAATTTACTTATATTGGAAGGTGTAATATGTTCCTACTTATTGGCCTAAATCATTTTCTAATAAGATATCAGAAAAGGGTATAAATAAAGATTAAGCCTGAGTCATATCGAATATTTCATAATCCGGGATTCGACGGCTTTGATTCGATCGAATACCGGTGCATCGATAAATGATGGGCGGTGAAAACAGAGTTGCACACAGTTGAACGCAGTGCATGCACCATGCACCGGTGACCGGTCCGCTGGCATCGCGGGCATATGTATTGGGCTCTCGCTGCTCGACATTAACAATAGCCCGCTAGCCAATGGCTAGTAAAAATCACAAGCCAAAATCTTAAGTTTCTAGTCCGTATGGCTAGCCAAAATATCACTCTAGTGTCGCACGAAGCGATGCTCTTTGTCGACACACCCGACAATGATTCAAATTCAAAGAATTATTATCTTTGTCTTTGGAGAGCTGAATGGAACATGTTTGTTCCATGCAAAAAAAAAAACAATACGAAATAAACTTTTCGTCGCTCAATATAGACTCGACTTCATTCAGCTTCAGAGATCATTCAGAAGTAATTGCCAATTTGATGAAGAGTGTGATATCAGTTATTGCGAATTAAGTAGGAACACTCGTACTCATGCCCGTATTTATCATGTTCAATTATATAATTGTCAAATTGACAATGCAGAGAGAGTGCAATAATATTATCGTAAACTTCAGTTTGTAACGACAAAACGATTTTTCCATAGAGAAAGCACAGGTAAAGCGCGATGTCCTCCGCGAGCGAATTAGCGAAAGTTAGCCAACAGTTTGAAGTCGCCTTCACGTTCTCTGCTGGTATAAGGCTCTGGTTTTTTTAACTATGACCAAAAAGCTTAATGGCACTTTGAGGGCCCCCAAATTTTTAAAGATAAAGAATTGGAAATCAGTTTTAACTTTTTCTTGTAGCATGGACCTAGGTTGATCTCCCATAGCTTAATGAAAAATTTTCAACTATGATTTATGTGCCTGAGGTATCCCTGAACAGCAAATTGTTTACGGAATTTTGTAACCCAAATTGACATACCATTTTGTTTGGAGCTGAAAAATATATAAAGCCATACACAATATATTCCTTTTCTATTCATGATTAATGAGCATGGATGGATCTTTAAAAAATTTAAATGTCATCTGAACAATCTCTCATATTTTGATGGAACGGTGTAATCAAAAATGGTGTTTCGGACGTTACATCTTCCGTAAACATTTTAGACCCACATTTAACCCACTAGAACAAGAACTTAATTACCTCATATCCATATTAGAATACACTTATTAGTTACTCCAAATAAATAGCTTTAAATAAAATAGCAATATATTATAGTAGTGCTGATGGTAAAAATATCCTCATCAAATGAAAAAGATGTCAAATTTTCCGTAAACAGTTTTGTAACGTCCGAAACAATTTTCATTTTGAAGTAGTAAAAAATGTATGACTTGGAGGACCTATCTTTTACAATATTTTATAAACATCTTAAGGCAGCTACCCATCTAAGCAAAAAATAATGGAGGAGCTTATTACATTGTCACTTTATCAGTAAAACCAATTTTCCGTTAACAGTTGTAACGTCCGAAACAAATGTAACGTCCGAAACACAAAATACTCATTTAAAGCTGATTAGTCAAATTTTATGGTATCTGGAGTGAATCAATCATTATGGAATAAAACATTGTAAGTCATTACACAAATTTAGACACAAATTATATGATTCACATGCAACAATTTTTTGTAAGGACAAGAAAGTTGTTTCGGACGTTACATAATTTTATTGTTAACACATAATTTACAAATGTCAACTAATTTTTTGACATATCAGCAAATTATGATTTCACAATCTTTTCACATGTTCAGAAAACTATTTTTAATATTTTATTAGGCTTTGAATATAAAGAAAGCATGAATAGGATGCTAAAAACTCATTTTTTAATGAATCATCTAAGCTTTCTGCAAATTGAAATATATTCAAATTATAATTTTGAAGCCACTCTATGTGATGAAATGCATTGCTGGATGGTTTAGTATATCCTAAATTGTAATTTATCGCAAAAAAATCACAACAAAAGTTACTTGTAAAAAATTTTGAGTCATTTTAACAGTATTTTCTGGTACGCTGTAAGCACGTTTCGGACGTTACATTATACTGTTAACATCTATTTTTAAACTCCATCCAGTTCAAATGAGGGGAAAAGATTGATGTAAGATGGAGTGATTTCCATTTTTCAACATTTCCTCTTAATGTTAACAGTGTTTTGCATTTGTATTTTATCAGTTTTTCATTTTTATGAAGGATATCCCAAATGATGTCATTAAACTTAAGTTTATTTGGTCAATTTAAAATATTTTTTCAGTAACGGTCACACACCTTAACTTTACCCAGTCTACAAAAAAAGAATATGTGGTGTAAATATTTCAAAAATACAACCAAGGTAAACCATTTTCTCAAAATTTACATGAAATATGGATTTTTACCTTAAAATAGGGGGACTATTAAACTTTAATTATATATATATATGTGTGGGACTACTTACAACTTTGAATTATTTAGCTGATTTTTTTAATGCTTAATCCTCACAATTTATCATGCCATTTTGTGAAATAGAATTGGAAACCAATCATTCTAACATTCTAACATGGAAATAAAAATAAGCTAAAGCCTCTCCAAATCCATCCATTCATTTATTATCTTCTTGTAGGGTGTAATACCCTATCAGCAAACTCTGTCAGCAAAAACTTAAAAAACACCACCAACAATAATTCCTAGAAAGTATACAAGAATAAAGCATTACAACTAAATTTTTGTAGATTTCCGTGAAGTTCTCTCACTTGCTCGTTTCGACTTTACCAAAATGTGAGCTACATGTACGCTTACTGTACTATTCAAATGCTTGCCCCGCCCATGCCTTGTGTATCAAATAAGTAGGATATTAGTACCCTTTCTAATGATTATTCAATTTTATTTGTAGAAACTATGAAAATGAAAATGGGTTCTTTATTCATGTTGTGTACCATTGTTAAAGTCAGACAAAGAAAAGATCCTGGACAAATCTACAATCTAAAAAAAAAAATGTTTATGGTACCAATAATGTTTCATAGCTTTCTAGAAAGCTTGATTTATGCTCTGAATACTTTGAATATCCTCATAGAATCCCCTGGTGAAGCAGTGTGTGATCTAATGACCTAGGTTGTCACATCTTTGACATCAGCAAGCTAGATTAGAGATGACCAAAAGTCATTACTATTCAAGTTCATACATCAGCCACCAAAAGACTAAGAAGCACAAGCTCTAAGTTCAGATCAGGACAAAGTTTGGATTATGATCTGATCGACATGTTAACATCATGTAACGTCCGAAACGAAACACTGCATACATTGTTTTTCATAACATGCTAAACAGAATATAAGTTTAAGTGAATTTTCTAAGAGGTTTCAGTGACTACAATTGCTATTAGGTTCATATCTTGCAAGTTTACATCACTTATACATTTTAAGTGCATGTAAGTACACCTTGGATTCCAAATTGAGTAGCTGATAGAGAAAACTATGTGCTAAACGACGCATTTGTGTAGATTACATTTTGCATAAATGTAATAAATTATTGATAGAGTATTTAACTGCCAACAAGTATTGTCACAGACCAATCATACCAAAAGAAAGGAAATAAAAAATGATGAAAACTGTAATGTTAACAGAATGTAACGTCCGAAACGTCAGGCGTGTTACAAATGGAAATCTTCAAATAATGCACCCGTTCCCAATTTTTTTTGTATGTATCTATCTTATATCATCACTTGTTTACATAAAATAAGTTTGACCCAAGGAAAGTACATTCTACTATATGAAATAAAAACTTTTAGTTGTCAAACCCCAAATTTAGGGCTATTTTTAAGTTTCAAGTGATGTAAAATCTATATTTTTCAAGATAGAAACTCAAAATTTTCCATGAATAATCTCTGAAGCACATTCCAAATGAATATTATATATCATTGATATAATTTGTAACAAATCAGTTTAATATCACATTTATAAGATATGCTATATTGTGGAGTAAAATTGTAAAACTCATAATGTTCATGTCTGTCCACTAAATATGGAGATAGATTAAGCTCCAAAATTTGCATTTCTCAAAAATATAAATAGTCTTGATACTCAAAATACATGTTTGAAGTGTGTAAACATAATTTCATTTTAACCCTCTTTGGGGACATATTTGGTATATGTTAAAAAAACCAAAGCCATATATGCTGTACGTTACGGAGTTTCTTTTTTTATTTGCTCTTTTCATGGTAGCTACGGTAGTAAAAAATCTGGCGGACTACAAATCGATGCACCGGATTTGCCAAAACGAATTTGGGATTCGATGTCTTTGATCGAACACCGGCTAACCAATCGATTCGACTCAGGCTTAATAAAGATATTCCAACACCCGGTATCGTCTCCTACTCATTTACACGGGGGCTGCCATTTTCTTGCTGATTTGGAGTTGTACATGAACCATTGAGAAATGTTCCAGTCAGGAAGATATTTTGAATCCAAATCCTAAATTGATTTTCTTCATTACCTAAAATCCCATATGTGACGGAAAATATAAAGTGGGTGTTTACATGTATTATAAAAATTAAATCTTTATAATGATACTTTTAAATTGTCTGGTTTTGCTTAACAAAAATCTATTTTCTTGGGTTTGCCAAACAGAGCAGAACATAATATATGCAGCATGCATTCTGACTTTTCAAGTCCATTATCCGAAAGCAGGTGAATGCATAGTTTGCCGCTATAGATGCTCAGGGAAGAAGCATCCATAAAATTTGAATTAATTTGCTCCGTCCCATACGTCCAGTATCGAGAAAATAGATTTCTATTAAGCGAATATCGATTTTCAACAGAAATATATAAGGAAATCTTCAGTTTAAAAATAAATTGACATATCTATTCTATATTTTTAATCTCAAATGGGTTTTTTATTTTGAAAAAGGCAATTGAGCATTTGGATTAAGAAAATCTTCTTGTACACATAAACAAAATGGCAGCCCCCATGTGCTGCTAGCAGACGATACATATTGCTAGCAGATGGTAAATTTTGCTCAGAAAAAATTGATTCGTATCGATCTCGTATATTTTGACGCGAAGCCATATAGTCTAACAAGTAGGAATAAATAACACCTTTGAACACTATCGTCTTTATTTTTGAGCGTAATTCTCCTTTAAAGGTAAGCCTGTATATTGGCTGTATTAAGCGTAAACTGTATTTTATGACATTAAAAAAAATAAAAACAAAACGAGGGGGGGTGAATGAAAAAATGATGCTACGTTTGCCCTGCTGGCATGTGCTTAGCAAACATAAAAGAGATCAGAGAGGATAATGTGAAGTACATTTAATCCACAATTCTCTTTCTAAGTTTGACAAGCATGAATTAGAGGTAAGCCTGACAGTGGTCTGTTAGCCTAGACAGTTGGACGTAAAGAACAAGGTGATGCAGCACTTGCTCTGCTTTCATTTTCTCCTGGGCCTGATTTCATAAAACTTGTTATCAATAACAATTGCAACAGATCTATGACAAATTAGCTCTCAGCCAATCAAATGCTTTGATTTCAGTAGCTTATAACAGTTATTGTGACTTGTTATTGATAACAAGTTTATGAAGCAGGGTCCTGGTTATATTTGTCAAGGTTCCAGTATTGGTGCTTGGGTTAGGTATGGTGATGGTCTAACGTTGACGTTAGTGATTCGACTAGTGATCAAAACTGACCATTAAGTAATTGTTACCAGACCATGTGTCTTACATACTGAGCTAAGTTAATCTTGAATTATGGTAAATAATGATGTAAATTTTAAGTTTTCAGCATCAAACCTTCAAATTATATACATGTACTTGATGTTTAAGTCTAGATATTAATAGTATCTGTCAAATGTTTTTTTTAGAAAATGTGTACTTGTTAAATCAAGCTTGAAGTCATGACCCACTTGCATAAGAATGAGAACAAAATATTTTTCTTATTTTTTGTAACTCACAACTATTTTAAATTTAGTTTATTTGTTTTGTTTGTACACAGAGTCGAAGGTCAGCAACAAGTTACTTAGCTGCTGCAAATGGATGGTCAGGAGAGAAAAGGAGAAAAGGTAGAAATGGAAAAAATTGTTTCAGCCTTATCTAATATAGCAATAACAGATGAAACAAGGTTTTTTGGGGAAGAACTAGTTTTAAAAATATGTATACATTTCATGCACTTACCATATCTTTTCCTGTGGTCCTGTTGAAAATATTTATTTCATTAGCATGCATAAGTATATTAACTTTGCAGTCGTGGTATCCCAAGCCGAGATGCAATAGAGCATTCATGCAATATAGTTATTGTGCAGGCATATGCTTTTTCCCCAACCACTAACTGCTTGAAGGAGCACATATCCATTTTTTGATTAGATTGAATCAAGTTTATGCTTAGGGGGATTGGGCTTTTAACTGTTTAGTATTTTATGAAAATCAAATACATATTTTAATACCAAAAAGAAATGAAGTACTGTAAGAACAGAAATTCCATGTGCTTGAAACTTTTGCGAGTGGTCGAGATTCGTGAAAGTTTCATGCTCATGCTGCCAAATAATCGAATCATAATCAAATCAATATAAAAAAATTGCAATTCATGAAAGTGTCTTGCTGCAAACTTGGCTGTCATTAGCAATTCCCAGAAGTTTTACATCGCAAATGTTTCTGGTTTTTACAGTCATACAGTTTACTGTTGTGATTTAGTTTCATAAACATGAAGTTGAAGCTAATCTTGAGTTTTGGTAATAAAATTGCATCTTGACAGAAATTGGTTTCAAGTTATCTGAATTGTTAATTATGAAGCAGTTGGGCAATGAATATCTAAGTAAAACTGTCGGCTATAAGCCATGATAGCTTATGGCAGGATTAACCCTCAAAGGGCCTGGTGGATTGGAGGAGGGGAGGGGGGGGGGGGGCAGGCAGAATCCACTCCCCTCCCCCCGGATGAGCGGCGCGATATGTTCGAGGATTACTTCATGACTTTTTTGGCCTGGATTCATCCCCCCTCCAGCTAAGAGAGCACCAAATTAACCAGGGCCCCGTTGCATAAAAATGTACCATTAATGGTAACTCTGCTATCAGTGGTAACTACCATAGTAACACTCAACAGCCAATCAAAATCAAGGTTTCCATGGCAGTTACCATTGATGGCAAGGTTACCGTTAATGGCAAGTTTTATGCAACGGGGGCCCTGGTCTGTTTAGGGTTGATTGTCCACGGATATACTGGAGAACTATTACTGTTAGTTTGGCTTCTTGCATCCTGTGTACCCACTGCTTAATATGTATTTTGTGTCTTCATTTCTCTACAGCTGCTAGACCTGCTAGATTTGCAGACGGTATTGGATCTGAAAATGCTGGAATAAATGGTCTACCCAAGCAAGACTCTGATGTAAGTTTGTACCCACTGAACATCTGTATTTTAGTGGATTTCTTTCTTATATGTTGTAGGTGAGTTACAATTATGACGCTTGTCACCATTGTGGTGGGTTTGGTAGCTTTCTTGGCTTTCTAATAGAACTGTTATTTGAAGGTTGATGTTTGTATGGTGGAATAGATTACATTGATGAGGTTTAGGGGTCACCATGTTTGTAAGTCCGAGAAGGACTGTTGGGTTGGAGAAGGACAGTGGAGCAACCAGTGAAGAGGAGATATAAAAGAACGAGAGAGAAAATAGCAGTATAAAGTATCTTTCATGAAAATGTGTTTGAATGCTGCATTCAGGGGGCATTTCATCAAGTGTCTTGTCAGTGATTTTTACCGACAAATTTGCTCTCAGCCAATCAGATGCAAGGATTTCAGTAGCTTATAACAGTTGTCGGTAAAAATCACTGACAAAACGCTTGATGAAATACTCCCCTGGGCCAGCGTTAGTGTTCAAAACTGATCGCAGAGCATTATTTGCCAGAGCATGTTTGTCATACTGCATTGTACATTCCGCTGCAGCAAATGAACTGATTTCCATTCACTTTGTTCTTGCGTCCATGTCATCCCCAGGGCCATGAAGATATATGTGCAGTATGTAGGCAGATTGGTGAGCTGTTGATGTGTGATACCTGTAACCTTGTCTACCATCTGAACTGCCTGGATCCGCCCCTCTCGGCCGTACCTCCAGGGGCATGGAGCTGCCCGCAGTGCAAGGTAGGACTATATCAGGTCCCCGTTTCATAAAACCTGTTGTCAATAACAAGTTGCAATAACTGTTATAACCTACTGAAATCCTTGCAACTGATTGGCTGAGAGCAAATTTGTCATGGAATCGAGACAGTTGTTCCTAATAACAAGCTTATGAAACAGGGCCCTGGTACTTTTCCAGGAGACGGGGCTCGATAAAAAACAATGGTCCAGGTACAAGCGATGCTCCAAAGTTGAGATAGGCTCCTTAAAGTTTTGAAGATTGTTTAATTCTAAGCTAAACTTCCAGGTAAAGCATACTATTAATAGTCACAGGTTATTTAGGACTTTTCCCACTAGAGACAAAGAACTTTGAGATGTTTCCGATAGGCTAGGCATTTCATTTAAAACATACCATTTTTGAAGCAGTGACAGTTTGTGTTCTCTGATTGTGTAGAGTCTCAAGATAGGTATGTCTTCAATCCATTTGAAATGTTCTACTGTTAGGGATGTTGTCAGTTGAAGAAGGAGCCAGTTTTAAACCGTGGAATATCTCTTACCTCTCATTTCTTCCCTGAATGACAACAGTTAAAAGGGAAAGACAAGCCAGAGAATTGGCAGGGCACCTTGGCTGTAGTTCATGCCTTTCTCTCTCACAAACAGACGATGGAAGAGGAAAAGAAGAAGCTTGGCCGTCGAGCAGCGGAGCTACGCATGCAGAGGGTCCAGCTGGAGGAGAAGGCAAAACATCTCAATGATGCAATCACGGTAAGGCCAGACACTTTTCTGTCTTCTTTTTCTTTTTCTTCTTCTTCTCTTCCTTTTCTTCTGAAAAACCATGAGAAGTATATGAATGAAACTTTGAGATCGCTCATAATATGGGCAATCTCCAAAAGGCAATGTGGTCATGATGTGTGATGCCATAGAACTCTCTGTTCCCACCTTATGCAGAGCAAGCCCAGCAAATCAATCCTTGATGACGTCTTTCTGCAAGACAGAAGCAAGAATTACCCAACTCAAAGACTTATTCTCTAGAACATTTAAAATCAATTGTAGGACATTTTGTGCCCCTCTGTGCACCCAATGCAGTCACATTTTCATACTGTATTTGCTTCCATCTTTCACAGAAACAAAGCAAAGCAAATGAATCCTTGATGACGTCCTTCCGCAAGACGGAGGCAACGATCACCCAACTCAAAGACTTCCTATCAAGCTTTCAGGTCAAGACGGAACCCAAGACAGAAAGCCAATAACATCAAGTCTATCAAAATAAATTTGTATGAGTTTTATATTGTTTTCTAGTAATATATATTATGACGTCTGACTTTTTTTACAACTCGGATGGAATCGCAACTTTGAAATGCTTTATGGAGCTGTGCTTTTGAGTATGTTCAGTTTAATGACTCCAGGGGGAGCGTTTCATCAAGCATTTTGTCAGTGATTTATACCAACAACTGTTGTAAGCTACTGAAATCCTTGCATCTGATTGGCTGAGAGCAAATTTGTCAGTAAAAATCACTGCCAAGACACTTCGATGAAACGCCCCCCTGGGCCCATAAGCTACTGAAATCCTTGCATCTGATTGGCTGGGAGCAAATTCGTCAGTAAAAAATCACTGACAAGAGACTTGATGAAACGCTCCCCAGATTCAAAGATATTAAAGAGTCAGTCAAAGATGTGCTTTGCTATTAGATTAAAGATGGAAGTTGAGTACTGGTCATGCACTCTGAAAGAAACTTGTCTGGAAGGTACTGTGATGTCTCCCACGCTGGAATAAAAGAAGAAGAAAGCTAACAAATTGTTTACATCTTAACCGGCCATAACTTGACATTCTCTTTACATACCACCCAAAATAACATGAAGCCAGTACCTCGCAGGTCAAAATACCACAGTAACAAATATCATAATGCTTTGAGCCTCACCTGTCTTTGCCCATTGTCAATGTCTGGCTGTAGCATGAACATCTACAGTACAGGGTCCGTTAGGTGCAATCTACAGTTATAGCCCCTACCCTATGTTAAGCCCACGGCACATTATATGATTGGTCTGTGATCTGATAGTCGGAAGAAAATATAATAGTGTTTGATATAAACATTTTTAAACACATAAACTATTTTTGAGTGAGGTTCTGAATAATCATATAGATAGTAAAATCAAAAATATGCATATTGCGAGCCTTCTGTTCTGAGGAAAGGCGAAATCTGCTCCGAGTCGTAGTGAGGAGTCCTACGATTGTCTACCATTTGAAACCGATTTGGCCCTTATTCCAGGTTCAACCCTTACTGTACTAGGCTATTTCAAGCTCCTCTCTGACTTTTTTTTTGGGGGGGGGGCCTTTGAAGGGCATTAAGAACAATATTACATAAGAACAAAATTGAAATTGATTATGTATTTTATTGTTTTATAAATTTGTTATGTATTTCTTTGTTTTTCAACTTTTTTGTTAAGTCTGCTATTTCACAGTGTTATATGAACCAATATTCAGTCAGAATAGACAATGATAATTACAGTTTAAAGAAGAAATTATAGGAGAAAAAGGAGGAACGTGAGGAAATGCAGTTTCCCAAAACTCAGAAATTCTCAGGATAACATGAGGTCATAAAAGGTCATATGACTCAGTAACGTTGTGACCGTTTTTTGTAAACTTGGTGTCAAAAGATGCGAAAGACTTGAAAGAAAAAAGTCAGAAAGTTGCATGGCGTAAAATGCAGCGGTATGAAATGCGGGGCGAAATTTGTCCCGGGGGGGGGGGGGGGGGGGGGGTCTCCCGGCCCCCTGCCCTCCCCCCCCCCCCCCCCCCCCAGTAAGGGATAAGGGTGACAATGCACCCAAACCCTATGTTTAGTATTCATGCTATTGTTCAGAACCTGCATCGGTAGATTTTATGTGTTAAAATGTCCATTAATGCCCATATTTAATGCTTTTGCGATTTATTTCCAAAATCGGATCACAGTCGATCGTATAGTGTGTGGTGGCCTGGTGGGCTTTACTTGTTAAGACTGACAATGGTTTGTACCTGGTAACTAATAGGACACTATGGCATACTTACTGTTTTGATATCCAAGTTTTGTTGATTCTGGACTATACCAATTCGAGGGTCATAATTACCAATACCTTTTGAAAATCTTAAGCACTGCCTAAATTAAAGCAATATTGTTCAACACAGTCACCTCAGCGCCCTCTATTGAGGTCTATGTAGTTACTAAGCACGGAAGTTGCATGTATGTTTAGGTTTCTTTTATCAGAAGGAAGAAGGAGAAATTAGAAATGAACTTGTTAAAAGAGGCTTTGGGTAGAAAAATGCAAGTCGCAATTAAACAGTGCTTGTACAACTCTACTTCTGAATAATGCTTCCCTACACATTTACATGCGTGTATGGCGTGTATGTCGTGTATATATGTGATTGTTGCTGTTGCAGGTTGAACCTTAATAAAAGATTTTTATACTCCTAAAGGGAAGTGCAGTATATATTTTGTCACATGGGAACAGAACCCCACTAGAGAACGGTCACTTTTGAAAGTGTATCCCTCGTAGTAGATCATTGCATTGTGTACATATGCATGAAGCACATACATGTGAACCCAACTTATTTTGTTCACAGCATGAATGGATGTAGCCTGGGGAGCGTTTCGTGAAAGGAAGTTGTCTGATATTTTATCCGACAACTGTTATAAGCTATTGAAATCCTTGCATCTGATTAGCTGAGAGCAAATTTATCCGACAACTGTTATAAGCCACTGAAATCCTTGCATCTGATTGGCTGAGAGCAAATTTGTTCGATAAAATATCTGACAAGTCCTTTCATGAATTACCCCCCTGATCTCTTTATTTTCTTCTTCTTTGGTTAGTTAAGGGTTGCTGTGATGTGTTTACTTTCTGTTGTCATCAGTGTTTCTTCTTTAAATAGAGATGGGTTATGTTGAATGTCGGCAGCCTCAATCTGCTGATATACATGTACATTACATGTAGATGTATTGCTACGAAGGATTTGAAGACCCCATAGTTTGGAGCATAAGAATCTAGAAGTACAGTCAACCTCGCTAAGTCGACGTCGCATGTGTCGAATAGTCGCTCAAGTCGATGAAAATAAAAAGGTCCCAATTTATCCTCATAGACTTAGTGTGTTAATCCTTCGTACAATTTGATTTTTGTACCTGTAGGTCGAATATTCGCCTAAATCGATCAAATTCTCAGAACAATACCATGAAAATTCATTAAATTTACACTGCACAAGTCGAACTAGACGGCGATATGACATCAATCATTGTCGAAATTGCCACACGCCAATTTTGTGTACAAAAATTCCCTTGCTGGCACGATCTCTGCGTCCTCTCTAGCGCACTCTCTTGCGCTCTCACGTGAAGAACAAAATGTCACGTGTTAGTCATGTTTGCCTTCACGGCCATGTGCATATAAAAGGATGTAAGGGAGGATTTAATACATTGAAATTAATCACTGGACGTGTCTGGTTTTATTCTTTATTGTCCAACTTCCGCACAAGTCGAAAATCGCCTACATGTACATGTATGTCGACGCATTTCACTCAGTCCTGTCATGATCGACTTAGCCGAGTTTGACTGTATTATTAATTTTCCATGTCCCTCATACTTTCTCAGATATTCAGCTCAAGTTTGCCTCTTTACAAAGCTAAAGAGAAAAGAAACCCTGTAATTTAGAATTATAATTTTTTTTTGTACACAATTTGTTTTGCCACACCAATTTTCTTGCCCTCAGCCAATTTTCATTGAAGAATCAGTATTATGTTTTGTTGAATACAAACATCTTTGCATTGTTGTTTTTTCAGGTGAAATTTTTTTTTTTAAATCTAAGAGTAAGAGTTGGTAATTTCATATCTTTTTTTTTTTATACCCTAACCGTATAATATACAAGAGTTATGCTGAAAAGCAATCAATTTGATTTTGATTTTTTTGTTACTATTATTTGGTTTTTATTGGTTTTTGTTTGTTAGGCCAGGTATACCAACAAAAAGTGACTGCTTTATACTGCCCCAATGTATTTGTCAGGTAACATTTTCATAAGACAGACATCATTTTTTTTTTTTGTTGCTTGTTTGTTTCTTTGTTGCTTATAGGAGATTGTCTTGTCACTTTCTTGTACAAGTTCTGCATTGCATTATCAACCAATCAGGATTTTGGACTTGTGTTTAAATTTTTGAGTTGCGTTTAATCGCAACTTTTTATGCAAGAGGGCCCTGAATTTCCAACATAACAGCTGCATGTGAAGTATCCAATGGCATTCTTGTCAGCTTGCAAAGAGCTGCAAGAGGTACCATTGGACTAATGTTCATGTGGAGAGGGACACCAAGAACAGCTTCATGTATGTCCGTTCACCAATTCACATTTCTGTATGCATAGCTTAAGTTTACCAACCACCTTAAAAAAGATTTTTTGTGTACAGCTAGAATGTTTAAAGTTAACCTCAAAGCGCTTTACCTGACCTTTGATGGGTTAAGGAGTATGAAGAAAATAAAGACAAACATACAACCTCGTGCGCAACCCAACTCCAACTTTTGTTCCGCGGACCTTATTTTGTATGAGCACGTACGGGTGCGTCGATCAGTCTACTTGCAATTTGCTGTAATGTTTATTTAGAGAGTATTTCAACTTGCAATATTTCTTGATAGAATTAATATTTAAAGCTCATACTTGGATTATTGTGTGGAAACATGGAACCCCTAAAATATAAAGAAAAAGTTTTGTTGGTGGTTGGTACCCTTTAACCCTTTCAGGACAGGAATTATATAAGGGCTAAATTGATCACATTTTGTTCTTCAAATTGGCAATAATAATATTTGTCTTTTAACGCTACATGGTTCTAATAAATTGTAATGTCTTAGAAAGCAACATACATGGTCAGGAACTTTGTCGAAAAGTTGAAAAAATTGCCAATTTTGATGAAAAACAATGATTTTGAACCACTCAATGTGTTGTCAATTTAAGGATTTTAAAGCTTATGCTCCTTTTTGAAATTCCTGGCATCAAACGCAATATGGTCATGCAACGAAAATCAAGTTATTGAACCAAACCACAAAATGTGGTCAATTGTCTCGAAAGGGTTAATGGCAGATAGTATTCTGACTCTCCATTATGAATAGGCAGACAAATTATTGCCATTCCTTACAATCAATCGAGTATGCTATTTTAAGAATTATTGAAGAGAAGGAAGGGTAATCATACTTTGAAACTGACACATTTCAGGCATTCTTCCTGATTCTTTTAGTGTTTTTGAAGGCATTTAATTAACATGATGTAAAATGTTCACTTTTGCAGCAAGTCACATCAAGATCGTTGATAAAAATGAAATTTTGATGAAAAATGATACTCTTTAAGTATAAAGTATCTAGAGTTTAAATTTAAAAATTGTGAATTATTCAGTAAACATGCTGAATGTATTTAAGATGTACCATTGAAAAAAACAGTATCTGAAAAACTAATGTGGTCCTAAACTTTGATTTTGTTTTTTTCCAAAGGCGAGTATATATACATAATGAAAATGTTATGGGATGTGCAATATGGCCATGAATTTGGATGCCCCCTCCAATTATACTTCCACCACCAATAATGGTACTACATAAAAATAGTTACTTATAGTGGTAACTTAATATTCCAAGGATGGGAATCAACAACCTTTCAATCGACTTGCAAATCTGCTAGTAAGAAAGAAAAAAAAAATTGCAGAAAAATTGAAGTATCGATGCCGTATGTTTTGGATTCTGTGTACATGTATTAATTCTGTGATCTCATTTTGATACGAGAAATAATTTCATTATTGTGTGCATGTAAGGTATAAGATGCGACTCGGCAGCATGCAGATGTTCACAGGTCATGAATATGTATGAGTTTAGCTTGATTTCTTGAAATTGTCACCTTTCTGTTTCTATTTTTTATTTTATTTTATAAGTTACATGTAATTCTACCTGTGATTTTCTTAAAACTTTTGGTGACGAAAGTGGTGTAAGACATCAAGAAAAAAATGATGTTAAAGGTGTACAAAATCTGATTTTCTTTTCATTTCTGGATCATTTCTATATCATTTTTTTTGTTATTGTCTATCCAGATTTATTTTATATTTTATTTTGATCATACTTGTGTTTTGCAAATCAGGACTGTATTCTGCTACATGGATTGAAGTACTTATTATTTTCAGGTAAAGCTATTTTTTTTCTGCTACAGGTACTTGTTATGACATGCATTGTACGTGAATGATACAAATCAAGTCAAAGATATCCACAGGTTTGTTGTGTTTGACAGCTGCACACATTTATATTAACCCTTTCAGGACAGGAATTATTTAAGGGCTAAATTGATCACATTTTGTTCTTCAAATTGGCAACAATATTTTTCTCTAAGTACTACATGGTTCTAATAAAATGTAATGTCTTTGAAAACAATATACATGGCTAGGAATTTGTCGAAAAGTTGAAAAAAACTGCCAATTTTGCTAAAACGATTTGAAACTCAATTTGTTGCCATTTCAAGGATTTGAAAGCTTATTCCCATTTATAAAATTCCTGGCATCAAACACGATATGGTCATGCAACAAAAATGGACATAATGTGTGCAGAAATTTCTGCTCTTTCTACTCCTGCATCTGGTATATTTTTAGAGCTCTGAATCAGAAGTTATTGAGCAAAGCTACAAAATGTGGTCAGTTGTCTCAAAAGGGTTAAAATGTTGTCAAGGTCACATGAAAGTTATGTCCTACTTTTGTGAAGGTCGCATACAAAGTGATATTGCCATATCCTGTTATCTGTCAAAGTTATTGCAAGGAGATATTGGCAATTTGGCATGTCTTTTTCTCTGTCGAGGTCATTTGCAAAGTGACATTGGCATGTCTATTTCTGTCAAGGTCACATTGGCAATTCACCATGTCCTGGTTCTCTTTCAAAATCATTTGCAAGGTCATTTTTTTTTGTCAAGGTCCTTTGCACGGTGATTGGCAATTTTGACTTTTTTTTTTCTCTGTGTAGGTCATTTGCCAGGTGATATTGACCTGCCCTATATTTGCTTGTCATCTTTTTGTCCAGGTCACATAGTTTTGCGTGTCATATTTCTGTAAGGTCACGCATGTGTCATCTACATGCACTATTCTCTGTGAAGGTCATATGAAAGGTGTTATGGGCAGGTACGGAATATGTCAAGGTCATTTACAAGGTGAAATTGCGGTGTCCTATTTATGTCAATTTTTTCTTGCAAGGTGACTGACTATCCTCTGGTTAGGTCATACACAAGAAATGCTTTTAAAGTGCAAAACTATACCACCTGCTCATAAAAACTGCTTGCCCTGTCTCCCATGAGTGGTCTACCTCTTTTCACTGTGCCAACCCATGAATTCCTTTCATGGCCTTTGCAGTCTGTTGGCACTTTAATCATTGGAACGTGTTGTGTTTCGTGTCAAGTCCTGAAGATTTTGTGACTTTTAAGATCATCCACATTAGGTCAATTGTTACTACAACTCGAAGCGCTTATTCTGATTTATTGTATTATATTGGCATTGATATTGACATTCACAGGCCCTGAACACATATCTATGCTAACCTGAAAAACTCATTTTTCCCCCCAATTTTGCACATTGCAAAAAGAGCTCCTTTTACTCTTGTCTTGGATACACACATTGCTTTTATATGCATAAGTGTATATAATGTGACTTTAGAATCTTCCAAACTTTTCTAGAAAATTGGACTAATATTTCCCAATTTCTCCAGATAAGACAAGAAATAGAGATAGAACTATAACATTTTCTATGTCGATGCATTTTTTTTATACAAAACATTGTACATTCATATATGATACTATTATATGTGTACTTGTATGTGTGTAGTCTCTTTTGGTATTGTATGCATACAATGTTTTCCATTTTTGGGAGGTTGTTGAGTTTTCAGTGCCTTTTATACTTTTGGAGGATTCTGCATAATTATGTAGCGTAGTACGTGCATTCTACATAGAGTACTGTACAGTCTTCTTGTCCAACGTAAAGTGTGTATTTATTATTATTGTTCACATAGGTACTTGTACACTTTCAGATATCTGTTAGTTTGCAATAATTGATAATAAAGTTGATAGTTGTTTTTTTTTTCAACTTGGAATTGATATCATTGTGTTTCATTGTGATTGCATATTTGATAGTACATGTATATTGTCATAACTTTAGAGGGGAAGTCCACCCTCGCATCAAGTTGAAAGCATTTTTTTTTTTTGATTAAAGAAACTGGTCGAAATGAATTTTTAAAAAGTAGGCCTAAATAAATGGGGAAAAATTTAAAAATAGGAATTTTCTGGTCTTGAACTACAATATATGCAGGAGATGATCCAGAAGGGGCACAAATCGAAGAAATTTTTCTGGCAAGTGAGGAGGGAGGGGTGGAGTACATCTGATTTTTGGGGTGTGTTTTCCTCCGAAATTCTTGGGGGGGGGGGGGGGGGTAGCAGGGTAATTTTCATTTTATGGGGGTACGTTTTCCTGGGGTGTAATTTGTCTTAGAGGGTTAATTGTCCGGGGTAGTTGTCCTAGAATCGTATTACTTGTATTCTATAAATTCCTACTTTAAAAAGAAGTAGTTTTTGTCCAGGGTGCATAGCTCCTTTGACCGAATCGTTTATTCATTTTTAAGAAAAAAATGAAGGGGGGGGGGGGTGAGTGAGGGCGAGAAATATGAAGGGAAGGGGGCCACAGTTGCATTAAAACTTAACAGCGGTAACTTTGCCATCAATGGTAACTCCCATGGAAACCTTGCTTTTCATTCCCTGTTGAGTGATGTTATATGGTAGTTACCAATACCATTGATAGCAGGGTAGCCATTAATGGTAAGTTTTATGCAACGGGGCCCTGAAAGGAAGTATTTATTGTAATGACTGAGAAACAGAGAGAGACGACCCAAGTCCACCACCCCCCCCCCCCCCCCCCCCCCTGCGCCTGCAGTATGCCAGTGACCCATAGACGCATGTTGTATTCACAGTGTCATAGCATGGCTCCATCATTTCAACTGGTAAGGGGGGGGGGGGGGGGGGGGCTTGTCTTATTAGGTGGATTAAATGCGAATGGAGAAGGCCACCACATAGTTAAAGGGATACTCCGGCCTGAAATTAATATGAATTGAATAAATAGAGTAAGATTAAACAAACAAATCACTGCAAATTTCATCGAAATCGGATGAAAAATAATGAAGTTATGGAATATTTAAGTTTTGCATTATTTTGGTAAAACAGTTATATGCACGTCATCATGAATATGCAGTGAGTGAGCTGATGATGTCATATCCCCACCTTTTCTTTTGTATTTTATTATATGAAATTGCAATTATTCAAATTTTCTGCTCCAAGCCTATAACTGAAAGGACTGACTCCTTATTTAATGTGTAAGTTCATCATTGCTGTAACTTATTTTGTTACAAGGGAGATATTTTTTATAGACATGTATGAAAAAATGAAATAATTAAGATTTCATATAATATAGTTTAAAAAGGAAAGTGGGGACGTGACATCATCAGCTCACTCATTACATATTCATGATGACATGCATAGAACTGTTTCCCAAAATAATTCAAAACTTAAAAATTCAATAACTTTGTTATTTTTTATCGGATTTCGATGAAATTTTCAGTGTTTTGCTTGTTTAATTTTACTCTATTCATTCAATTAATATTATTTTCAGGCCGGAGTACCCCTTTAAGTATGATGCAAATCATTTTCATCTACGGATTGTACCGTTCCTTTACCTCTTCTCCATTAAAGAGGATATCCAACCTGGGCACCGTTTCAGAAAACTTATCAATAACAACTTCCCCATTTCCACAAATTTGCTCTATTGCAACAATTTCAGTAGCTTTTAACAATTATCGTAACTTCTTATAATTATATAACAACGAGTTTCATGAAAGAGTGCCTTGGTATTTTGAGAATTTATTTCGGGACAGGCTCCGGGCCTATTACAACTTTGTTTTTAATTTTTATTTCTTATCAGACATTGCTTAAAGCAGGGAGATATATGCTCAAACTTTCACTTATCTGAATTGAAAGTTAGAGCATATTTTCCTGCTTTAAGCAAAGTCTGATAAGAAATAAAAATTAAAAACAAAGTTGTAATAGGCCCGGAGCCTGTCCCGAAATAGTCACCTCCTTTTACAAATAAGATTTGACCCCTTAAAGACCTCAGCCTGACCGAATTTTGAAATATACCCTTTATTCATCCACGGGGAGCTATATATTTTCTGAACAAATTGAAACCAACTTCATGAGATTCCGTTTCTTGTGGAATGAGTAACAGCGTCCCGAATGTTGAGCCCCGGTGGTTTTTCTGACGAGGGCCCCGTCTCTGAGGAACGCTACTTTGCGGGGGGTGAAAATTTGATGACGACATATCGTGTAGACGCACTCGGAGCTGTATACATGACATGTCGTCACACGTCTAGCGACCCCCTGCAGTTTCCTCTGTTGTTACGCCATAGGGAGGGGGCGGACCAAAAAAAATTATCTTTTTTATTTTTTATGGATAAACGGAGACGAAAATTTATGAATACCCAGGGTAATTATATTCTTTGTTTACTAAGCTTTACGTCAATATATGGTTGTTTTGGGTCAGGCTGAGGTCTTTAAAGTTTTTCAGACCATCCTCGTCATTCACATCCACCACGAGCCAGTTGGGAGGCAGTTTGAGCCACTACACGCCACTAGGCACCTTATTGGCGACACTAGGCGCCACAGCAAATTGCATTGGCGTAAACTGGCACCAACTGGCGCCGGCCCAGTGGACTCCTCGCAATAGAAAGCGTGCAAGATAATTTGTGTAATTAACACATGAATGGTAGATTTCAGCATGGCAGCATGGCCCAGATCAACAAGAGTCTTGTCAAACAGGCGCGGATGGACAATGGGTGTGTTTACATAATCCTGACATTATCATTTGACTTTTGAGAAAGCAATACAACTTTCACAATCTAATGACTTATGATTGAAACAATCATTAAACAACACCAACTTGGCACCCAAGAAAGTTAAAATAATCCAGATTGTACTATATAAATTTGACACTTTGAATGAGACACTTTAATACCAAAATGGGTTTTCTCTACACCCAGAGCATTTTGGGTAGTAATTAAAGCTTGGTTTAGGGAAAGTTTGGTTGGGGGGGGGGGGGGGGGGGGGGGGGGTTCAGGGGCATATGCAGTGGCGTAGATACGCACACACTTTTTATTGTTAGTGAGGGATGATGAATAGATCACCCCCCTCCCCCCAACAATGGATGATTATGCGTGGCTACGCCCGTGGGCGTGTTGCACCCACTTCCCGATGGAAATTTTTGTCACTTTTTTATATTTTTGTAATGTACATGCATACCTCTTCCGTCTGACAAAATTTGGTCCAAAAATATGGGCATTAAGGGGAAAAATTTGCCCCAGTTTTTAGGTGATGTCTGCGGCAACCCATCCCGATGGAAAATTTTCTCAGTTTTGGAGTTTTGGTGATATAGAGTCAGTCATACACCTTCCTTCTGACAAAGTTTGGCGCATATGTTAGATGGGTTGAAATCGATCGGACTTTGGGGCCGGGGGGCGGGTGGGGCTCTGGGGGCCAAACCCGGCGGCTTCGTTCGAGCTGACAAGATTTTGTGAATGACATTGATGGTCTTAGTAACTTTAAGGGGTCAAATCTCATATGTGAAATGGGGAGGACTATTTCGTATTTCGGAACAGGCTTCCAGACTATAATCTAATAAACACAAATTGGCAACTCCGTGACGTGTATTGCGAGGTCTTCTCTCATTTTTCTCTGTACGGAAAATTTTATTAATATTCATTTTCTCAAGTTGTCAATGAACTAATACATCTGTTTCATACATACGTGTAAAAAACCCTCTATGTACAATGATGTATAAAGTGTACATGTATGATTAAATATTGCAGGGCGAATGGAAATTGACTTATAGCTAGGTATGTCACGGAGTTGCCTGTTTGTGTTGGATTGATAACTTGAGAAATTCGTAAATTTCTTATTCATTTTCCCCTTAACTACTTCTCCCCTGCTCTCTCTCTCTCTCTCTCTCTCTCTCTCTCTCCATATTCCTTTCCACTCCCTGACTTCTTCTCTTCTTTTTTTTAAATCTCCAATTGCTTCATTTCATATGAATCAATAATTAGTTGTCACATTCTTTACAATTATCATCTAGAGACACACGACTATGATTATCTTTTATTTTATTGCAACACGAGCATGTAAAACCTGGTTACATCATGGAATAGATACAGTTACACTGATTATAGCAGCCTGAAATATAAATTGCATTGGAAAGATAAGATAAAAATACATAAATATTTGTACAAAAAAAACATTTATGTATACTGTTATTAACTTACAACAGCTTTGCATCTAAATTATGAAACTCCACAAAATATTTCAACCAGTATACGTTAAATAGTTATAAGATAAAAGCCCAAAATGGCAGTTAAAATACATGATTATTGTTCTTCTATAACTTATATTTTATAAAGTCAGTTGAAAATAAAATGCTTCAAGAATTATTGCAGAGTTTCAAAAAAAGGATGATTTCACTTCTATTTTTTTTCCCAGTGACGTCTATTCGACAATAAAAGCCCAAAATGGCAGTGAAAATACAAGATTATTGTTCTTTTAACTTATATTTTCTAAAAAGTTTCGGAAAATGTTGTTACCTCACCAAAATGCATAAATAGTGCCTTTAAACATGTTGAACAATCAAAATAATATGAATGAATATATACAGGAAAGATATTTTAATAGGCTTTATTCTTATAGGCTCGATGAACTTGATGACGTAATCGAAATGTCGCCTCAGTCACATGAGCCGGGCTTTAAATCGATCACAAAATGATAGGCCTACCGGGTAACAGATAAGTAAATAATTGCAATGATTATAATTATCCAGAATAATAAAGGGCTATCTAAAATAATCACCATCGTACAACACCGAATCCAACCCAAACCCTCAAATATAATATCCCGGCTCACTAAGCCCGGCTGCGCGTTTACGTTTTACAACCTAGCCTAGGCATATTTTCCAAATATTGCAACGAAACGGCTCGACCTCACTCTAAGTACTGACTGTGGCGTTGGATCGAATGCGTATATATTCCGTTTTGTCACCTGTACACTCCACTGATATAGGCAGCTACGCATTGAAGCACAGATATTTGACAGACGTGTGTATTTGACAGACGTGTGTATTTGACAAATGAAGCGTGATGAGGGGATGAGATAAACGAACAAGGGCACATTCACATTTATGCAGGGGGAAGGGGGAAGGGGGAAGGGAAGGGGGAAGGAGGAAGGGGGAAGGGGGAAGGAGGAAGGGGGAAGGGGGAAGGGGGGAGGGGGAAGGGGGAAGGGGGGAGGGGGAAGGGGGAAGGGGGAAGGGGGGAGGGGGAAGGGGGAAGGGGGGAGGGGGAAGGGGAAGGGGGGAGGGGGAAGGGGGAAGGGGGAAGGGGGTCCCTTACAAAAAAAACTGTATGGTAGATGTATGGTATGGTTCTATGGTATATGGTATTTCTATGGTACAGCTCTATGGTAGAAGCATTTTCTATGGTATACCATACGGTGTAGATATGTGGCAAGTGGTATGTATATGGTAGATCTCTATGGTAAATGCTTGTTCTATGGTATACCATATCATTAGATATACGGCGTGTGGTATTTATATGGTACATCTATATGGTAGATGCCTGTTCTATGGTATACCATACGGTGTAGATATGTGGCAAGTGGTATGTATATGGTAGATCTCTATGGTAAATGCTTGTTCTATGGTATACCATATCATTAGATATATGGTGTGTGGTATTTATATGGTACATCTATATGGTAGATGCCTGTTCTATGGTAAATTATATGACGTAGATATATGGTGAATGGTATGTATGGTACATGTATATCTCTATTTATTTGTAAAATCTTGCATGTGTGGTATGAAAGGTGGTTATATGGTAAATACCATATATATATATGGTAGTTATGTGGTTTGATTATGGTAGATTGGTGGTAATTGTATGGTATTATCTATGGTAGATGTATGGTAGTGATATGGTTTGATTATGGTAAATGAGTGGTAATTGTATGGTATTACCTATGGTAGATGTGTGGTATTTTCTATAGGGTAGATTATGTATATGGTACATCACTATGGTAAATGCTTGTTCTATGGTATACCATATCATTAGATATATCGCGTATAAATATGGTACATCTATATGGTAGATGCCTGTCATAAATAAATTTATTCAATTTGTCTCCAACGGCCCACAAGGGGGTGACACACGCTACTGCTGTGTGATAAGGTTGCCCGGGTGCTGTGAAAAAAATCACAGGCGGAACCGGGCGGGATTCGAACCCGCGACCTCTGGATTACCAGACCAGTGTCATAACCACTAGACCACCGGAGTGCCCTGAGTGATCAGGTTCAAACTATCCCAATATGGGGGACTATCAAGTCAAAGGTATTGAATTAATCCGTCGGGTGATATAATGTCATAAATAAATTTATTCAATTTGTCTCCAACGGCCCACAAGGGGGTGACACACGCTACTGCTGTGTGATAAGGTTGCCCGGGTGCTGTGAAAAAAATCACAGGCGGAACCGGGCGGGATTCGAACCCGCGACCTCTGGATTACTAGACCAGTGTCATAACCACTAGACCACCGGAGTGCCCTGAGTGATCAGGTTCAAACTATCCCAATATGGGAGACTATCAAGTCAAAGGTATTGAATTAATCCGTCGGGTGATATAATGTCATAAATAAATTTATGCCTGTTCTATGGTAAATTATATGATGTAGATATATGTATATGGTACATCTCTATGGTAAATGCTTGTTCTATGGTATACCATATCATTAGATATATGGCGTATGGTATTTGTATGGTACATCTATATGGTAGATGCCTGTTCTATGGTAAATTATATGATGCAGATATATGGTGAATGGTTTGTATATATGGTATATCTCTATGGTAAATGATTGTTCTATGGTATGCCATATCAGGGGCGGATCCAGGATTTAGTAAAAGAGGGGGCACAAAAATGAAAGTTTGTGAAAAGGTAGACCCGTATTTTTTGGGTCTCGCCAGCTTCTCGAAAAGTCGCTCAGTGGGGGGGGGGGGGGGGGGGGGGGTAGGGACGAAAATTTTTTTTTCGCCAAACCTTCAAAAATCGCTTAGTAAGGGGGTTCTGGGGTCCAGTTCCCCTCCAGAATTCCCTGACAAGCAAAAAAAAAAAAAAAAAAAAAGTCTTCACTCTAAAAGGGGGGGCACAATCGCGAAAATGGCGGGTCGTCTATGGTAAAAATTCATACTTCTCTTCCAAAAGGGGGGCACGGGCCGGCTGTGCCCCCCCTGGATCCGCCAATGTGCCATATAATTAGATATATTGTATGGGGGGGGGGGGGGGGGCTGGGGCCCGCACCCCCAATATTTTTGCCTCGTACATGTGTGCAGATCCCGGGGTGCAGATTCGGCGGAAGTTTTGCTAACTGAATTTCCCAAAAGTGGTTTCTATGGTGGTTTGCCATGGTTAGGTTTTTTTTTTTCCTAGTTATTTTTTTTTTCACCGGGAATAAAGAAAATGTTAATGCCGACGACAATGGTCTTTTGGGGTGGGGGGATGTTGTCAACAATATTTTCGCCAAATATGTTCCCTTCTTTGGGCCCCACCAATCTGCAAAACGTTCCGCCGACTATTTATAAAAAAGATAGTTTATGAGAACAGACAAAGAGAATGAGAAATGAGTGCGAGGGGCACACACAGAGATGGAGAGAGAGAGAGAAAGAGAGAGGGGGGTGCTAGAATTGTGACTGTAAACTTAACGCAACATGAATGCAGACCTGATTCAGTTTATGAGTGTTGAATTACAAATTTATGATGCAAATTAACTTATTGAGATAGCTATATTGGTTTTTTAAAATACTGCTTTATAATATTTGCATTGTGTAGCTCAAAATTAATATGATGTAAGAAAAATAAATTCCGCTGCTGAGTATGTTACTGAACATTACAGAGAACAGGGTCTGAAAACAGAGACTACTAGTACTGACCACTCACAGCAGCGGAGCGTGAGTGTAGTACTGGACAAGCACGCTTTCAAATTTGGTGGTTAAGGAATTGAGATGAGCTTCGCAATATAGGCCGAGGAATCTTGGATAATTCCAGATGAATTTGAAACAGAGGTAAGAAATTATATTTATATTAACTTAATATATATTTACCTTAACAAAATCAATCTCACTAATCCGCTCAGTGCAACTATGAGGTGTGAAACATGGATCATATCAAGAGCTGAAGAAAGGCAGAATTGGTTGTCTGAACCAGCTTAGTACCACCTGCTCATCTCGCTGTGTTTGATATACGGTACATGAACATGTATACATGTATTAAATTTCCAAATTAATACTATTTTCTGCTGTAGATTCCTCTGCACTTTGTTGTTTTAAGAAACTTGATATTTTTAACAGAAGTTCTAACTTACGATTGCAAGATTTATTTTAAAGTATAGTCGACATTTACAATGTCAGTGTTATGAGTGTAGTGTACTGTAACTCACTAACTGTAACTGTAATGTGTAAGCACTCGTGCTACCAGTACCACCCTGTCCCACTCCCATGCACAGACAAGGGCAGTATAGAGTGTAGGCTTGTTTACTTTGGGCACAGCTTTATGAGCTGTGTGAGAAAGAAGTGCAAACAATCACATGTACCAGCATGAATTGGTCTTTGACAAAAAGGTACATTCCAGTAGTTATCAAGTGATCTTTTTTGTGTAAAACTGTGTATGCTTTTGAGCAGTGTGTTTAGATCTAATTTGATCTAATTTAAGTAATTAGGGCTTATGAATGTGGGAGTGATTCTGATCTATATTATAAGCAAAGCTAGTACCGTGACATTATATAATAATGGAATATGTGGTATACATTTAAAAGAACTATGTATGTATTACATGTATTATTATTTGTTGATTTGATCTACCGTATTTCCTTGCCACTATATACCTAATAAGAGCTCCGGGCAGAGAGGATGTGAAATATCATTTGCGGAGCTATAACTGGATGCTATATTCGTGTACCGGGTTTCAGAAACAACAACCCAAATCCTTAAATTTCTCCCATTAGAGAAATATTGTAGCAAATATAAATGGTTCGAGTGTGTTTTAAACATTTACCAACCTAATTTTCCCTGCTGTTTAAAAGATACAATTAGATCTAATGTTGAAAAAAATTGAGGTTTTCTTGGTCAGAACGCCGAGTGTTCAGTGTAGCTTAACCAATCAGAGCTCAATGAGAATAGCATGTGGAAACTGAATGGTCGGAAATCGGCGTTCTGGTCAAGAAAACCTCAATTTTTTAAACATCTTTATAAACCATGGGGAAATTATGTTTTATAAATGTCTAAAACACACTCAAACCCCTTATTTTTTCTCGAATTTTCGCCGATGGGAGAAATTTTTTGTTTTGTTTATCTAATCAGGTATACTGGGCTATAGCTTCCAGTTTGTAGCTCCATGATGACAATGTCATAATTCAACATCATCGCAGATCTCATATCGCTACGTATTTTCAACTATCATGAAATTGCTTGCCCTTCCGCAAATTTCTAAGTAAGCCGCATTTCTTATCATCTCAGATCTTACCTTTTAGCTTGTACATTATTCTTGCTTTACAGCAACTTTAAAAATATATGTTAAGTGACTATTCCTCAGACTATATGATATAAATTTCTTAAGCAATCTCAGACTGAGCACTAGACCACTGAGCACTCTATAAAATCACTGGAATGCATAATTTAATTTCCCATTGTCTCTGGTATCAGTTTTTTTTATTTAACAGGTTGTCTAATAGAACACTTATAAACATCAGTATTTAAAAAACACATCTTAAATCCTAAAACGGGATGATTTTCACATCATGGTAAATGTGATAGAAACATATGAACGACTGGTTCTAAATTTCCTTCTATTTCTATTGAAAAACTACCCAGGGTACAATATGACACACCAGCCTGGACAGGAGAACAGTAGTCAAGGCCATGATCGAAGGAAAAACATTTCATTGTTTGTGTAAAAAAAGGTAACTCACCCTTTTATATTTTCTGTTATTTGATTACATGTATGTTTGGGATAGTCACATAGTGAATGATAAAGAGCAATATCCATTTTGGGAGCATTTCACAGGGTTAAACTAATCTGAACTTTTAATGAAATATAGTTTAACAATGGAGTACATGTTTGTTCTTAACAGTGTTGGTCAAATATAAAAATGTTGGTGCAAAACATCTGAACGAAATCACATGATCTATGCCTGAGAATAAGAAATATGCCTTCATGGTGACATGATTCATTACAATTGCATGGCATCAGTATTTTATTGGATATATCTAAGTTTGTAAACATCAACTTGTTTTCTCTTATTCAACAGGTTTCCCTGCTGATATCAAACTGGAACAAGTGGACACGGTCAACTACAGTACACTGAACATTCCAATACCTCAATCTACACCTTCCATGCTAACCTCCATCATTCCCAGCCAAATATTACACTGTAGATGCTTGGAAACAACTCAACATTAGGACATTTCAACTAAAAATTAAGCAATGACATCTCATTTTCCCTTACATCTTTTCACAACAGTTGTAAGTATTAGGTAATTGTTTTTATTCATCAACCAGTTGCGAAAATCATAATGGACTTTATTTGTGTTTTCAGTAAAGCTGCTCTTTGATCACAGATTTCAGTTACTGTAATTTTGGTTTTATGTTTAATGATGAATCCAAAAGAGATGTCAAACAAGGATGGAGTTTCTTGCGTGTTTCTCAGTGCAAATGTTTCGATTTATGGTCTGATCTCTGGGATACTTCCAGCATCACGACAGTCCATCACATGGTATATAGGCCTATATTCAAATCAAGTGCCAACCAATACATCATTCCGTCATTCTGGTAATTATTCATAATCTAAGCTTTTTTTTTTTCAGACTGCATTGTCCTTGTTAAAGATCAAGTCCACCCTAGCAGAATGTTGATATGTATAAATATTAAAAGTCCAACTAGCATAATAATAATTATGTTCATCTAAATCAGACAGAATATAACAAAGTTATAACATTCCCCCCCCCCTAATTTTCCAAAAAAGTTATTTACACATCGCAGGTGGTACACTATCTAAATGAGCGAGTTGAAGATGTCACACACTCGCATATATACAGGTAGTGTTTTATGTGAAATAATTTATTTTTTGTAGATTTGAATTTGATGATAAATGACGATTCCATTCATTCATGGAGCAATCAAATAATTTTTACATAATGGGAGAAAAAACTGGAATATCTCAAAATTCATATAAAAAATGCATGTAGTGAGTGTGTGCCTTTGTGATGTCATTTACTCGCTCATTTGCATATCAGCTTTGACGTGCAAAAAGTTGTTAACGAAATTAAGGTAAACTTCTAAATGTCTTTAACTTTTTAATTCCACATCCAATTGTGATGAAATTAACAATGTTATGCTTGTTTGATTTCTTTCCGTTTAGTCAAATCAACTGATTGTTGGGGTTTACTTGATGTTCCAGTGTTATGAAATGGCTTATTTGTTGATCACATATAAAGTATTCTCTTGATATATTGCTTGGTTATTACACTGTTAATTTTCAATTTAGTTTAGAAATTAAATATGTAAAACGTCTTCCATTATGAAAACCAAAAATACAGAGATCTATATCTACAGATCTATTTAGACTGTGTGCTCCATTTGACTGAACAGGAGATTTGACTTGGGGGAAAAGTCTATCCTTCTGTTTTAATGCCTCTGTACATTTGATCCCATATTGCATGCCATTCCATCCAATTCTTTTTCTCTAAAATTGGACTAAATTGACTCATGTATAAATATTGTAAGGATTTGAAGTGATGGCAAACTTCTTTTAGCTCATCATATGCCAAAGTTTTGTGTTTGCTAAAAATGTTATTGTTGGACTATATATTTGTATATTCACTATGCCAACAAGCTCATTTATTACATACTTCAAAAGATCTTTTTTTGTGTGTAGATAAATGTATAGGCCTATGTAACTAAAGTTATTTGTGTGCTGAAAAAGTAAATTATATTATTATTGCATATATATAGAGAGATTTAAATGGGAGAACGTATAGATGAAATAGAATTAAAAGTACATGTAAGTTCAGCAGATATCAACAGGTTGATTTCCACTGTGAAATCAACCTGTGGATATCTGCTGTGTCATTATTCTCTGAGAGAACTTACTTTTAATTTTACACACACGCACACACACACAGTGGATGCTCTGGAGTTAAATATACTTTAGAATAACTCAAGTGCATGAGATGTCACCAAGGCCAGAGACCAAGGTGTGATATAGTGCGCAAGAGAATCTACATTTATTGATGCAAATATTATGGTATATTTCTTGACAATGATCATGCCTATGCATTTAACATATAAGATAGTAACTTCACTTAGGATCAGAGCTCATCAAATTATGTATCGCAAAATTGATGAATTGCAACAATATCTGTATTATCAATAATATTTAAGTCATCGATAAATTTGCTTATTGGATTTTGTAAACAAATAAGTGTTCAATGTTACATACCATGGTCATGGTCATATAACGAATTACAAATGGCGAGAAGAGCAAATCTGACCAATCAGAAACCTTGTTTTATGTAACCTATCTTTTGTAAATGAATATATCATACACACAAACTATGCCAAAGAGTCTTAATGTAATTTGAACTTGTGTGCTATTTCTAGGAATTTTAGCACCAATAAACTTTCTCCAGTGCTCACTAGGTTCCAATAGAGAGTGGGTTGAAGTTTTTAACTTGTCATTATAGCTATATTTTACTGCCATTATTGCCAAAGGATCTCAATGAGTGCTTTGCTCATGAAGTTTAGTACCCATAACCTTTGCGTAGGGCCCACATAGTTACATGTATAGTAGGGGAAGGAATAACCTGTTTTTGCTTAATGCTGAAAAGACTGGAGTAATTTGGAGGCTGGGCTCTCAGAGTTTTACAGGAACAATTTAATGATGTTCTTATTGAAGAAAATGTGAGCCGGTGATATATCATTCATGTCATCTTGTGTAGTAGGGCGTAAATCCGTGTGAAACAACTGTGTTGGTGTAATATAGTGATTAATTGCCTCCAGCAAGGTCTGTTGCTTACTGTGCTAACTAAAAGTGTGTCCCACATGCTTTATTTCACATGTTTCGAAGCTACATATAAAAACTTTTTTCCTTTTGTAATGTACATATTAAATAATTTTTGGTAACTTTGTCATTGACAAGACATGAATGTATATGTCATGTAATAATTACAAATGACTTTCCTAAATGTCTAGGAATCTTTAAGTAGGATGTTAACATCTTTGAAATGAACCCCATAACCCAGTTACCAACTGGTACTTAACTACCGTGGTACATGTTTGACAATATGCACGTACATTTATTTTTTGTAATGTACTCTTCTGTAGCAATTAGTTGAGATCTGAAAGCTCAAGATAACTCTTTGTGTGTGATACATTTTATATACATGTACATGTATTTCTAATTCATGCAGCTTACATTAAAACATTGTTTATACTTGTACATGTATCATGAAATACGTTGTTTGAAATTATTACAGGAGATTCCCTATCTGCCACTTTTCACTGGTTATACATGTAGACTCTATGATATATGAATGGACCATTGTGGTAGATGTATGATGGATATATGGTTAGGTATATGGTGCGTCTGTGGTAGATGTATGGCTGTTATATGGTAGGTGTATGGTACATGTATGATGCTTGTGGCTATCTGGTAGCTGAATGGAAGATGTATGGTAGGTGTGTGGTAGATGTATGGTGGCTATATGGTAGGTGTATGGTGGTTAGTATGGTAGCTGTATGATGGTGGTATGGTAGCTTTATGGTAGATGTATGGTGGCTATATGGTAGGTGTATGGTGGTTTGTATGGTAGATGTATGGTGGTGGTATGGTAGATGTATGGTGGCTATATGGTAGATGTATGGTGGTGGTATGGTGGCTTTATGGTAGATGTGGCTATATGGTAGGTGTATGGTGGTTGGTATGGTAGATGTATGGTAGCTTTATGGTAGATGTATGGTGGCTATATGGTAGATGTATGGTGGCTATATGGTGGTGGTATGGTAGATGTATGGTGGTGGTATGGTAGCTTTATGGTAGATGTATGGTGGCTATATGGTAGATGTATGGTAGGTGTATGGTGGTTGGTATGGTAGATGTATGGTAGCTTTATGGTAGATGTATGGTGGCTATATGGTAGATGTATGGTGGTGGTATGGTAGCTTTATGGTAGATGTATGGTAGCTTTATGGTAGATGTATGGTGGCTATATGGTAGGTGTATGGTGGTTGGTATGGTAGATGTATGGTGGCTATATGGTAGATGTATGGTGGTGGTATGGTGGCTTTATGGTAGATGTATGGTGGCTATATGGTAGGTGTATGGTGGTTGGTATGGTAGATATATGGTAGATGTATGGTAGCTTTATGGTAGATGTATGGTAGATGTATGGTGGTGGTATGGTAGCTTTATGGTAGATGTATGGTAGCTTTATGGTAGATGTATGGTGGCTATATGGTAGGTGTATGGTAGGTGTATGGTGGTTGGTATGGTAGATGTATGGTAGCTTTATGGTAGATGTATGGTGGCTATGTGGTGTGATTATGGTAGATGGGTGGTAATTGTATGGTATTGTCTATGGTAGATGTATGGTATTTTCTATGGTAGATATATGGTACCTAATTAGCATAAATTTGTCCCAAATATGCTAATTAGCCCTATGGTATTTCTATGGTATTTTTTCCTATGGTATTTGTATGGTATGATTCTATGGTACCATAGATATATTCGTGTATGGTATATTTATGGTATACCATAGCATTTTTTTTGTAAGGGGAAGGGGGGGGGGGGGTTGACAATCAGTTGGCATCAGTTCATTTCAGTTCAAAATGACATTTATTTGCCACAAAAAAAATGCACACAAAAATATGGGCAAACTCAGAGACAGAGTCAGAGGCAGAGGCAGAGCTAACAACACTGCAGTCAGACTCAGAGTCAGACTCGGAGCCTTCAGCGATTAACCCTGAACCTGAGGCTGAGCTTGCAGACTTCATCATCACCCACCTCCATCATGTCGATATCTTCTTCGTCTTCGACCGCGCGTCGCAAATTGATTCTAGCTAAAACACCCGACGTCGAATGATATGAACGACAAAACGTGCACATTAATTCATTCAAAGAACCCGCGTCTCGACCTCTCTACGTTACGTAATGCGCTCGCTACTAACTAGTGTAGGGTTGCTACAATGCGTAGGGTTGAGCTCAAGCCGTTTCGTTGCGATTTTGGAAAAATCTGCCTAGGCAAGGTTGTAAAACGTAAACGCGAAGCCCGGCTCACACGGGGCGTTAGTTTATAACGTTGGAGTAAGCATAGCCTTTAATCAAGGCGGCTGTGCTGCTGTCGATCTCCAGCAGGCCAGCAGCCTTGATTAGAGGCTAGAGTAAGCATTGAACAAAAGGCCCGACTGGTGTGATTAGCCTGGCGAGTGTACGACAGCGAGCGTTCTTTTCGAAATCATTGGGTTTGTATACAGCAATGAAAAAATATTAGACCAAGAATGGTTACTGATAGTGTTATTTTTGTAGTAAGAAGGAAATAAAATATCAAGCAAGGTATAATTGCTGGAATTTGGTATTCATTCAATATACAAAGGCAAATCATTTTTATAATTTTGTATGCAGTAGGCTACCCTTATTACAGAAGCTTGGTCTAATAATATTTTCCAGGGCATATTGCCCTTTGCAATACAAACCCCATGAATGTGAAAAGAACGCTCGTTGACCCCTGGGTCCCGTTTCTTAAAACTTGTTTACAGTAACTAACAACTGCCACATTTCTATGACAAATTTCCTCTCAGCCAGTCAGATACAAGGATTTTGAGTAGCTTATAACAACTATCATAACTTGTTATTGATAACAAGTTTTATTAAACGGGGCCCAGTATGCATGGACATCGGGGTTCACTCTGTATAGAGTCCGAACACTTAAAAAATGACTCCATATTAAAAGACAAAAGATAATAGAAAATAAAAAATAAAAACGAGGAGATTTATAAAATTTTTACGCAATTACCCCCCCCCCCCCCTTATGAAATATGAAAACTGGGAAATAGATTATAGAATAGGCCCTACTCCAATTTGGATGTATTTATGGAGGCGCAATGATCTGTAGCCATGCTTAATCTTTGATAATTTTATCGTAGATTTTGAATGTCATCATCAGTATAAGGCACATACGCTTTGAATATTGCGGATCTTTCCACAAGACATTATCACACTACATCGCAAAAGCTTTCGAAAAATCCACCTAATGCTATGGTCACAACTGATCGTGCGTGTTTTTGCACGTGCGTGTCCGCAGCTACGATCGGCTGTGGGCCAGCTCCTGCGATTCGTACGTCCTTCTTTTGTCATGGTCACAACCAGTCGTGTACGTTACCTCTCTGCACCTCGTCTTGAGGCGAACGTACAGCCCCGTACAGTTACGTGCAACCGACGCACGACATGTCACGGCTCCGTATGGAGACATGGGCTTTGTGAGACCACCGCAAGGAGCCCGTGCGATGGTCGCAAGAAGTACGTGCAGGAAGTACGATGGCTGCGCGTGTCAGGTGCGTCAGAGTTTGTTGGACATGTCAAACAGCTTCCTTGCGTGCCCTGCGTGCTCCTACTGTGCTTGGAAAAACGTGCAGACCCGTGCGTGCGACGCAAGGATTTACTGCGAAATCCGTCGCAGACCACAAGCACGGAGCGGAGGTGCACGACCGGTTGTGACCAACCTTTATGGCATCAGACTTGTTTACTAAATGTATTTCAATTTATGCATGATTCTCTCCAGAATCCTTATTTACCAACTATATTAAGTGCACCTGCCATACCATGGCTACACTATGCATAACATAATGACATCTCTGTGGATGGAATCATTTTGCATGCATCAGTTGTTGCTATGTCGGGCAAGCCTCTGGCAAGCTTTTTGAGTGTCAAGAGAAACTTTTGTTCAAGAAGTATGCATAAAATTAGTAAACTGGGGAGCATTTCATCAAGTGTTTTGTCGGTGATTTTTACCGACAAAATTGCTCTCAGCCAATCAGATGCAAGGATTTCAGTAGCTTATAACAGTTGTCGTTAAAAAAACACTAACAAAACACTTGATGAAACGCTCCCCAGGTCTATTTCACTAGCCGTGTCCATCATCTATTAAAATATGTGAATATGACATTCACGTATTATTACTGAAGTGATCCCACAAAGGACACGAGAGACGCTTGTACGGTTTTAGTGGTCTTTATTCCATAACCGAACGTAGAACGAAAACACACACACACAAAAAGAAACCCCTTGATCGGTCACTCCTGGGGGACAATCAATGGTTGCCTCCCCCATCCAGCTATACTGGCACACGTAACTCGTCACATGTCCATGTCCCTGTCTTGCCCGGACTGCTTCCTCAAAACTAACATCCTAGCTCTTTGGAGTCATCAAGTTGCAGTGATGAGATACACTTAAAATTATACCAAACTCCTATAAAACCCAATCATCCAAACTGATCAAGTATCAACAACAAAAGGGTAAATCTAAAAAAAGACCATTGTTTCCCTGTCTTGCCTATGTGTACCAAATTAACCCTCTTTGAGTCAAATCCACCAGAACTACTTTCTGATCACTAAACTCAAAACTTGGACACACCCTATACTCACAATTGGGTTACACTGGTTTTCAAATACATGAATTAACACAAAAGGGTAACAAAGGAACAACATTCCCCTGTCTCAAACTGCCCTACTAAAATGAATAGACCTTCCAAGGAGATAACAACCTGGTTCATCTCCAAGCCCCAATGCTTCACTGATAAAAGAATTCAAGAATTGCACTACACCCTATTACAATTAAGCAATTAATTCTCTTTTCTTTAATTTTTATTCCAGAAATTCTGAATTACTATACATTTCGAAACCCAAACATGGTTTCTATCGGATAATATAGGCCTCTAGACTAAAATAGGATGCTCTTCAGTATTGATTTCAGGAAAGCCTTTGAAATCGTCTTATCCCTATATATCGAAATTATCGCGGCGGTCCACGAAATAAACGCGGATATCTATTAAAGGGAGTGGCAAGTCGTAATCCATGGGCCTGACCAGTTGGCCTGACTCGGGGAAATTCGGATACAATCAGGTCCAATCGTGCGCTACCGAAGGAATGTTATTGCCGGATTCCTCACGCGATCGTTAACTCGAATCCCTCTATACGCAACCGACCAATGAGATTCAAATACTGGAATAAAGAACGCGTGATCTTGTTTACTCAAATTTGGGTCAATGTGCGAACTTTTATTAGCTGCGCACGATAAATTGAAGTCGCTTTGAACTTTGATCCAGAGAAAGGAGCAGCCAACTGTAAAAGCGCCCATAGATTGCGACTTGTCGCTCCCTTTAAGAAACACCATTTCCCAGGCGCCGCGTACGTTGAGACTACGAACAATGATCTTGCGTACACAACATGCACAATGCAATGAACACCCACTATGAACATGGCGAACAAAGAAGCGGACAAAATATACAGCTCTTCATTGTACCTTCCACAATTGCTCTGGTAGACAAAAGAACATCCTTTCATTGCTATTATGAAAAATATGTAGAACAGGTGTCACATGCATATTCAGCTGTTCTACTTATTTTACATAACAGGAATGAAGGGATGTTCTTTTGTCTACCAGAGCAATTGTGGAGGTTTCAATGAGGAGCTGTATATTTTGTCCGCTCTCTTTGTCATTGTGTTCATAGTGACCGTCCCTGGGACATGCTGGACACTTTTTTTAAATCTTTTTTTTTTTTTGTCGGGGGGGGGGGGGGGGGGGGGTTGCGGTTATAGTCAGTTCAAGAAATAAGATTAGCACGGTCTTAGTCATCCAGATCCGTACACCGTGGTATTCTCAACATTGAGAAGCCGATTAAAAGAAGGAAGCGTATCGTTCTCTGATGGTAGCCCACTAATACAGTTGATACTGGTTTCGATAATAATATCCTTGACAGCATCAGTCATTGTCTGGTTGACATTCAGTGTTACCTCATACGAGCCAAGAATGACGGCTGCAGCCCCTGGATGTCAAGGAGAATACATACATTGGGGGTTATCTTTTTGCAATCCTACATCGCATCGTTAATCTTATTGGTCCTAGTGCTATATAGCAGTAGGAAAACGTCAAAAATTGAAGCAGAGCTTTGGGGCATGTGTAAAGCCAAACAGTGAATTTGAAGACCTCTGTTATATTAATCATTGAAACAAAATCCGAGATATCTTCATACATATAACTCAAATATAGTTTATGCATGAATTATAGAGATTAAAGCCCTCCAATTACTCTCAATCGAAATGCAATAAGGCAACTTGCTGTTGCTAATAACACTATAATGGATTAAAAAATGAAAGTAAATCAACTGCAAAACATGCAAAGCCCCCGCCCCTCCGCTTCCTCCTCCAACCCTTCCGACTCAAATTATTGCCTGAAAAGTCTTTCTTTGTTTTATTATTAGATCACCCCTGGCTCGGGTGTTTTTGCCCCCTGAAGCCAAGGTCTAGGTCATAGACGGTCTAGGTTCGCCTACCTACAAAGGCGTTATACAAGCCGTTATCTATCTCTCAAAATTTGCTAAAACGTCAAAGTTTTCGCGCTTCGCGCGGGAAGGGGGAAATAACTCTCCTCTCCCTGCACCCACTGTTACATACAGTGAAATGTTGAGTCCACATAATTGAAAAGCAGTCCAGGCGTTAATATACAAATGATGCACAGGTTGGAGTGGGTCGGTAGGAATTGTGTACACAAGGTACCTCTGAATTGTGTGAACCCACGAGGCGCAGCCGAGTGGGTTTCGGACAAAATTCAGAGGTACCGAGGGTACACAATTCCTACAGACCCACGAAAAATACCTGTGCATCATCTGTTTTATAGAATGGGTAAAAAAAAAAGTGAAAATCAATCTTTTTCCCAATCATGCATCCAGTGAAAGTGAGCCATGCGTCCGGTAAAAAATGATGCATGGGAATTGACCAATCAGATTGCAGAGATTCTTCTCCCCATTCTATAAACTATAACTGTCCGCCTAAAAGATTGTTTGCTACTAGCCGTTTTCTTTCTCTCAGATTTGCTAAAACGTCAGAGCTTTCGCGCTTCGCGACGGAAGGGGGGGGGGGGGAATCCCCCTCCATGCACCCATCCCTATTACAGTGCAGTATTACGTCGAAAATAACTGAAAAGGGGCATCAAACTAACTTTCCGCCTAAAAAAAGTGTTACGAGCCGTTAAAATGAGCTCTCGTAAATGTAAATGAGCTCTCGCGCTTCGCGAGGAAGGGGGGAAACTCGCTCCCCTGCACCAACCCCTGTTACATACAGTGCAATATTGCGTCCAAATAACTGAAAAGCAGTCAGGGCGTCGAACTATAACTTTCCGCGTAAAAAAATTGTTTGCTACAAGCCGTTTATCTTTCTCTCAAATTTGCTGTAAAAACGTCCAGAGCTTTCGCGCTTTGCGCGGGAGGGGGGAAATTCATACATACAGTGCAATATTGCGTCCAAGTAATTGAAATGCAGTCGGGGCGTCGAACTATAACTTTCCGCCTAAAAGTTTGTTTGCTATATAAAAGCCGTTATCCTTCTTTCAAAGTTGCTAAAACGTTAGAACTTTCGCGCTTCGCGCGGGAAGGGGGAGACTCCTCCCTTCCTGCACCCATCCCTGTTACAGTGCAGTATTACGTCCAAATAACTGAAAAACAGTCCGGACCTAGAAATAACTTTCCGCCTAAAAAAAGGTGCTACGAGCCGTGATCTTTCTCTCAAATTTGCAATAAAACGTCAGAGCTTTCGCGCCTGTATTATTATTATGGCCTGTATTATGATCCCCCAATATTTTTGGAGGTGTCGTGGTCTAGTGGATACGTCACCGGACTGTGGCTCACATGGTTCGCGGTTCGAATCCCGCCACGGCGCTAATGTCCTTTGGCAAGACATTCATCTACATTTGCCACTATCCACCCAGGTGAAGTAAATGGGTACCCGGTAGGAAGAAATTCCTTGAATGCTTTAGCGCCTATTATGGCAGCTCGGCTAAAGCCGGGGTAATAATATTCTGCGCCTCTGAATAGGAAACTAGATAGAAGGCGTACCTTAAATGCTATATATTATTATTATAATGATAAAATGAATAACAATTATGATCATTAACTTAAAACTAATAATTATCCAATCTTATTATGTTTCACCTTGAAATACCATCACATTCTTTAATTATTAGAAGTAAGGAAATAAGAAATACCATAATTTCAATGCGTAAATATGGGAACAAAATTCGTTCGCTTGCATTGTCATTCTCAATTGAGGGGTTCCGTGCTCTAAAATGGAAGTTTTATAGACAGATTTTCGAAAAGGTCCCTGGGGGTGTTTCATAAAGCTATTCGTAAGTTACGAACGACTTTACGCACGACTGGTGATATGTTCTTGTGCTAAGTGATGGAGAATCTAGTATAGCACCTAAGAACATGTTCCAGTCGTGCGTAAAGTCGTTCGTAACTTTACGAACAGCTTTATGAAACACCCCCCTGGTGTGGGAGGGATACCCCCTCCCACACCCACGCCCCCCCCCCCCCCCCCCCGCTCGGTCGCTTCGCTCAGTGGCGTATCTAGGGGAGGGGGCAGAAAGAAAAATCATAATCTTTATACGGATTACGCACCCCAAAATCCGCACGCAGGTTAATGCACTAGAAATCTAGTTTTTGGAGGTTTGAAATGCGAAAATTTTCGAAAGCTCGGTCGATTTGCTCCCTCGCATAATTATTATCTTTCAGGATTTCGTAATTTCTTAATAGCTTAAAAAGTTCAAAATTTGAAAAAAAAATACAGATGTAATTGCTTTGCTCGCTATATCATGTATGTTTCATATGACTCCTGTTAAATATTGCGCCCCCGATGTAGGATAAATTGTATAAAACAGCATTTGCAAAAGTTCAACTTTTGAAAGAATCTCAACTTCAGGTATAGCCTTGCTGATTTCTCGACTCTTTCTTAAGTCTTTCAGGGTTTTCGTTAGTTTTGCTCCCGATTGTAGAAGTGAGTGAATAGAAAACCGCTTATTAATGTATAAAATTCGAGCTTCTCTACCGCTCAATTGAGGTGGTCAATTGCAAAATTTCCTGGGTAAAATGCACAAGAAATTGCGTTTTTAGGGTTCAAAATTTTGCTCCCGATTGTAGAAGTGAGTGAATAGAAAACCGCTTATTAATGTATAAAATTCGAGCTTCTCTACCGCTCAATTGAGGTGGTCAATTGCAAAATTTCCTGGGTAAAATGCACAAGAAATTGCGTTTTTAGGGTTCAAAATTGAAAATTTTGCCGCTCAGTCGCTTTGCTCCTTCGCTGACGAAGACATGGAAGATAACTTTGGGCACTCGGGGGGGGGGGGGGGGGGGGGGGGGGGGGACTTCATTTTTTGACCCGGGTTCCATAATCCCTAGTATCATGAACACGGATCGACACCCCTGCGGCCTCCCCCCCCCCCCCTATTGAAAAATCCTGGCTACGCCTGTGAATGTAGTATAGTAGTAGTAGTAGTAGGCCTAGTAGAAGATTTTTAAAAGTATAATTACTATCATTATTATCAGGGCTGGATCAAGGTAGTAGTAGTAGTAGTAGTAGTAGTAGTAGTAGTGGTAGTAGTCATAGTAGTAATAGTAGTCTCTCTCTAAAAAAAAGAGTGAATTTTCACTCTATTTTCACTCCCCAGGGAGTCACGTCAGTGATCACTTGTTTAGGAGTGAATATTGAGTGAATATCGAGTGCTCTCTAAAAAGAAAAGAGTGCTTTTCACTCTATTTTCAGTCCATTTTCACTCGCCCGGGGAGTCACGTCAGTGATCACTCGATTTTTTTTTAGAGAGTAGTAGTAGTAGTAGTAGTAGTAGTCATGGTAGTAGTAGTAGCAGTAGTAGTAGTAGTCATGGTAGTAGTAGTAGTAGTACCCTGATAGCAGAAAGTGTTAAAAAATGACGTGATATTTAATTTACGTCGTGGTTTTCGTCTTTTTACGTCCTGTAATTACGTCAATAAGACGACAACTTGCACCAACGCAAGACGTCAAGAGGACGTCTTATTTTGACGTCATCTCTACGTCTTCATTCTTCTTCCCTGATAGCAGAAAGTGTTAAAAATGACGTGATATTTACGTCGCGGTTTTCGTCTTTTTTACGTCCTGTAATTACGTCAATAAGACGACAACTTGCACCAACGCAAGACGTCAAGAGGACGTCCTATTTTGACGTCATCTCTACGTTTTGTGCACTGTAAAAACTAAAGTGCTACTTTTAGGGGCATGTATAGTGACTGCACCTGAAATGCTGTTTATAGCACTTGTAGTGTGCTAATTTACCAGCAAAAAAAATGTGACCGTGGCGAGCCTCGAACCAGGTTCCGCTGATTGAGAGGCGCTGACGTTACCGATGGACTAACGAATGCTTCTTGCGATCCAGTTTAGTCATGGGAGTCAAGTAGATAACATGAACTATGTGGTGTCGTAAATTCACTATCTAACAATATGATCTGCTCTAAATCGTACAATGTGCGTTAGTCTAGCGGTAATGCCAGCAATTCTCGATCAGCGGACCCTGGTTCGAAGCTCGCCCAAATCATTTTTGTTTAATGAATGTTTAGCAGTTTAAGGAGCCGGTCCAGCTCCCGTGAAAGTGCTGAAATAGCACGCTGCGTGCATTCAATAGCACTCTGAGTGCAGTCCCTATGCATGCCCTCAAAAAGTGCGATATACAGCACTTCAGTTTTTACAGTGTACAAGACGTAGAGATGACGTCAAAATAAGACGTCCTCTTGACGTCTTGCGTTGGTGCAAGTTGTCGTCTTATTGACGTAATTACAGGACGTAAAAAAGACGAAAACCACGACGTAAATATCACGTAATTTTTACCACTTTCTGCTATCAGGGTAGTAGTAGTAGTAGACAGTAGTAGTAGTAGTATAGTAGTAGTAGTAGTAGTAGTAGTAGTAGTAGTAGTAGTAGTAGTATAGTAGTATAGTAGTAGTAGTAGTAGTAATGGTAGTAGTACTAGTAGTAGTAGTAGTAGTAGTAGTAGTAGTAGTAGTAGTAATGTAGTATAGTAGCAGTAGTAGTAGTAGTAGGCCTAGTAGAAGATTTTAAAAAGTATAATTACTATCATTATTATCAGGGTCGGATCAAGGATTTTCTAAAAGAAGGGTACAGTCCTCTAAAAGTACTCAATAAACGGGGCAATTTTTAAAATTGTGTATGCCAGTTGGGTTTCAAGAGGGGGGGGGGGGGGGGGGGGTCACGGGCCGATTTCCCCCTATATATCCGCCAATGATTATCATTATTATCACCATTGTTGCTGTACATGTTGTAATGATTGTTGCTATGATTAGGCCTAATTTTATTATTAGGGCTTATTAAAATTATTATTAGCATCTTCTTACCTGCAACTGCCGCAGCAGCAAAGGATGTACCGCTCACATTGACGTACTTGTCATCTCCGTTCGCCGCGGCAGCGTAGATCCTTTTCCCCGGTGCGTAAATGTCTACGCAGGGTCCATAGGTGGATGAGCTGGAACGCTTGTCGGTTCCATTTCTTGTTCTGGCCGTTGCTCCTACAGTGATTACCTGTACGATCGATTGCATGGAAAAGATGGGATAATGAGGATCAAGTTTACCATGATTTCAATCTTCTTCTGAGGCAATGCAAAATAAATATTAGCTGACAAGGCTCGAGATGTTCCATATATTTGCCGGCAGACTCAAGCTCTTAATTTCGGGTTTCACACGCACAGCCAACCCCTTGACCAATGGTTGGGACTCAAAAGGAAATTGCTGCCTGGAAGGGGCTAACAAAGTCCCAAAACAGTCAGCCTGTCTTATTAATGATATTCCCCTCTCCCCTCCCAAGCTATGCTTTTTATTCAGGCTCTCCACATTTTCTTCTCATTTTGTTTTGGCAGTCGTTCCTATATTTCTCGAAACTTTCTACTTGTTTACCGTACATTGTACTTGATTTGAGTTCTTCACCCGCAGGCCTACGTTTTGATTTTGACAATTATGCATGTAAAAGCTGAATTGTTTTTGATATCTAAAAAAAACTTCAATTGCTCGAGCCTCACCATGAGTTTCTATATAGGCCTACATATAAAATCACATCCATGCGATATATTGTTATCAAAGTTAATATAACGGATAATCATTGTACAAACAAGACCACAAAACAAAGCAAATTTTTAAAAGCAAATCAAATATGGTTTATGAAATCTACATGTCATTAACGAAACACTTATGAAACACGAAGAAAAGGGCTAAATATAGAAAATCTCATTTTGTCACCAATAACTTCTTTCTTTACAAAATATCGTCTGCAAATGTTGATTAGAACAACCTCGTTTTACCCCCCCCCCCCCCCCCGGGACATGAAGGAGCCGTGGTTCCCTTCTGATCATGTTATCCTCGACATAATTATATGATAAATTTTCATAATTAAAAATACATGAATATTTAGATTTTATTGAATCAATAGAAAACTATCTAATAAAAACAAGAGATTAAAATGATGTTAAATACAAAGAATAATTATTAAAAAACCATTGGCAGACAGATTACAAAAAAGTTTATATATATATATATATATATATATATAATATATAATTTAAAGTAAGATAAAGTTCACTCCGAGAATAAAGACATGGTAGATATCCGTAGGTTTGCTTCCACAAGCGCTTTCGTTTAATTCTTCAGGTGGAATGATTAACCTGTTAGTTACATGCGTTTATTTATCGTACAAGTAGAAGTTACAAACATTTTACAAGTCTTTCAAATCTCCGTTGTTAAAGTTTAATAGGAGATCTATTCAATGGACGGATAGCTACTGGTAGATGAATAGTAGGCCTGGTGAGCGGGGGAAGAAGGATTATGGCATTTGGTGTCAATGGAACAGTGGATTATTGTTTGGCACAGTACACAATAGAGTAGAGTGATTACAATAGCTTAAGCCGGGTATAGACTTGTTTGGTTATTCTGAGATAAAAGAGTACGTAGACTTCGAAATTAAATAGTCTCACGCATTTCTTAAGTTAATATGATACATAAAGATCCTTGGTGTAAAATGCAGTCAATGAACATGGTAAGGATTCTACAACGATTGACTGTTGAATGTATATACACATAATAGTACATGCAACATTATATAATATAATTAATATACACTGTATACTATGTGGCAGTTAGAGTAAAGGAACAGCAATTCATATAGCGTTCAGTGAAGGTTTAAATTTATTAATGGAATGTTCTTCTTTTAGGCAACGTTTAGTTTTGTCATCATCATTCATTTTATAAAAAGGTGTAATTAAGAAATTGGGTTCTACGGAACGAGCACACCTTTCTATATGTTCACTCAATTTTAGTTGTCTATATTCTTTATGTCTTATTTGCTGACGATGAACCCTAACTCTGTTACGAAGAACATCTCCTGTTTCACCAATATATTGTTCTTTACATCCTTGGCACGTTATACAATAAATCAAGTTTTTTGTTTGACATGTAAATGGAAATTTAATTAAAAATCTCGTTCCGTAGAACCCAATTTCTTAATTACACCTTACTGTGCCAAACAATAATCCACTGTTCCATTGACTCCAAATGCCATAATCCTTCTTCTCCCGCTCACCAGGCCTATTCAACATCCTCCCTGCTATATCACAACTCATTCTTCTAGCTTTCATCTACCAGCAGCTATCCGTCCATTGAATAGATCTCCTAACTTTAACAACGGAGATTTGAAAGACTTGTAAAATGTTTGTAACTTCTACTTGTACGATATATAAACGCATGTAACTAACAGATTAATCATTCCACCTGAAGAATTAAACGAAAGCGTTTGTGGAAGCAAACCTACGGATATCTACCATGTCTTTATTCTCGGAGTGAACTTTATCTTACTTTAAATTATATATTATATATATATATATATATATATATATATATACTTTTTTGTAATCTGTCTGCCAATGGTTTTTTAATAATTATTCTTTGTATTTAACATCATTTTAATCTCATCGTATCGATGAAAATATGGAAGTTGCTGGCATGGGGGTTCCAATTTTGATAGGTGTTGAGTTGTACAGATTAAGACTTCCAAAGAAACTGGCAACAAAGAACTTCCTACTTGCATCATTTAATCTGAGATTAGAACTAAGATTCAATACGTCGTAAAACAGATACAGGACAATGTTTCAAACTTGTCCTAAGAATATCATTGTACCATACTTGTAACAAAACTATTCCTTAAAGCCTACATTTCATTACGTGTTTTACAAATACCCATCCTCGCTTACTATTATCATGTGTAGGCCTCGTGAATCATTATACAATGATCTTTGTGTGACTTTACAAAGTTTTGGATTGTACGGATTATAGGATTCTCTGAGAATCCTAACATTTTAGAGTTCTCACCGTACAACGCTTAGTCTAAGATTTAAACAAAGACTTATTAAGCCGTCAAAAAAACTACTGGACAATGCCACACACATTGTCCATTTGCATATTACTGTACTATACGTGTATATAAAAGCATGTCAAAACTATCAATGGCTCATTCACCTGAAGAGATTAAATCGAAAGCGCTTGTGAATTTTTATAAAAACATGCTTCTTGTGTGTGTATTCTATATGATGTTGTGAACTTTATTTTTCTACATATTTTAACACTGCACTTTGTGGGAACTTTGTTCCTGTAAACACTTTACGATATATATATATATATATATATATATGGCCTATTGCCTATGGCCATATGTCCGAAAATTCGAATCTTTTAATCGTATAGGGACTTTTCATTCTTATTATATATATATATATATATATATATATATATATATATAATATATATATATATATATATATATATATACATGTGCGTTTGTTTAGCATTATGTCCGAGGACATTTTCGGACAGAGAACAAAAAAAAAATCATGACAACAATAGTCCTCGAACGTCGAACAATGAATTTTATGCCTTATTCCGTGGACTGTCCGAGGACGAGTAACAATAGAGGAACAATAGTTGTCCTCGGAAGTAAAGCCATGTAAACGTGTGTGTGTGTGTGTGTGTGTGTGTGTGTGTGTGTATACAACATAACATAATGTACAAGACAGCTATATAGAACAGATAAGGAGCCTCCATAGAAACAAGTTTATAAAAAGGATACCCCGATGACACCGCCGCGCCATCATAAAGTTCATGCTTACATCCATCTTACATCCATGGGCGGTGATCGGGGGGGGGGGGGGGGGGGACGGGGGACTGCATATACCAAATTATGGTAAAGGCTAGTTGCGAACGCCCCTTCCACCCCCCCCCCCCCGGCCATGACTAGAAATCGTAGCGCATGCATGCTTACCCCATTGGTTCTGCCAGGTGAAAACTGGCATGCATCATAATTATTGATTTCGGTTTTGTCATGATTTCCAGCGGCGACGACCACCACACAACTTGTATTTTTGGAAACACTTTCGAATCCGGCATCGAGGGCGCTACTGTGATGCGACGTCATCGGAAACAGGATAACGCATTTTTCTTGTGGGTTGTCCTCCGTCCAGCTTATCACCTTATGAAGAGCTAGAAGAAATGAAACACAAGAGATACAATTTAGAAAGAATCTTTCCAAGTCAGAACCAAGATTGCTTTTCCACTATCTCCTAAATATTAATATAATGGTCCGTCGGTCAGGGGCGGACGGGCACTGAAATTCCGTTGGGTAAATTCGATGCGGCCGGCCCTCTAAACCTGAAGCATGGTAAGATACAAGTCATACCAACCGGCCATCAAGCCCAAATACCCAACTGCCAGTGGGACCCCTCCCCCATGACCAGTCCGCCCCAGGTGTCGGTTCTGCGTAAGAAAGACATTTAGGAAGTACATGTAGCTTAATTTTTCAGACGGAGCCAATATCGCTTTTCCACTATGCCAAAAGTAGTGGTTTCTGGCTATTGGGTAAGCATGGTCGAAAGGGGCGCACTTATATACGCTCCACGTGTTGTACCAATGGAATAAATCATTCCTCTCGATCATGTTCATGAATTTTTCGCTGAAAATGTTATGGCTAGATCATTTGGATTTGACCACAGGTTATTAGGGAATGATTTTTTTAAAACTTGTTAACCCTGTACAACTAACTCCCTGCCATGTATTATTACAAGTACTATTGTTGTAAATTCAGATAACATAGAGCAGTGGCCTTTTTGCCCCACCACCCCCACGCCTTTTGGATTAAAGGGTCATATAACTTATAGCTACACAAAATGATTAATATTAATGCCGATTAATTTGATTTGAGTGCAATCGATGGTTTGTTTTGCATTATACTTACAATAGATTATTTTTTCATAGTCATGATAGGAGTAGGCCCTATTTTAGCCAGATTGATGAAGAATTATGTCCCATTCTTTTTGCCCAGCCCCAAAATACACTTCTATAGTTATATGACGGATCTTATCACAATTAAACCGTTTAGAATATAAAACTGCATGGAATATCCCTCTCCCACAAGAGCTTCAACCTCAGAAGGTTAAAGGTATATCATTTCTTTTATTTTTTAAAAAAAATGTATGGTACAGCAGAATCGGAAAATGGCGTTGAAGAGAGGCATGCTGAAGCTAAACATGTATTCGTCTTCCCCTCGTCAGCCTAGTACACTGTATAGCGCAAGAATGAACAGAAAGCGGAATTCGAACAATAACCGGAACCGAAAGAAACAAAGCGCGCGAAAAATAACGGGTTTTGTTTGGCTGCCTGAATATAACGAGAAATAATTAAATAAGGATTATCGCCAGCCGGTTTTTGTAATAACGGAAGCTAAAATGATACGAGCGTCCCGACGAACTCCCCGTGTCAGGACAGACAGGGTCGGTGAGCTGAATGGCTGCGAGCATGCGCAGAAATGTAAAGTTTCTCTTGAAAATCATCGGGGGGGGGGGGGTGCAGCCCATTGCCCCCCCCCCCCACACACACACTCATACGCCTATACATACCTGAATGGCCCGTGTAAGGAGATGCCTCTCCAGTTGCATATCAAAATTCTTATCTTTATTTTTTTATTGTTTTTTTTCTGTACACGTGTTAGGATGCAGGGTAACAGATTATGATATGCTATTTGCGAGCGAGCGAGCGAAGCAACCGTTAAAGGAGAATTACGCTCGAAAATAAAGACGATAGTGTTCAAAGGTGTTATTTATTCCTACTTGTTAGACTATATGGCTTCGCGTCAAAATATACGAGATCGATACGAATCAAATTTTTCTGAGCAAAATTTACCATCTGCTAGCAATACGTATCGTTTGCTAGCAGCACATGGGGGCTGCCATTTTGTTTATGTGTACAAGAAGATTTTCTTAATCCAAATGCTCAATTGCCTTTTCAAAATTAAAAACCCATTTGAGATTAAAAATATAGAATAGATATGTCAATTTATTTTTAAACTGAAGATTTCCTTATATATTTCTGTTGAAAATCGATATTCGCTTAATAGAAATCTATTTTCTCGATACGGGACGTATGGGACGGAGCAAATTAATTCAAATTTTATGGATGCTTCTTCCCTGAGCATCTATAGCGGCAAACTATGCATTCACCTGCTTTCGGATAATGGACTTGAAAAGTCAGAATGCATGCTCTGTTTTGCAAACCCAAGAAAATAGATTTTTGTTAAGCAAAACCAGACAATTTAAAAGTATCATTATAAAGATTTAATTTTTATAATACATGTAAACACCCACTTTATATTTTCCGTCACATATGGGATTTTAGGTAATGAAGAAAATCAATTTAGGATTTGGATTCAAAATATCTTCCTGACTGGAACATTTCTCAATGGTTCATGTACAACTCCAAATCAGCAAGAAAATGGCAGCCCCCATGTAAATGAGTAGGAGACGATACCGGGTGTTGGAATATCTTTATTTATACCCTTTTCTGATATCTTATTAGAAAATGATTTAGGCCAATAAGTAGGAATATATTACACCTTCCAATATAAGTAAATTTGTAATCAGGGCTTAATTCTCCTTTAAAATTGTTTGATACTCTTATTCCTACCAATAGTTAGGATGATATGTCCAGGCGCCTGGGAACGATTTTATCACTGGTGGTGCTGTGAGCAAAAAAAAAGAGGTCCTCAGCATTTTAGTGTCTCTTTTTAAGTCCAAAAATCTCTGACAAGCAAAAAAAAAAAAGAGACCTCAGGTCCTCAGCATTTTAGTGTCTCTTTTTACTCTTTTTAACTACTTTTTAGCTCCAGCACCTCCAGCATCCTCAGCCTTCTAGGGGTGCTGTACACCCCCTTAAAAATTGCTCCCAGGCCCCTGGATATATCTCTATACATCAAGTTCCATCCCCACTTAGTGATATGTTTTGCTTTACAGAAGCATTCATCCATACCCGTAACACTAACTACCATTTAAGTAATCCTAAAACTTTGTTAGCACACAAATCTATCAGACATTACCGGTCCTGATATATAGAATTCACTACCAGATGCAGTCAAGTCACACACTACTCTTTATTACTTCAAGGCAGTCGCCAAAAATACCTCATCAAACAGTATGACTCCGGGCGTAAATGACACACTGCATCTTACTCTCTCCTCTCTCTCTCTCCTTCTTTCTTCATCATCCCCTTCTCCTTTTCTCTCTCTTTCTTTGCACTCCCTACACTTTCCACTTTCCACTTCTTCCTTCTGCCTAATTCTTCTCTAATATCATTCTCTTCAGCACAGTTTACGTTTCTATCTACCATCCTCTCCTATTTATGTTTTTTTTTTCTTCATACATCTCATCCCGCCCTCCCAAATCCTTAATTGACTTCTATTACTTTGAATACTACGAAAAGTTGTCTTTTTTAATACCCCCACCCTTTACTTTAGTATTTCCTATCTTTTGTAAAGGATTGACACGCCATCAAGCTTGGTTTATGTGACTATCCTAACTACATAATGTAATTACTTTACTTGATAATGTATTAATATATCCTATATTGAGAACGCAATATTTTAACAAGAGGCTGATGAAACTTAGCATGTACAGGACAGCGAGCAAAGCAACAATAGAGAATTAATTTTTTTTATTTTTAAAATTGTAAACCCTTTAAAAACGCTATTTAAAAACGATACAGTATATTGGGGCGCATAATGACGAGATTTCTGATGCAACATAATTATGCGAAGGAGCAAAGCGACCAAGCTTTAGAAAATTTTCGAATTTTAAATCCTGAGAATTTTTATTTCTTATGCATTTACATTTCTCTACAGGATAGGGGCGCATGATCCTTAAGGATTATAATTTTCTTCATTTATTCCCTTTTTCTTCCTCTCTTTTGTGTTTTTGCGCCCCTTTGAAGTGCAATCAGGGGCACATCCCCCCCCCCCGTAGATACGCACTGATTATGGATCCACATACTGCATAAAAGAACTGAACCGTGTTTTTTTTTTTTTTACTAGAAACATGAAATCATCTCTTTTTTTTTCATTTCCGTTATTGTTTTTCTAATTCTTTCCTCACCATCGTTTATCTTTATCAATCTCATATTCCTCTTCCTTGTCCGAAAATACCTGACCCGGAATGCAACTGAACAACTAGTCCATGCCCTCATCTCTTCCCGCCTTGATTTCTGCAACTCGCTCTTTCTCAGCCTTTCTCAAAAACAGATTAGTAAACTGCAACGCCTCCAAAATTCCGCAGCCAGACTAGTTACTCTCACTAAGAAAGTTTGTCACATAGCCCCTGTTCTTCAATCTCTTCACTGGCTGCCGGTTGAAAAGCGAATCACCTTCAAAGTTCTGCTGCTGGTCTACCACGCAGTCAAAGTCTCCTCACCACTCTCCCTTCAGAACTCGATTCATGCGTATCAACCACCTCGCAGACTTCGGTCATCAGACTCTTCCCTCCTTCAAGTGTCCAGATCTCGACACTCTTGGGGTGACCACAGCTTTTCTCACTCTGGCCCCTTTCTCTGGAATAGTCTACCCCTTCATATCCGTCTGGCTTCGTCCTCTGACTCATTTTAAAAAATGTTGAAAACCTACCTGTTTTAAAATTTAACTCTGGACTACTAGTTGATTTATATGTACGTGTATACTCTGATGAATATATATGCAATGTACACTGTAGCTTAAAATTCAATGTTGTGGTTTATATATAAATATATAATTATGTGTTTACTACTCTGTACAGCGCCATGAGCGTCACTTGTGACGGACCTGAGCGCTTAATAAGAAGCCACTATTATTATTTTTCCGCATGACTGTATTCTCTTTTATTCACGGGCGTAGACACGTATAATTATCCATTGTTAGTGGGGGATGATCTTTTCATCATCCCCCCTCCCACTAACAATACAAAATGTGAGCGTATCTATACGCCACTGCTTTAAAGGCGTTATGGTACGGGCAAACTTTCGGGAAGGGGACTGACGGCTTTTAACCGACTATTAACTTCCCAGTGTTTTGCAAGGGAGCGAAGCGAGCGAGCCCCCCCCCCCCCCCTCCAAAAAAAATGGCCAGTTTTTCCTCTTTTTCTTTCTGTTTTTTTTTCCTTTCCTTTCCCATTCATTCTCTTTTCTCTTTTCTCCTTTTCCTTTTCTTTTTCCTCTTCCCTCTCAAATTTCCCACTCTTTTTTTGCCGACATTTCCAGAGGTGGCGCATTTGCCGACAGCAATTTGGAATGGTGTTAACCCCAACCCCCCCCCCCCCCCCCCTAGCGACGCCGCTGCCCCAATCCCTTCCTACTAGTATATTGTAGATCCTCCCCTGTATGACTTACCTAAAATGACATTATCGGTTTCGGCTTCTGCTCTTGGTACGCCTTCGGCAACGCGGAGGCTGTGAAGAGTTGCCCCTCGAGCAATCCCGATGTTCTTTCCAATAGCGACACTTGCGACTTTTGTGCCATGACCGTCCGTATCGGTTGTTACATTTTTCTTGAGGAGTTTAAGCAAAATCAGAAGTCAGAAATCAGACATTTAAGAAAAGGTTGAGTTCCGGCAAAAAGGAAAAATAATTTCGGAGTTCTTTAATTCCTTTTATCAGTTTATCCCCATTTGGAAGAATATAATGGAATTTAGTTTATTTTTGCTACCCCCCATCGCTAGAGGGGAAAGCGGGAGTGAGGTTCAAAATTCCGGCATATTTTGAACTTTAAAAGCCACCTTTAAAATCAATATATATATATATATTTTTTTTTTTTTTTTTTTTTTGGGGGGGGAGGGTCCTTTCTTTGTTTCTTGGATAACTATATTTAGAACAACTGCTAATTATACCATAATTTAAATTTTTTAGGGCAAATTTGAAAATCCTAGGACTTTTCTTGTTTTACTTGGCAAATTTGATTCAAAACTATAATATCCATTTGAAATAGTCATGATGACGCACTTGCCTCCCCTTCCCCATGAAGGGACGGTTCGGCCTACATTTCGTTTTTCCGAAGGTCCATAACTCCGTTCATAATTCCAAAGGTTTATCTACATTTCGAAGGTTAGTTTCTCCGCACGTTCGCATTTCCGAAAATGAAATGGGGCATAGTTCTCGGAATCATGAACCTGCAGGACGGGGAAAAAAAAATGAAAGTTCGGAAAAACGAGTACCTCCCGAACTTGACCCGAAGGAACTCACCTCTGGACCGGTGATAGCGTCGAAGTAAAACGAAGCACGGCTAGTGTTGAACTCCTGGTGGGTGGCATTGACGCCGGTGTCGAGAAGGAAGATGTGCACACCTGTCCCGTAACCTGAAAAATTTGTTTATTGATTGAATTTTAAGTAACATCAGACAATAACATACACAAATGGGTAAATGGGTACCGGTATATGAATTTATTCCTTAATGCATCAGTGCCTTCATTAATTTTAATAGGGCAGCTAGGCTGAGTTGATTTAATAATCCAGACTTATTTGGAAGCGCGTGAGAGACATTGACAAATACGTATTATGCGCTATACAAGTCCACCTGGGCATGATCATCACTTTGCAATTATTAACATGATTAAAGGTCCCCTGCAACCCAAATGCAAGTTGATTTATGTTCATGTGCAGGGATGCATACAACTCATGTTATTCAAACATCTAAATATGTTTCATAGATTTTTAAATATTTTTTGAAATCATTTTCTCAAACATGCTAAGCTCCACCCTGAAAAAATGCTCCTGCAGTGACATCATCTGTCATTCATTAGTGAGCTAAGGAGAGACAGTGGTATGTAGCTTTGCCATCGCCAGAGATGACCATCTGTTCTAGTTCTAAAAGTATACTATTAATACATGGTTGGGAGTGCGTTGGTGCGATCTGGTAACACAAAGGTTTATATCGTGGTGCACTCTACGCACGAGGCGCAAGCCGAGTGTGTTTGACACCACCACGATAAAAACATGCGTGTTGCCAGATCGCACTAACGCACGAACTCACAACCATGTATTAATAGTAAAACGGGTGGGCAATATGATTATGAAGTCTATAAAAAATGGTTATGAACCCAAAAAAACGCCAAGAGTCGCACAGTCATGGAGGCTGCCATTTGCTTTCCTGGGGTGGTATTCTGAGATTTATTTTATCTTGATTTTAGTGAAATAATGTTAATTGTCATAACAAAATGTACGCTTATGGCGCATCATTGGTTAATGACTGCGCAAAAGTGGCTGTGTACGTGGAATTCATCTCCCCAAACACCAATGAAATGTTGTAATCTAAAAGTTGTTATGACAACTAAAATCTTTTCACTAAAATCAAGATAAAATAAATCTCAGAATACCACCCATGGATGAAATCACAGAAGCGCAGCCAACAAAATTCACGCGCGTTTCAGTGTGCGCTTGTAATCCCTGCGCTAAAATGACAATTAAACTAAGCGATTTCATTGCGTTTTAAGTTTTCACGCACCAGAGGTACGCGTATGCGCAGCTCAGCCGTGCTTTAGAGCCCTTTTGCCGTGCGTTATCACTTTTTTGCACGGTCACGTGGTGTTATTTGACCAATCAGGATGGCTACATTCTTGAAGCCGTTTTATAATATTTGCTATGTCAAACATGCTGTAGCATCACCAGGAAAAGAATGGTAAAGAGGAGGTATTGTTTGAAAGCATGCAATTCTATTGTGAGTATGTGCTGAGCTGGGGGAAGTTAGTACATTCCACTGTCTATTGTAGTATGTTTGTGTAGCTGACTGATGATTGGCAGATGATGTCATTGCAAGAATGAGATATAGAGCCTTTTTTAGGGTGGAGCTTATTAGGAGGTTTTTAAATTAAAAATCTATGAAACATATCTAGATGCTTGAATAACAGAAAATTAGTTGTATGCATCCCTGCACATCAGCAGCAAAAAACTTGCATTTGGGGTGCGTTTGGTGCGTAGGGGAACCGGGGGAGCGTTTCATCAAGCGTTTTTCAATGATTTTTACTGACAAATTTTCTCTCACCCAATCAGAGGCAAGGATTTCAGTAGCTTATAACAGTTGTCGATAAAAACGCTCCCCGGGTCATCCCTGTAATAAGCCTGTAGGAAATACAGAATTCAGTCGTCATTGGGAATAATGTTCTATCAAAAAGAGCCTATATAATTATATTCTTCAAAGTGTGTGGGAGTGAGTTACCAAGGAGGGAGACACCAGGAAAGAGAGAGGGGAAAAACTATGAAAGCAAATGTTTAAAGGACTGGAATCGTCCCCCCCCCCCCCCCCCCCCCATCTGAATTTTAAAAGCTGCTAAACCAGACAAAATTAATAATATCGCAGCCGCTGGTCATGCTTCCTTCCACTTTTTATTCACCTGTAATTATTTTTTGACCGTTACTAGTTCATGTACTTCCGTAGATTTCTGAATAGAGGGATTTTCATTTCTTACAAAGGTATCGTAGAACTTACATGTGACCTTGAAATTTCAAAGGCAGTATCTACAGGATCTCTACTAAACCCGTGCAAAGTTTCGCGCAATTTTGTGTAAGTCGTCAAAAGGGATGAAATACCTTTAACTGTTTTGGTATTTTAAAAAATGCATTTTGAAGATGATTTCTTTCTTTCATAAACAGTTCTTGAGTTTTCGCTACTTGTCATATTCCAAATAGTTCCAGCAGGGCCCCGTACCACAAAGGTTTGCAATGAACTGCAAATTTGAAACAACGATTCTGATTGGTCAATGGTCAGCCTTTTGAACACTATGCATGCATCGACGATCTTGACTGGGCAATGCCAATGATTGCAAACATTTGTGTTAGGGGGTGTCTGGTCCATAGAACCCATTAAAAAATGAGCAAGTTGGTAAAGCTGACCTATAATGAAAGGACTATGATCTAGTTCTTGTGCAGTTTGGTCGATGCGATCTTGAAGCTTTACAGGCAATCGTAGCATGCCGCTCGTCTCGAATACGCTTCTAGACCGAGTACGACGCGTGTTCAGCTTCATCTGTCCTGAAAGTTGGCCCACTTCAGCCAGCTATAATATAGGTAATGGGTAATAATAAAAACAATAATGATGATATTATCATAATCAAGATCAGCGGTGGATTCGAGGGGGGGGGGGGTACAGGGCACATTCTCAGGTGCCATGTGGGGAGGGGGTCTAAATTTCTGCTGGACTGCAGAAGAAAATTGGAGAACACCATAAGAGCTACTTTCGAAAAGTAAACTCAAGGGCCTATTGTACTGCCCATAGAAATCAGGTTCGAATTATGTAATTGTAATGTTCGCTCATTTCTAAAGGTGATAGACAGGGCTATTGAAATTGTCTTGAGTTTATTTTTCGAAAGTAGTTTTTGTCGTGTTGGAGGTACATTTTATTTTTGTTACAGAATGAGTTGAGATATTCCAGAATGGGTATGGATTATGATGATGATGATGATGATGGTTATAGGGATGGTGATAATGATAATGATGTGCAAATGTTGTTGAAGATGTAGAGGAGGAGGGGGAAGGGGATGATAATGATGTTCATGATAATTATTATTGTAACCTTGATGTGATATACTGCATTTTTGTTGATTACTAACTTACTATTTCCGACCTTTGTCTCAGTTCGTAGACTGTACTTACTACAAAACGGTCTACATATTCGTATGTAAATTAAACCAATCAACAACAACAACAAAAAACATCTGAATGTGGGCACATAGCGTCTGGGATTATCAATTATGTTCATTATGTTAAAGGATACGCCACCGGGCGGCCGTGGGGAAAGTCAGGATTGCGTAAGTCCCATTCACTCGTACATAAAGTTTGTGCGTCGAACGCGTCCTTTGGACTAAGTGGGATTACATTTCGACTGCACGAAGCAGACCGAATCTCGTACGAGAGCTCGAGCTCAGGCGGAGCGGGCATGTTCCAGTCTATCCGAGGTTTGCGCCCCGTCGGGCAACGGCATGATTAGCTAACGATCACGGTGCCCTCTCGCGGCACTAAAACGTCCACAATCTGCGGTTGAGTATCCCTTTAAAACTTCCGCAATCTGCGGTTGAGTATCCCTTTAAACTGGTTATTAAATAGAAGCACTTGCATGAGATGGCAGCACATGATCCTTGTACTGCGAGAGAAAAGTGCAATAACCTACTCTGCCGTTTCTTTTATTTTCTATTCTCTTCTCTTTTTTTCTCGATAGGGCCAGGCTTTTATTAGCCTTTTGACAAGGCCCTCGTGACTTGGCTATTTTCCTCGGCAAGTAAGCTAATAGTGGCTGCATAACAAGACTAGCCGCCCAGCCCGGTGAATGCGCGATCGAGCGACGTGAGTCCGAGGGCCTTTTGGAACCTGGCCTGTATTTCTTATGTTATCCTTTGTTCCTAGCGAGGATCTGCTACCTTATAGGTAGGAGCCAATCAGCAAACGTATCGTCGCATGACGTCAGCATACATTTGGTATGCAAATTCGCCTTCATCTCGAGCTAGCGCGGCCCGTGGAAGCTACTAGTACATCAATCATGGAAAGCAAGCCCCACAGATACCGTTGTGGTTGGTCGATAATCCTCGGTAGGCGTGTTAGCATACGAATGTCAACTCGTGAATAATTCATATCGGACGATGGAAACCCAGGTTCCAAAAGGCCTCGCGCTCGATCGCGCGTTCACCCGGGCTGCGTTGATTCTTTTCGTCGCCGGCTAGTCTCATCTCAGGCACAGCATGACGAGGAAAATAGCCAAGTCACGAGGCCTTGTCAAAAGGCTAGGCTTTTATAGAACTAGATGCTTTATTTGCTCATAGTAGGCCCTACAATTTCAGTACATTCTCCGATTCTCCGATGTCGATCGATTATAATAACATAGTTGTGTCGTTGAATAATAATATTATTGATCGTTGTTCTTCTTTAAATTTTTTGGGTGTGATAATTGATAGTAAGTTATCCTTTAATGAGCACATTGGTGTCATCTGCGCAAAAAAATCATCAAAGTATAGGTATTCAAAATAAGTTAAAGCATTTTCCACAGAACATACTCAAAATGATACATGTATATAATTCCATTATTTCACCTTATTTTCTATACTGTAATCTTGCCTGGAGTTCCTCGACTACATATTCAAGGCTACATTTATACAGATCACAACAAAGGGCAGTAAGAATCATTTCGCATGTCAATTTTCTTGCCCATGCATACAAAGCCGTTGTTTAATCACCTGAATATGCTGAATATATTTGATTTTTCTGATTATGAAATTGCATTTTTATGTACTTGTGTTATAGAAACTATATACCAAACAGTATTTCAGAATTCTCTGTCATTATGCCGAATTTTATACATTCCTATAATCCACGTGGAACTTCTAACTCCCATTTAATTAAAATACGCACCTCGCTAGCAAAGAATTGTATTTCTTTTGAAGGGCCCATACTCTGGTTCAGCTTACCACTGTATATTAAATATAATCCATCACTTAATGTTTTTAAAAGGAGATATAAAACCCTATTACTCAGTAGATATGTTAACAATGTTTGATCGGGTCTTGATTTGTTTTTGTTTTATTTGTTTTTTGTCTTTGTCTTTATTGATGTAAGTTGGTATTTTTGTTGTTCGTTAATCTTATCAGTTTCTATATGCTGTAATTTTTTTCAATTCTGATCTTGTTTAGCTCTCATCTTAACATAATTTCAGATTTTCAGTTTTATTTTTTTTGTTAAGGTGGCAGCACTAATAAGGCATTACCTTTCTAGCTGCCTCCTCATTCTCATGAATATACTCTCTTTCCCCTATATTTTCTCCAGATTATCTTTGTGATGTACATGTATATTAGATTTTATAATTATTTTTGTAATATATGTTACTTTAACTTTATAGGTATTCTATATTCTATGTTATTTTATGTAAAAATGTTTTATGACGGATGAAATAAATTCGACAATCAATCAAATCAATCGATGCAAGTGTACATTGAAACATCTTGGTAAAAAATAGAAGACATGCAAAAAAAAAAAAACACTTTACCCCCCCCCCCCCCCCCCCCCCCCCCCCCACCACCAAAAAATGAAGAAGAAAGAAAAAAAAATTATAACAAAATGAAAAGAAAACAAATATGAAATCAAATCAAATAGATAAAATTAATAATAATCCGCATTATTGAATAATCATTTGGAAACTATACATTCGTATTATTGAATAAACAATGTGAGCACCGTGGTTGCCCAGTTGTAGTTACTGCTATATGTATACTATAATTGCAAAACATGATCAAGCACCTGTTCAACTTCTCTCTGTCTCTCCTGCATCCGAGTGTCCTCCTCGTTCGTCTGAAGAGGGATTGGCCTGCCAAAAGGAGAGAAAACTATTAGGAATGAATGAATGAATGCTGGGAAAGTGAACGTACTGAATTGAATAAAAAAGAATAATGAAGGGAAAAAGGGGAGAATAATGGAATGGACGAAATCAATTCTTTTTAAAGGAATGAGACTTTTTAAACGAGGAAATAATGAAGGACCTTAAAGATATAGTGAAATCAATGAACGTAAGAGCAGAAATGAAAATATAAAAGAAGACAAAATTACAGATGGCTACAAATACAAGAACACCAAAACCCCTCCCCCCCCCCCAAAAAAAAAAACAACAACAACAACACAATAATTAAGCAGACCACTCTACTGGTGCACGCTTGATGGTCATTGACTATTTCAATGGACCCAAAAGCACCGGTCCGTGATGCTAAACTATCTCATCGTAGGTTATTTCTCACCCAGAATCAAAATAGCTTTTAAGCTTCATGGTTATATTATTTAATAGAGGCTGATTTGAGTAGAAGGGGCAGTAAAAGACTGTGGGCCCTTTTAGAACCCAGTCTTGCATACCTTAAGACAAGTACACAAAACATTGCCCCCCCCCCCCAAAAAAAAAAAAAAAAAAAAAAAAAAAAAAAGAAAAGATAAATAAATAAAATAAAATATAAAAAATAAAAAAATTATGTTCTTGTACCCCCACCCCGCCAAAGGTTACACCCAAATCACAGTGGTTTAGATTTAAACACTCATCATCATCATCATATTATTATTATTATTATTATTATTATTATTATTATTATTATTATTATCACTTATACCGCGCTTTTCCCCATAAGGCCCAAAGCACTTACAATATATTCAATTACCAATACTTGTGGTAAGAAAAACAACGTTACAACTATAAACTGCTAAAGAGATGCATTTTCTAGGCTATTCTGAAGACATTGACTGATGAAGACTGTCTAATTGTAAGTGGTAAATCATTCCAGTATTTTGAAACATGATTATTGTCCAAAAATCTTTGAAAAGGTACTAAGGCGGCTCTATTTAAATTTGCCATAAAAATAAACCAAAATAATGCCTCCCCCTCAAAAATAAATAATAATAAATAAATAGATACAAAATAATTTAAAAAAAATAATAATAATTAAATTTTTTTTTTTATTTAATAAAAATAATAAATAAAAAAGTAAATAAATAAATAAATGACATTAAAAATTAAATCAAAATAAATAAATAAATGAATAAATAAATTTAAATAAATAAATAACATACATAATTATCAAGTAAACATTTATGTCATCACTGTCATTCAAATGCCATAAAAAGTTGAAGATTACAAAATATAACCGTCAACAAGCATGACAAGGATATACCATCAGCTGGTCATCAAAATGAGGTGTCAACTCCACCCTAACCCTTCCCCCCCCCCCCCCCCCCCACCCACCCCCTTACCTTGGTAGTGATAATCCCGCATGCAGCTACAAGGTTGAAGTGCATGTTATAATCCTACATTCCTGATTTCCTGATTTTTTTTTTTTTTTTGCTGGTAGTACTGCATCCTCTTCAACGAAGTTGGTAACGAATTGATTTATAGGGCATATAGATAGCGTTACAGATGAAGTTGAGTTCTGGGCATGCAATTACATTGTGAAAGAAACAGTCTCGAAACAATCGAGAAAAGTTGATCGTGTCTACATAATAATTAAGCACTGGTGTTTACTGTGAGGTTTTGGAATCATCAAATTCATAAGAAATTAACTAAATCTCGCTGAAAATCACATGCACTACTTGGGTTGATGGGACTGCACACACAGTTCATGTGGCATGGCTCGGCCCTAACAATTCAGCCATCATATTTTCAATAATGTTTTTTTATGAGGGCAATTGAAGAGCAATCCTTGTTTCAGGGGACTACAGTATGGTGTTCATTTAAATTCACATAAAATGAAAGATAGAGCTTATGACTGAATGATATTTTAAACAATATATAGCAATATGAGCAATGTGAACAATCCTTTTTTACAACTGGCGTATGGGTAAATAACCTTCACAGTCTCAATTAGCGAGTTTTCGAATGTGTCGACATGAACGCCGTCCTAGATCCTCCCAGCTATAATGGACTGCTTTGTGTTAACTGCATACTTTGTGAGAGAACGGCTCACCCGTTACTGACTTCTCCCTCGTCCACTAGTCAGATTGAGAACGGGTCAACATGGTATTGCCGTCTTCTCTAAAACGTGAACCTCGCTTTACCCATTGTTAGTTTCATGCTTCACCTACTTTGTATGCAGTTAACGCAAAGCAGTCCATTGTCGCTGGGAGGATATAAGACGGCGTTCACGTCGACACGTTCGAAAACTCCCTAATGACGGAATCGAAATGACGCCTCGTATATGAGCCGGGCTTTATATAAGTGGAATTGTTGAAGAATAAACCAACGCAAGGAGGAAAACTGTAATTAGCTTCACGTGATGTAATAATAGTAGTAGTAGTGGTAGTAGTAGTAGTAGTAGTAGTAGTAGTAGTATAGTAGTAGTATTAGTCAGGGCGCGGAGCGTTTTGGAAGGGTGGGGGGGGGGGGGGGTGGGGCTGATCTGATTTCACTCATTTATGACAATTTTCGAACCTATATTTTATGACACGTTTATACTCAGAAAAGTGGCCCATGGTAGTAGTAGAGTAGTAGTAGTACTAGTAGTACTAGTAGTAGTAGAAGTGGTAGTAGTAGTAGACGTAGTAGAAGTAATAGCAGTATATTATTAGTATTAGTATTAGTAGTATTAGTAGTAGTATTAGTAGTAGTAGTAGTAGTAGTAGTAGTAGTAGTACGAATAGTAGTAGTAGTAGTAGTAGTAGTAGTAGTAGTAGTAGAAGACTTTATTTGATAACGTATTTAGCCCTCCGATGATTTGATATGAAGTGAACTGATTTGATTGATTATAATTTGTTCAAACAATAAAACATGCATAGGGCTGGCAAAAATGTTTAAGATTGCTTGTCCCATACTAGTCAGCTTCCCACATTAATACATTTCCCACATGAATTATGATCATAAGCATCATATACTTATGGGAAAACTGATATAAACACTAAGTTTTACAACGTTTAAAAGATTAACAATAGTGAAGGATGCAAATTAAAACACTGACTGAAGAGTATTACATTCAAAAATGAAAGTGATATGTGAATATGCTGGATAATAAATCAAGTTATTTATTAATTTGTCAGCTTTCCAGACTTAATCTTTCCAAAGTGACGCATGTTGCTGCCAGTGAAAACAAGCAACACAACCAGCATTTCCTCTTATTTAATATGATATGACACTATATAAATTATAGTCATGCAAACACATTAGACTGATGTAAGTATAGCTTGCAATAAACCTTAACTGTGTTTGATTGTTTTCAAATTCAAAAATTCATAACTTTCTTATTTCTTATCGGATTTTGCTCAAACTTCAGTTGATCTGTTTCTTATTTTTTTTAAATATCAGGGTGGACTTCCCCTTTAAGGTTTCAATATTGACATGTAGTAAACTTTCCAAAACCGCAATCTATATAGGTCGAACACCCATTTGCTTTATTCTTAAGTCGACAGTAATGAAACATTTTTTTTAATTTTTGTACCCCAAAACTGACTTTTAACAAATTTTACTGACGAACTTTTAGAAAAAAAAAATAGTTCCAAACGGGTTCTTGAAATTGCACAAGGATTCTAAAAAGATCCAGGCTCCTGCAAATTACAATAAAGTTCCCTCAAAACAACGCAAATGGTTCTTAGTGGCCGGGGATGATAGATCTTTTAAATTATTATTATTAGTTTTTGTATTTTTTATTTATATATTTACTTATTTACTTATTTTATTTATATATTTTTATTTTTCACTTTATTGTATTTATTATTTTTTTTTTTAATTTAGTTCAATGCTATTTTTTTTTTGGTTGGGGAGGAGGGGGGGGGGGGTCTTTTTAATCCATTGCATAAAAATTGGATTCATATGCATCATAGATCCTTTAAGAAACCAGATATTTTTTTTCTTTCTAATTATTATTTGTTAAATTAATTTTATTTATTTATTTATTTATTTTATTTGTTCATTTTTTTATTTATTTTCTATTTTTATTTATGTACTTATTTATTTATTTATTTATTTATTATATTTTATTTATTTTTTTATTTTTTATTTATTATATTTATGGGGGGTGGGTTTTTAACCCATTGGGTAAAAATTGGATTGATATGCATCATGCAAAAAATATGAGGGCCGAAATACTTTTGTATCGTGATGCCTTGGGTGGGAGGGGTGGTGATTTGTAATTGACTATTCTCGATCTCTTCTTTGTTTCTTATGCATTCTATTCGAATAAAAGATAATAACATATAAACGCTTTCCGGTTCTATGTGCCGTGCGTTGATAATGAGGAAAGTCGGTGGTGAGTTAATTTTCTTAAAAACTCTATCCCTGATAGCAGAAAGTGGTAAAAATTACGTGATATTTATGTCGTGGTTTTCGTCTTTTTTACGTCCTGTAATTACGTCAATAAGACGACAACTTGCACCAACGCAAGACGTCAAGAGGACGTCTTATTTTGACGTCATATGTACACTGTAAAAACTGAAGTGCTGTATATAGCACTTTTTGAGGGCATGCATAGGGACTGCACTCAGAGTGCTATTGAATGCACACAGCGTGCTATTTCAGCACTTTCACGGGAGCTGGACCGGCTCCTTAAACTGCTAAACATTCATTAAAAAAATGATTTGGGCGAGCTTCGAACCAGGGTCCGCTGATCTAGAATTGCTGGCATTACCGCTAGACTAACTCACATTGTACGATTTAGAGCAGATCATATTGTTACATAGTGAATTTACGACACCACATAGTTCATGTTATCGACTTGACTCCCATGACTAAATTGGATTGCAAGAAGCATTCGTTAGTCCATCGGTAACCGTCAGCGCCTCTCAATCAGCGGAACCTGGTTCGAGGCTCGCCACGGTCACATTTTTATTTTTTTTTTGCTGGTAAATTAGCACACTACAAGTGCTATAAACAGCATTTCAGGTGCAGTCACTATACATGCCCCTAAAAGTAGCACTTTAGTTTTTACAGTGTACAAGACGTAGAGATGACGTCAAAATAAGACGTCCTCTTGACGTCTTGCGTTGGTACAAGTTGTCGTCTTATTGACGTAATTACAGGACGTAAAAAAGACGAAAACCGCGACGTAAATATCACGTCATTTTTAACACTTTCTGCTATCTGGGAAGAGGAATGAAGACGTAGAGATGACGTCAAAATAAGACGTCCTCTTGACGTCTTGCGCTGGTGCAAGTTGTCGTCTTATTGACGTAATTACAGGACGTAAAAAAGACGAAAATATCACGTCATTTTTAACACTTTCTGCTATCAGGGATAACACATGCAAGGTTCCCCTGTACAGTGCGTCCCAGCAAAATAAAAAGTTAACAGTCAGATATAAAGTCTCTCCAAGAAATACTTCAAACTATTTGAAGCAAAATTTCACACCTTTGGATAGCTTAGGGTATCTTCTATTACATAACACCTACAAAAGTTCCGGGTATATTTTCCGCTTGAGCAAGCAGGGGCCACTTTTGTGAAAAGGTACAGAATCCACATTTGACAAGAATTGGTATTCGTTCTGGCTGGTATCAGCAAAGTTGAGAGTCATAAGGCTTATAAATTTTCACATTTTGGTCAATAATAGGCAATTTATGAAACAACAGGTTCTGTTACTATGTATGAACTAACGTATCTCATCAGTATTTTTATGCTTCAGTGAGCAATAAAACTACTTTATTGAGTGATTTGAAACATTTGGTTTGACAAGGTTTTAACTCAAGCTGGCTTTCTCACTCGGCCATAAAGTCTTGATGGGATATATCAGGACATACAGAAAACAAAGCCTATTTTCATAAATTGTCTTTTAATGATCATAATATGAAAGTTTCTAAGGCTTTTCAAGGGTCTCAACTTTGCTGATAACAGCCAGAACCAATACAAATTTTTGTCAACCATGGATTTTGCACCATTTCACAGCAATAGATTTTGTTCTCTCAAGCGTAAAATATCGTTAGATGTTTTAAAAAAAATCAGGCGGTGAGCAGCACCCCATCCATTTTTTTTTAATTTGCTTGTCAGAGATTTTTGGACTTAAAAAGAGACACTAAAATGCTGAGGACTTTTTTTTTTGTTCACAACACCCCCAGTAACAAAATCGTTCCAAGGTGCCTGATAGAAGAGACCTCAAGCTATCCACAGTTATGAACATTTCCTACAAAATATTTTGAAATATTTATTTTGGGAGACTTTTCCCACTGTTATTTCTTTTTTTGGAACGCACTGTGGAACTCTTTTCCCAAGTGCGGCATGACGATCGACTTTACCAAACAACAACAACAATTAACAACAATAACAACACGTCCATTGATTACTGTCCATGGAGTATTAGCAAAAAGAAATAAAGATAATGTAATTATAATAAGATACGATCATTGAATGAACTTCCAATTTGACCTGATACTCAAACTCAGTCCTTCCTGTATTTTCTATTACGAAGATCTTTCTCTTTTGCTACTTTCTACATAGTCTTATCTTATTGTATTATGAGAAATTAACTGCATGGGGCTGACGAGGGTGGACTTTTGCAACTGTGTTTTTATGGAAAAATGATTCTTAAATCATTTTGGCTTACTATATTTAAAAATGTACACTAAAAACAATATATAATCAAATATGACTAGAATCTAGTCACATTTGACTAGAATAATGATTCCCACGGGCAGTTGCACTATTTTCGTCAAAACTACCAGCTTTTGAGTCGGGTTTACAGTAGACAAGAATCGTAGTTAAAAAATGAACAGAATCCTATCAGAATGACTATAGAATCTGATTGATAACAAATATGACCAGGCGGTGTGGTCCAAAAATGACTAGACGATTTTTAGAGTGTGAAAATCGAATTGAACACAGGTTATGATAAACAGGATTGCTTGTGATACAGTTATAAGACATAACTACACTGTAAAAAAATATTTGTATTTTTACAGGGGAAAATACAGATTTGTTCTGTTTATTATAAATACAGCAGTTGTGATGTTATTTTTACATTTTTCCCGTAAAAGTACCTCATTTGTAATTGCGAAACTGAGTTACATCAGAAACTTGCGATTTAAAGGCAAAATAGGGTTTTATACAGTTTTTTGTGTAATTTTACAGTTTAATTTTGTTAACCTTAATGTATAGTACTGTAGGACTCAGGTTCCAACGCAATTACATAAGAACCTGTCATCTGAATTACAGATCTGAAATATATGCTAAAATTACATACAGCATGTAGTTTTACAGCAAATTTCTGGCGACTCTGCTGACATCAGATTTCTGTAATTTTACAGTGTAATGATATCGGAGAATAGCCCAATCTAGGCATTTCGGTCGTGCAGAGATGTATTTTTACGACTTTAATAATAATAATAATAATAATAATAATAATAATAATGTGATTTATATAGCGCCAAATCCACTCTGTGGAGTGCTCAAGGCGCATTCAAGAAGAAAAGTACCTAAGAAGAGAATAGCAAAGTTTTTAGAAGTTTTTTAAAGGACAATGAGGTCGAGCAACTATTTATGTCTTCAGGTAGGCTATTCCAAAAAGTCTGGCTTGTGAATGAATATGATCGTTCCCCCCAGGTTATTTAAACAAATTAGTAAGTCTACTTTACCATGCCAGTGCCGCAGTAATAGCAAGCAATAGTAAAACGAATATCCTCATGTTGGGTGCAACTGTACCAAAACTCTGGCGTTGATATTCTTCACCGACCTGTAGAAGGCAACTTATCCGTGATATCCCAAAAAATTAAGTGTGCGGAAATGTAAAAAAATTCGAGCAATTTATATTATTGTGTTATCATCCTCCATAAGGAAATAAAGCTGTATAGATCAAACATCTTTTTTTTTAAACAATGCGTTCTCCCCTCACAGATACGTGTAGTAGTGAGCCCGAAATAGATCAAATATATATAATGAGTATTTAAACATGATTTATAGATCATTGATAGTACCAGTGCTTAATATCGCAATATAAAGTGGATTCTCCTCTTCTCTGTACTGCTGTGACTGAAAAGTGTTCCGTCACTTCATATTTCCATGAATTCCATTTCGTACTTCAAAATCTTGCCTACATTTTAACTCCCTGTCCCATGTTCATTTTGACAAAAAGGGAAAGTTGTACAAAATTCCGGATGATTATATTTTACCATTTTTACAATTTTACATTTATTTTGATACAATTTTCCTCGAACTCTGAATCATTCTTAAATATTACTGTATGAGCTATTTGCATCACATTCTCTCTCTCTCTCTCTCTCTCTCTCTCGCTATATATATATATATATATATATATATATATAAAATGTGCTGATTTTGAGTCTACTTTTACCATTCGCTTTGGTACGGGTGATATAGAACATAGTGGGATGAATAAATATTCAAGCCAAAGATGACGCAGGATACTCGGGCAATTTAAGCTTTCGTCTTTGGACTTCATCAGAAATTTATTCAGAAACAGTGATAGAGAGATACAGTCATTCAGAAAGGCATGACAAAAATAACAAAGCACTAAGTGTGTGTGTTTGTATATATATATATATATATATATATACCCCTAATGGGTACATTAGGAGGACAGTTTTTGTTCTTTTTCTTTGTTCAACTGTCGACCTAATGTACCAACGTCTACCTAATGTAGGGATCGCTATTATGACGGAATAAACCGCATTGTTAGGTGTCGACCTAATGTACCCTTTAGTAAAATATAGGCTCTATATATATATATATATATATATATATATATATATATATATATATATATATATGAACAGATAATGATGAAACGGAATGAAGCAGGTGACTTGGTTAATTTACAAGCTTTCGGCTCCTGGCCTTCTTCAAGTTTATTTGCTAAATCAAACGGAATGAAACAAATAATAATAATAATAATAATAATAATAATAATAATAATAATAATAATAATAAGCAACTTAACAAAACTAAAGACAACAGAACAGAATTGTCATAAAGTTGTCAACATAAATCAAAAGGAGTAAGTGATATTGAAAAGATGTTAATCGCCAAAGCAAAACTAAAGACAACAGAACAGAATTATCATAAAAATGGCAACATAAATCAACATAAGTAAGTGAAATTGAAGAGATGTTTCTCGGCAAGAGTAGGTGAAATAACGAACATCTCTTCAATTTCACTTACTCATGTTGATTTATGTTGCCATTTTTATGATAATTCTGTTCTGTTGACTTTAGTTTTGCTTTGGTAAGTAACATCTTTTCAATATCAATTACTCCTTTTGATTTATGTTGCCAACTTTATTTCTGTTCTGTTGTCTTTAGTTTTGTTAAGTTGCTTATTATTATTATTATTATTATTATTATTTGTTTCATTCTGTTTGATTTAGCATATAAACTTGAAGAAGGCCAGGAGCCGAAAGCTTGTAAATTAACCGAGTCACCTGCTTCATTCCGTTCCCTCCATCATTATCTGTTCACATATCTAAATTTAACATGGTTCAACCGAACAGTACACACATCCACACCTCTCTCGCTATATATATGTGTGTGTGTGTGTGTGTGGGGGGGGGGGGGGGGGGAAGGGGGGAGGAGGGGGGGGGGGAGGGGGAGGGGGTGCGTGTGTGCGCCCGTGTGTGTTTTGTTCGAGGACACTTTCGGACAGAGAACAAAAAAAAAATCATGAGAACAATGGTCCTCGGAAGCCGGACAATAGTCCTCGAAAGTCCAACAATGAATTTGTGCCTTATTCCGTCGACTGTCCGAGGACGGAGGAACAATAGAGGAACAATACTTGTCCTCGGAAATAAAGCCATGTAAACGTGGGGGTGTGTGTGTGTGATGCAAATAGCTCTTACAATCGTATTTAAGAATACTTCAGTATTCGAGGAAAATTGTATCAAAATGAATGGTAAAATTGTAAAAATGCTAAATATTGCCATTCGGAATTATGTACAATTTTCCCATTTTATCAAAATGAACATGGGACAGGGAGTTAGATGGTACATAATTATTCATAACAAATCTGGATGCATTATACATTAGCTACATTCATATGGGACTTGTAGTTTCGAAACTTTATCGCTAGTGAAAATTCAAGTTAACGAAACACTGACGACTCACTCACAACGACGAGGGTTCACACGGCCCTGAAACAACGACGCCCGTTGTTCTGCATGAGACTTCATCGTTAAAGGGGAATAAAAGGCAACAAACATTAGCCTATAATCATGTAGATAATTGTCAGCCTATTACAAATATCTTGAAATTACTCGTATTTGATTATTTAAGAAGGAGAACAGTGTCTCCAAAAGTTGCAGTTTCCTTGCTTGACATTATCCCATGGGGGCTGCCATTTTCTTTACAAAGTAATGTCAGAACAGTTCTATTTGTGAGATACCCACTGACCTATAGACTAGCTACCGTGACACTCATGATCAGCTGTGGAATGCATGACACTGGATTTTCTCATAATAAACCATTTTTGTAGTCATGTACATTCAAATAAAGATACTTTTATCCTGTCATATAACCTATTTGTGTCAAGATATTTGGTTCAGCTTTTTCTTTTGTTAAGCTCGATTTGGCATGCAATTGTAAGTTGCTTGGTCTGACAAAGGTTTGTCAATTCTTTAAAGAAGTGACAAAGATCTACAACTGCTCTTAGATATCACCTGTGGGAGACAATGGGGGTACCAAAATGGCTGCCATTTTGCATGGGTGGCTTTAGTTGTATAATAGCTATTCATTATGCAACATCTTATCCATTGTGTACAGGTAAATGGACATGTACCGCAATGACATCAGTTTCTTCAAAATGGCAGCCCCCATGGGATAATATCTAGCAAGAAATCTGCAAACTTTAGAGAGACTGTTCTCCTTACTGAGTAATCAAATCAGAGTATTTTCAAGATATTTTGAACAGGCTGACAATTTTCCACATGATTATCAGCTAATGTATGCTGAGTTTCATTCTCCTTTAACAACGAGATTGCTAAACTTTATTCTTCCACACGGTCCGAAACTACAATGAGGACCCCAGCTGTTCGTCTTTTCGGCGTTAACCACTTGCTCGCTTGTGGTTCTGGAACTACAAATAAACTTACAGTTTCGAAACTACGCGATAGCTAAAATAGCTTAAAGTTTTGAAGCTACAAGCGAAACTTTAAGTTTAGCTCCTTTCGTGTGCACCTGACAATTGATATTTGGCTTAATCATACATTGCAATAATAATAGAAAAACAACGTTTTCATAAACTGTTTCGAAAACATTTTCATATACATAATCATATTTTAAAAAACGATTAAGTATTCGAGGAAGTTTATCAAAATAAACTGTAAATATGCTAAATATTATTATTCGGGATTATACAACTTTCCCTTTTTATTTACATGTATATAGCGAAGCAAAACTGAGGAAAAGAAAACATTTAAAAAAAATATATACATTAAGACAATAAAGAGCAACTAAAAGTAAAGTCAGTGTTTTTGCAATTATTACAGATTCTTTTTTATTATGGAAAAGTAATGCAATGCTAATGCAGAGAGATAGATAGAAAACGAGAGAGAGAGAGGGGGTGCAGAAAGGGGATGGTGAATTTAAGATCACTTTGTTGTGTTCAATAATCTATATGTAGATATATTGTTAATTTCACCAATTAGAAAGAGACGATGTGAGAGAGGGGCATTCATGGAGGAGAAAGTGTCTGGCGTAGGAAGAGGGAGAGAGAGAGAGAGAGGGGGGGGGGGGGGCGCGAGCGCGTGTGGGGTAGAATAGATACAAAATAGATAGATAAAGATATATATATATATATATATATATACACTGTATATATATATATATATATATATATATATATATACATATATTTGACTAACGGGTACATTAGGTCGACACCTAACAATGGAGTTTATTCCGTCATAATAGCGACCCCTACATTAGGTCGACAGTTGGTACATTAAGTCGACAGTTGAACAAAGAAAAAGAACAAAAACTGTCCTCCTAATGTACCCGTTAGTCGTTTATATATATATATAGATATATATATATATATATTAAGCTGGATTCCGCATTTGGGAGACACGTAACAATGCAGTTTATTTCGTCATAATAGAAACCACCGCTTTACGGAGACGCGAGGAACAATTAAAATGACAAAGCCGTGTCTCCCAAATGCGGAATCTAGAGAAATATATATATATATATATATATATATATATAATGTGAAAGGAAATACGAGCATAATGGTTGCGTAACTTAATCAAAGTTCCCCAGAGCTGTCCTCCTTTTTGAAAATTTTGCAAAGGTTAAAAAAATCGAACCCGGGTCGTTGGCTTTAGAACGCCAATGGTCTAGTGGTTAAGGCATTGGCGTTCTAAGCCAACGACCCGATTTCGATTCCCGGCGGAGACATTTTTTAACCTTTGCAAAATTTCAAAAAGGGAGGACAGCTCTAGGGAACTTTAAGTTAGCCAACCATTATTCTCTCATTTCCTTTCTCATTGTATTTATTTATTTCCACGAGTTGCCAAAGCTGTTGTATTATGTTATTTCCTTAAAATTATAATTATATATAATATATAACGACGCCAGACCCTTTTCTCCTACATGAATGCCCCCTCTCTCCCCCGTCTTTCTAATTGGTGAAATTAACGATATATCTACATGTAATTTCATATAGATTATTGAACACAAGAAATTGATCTTAACCCTAACTAGGCAAAAAAAATCGGGAGGGGGGGGGGGCCTGGGCCCCCCCCCCCTCCCGAATTTTGTACGTGGCCTCGCGACGGCTGAATCTTTCGCGCTCAAATTTCATGACTTTTCCCCCTGATGTTTCACGCACATTTTGATACCTCATTTATGTGCATCGGTCATACGGTTCTGGTGTCAGGTTACAATTATTGATCACAGTCATGTCAAGCAAAATGATCAAATTCTCCATTCATGTGTGTATTAGCCTATGGCAAAAAAGTAACCATTCCTAGTAATCATTACAATTTCTTGTTAATTATCACAATATTCATTTAACAAAGATGCTTTATGGTTGGCAAACAATAGAATACATTAAAATTCAAAAACAAAAAAATACATAAGATTAAAAACAAAGAAATACATTATTGGCTTGTAATACACATGACACAGCTAATTTGCATATTAATGAATATTAATGAATAAAACACTGTTTTACCCAATTTTCTTTCTTTTTATGTATTTGTGAGTCTTAGAGGTCCAGTTACAGCCAATATTCAATCCATTTTCATCTTCATATAGAAAAATTTACCATTTTGAGAAAAAAAAATCAAAAAAATTTGCATATTATGTAATAAAATAATTAATAAAAAAAAACGAACAAGAATATGGAAAAAATTACACCGGGATTGTGTTATACACAAGTTAATCTACATCTTAGCATTGCATTACTTTTCCATCAATAAAAAGAATCTGTAATAATTGCAAAGAGCACTGACTTTATATTTAGTTGCATTTTATTGTATTTTTGAAATTGTATTTCTCTTCCACAGTTATGTTTTGCTATATATAATTGAAAGGGGAAACCTGTATAGACAAAACCCCGAATAATATTTAGCATTTTCCCGTTATTTTGATTAACTTTTCCTCGAATACTGAATCATATCACTCTTAAATATGATTATTAGAGCTATTTGGATATTATACTTATACCTCATTCTATCATTTTATTATGGCACTAACCCATGCTATCTCCTCCATCTCCCCCTCTCTCACCGTTTCTCTCTCTCTCTCTCCCATGGTGAAACTAACAAAATATCTACATGTAACTTTAGTCATTGTGCCAATCTTGATTTTCAAAAAAGACAATAAGCCTTTATTTGTCAAAAAAACAACTCCAAAACAAATGCAATATCAAATTTTGAGAATTTGCAAACTTAGAATGTCGAAAGAATTAAATCATATAAATATATTGTATAAATACATCAAATATCTTTAAATAAAGCACATCCCATTCTACCCCCCCCCCCCTCTCTCTCTCTCTTTCTCTATCCATTCTCTACATTCACAAGGCATTACTTTTCCATAAATCAACAATTTGTAACAATTCCAAATAACACAAAAATTACATTTAGTTGCACTTTGTTTAAATTTTATTTTCTCTTCCTCAGTTTTGTTTACCACTGGCAAAAACTAAGGCAAATCAAAACATTTTTTTCATTTCAACTGCGTGGATTAGGAAATCAATACATATTATTGTCAGAATAGCAACATGATTATGTCATATTTTTTAATTTATCTTAGTTTTTTTTCCGACCAAGATATTTAACTAACAATCACATTAGTACAGCTCTCATATTTGGCACTGTTCTGTAATGTTGTTTATCTCAACAAAATGGAGTCTACTTTGGATTTTGGTAATTTGATGCTAACAAAAATAATTGGTGCTACAAAAACTAGGCAAAACTCATGTCAAATATTTGCTATAACCCTATGAAAATCTGAAATTTTAAAAGGAATCTAAAAAATTTTCAATTACCTTAGAGCAAATCTTTCATATTGAAAGTTACATTTCAAATCAAAATATAACAAGTTAATTTACACATGGAAAAGAATTTGGTAGTTCGTAAATGATTTTACAAGAAGGGATTGGGATTTTCTTTTACAGTGGAATGTCATTCAAAGGTTAGCAGATATGAAGAGTACATTTAATTAAAAGACATGAAATGAGATTGAAAGGATTTTCAAACCCCTTTCTGAGCCATGGGCATAACAAAAAAAATAGAAATGTCCATTGCCGCGCAATGCGAATGTATCCCCCCGCACTTGCAGCGATTCGAAAGAGGGACAAAAAACCTCCCCCTCCCCTCCCCTCCCTCAAACAAAAGGATGGCGTAGAGATTCCCGCCAGTGGCGCAGACTATTGGCAAAACTAGGAGCTGCATCAACGAAAACAATGTGTGTAGATTAGCCGTATAATGCAACTCTATTGAAAATTCGAAAGTCGTCTGTCAAGAAATGTGACCTCAGAGCGCACACAAGATATCCAGTAAAATATGACCTTTGACCCTATGAAAGACGTAACACTGGGGGCAGCATCACCAGAAACTGTAGAGGTCTAGAGTAATCTATGATGGGCCTCCATCCAAAATCTGAAATAAATCAGTCAACAAATGTGTCCTCCAGAATGCATGCAACCAAAATATGACATTTGACCCTATAAAAAGCGGAACACTGGGGGCAGCATCAGCAAACACTGTGTAGACTTCACTAAGACACATCTCCATATCAAATTTGAAAGAAATCCGTCAAGAAATGTGGAAGCGCACAAGGTATGACCTTTGACCCTATAAAGGATGAACAATGAGGGCAGCATTATCAAAAAGTATAAACTTGTAGATTCAACAAGATACATCTCCATAAAAACTTTGAAAGAAATCCATTACGAAATGTAGCCTGCAGAGTGCACTCCAACGTATGACCTTTGGCCCTATAAAAGACAGGACACTGGTGGCAGCATCACCAAAAATTATAGGTTTTTAGATTACACCAAGAGACACCTTCATTTAAGATTTGAATGAAATTCGTTGAGAAATGTGACCGCTTGAGCGCACACAAGGGCGCACACAAGAGTTCACATAAGACATGTATCGTATCAAAATATGACCTTTGACCCTATAAAAGAACACTGGAGGCAGCACACCAAAATCTATAGGTTTATAGATTATACCACGAGACACCTTCATGCAAAATTTGAACATAATCCGTTGAGAAATGTGACCGCTAGAGCGCACACAAACAATCCCCCAAAATATTGCCTTTTACCCTATAAAAGTAGGAACACTGGGGGCAGCATCACCAGAAATCACAGGTGTCCAGATTTTACCCAGATACACCTCCATACAAAGTTTGAAAGAAATCCGTTGAGAAATGTGACCGCTAGAGCGCACACAAGAATGTGACGTGAAAGTATCCTCCGGCATTGTGCCGGGGGGGATACAATAATGCCCAGATTTTCTTAAAAAGGCGTACTACATGTTTGGACTAACTGATGCTTGTTTCTTCTGAAATCACAAACGGTTCAATTCCGTTTTGAAGTGTGTCCCTGCGATGGGTATTTGATGCCAAAAGCTGAGCAATGAAGTGAAGAATTAGACCCCCTAAAATTGGCCATGAAAGTTCCTTTCTCAGGACTGTTCATAAAACTTTAATAGGGCAAAGAAATAGAGAACAAAGAAAGGGATGCATATGATTTTTCACAAAGTGTAAATACAGTGAAACCTGTCTATAAAGACCAGTCAAGGGGAGATGAGAAAGTGGTCTTTATGTACAGGTTCCTTTAATACATATTTCAATGAGAAAACAGTTTTCAAGGGAAACAAAATTGATGGTCTTTATAGACAGGTGGTCGCTAAAGCCGGTTTCACTGTAGTACAAGCAAGGGAAACAAAGTCAGCTTGCATTGATAAGACGTAGATAATTGCCAACATAGAAAATCAAAGATATATTATAAATAAAAAAGAACATAGATACAGGCATTTAGTATTCCACCCCTCATACATTTTACAGTGATGGTACAAATATTTACAAAAGAATCATTTCACGTATATTACAACAAGGCGTGATAACATAGATAAATGTTGCCGTTTGAAGCCAGTTATATACATCATTTGCAAATGCAATTATATATTACTTTACAACTTTATATCTTAGTATTGAAAAGGTGGAATACATTGGATGTCCCAGTAATAATAATAACTAGAAAGGCCGTCAAAAGCGGCAGACCCACACCTTAGCGGCGCTACAGAGTAGTTGCAATACTATACTAACCATGGGGTCAAAACTACAAGGTTACACAGAATTTGCAGGCGTCAACCGATCATCACCAAAATCTAATCGATTCTTTCCTGTCACTATCCGAACTGAAGTTCCTATACTTTATTATGGGGTCAAAACTTCAAGGTCACACAGAATTTGCAGGGGTCAACCGATCATCACCAAAATCTAATCGATTCTTTCCTGTCACTATCCGAACATTCCCTGAAAATTTGGTGCAAATCCGTTCACCCGTTCTCTAGTTATCTTGTACACAAACAAACATACGGAGCCCTTTACATAACCCTGCCGATTTTATCGGCGTGGGTAATAATAATAATAATAATAAATGTAACTTATATAGCGCCAAATCCACTCTTTGGAGTGCTCAGGGCGCATGTACAAATTAGTTAAGAATTGAACAGAATGTTTTTACATGATTTTTACAACAATCAGATGTTATGCACTTTTTGATGTCTTCAGGAACAGTAGAACATTCCCCATAGATCTGTGCCAAACAGAGCTATGTTTGATATTATTTTCTAGTACATGATTCGCTATCTAATAATAAAGATAAACTTGGTTCTGGTTATGAGTTTACATGGTGAAAGAACTTGGCCCCAAGCAATTCGGAAAAGTTGATCATGTCTACAGAAGATGTGGTGTATCCTGCAAGGTTTTGGAATCCTCAAAAATGATAAGAGATTGGCCCAATCTCGGGGCAATTTCTACACCAACTTAGTGGAGATAATCCTAGCTTTTGACAGAAATGGATTCCTCTTTACTATGGGGTTGTATATTTATATATAAATACTCTGTATGAAACATGTAACTAAGACTCAAAGTTGGTATGTCGTGATTTCTCCACTCATTGAGCTTCATAGAATCACAAATCAAACGCACCCTAATTGATCGAAATCAGTAACACAGTTGAATTCTCGCCAGGTATTTCACACACGATTAGAAACATTTCCAGAAAATTTTCACTGGTAAAGTACAGGAGAGGAGGGTTATACCATTTTGTTTTTACCAGATGAGCCGGAAAAGATAGCTACACATGCTCAAGCTCCCTACTTTGTACAAGAATAAATATGATGCCTGAAAGCGTTTGAAATAGGGAGGTTTCAGAACCTGGAATCGGGCAATATAACCTGGAAATATGGCATTCCTGAAGAGAGGAGCGCAATACAGTGGAAATTTGTTATAAAGAGCTCCGATATAGCAAGATTCCTGGGGAGCGTTTCATCAAGCGTTTTGTCAGTGATTTTTACCGACAACTGTTATAAGCTACTGAAATGCTTGCATCTGATTGGCTGAGAGCAAAATTGTCAGTAAAAGTCACTGACAAAACACTTGATGAAACACTCCCCTGATATAACAAGGCAATTTTGCTGGTCCCAGGTCTTTGTTCTTTTGTTTTTTTACCCTGATATAAGGAGATTCCTTATATACCAAGGTCATTTTCACGGTCCCAAGGTCATCGTTATAGCGAGTTCCCACCGTGATAATCAAATGGCCCCTTCTGTAATGTACTGAAGTTGCTTTATGGACAATTCTCCAGTGTCCGTGATATCCAAAATCAAAAATAACAAATACCATTGCCAAGAAACAGACCACGTTGTTACCAGCGTTACATGTACACATTCCGAAAATTTGCTTACAAAATCATTAATTTCAAAATATACATGCACACAAATTAACAAATGATGACTCATGCTACTTTGCCTGAGTTTTCAATTTTTTCCTAGTTTTTCTATGTCAAAGAAGAGAAAGATCTTAAGTTCATTGTACTTTTTTTTCAAGAGTGAATAATATACATTACCACTTGTAGGCATAGATAAAGAAAAGTGGTCAGTATATTCTGACGAAACAATAGTATTGTAGATAATAACCTACTAAACTGCGAGTCTGTTCTGTCAGTGATTTCCCTGTGCTGAACTAGACAAACTGGTCCAGAACTGATCTAAAACAGTCCCAGGCCCACCTTACGAACGGACTTCTGTTCACTTCTGTTCAAAGTTTACTAAGGGTAATTGTCTCCCTCAAAAAAGTAAAATATATTTTGAAGAACGCATATCAGAAAGGCCAACTAGCTACCATGGCCAGCTTCTCTATAACTCTTTGGTGCCCTTAAACGACAGATTTGACTGTACGGGGTTGTCAAGATCTGTGCAAGAGAAGCAAAGGAGGATAACCCCGATGTAAGGTTCCAACGACCCTTGACAGAGCATTGCACTTCAGAAATCAAGAATACTGCTGCAGTTCATGTTATACAAGATGCAGGAACTTCCACTGGTCACCGAAAGAGGATCTTCGGGAAAACGCTGCAGCAAGAAGCGGCCCCACTGGCGCCACAGGCTGTGCTCAGTGGGCGCGGGCAATGGTGCTCGTGACACGGCAGTACCGCAGGAATCGGAAGAAGATGTTGATGACAAAAGCCCAGAGGTTACGGGCGAGCTGGGAGCGAGCGATGAGAACACGCCAGATGACTACGATGAGGATGGTGTTGAACGTCCATCGGATATTGCGCAACCTGTAGGAGGAGAAATCAGCATTGAAATGAATTCAATTGTGCTAAGAAAGAAATGAGACCCTCGTTAACTCTTTCTGTACCACCCACTTTTTGGACGTTTGTCATCAAAAAATTTTCAAAGATAATTTTGACAGAAACACTTTGTTTCATTGAAACATTCTATCCAAGAGAATATTGTTAGGTAACTGAGAATTCCTTTCAAGGACCTACTTGTCAAGGCCTCCACAAAACTTGTGACCCAACTGTGACTAGACTTAGATAAGAAGATATAAAAATGTTTTTTTCTTTCTCACTGAGGTCCGAATTATCATATCATCATCATTATAAAGTCAAACCTGCTTTAGCGACCACCTGTATAGAAAGACCGTCTATAAAGACCACAATTTCCCTTGAAAAGTGTTTCTTATTGAAATGTGTATTAAAGAAACCTGTACATAAAGACCACCTGCTTATGAAGACCGCTTTTACTGTCTCCCTTGAGCGGTCTTTATAGAAAGAGAAACCAGAGTCAGAGAAAAGGCCTGGGGCCCAGTTTCATAAAACTTGTTATCAATAACCAATGATAAATTTCTTTGACAAATATGCCGTCAGCCAATCAGATTCAATGACTTCAGTAGCTTGTAACAATTATTGTATCTTGGTCAGCTGTGGATCACAGTGAGGTCATACCAGTCGCACAAATGGCACCGACTGGCTCCAAAATTACCAGTTTCTCATGACTGTAGCTACAAGCTGGCTTATTACTGCAAATTACTTACATTCTAAGATGGCTGCGTGCTGCAGGGAGGTCATTCATGTCTTCATTGAGTACGAATCTCTTGGTTCCAAGGCAATAGGCTTCTAGGTATGACGGCCAGTGGAGGGGTCTGACGTCAGTGAAGTAAACCTGTGATAATGGAATTATTATTATTCATAACTGGATTATGATCATACATATCTTCATTGAGTGCGATTGTCTTGGTTCCAAGGCAGTAGGCTTCTAGGTACGACGGCCAGTGGAGGGGTTTGGCGTTGGTGAAACAGATCTGAGGATAGGTGAGCATATGAGGATGGATGAGCCTATGAAGGTGTTGCTCTGTATTACGTTACAGTTGTGGTAATCTTGATGTCATCTGCTCTTACAGTGTCAGCAGGGCATTAGCTATATCAGTTATCACAAGAGTTAACACCTTATAGCTCTTAAGAGACAGTGTAGTCTTACCTTGAACATATCGATTGCATTGTTTGGGGGAATGATAGCTTTTGCAACGAGTAGATTTTAGGGGATTGGTTCTCAAACTGACGTTTGTAACCGTAATTTCTTGTCATATTTCGAATATGAGGGTATTTAAAGAGCAATCCTTTTCAGGGGATATTTCTACTATGATGTTCTTCCAAACTGACATAAAAGGAATGAGAGAGCTCACAGATTATTTTTCACCCCTTCCCAGAACTCGGCCTTCTCTATAATGAGATAGAAGTCTATAAGAACTCACCTTCCTATCCTCCTCGCTCATGGCGGCTGAGAGGGCTATCGTATTCTGGTTGGTCCACTCCCACGTGTTGTTGGTGAAGTACTTCAGAGTGTGCACCATCTTGGTGATCTTACTGTTCACCTTCAGCATCCTGCAAAAGACACACATTCAACCTCGGTCAAGGGTCAGCGATACTTTTCATGGTGGAGACTCTGAATTGTAGGTTTAGTTTTTCAGGGTTACACCATGCCATCTTTCAAGGAATAAGAGCCCCCGCAAAGGGCTGGTGAGCTCCGCTAAGAGCTCTGTGGTTCTAGATGTTTTGATGAGTATGCTCTGATCGTCATCAGGAGAATGACTAGAACACTGCTAGTGGAGGCTATTTGTTGCCTACGAAGGGATCCGATTCACAGCCTGCTCATTTCTGATTGCCGCCAATCGGAAATGCAAGTGAATTTTATTCACGGCTGCATTCTCATTCTGGTTCACTGGTGGCGCTTTAATTCTTCTAAATTCCTCTAATTAAATCTTTTTGAAAGATTACATGGTGTAACCCAGAAAAACTAAACCAGCAATTCAAATTCAGAATTGTCATTTTCATTCACCAAAGACGTCCTGCAAAAGAAACTAGTACTGCGCAGGACAAATTCACAATGTGCATTACATGTTGTTATAAAAATTAAAACAAGATGAATGCGACTGCGTCTCCTATATGCCTCCGCCTAAATTCAGTTGATGGCTCAAACTGTTCTAGAAATATTTGATAACGAGGCTAAAAACCAGGAATTTCATGTAATTTCATGTAAATTGACCTCTGTGACCTCTGACCTTTGACCTACTTACACCAAAATCTAATCAGTTCCTCTTTCTATGGGGATACATACTGGTACCAAGTTTGAAGTTCTCACCTCAAACAGTTCTTGAGATATCGCGGTAACGGTGCTAAAAACCAAGAATTTCATGTAATTGCATGTAAATTGACCTCTGTGACCTCTGACCTTTGACCTACTTACCCCAAAATCTAATCAGTTCATCTTCGTATGGGGATACATACTAGTACCAAGTTTGAAGTTCTCACCTCAAACAGTTCTTGAGATATCAAAGTGTCAGGCTCTTCCTATGGCACTAATAACCATAATTCCGTAATTAAAATACAAAAATCCTCATTTCTGTGTGGAACCATTTCATGACAAAAATTACAGTAAATAGTATGGATGGAGAGATCAGCGCTTGGACTGCCAGATATCGGTGGACTACGTGAAGCCAAGTTTACCCTAGACCACTTTCAAGAATAAGCCAGTTCGTAATTAGTTAATGGTACAAATGACCCTGAAATGACCTTGATTTGTACGCGCACGCGCATCGTGGTGTGCACACTATGAAAGCGTATAGAGGTCAATTTCACTCGGTACAAATGACCTTTAGCTGCACATGCGTAAAATGTAAGTTTGAACTGGCTTATAGGGGACAAGGAGGAGTACATACATAGGTTTCTTTCCTCGTAACCTCCTGTAGCAATCGATGATGTAGGCTGGGATCTTGGCACCAACCATGTTGAAGTACTCAAAGGCCAGTCTGTCCATGAACAAAGCATAACAGTAAAAGAATCAATTCTAGACCCAAAAGGTGCATTATTTTATCCTACAGCACTGTTGTACGGAAGAAACATGATATTCTAGATGTAGTCTGTCGTTGGAGAGCTAACATGATGTTAACTATGAGTGAGAGGTTATAAATTAGCACCCTCCTGGGCCCCATTTCATAAAACCTGTTATCCATAACAACTACCCCATTTCTGTGACAAATCTGCTCTCAGCCAATCAGGTTCAAGGATTTCAGTAGCTTATAACAATTTTTCTAACTTGTTATTGATAACGGGTTTTACGAAACTAAGCCCTGTACTGTTATGCGCAATTGAATGTGACATTGAATGAATGGGGAAGCTCTGTCCCTTCAGCTTTCTTATATTGGCTAAGTCATACAAATATATATATCGGGAATTGCACCAGAAATGGTTAATATTAATGAAAATGTTGCTTTGGGTATTTCAACTCCTTACTGAAGATTCAGTTCATTGGAATATCCAACAAATTCCATTAAACTAATAACTAATTACTTCTACAAATTTAAATGCCATAATCAGCATGGTAAGATTTGGTGTATGGGTATTCGATACATGTATAGAATTTGCTCTATGTTCATACAAAGAGAAGAGACGTGTTCTTACGGGTTCTTGGTGAGCGCTGCTCTGGGCCGTCTGAACACCTTCTCAAGTGGTATTCTGTTGTACAGGTCTGGGATGATTTCTGTGACAGATACACAAGAGATAGACAAGGTTAAGATTGAGTAAATGTAAACCAGTGCCAATTTTCTCAGGACTCTCTTAACCCTCTCGAGATATATGACCACATTTAGTGGTTTGGCTCAATAACCTTTGATTGTGAGCTCTAAAAAATATACCAGATGCATGAGAAGAAAGAGCCCAAAATTTCTGCACACACTATGTCCATTTTTGTTGCATATTTCGTTTGATGCCAGGAATATGAAAAACAAGAATAATTTTAAAATCTTTAAATTGGCAACACATTGACAGGATCGAAACCATTGTTTTCTCAAAACTGGCATTTTTTTCAACTTTTCAACAAAATTCCTAAACTTGTTTTTGAAGACATTACACCTCATAGAACCATGTAGCACTAAAAGAAAAATATAATTGTTGCCAATTTGAAGAACAAAATGGAATCAATTTGGCCTGTAAATAATTCCTGTCCTGAAACGGTTTACAATGCTTAGGTATTGTTCATATGATCGATCGATCAATCCCTCAATCAAACGATCAATTGCATATATACAATGACAACGATCAATAGCAAAACAGTAATCAATTGCCGACTTATTTTTTTTGTGATATGGGGCCAGGGTTCCCGCAGAAATTTGAGAACCAAATTCCATGACTTTCCATGACTTTCTATGACCCAATTTGGCCTTTTTAAATGACCAGATAAGTACCATTTTAGTATGGGTTGCGGCATCCAAGCAGTGCATGAATACCACCCATTGATATATTATTTCAGGTTTGTGACGGAAGGCTGCCACAGCCAAACAAAACACTTGATGAAACGCTCCCCAGAAGCATTTAGTTTTTCATGACCATGGGAACCCTGAAAATCACACATCAGCTTATTATAATTTATTTTTGGTAAAGTTGCCATCATTCATCACCACTAATTTTAATGTAAATTATTTTCTACCAAAAGTATAGAAGACCTGCATCCTACAAGAATTGCTTTCTCGCATCCACCTTTGTTCTTAATGATAAATATATTATTCATAATATGGCTGCTTTTCGCATCCTTCTCAATTTCTGAATAACTGGAAGCTAGGTTTGTTGGCAGCTGGTTTTATTACAACGGGGTGTAGCTTAGTAGCTAGAATAACACGAGTGTCCTAAAAATTTAATCGAATGCATTATTTTCTTAATTTCTCAATAATGCTACATTCATTGTAATATAAATTTGTCACATTGTATGTTTATCATGAAATCACCATTCACTTGCAAGTTCACTGATGATAAAATAATAAAATTCTAAACAATAATTTCTTTAAATTCCTCGTAAAAAAACCCCAAAGAATTTAATTGCTCATGTGTGACTCACCTACATCTCCCCATTTGTTTGGGTTGACAGGACTGGTGACGAGATTATAGACTGGGATGGTGGCAGGCCTGTACGTAAACACATGAAAGCATTATTAATTCAGGTTTACATCAGAATCTTTTTTGAACTATTCTTCATTGGAATTATATCTAGTGAGGCAAGGTGAAATCTTACAACCTCAAACAGATCAAGACTCCTTTTATTTTCATTATCTGCAAATTTCATATCAAGGGAGAAATATTTCATTCCATTTCTGTTTTCTCCACTATCGTAAAGCTCATCAGGGAGTGGAGGGGAGACAAATTTTTTTGCAAGGAAATATCATTTTGACAACCAGCAAATCCATAAAGCCTCCCAGGAACAAAAATGAATCTTTTTTTTTTACTTTCGAGACAGAATGAATCTAAAGCCTATGAAACTTTTGGCCTGATTGTGAGTCATATTCGTGTCAGAAAGTTGAATTGTAACTTTAACAGATGAGAACCTTGGTCAACTTACTTATGCACTCCCGTGTGCCACGTAGCACCGATCATTGCGTTTACGACAAAGTCTACAGGTGAGATGTCAACGACAGCTTCTGCATCACCTATCATCATCCTCAATAACCCCTTGCCAACCTGGAGAAGAGGAAGAAGAAACAGTCTGGAGTTAACCCTACAATTTTGAAGGAACTTTAACTCTTTCATGACGGGAATTATTTAAAGGGTCACTAAAATAAAAAAATAATTGCCCATTTTTCGTAGGAAGGTGTCATCAGGAGCCAAAAAATATCCATCACACAATTTTTTATGCATTCAGTCATATTTTATAATCATTTGAAAAGTACATTTTTGCTGATTTACACAGTCATAAGCCCCGCCCCTAAAAAAACCCATCGAAGCGACATCGTGATCACGTGATCTGTGACGCATGAAAAGTAAGGGAAAATATTCCACTAACCTATACCGTGGCGCCCGGAGGCCCCCGGCAGGCCCTGCCCGGTGCCGAGCATGATATTCACCGCATCGACCATTTGCATTGCGTATTTTCGTGTGTTTAATTCCTCACAATAACTTTGATTTTGGGACACAGTTTCATCAATAATGCCTAATCGGTGTATAGTTGCGGGCTGTAGCAAGACCCCTAAAGATTGTGTAAGCCTACATCATTTTCCTAAAGATGAAAATCTACGGAAATTGTGGGTCGCAAATGTAAAGCTCACGCGGGCAGAGTGGCAAGGGCCGGCCAAGTGAGTGGAGTACAATCTGCAGCGATCACTTTGCCGAAGATGATTTTGAGAATCCTGGCCTGTATTCCGAATTTGGCATGAAGAGAAGGATAAGCTAGCTAAAAGATTCAGCTATTCCAAAGATCAGACTTGGAGTCAAGTCTTCCAATTTGTTTTTCAACGACAGCAGCTGCAGCAGCTTCACCCGTAGACCGAAAATTCTGTCTCTCGTTCGTTAGCTAAGACGACCTAACGAACGCGAGACAGCATTTTCGGTCTACTTCACCCGTAACTCCAGGGAGCTCCAACGCGTTGGAGCTCCCTGGAGTTACTTCACCCACGGCCCTTCACCGTATACTGCGAAGGGTTTGTGGTCGAATTTCCCCTTGCCACTCGAGCTTCTTTGCCTTCGGGGTCTGATAAATCATCTGATAAATCAGAGTTCGTATCTGCATGGCTCAAAAAAGTCCTCCAACTCGGAATCGCGGGCACTTTTCCTCTCTCTATATAAGTTACTCGAATTCAGCAAAAATCTAAGTCAGTACTAACGTACTATGTAAAGCGAAGTAAAAAAAAAAGCCGTAAGTGAAATAAACAAAACAAAAGCGTTCACCAGTCGCTATGTACGAGGGGAACAATCATAGTCACTGCCGTACTAAAGATGTGTAGGACATAGTACATACAGACGCATAAAACGGCTGTGCACGCGTTTATGACCAATGCAAAATTTTCGTTCGGCAAGCTCAGATGGATGAGTACATAGTTCAAAAGAAAAGATAAAAAACAAAACAAGAGCTGTATATTTGGGCAAAAGCGTTTTCTGATCTTGTAGAAAATATATTGCTAATGATTATTCACTCCTAAGATTATATTGATTAATTTCCTTTTTTCATAAATTGTCCATTGAACAGAGGGGTCAAATACCGCATTCTGTGTACAATATTATATGCTGCAGCCTGCAGATCTTGTGCCTCTTACTTTTCATACGTCACTTGGGGGTTAGCCAATCAGCTCACGAGTTTTAAGGAACGGTCCCAAAACCTCTACTTTTCCCCCTTTTTTGCCAAATCGAGAGATAATTTGGACAATCGATTGGCAGATTCGTGATTAGAAGGCAAAACTACATGGAAAGAGCACCCAGTTTCTCTCTAATTTAGTCAACCTTTAAGGGCTAAATGGATCACATTTTGGTCTTCAAATTGGCAACAATATTTTTCTTTTAAATGCTACATGGGTCTAATGAAATCCAATGTCTTTAAAAACATACATGGTCAGGAACTTTGTCAAAAAGTAGAAAATATTGCTAATTTTGATTTAAAAAACGATGATTTTCAACCTAACAACTTGTTGCCAATTTAAGAATTTCAAACCTTGTTTTCTTTTTAAAAATTCCTGGCATCAAACGCAATATGGTCATGCAACAAAAATAGACAGTGTGTGCAGAAATATTTGCTCTTTCTACTCATGCATCTGGTTTATTTCTTAGGGCTCTGTATAAAAAAATTACTGCGCCAAACCACAAAATGTGATAAGTTGTCTCGAAAGGGTTAATCTCTGCCCAGTGTTGTTGAAGACCCATCTAAGGAATACTCATCCAGAAGATGATAAAATCCAATCTATTTTATTTCTTCATTACTTTATTTGGCCTTTGGCATAAAAAGATACTATCAAAGGAAAATGAAAAAGGAACCAAGGCAATTTTCAGTAAGTGTTTCTGGCATCGTCTTCAGTATAGAAACACTCGGGGGTTTTTCTGTTGTGGGTCAGACTCGACTAGCACATGTATCTGGCCCCTTTTACCAACCAATGCTTTTCTTTCTTTTTATGTAAATACCATTGTAAAAAAATGCATTGTACTTAAATGTTGTTGGTAATAAATCAATAAATCAAACTATTTTGTCCATTTGTCCAAATGGTAGGAATTTATTCCTTGAATGCTTTCAGCGCCTTATAGGGCAGCTGGGCTAAAGCCAGGGTAATATTGGAGCGCCTTGAGCACCATTGGTGGATATGAGCGCTATATAAATATCCAATATTATTATTATTATCATAATCCATCCAGAATGATATCCAGAATGATTTCTAGATAGATTCTTTCAAATTTATCACAAGAAATCAAAGGCTGATTGTGAGTTCACTGAAACATATTTCCAGAAATTGTTGGGCTACTTACAGCAATAAAGACTCCACTCGGGCCATTGAAGTTATCAATCCATCCCTGAAAGAGACAAGTCAGGAATAATACAGTTATTTTAAAACATTCTTTCCTAGCAGGTTTAGCATAAAACTTGTTGATTTCACATCCACATAGCAATAGAGGGATATATTACATACTGGACTTGCTTCAGTAAAATTAAGTCTCAAACAAGACAAATATGTCAATACTTTTACAACAAAAACTTCTTTTTCCACATAAGAGGTCTAGAATGATTGTGTCAATGGGGCCTCTGTTTAAATTGTGAAATTGTGAAATTGTGAAATTTTGAAGTTCTGAAAAATTACACTACACAAACAGGGGCCTATAATTGTAGAGTCTTGGGCCTCGTTTCATAAAACTTGTCATCAATGACAAGTTGCTATAACTGTTATAAGCTACTGGAATCCTTGCATCTGATTGGCTGAGAGCAAATCTGTCGGTAAAAAACACTGACAAGACACTTGACGAAACGCCCCCCAGTCATTGGCGTATTTGTATATTGTGTAAATCATTATCGTTATTCAGAAAAAAGGTTTGCGGTACAACCATGTGAGTTGGAATAACTCCACGTTCCGGTCAGAATGCTCTGGCCGTCGTCAGGAGAATGAGAAGAGCGAATAAATCAGCAGAATTTATATATGAAGCAGCAATTCACTTATTAAAAATGGAGGCAAACAAATAACATCACGGAATTAGTATAGAAAGAAATAGTAACAGTAACATTAAAGTACCTACATTGAAAGGATAAATAACATCAAGGTACCTGCATTGAAAGGATAAGTAACATCAAACGAATCCTGCGTTGAAAAGAAACAAAGAAAACAAGTGAACAATAGGACTAAGAAACCAATTAACCGTCTGGATAAGCTGGAAACAAAAGGGGGATTGGGACCGTAGGTAATCTGTGGAGAGAAACATGACATCCTGTTGAGGAAAGAAATTAAGGTTAAAACATACATATGGAAAAAGGTGAAATATTGACAACAGAATGAGTATACTACTAATAAATGTTGTGAATGAAGTGGACCGGTGTGGCTGTGGAGAGAAAGGTGAAAAAACAATAATGAACAAATTGAGGAGAGAAACATGAAATCCTGTTGGAGATAATCTGTGGAGAGAAACAAGTCATCCTGTTGAGGAAAGACATTAAATTTAAAACATACATGTGGAAAAAGGGTGAAATAATGACATCAGAATGAGTATCCTAATGATGAATATAATGAATGTTATGAATGAAACAACAAAACAAAGGTAATGAACAAGTTGAGGAGAGAAACATGAAATCCTGTTGAGGGAAGCAATTGTGGTTAAAATACATGTGGAAAAAACGGTTGATAAAAGATGACATCAGGAGTTGCCCGTGGGGGGAGAGGTGATGAACAATGGTAAACATGTAAGACCTGTGGAAAAAAGGGGTGAAGACAAATCAGAAAGAGTAAAGAACACAAAATTATGTTGAAGAAAGCAATTACGGTTGAACATCTGCGGAAAAAATTATAACACTAGTTATTATTGGAAGAGTGAAAACCAAATGTCGCTGATCTGTAAACCCTTGTCCTGTGTAACTGTGTTATGTTTGTGAATCTCGATGGCTTCACGGACCCTCCTGGTGTACCAGTTGGAAGCGGGGCTACAAGTTCGGTGTCTTCCCAGTTAATCTGGTGATCACGAGTGATAGAATGATTGATAATGGCAGATCGGTCGTAGTGACCAAGTCTCCCATGGGCACGGTGTTCCTTGATGCGAGATTTGATGTCCCTCCCAGTCTCTCCGATGTAGACCTGACCGCAGGAACATGGTATGCGGTACACTCCTGGTTTGCTGTCGGGAGAAGCTGTGTCTTTGTGTGTGTAGAGAGACTTGTGAAGTTTGTGTTTAGAACTGAAGAAAACCCGTATGTTGGCCTTCTGCAGGACTCGTTGAATGCGGTGAGAGACATGACCTGTGAAGGGAATAGTGCAGGACGAGATGTGCCTGGTTGGTGGGGGAGAATGACTGAAGACGGCCAGAGCATTCTGACTGGAACGTGGAGTTATTCCAACTCACATGGTTGTACCGCAAACCTTTTTTCTGAATTACAACTTCACCATGCAAACCTTCAAATCCTATATTATCGTTATTGTTTTGAATCTATACTTACAGGGAAAGGCTCCTTCCACGATGCCCCTACAATCGACGGCCTTGTGATGCAAATTGGCATCCCCTTGCCCTCCTCCATGACGACGTACTCCGCCAGAGCCTTGGTGAAGGTGTACGTGTTGGGTCTCTTGCCTAGGAGCTTGGGGGTTAATGTCTGGATCATATCCTCAGACATCCATCTGGAAGATTGAATAAGTGGTTTTTCTGTTTAACCCTTTTGGTGTCACCAAGGTGTTATCAATAACATTTCTATGACAAATCTGCTCTCAGCCAATCAGATTCAAGGATTTCAGTGTCTTATTATCTTATAACAATTACTGTAACTTGTTATTGATAACAAGTTTTATGAAACAGGGCCCTTATGTGACAAGCTTTCAATCAAAGTGTCCTTTTCTGTTGATAATCTTGATAGATAGGGCCTAATTTCATAAAACTTATAATAAGTTACAATTACTGTTATAAGCTACTGAAATCCTTGAATCTGATTGGCTAAGAGCAAATTTGTCATAGAAATGGGGCAGTTGTTACTGATAAGTTTTATGAAACAGGGCCCTGGACAAGTTCTTGAAACTATTTTGAATATGAGGAAAACACATCAGTTCTTCTTGGTCCTGTAACATACAGAAAGTAATACAATTTCTTTTTTTTGTCCAAGAATATTAGATGTAACATCAAAACTTGGGTAGTTTGAACTTCCATAGCAGTCAAATGGATAAAAATGGTATATTCATAGAACGTAAATATCCTCCGTTGTTAGCTGTGTTTTAATGGTTAAACCAAGGGTGTGAGAGGGTTAACTTACTCCACGGCATCCAAGATCTTGTATGGATCAACGGGAGGGGGGTAGACGACTTCCTCTATTCTCGATCGGTCACAGTTGGCATAGGCTGTTGATACGTGTTGTAATACCTGCAAAAGACCAGAGTGACACACTTTCGTAAAATGGGAACCCAATGCCATTTTCCAGAATTTCAAAAGGACTGACGGAAACATTCCCCTGAAGTATAAATTGGCAATAGAATTGTTATAAAGTGAAATCTGCACGGGTGACCATCTGTCTTTTATGACCCCAGTGTTTGTTTCTTTGAACAATGTTTCTCATTTGATCATGTACATGTACTTAGGTAAACCTTAAAATTAAGACAGCCTGCCTAAAGAGGCCCCTTTGGAAGCGCAAAAAGAAGTTATATCATAATGTGATATGCGCTATACAAGAACAGAATATTATTATTTTCATATAATGTATACCCCTTGATTGGCCTCCATTAAATCTGATGCCCAGTCACGACGAGGAGACAGAGACCTGGCCAACAATAGACCACACAAGAAAAATCAGTGAGTTGGTTCGGCGATGTGACTGGGATAGGCAGTTTGGGAAATGGTAAAATTTGGTGAATAGACACATGTATAAAGGAATATGAATTGAGTAATGAATGCTGAATTACCTGTAATTTTTTCATGCCTCGACTCAACTGAAGGATCTGTTTGGTGGCGTGAACATTCAGTCGGAGAGATAACCTGGGAGAAAAAAAGAAAAGAAAAAGCATTGATTAGAAATAGTTTCATGTATCCCTTCAAACTTATCCCATAGATTTTGTTCATATGTACATGTGCAGACATACGTAAAGGAAAAGTATGGATTGGGAATACACAAGAAAGCACCATTTAAAATTATATCATATATCGTTTAGAAATCAAAATAAATTATCATTGCTCATTATCCATCTCCTCTCTTTCATCTTCTCTATAATATTGCCTAATCTTGCCCCTCCCCCCTCAATCAGTATAAATTAGGGTCATCAATGACTTTTTTTTGGTTTAATCCAAGCTTTGATGGTTTGTACTAAAATGCAAACCCTGTCGTCTTTTTTTCTCTCTCTATCTCTTCAGTTTCAAAATTCATGCCCGCGATATCACATTTATACCGAACTATATATTTCGTAGTATGTACATGAACATTAATATGATGCAGGCAGAAAATCTGTGGCTTTCTAGTATTTTTTTCCCTTTCTTGTATAGCTCAGTCCACTCGCAAAGCCCCAAACCAAAGTCATTATTGCCTACAAAGTGACATTCAAAGAATTTTATAAAACAAAGTGTCACACTATCTAAACCCACTATAATCCCATGATGGATATATTTGTAATCTAGTACAGTCAAGCCTGCTTTAGCGACCACCTGTATAGAAAGACCACCTGTATATAAAGACGATTTTTGTTTCCTTTGAAAAGTGTTTCTCATTGAAATGTGTATTAAAGAAACCTGTACATAAATAAAGACCACCTGCTCATAAAGACCGCTTTTGTCTCCCTTGAGCGGTCTTTATTGACAGGTTTCACTGTACGTGAACTACATACACTTCCTCAATTTTAAAGACAATCTAACCCCTTTATCTGTCACTACCAACTCTTGTCTTATTTGCCGATGACGGACCAGTGCCCGCATTTTGGGTGACTCCTTAATCTCTAACGTATTCATATCAAGCAAGATTACGGTTTTACTTTTGTAGTCTCAGATGACCAGCACAGTTAATGATTGATTAGTGCATGACAAAATTAGCTCTTCGGGGTCCCATTTCATAAAACTCCAGAATGCTAGGGATGACACATTATGAATGAGAACGGCAAAAATCACAGAAAATTTGAGTGTATTTCCAATACAGTAGGTGGTGCCGTTCACAAATAAGAGCGATTTTAATTGTAACTCATTCAAGTCTCTAAATTGGCCATGCATTGTAAAATGCATAAATACAAATTGGCAATTTTCATTCACAATGGCTCATTTAATAAACATTTAATTTTTTTTTCAGACTACATTTACATGTATGTACATGAATAATTGTTGCCAATTTGAGGAGGGAAACTGACCAATTTTATACCAAAGAGGATCAATGCACTCAGGCACACATCTCAACAGCTCAACAGGTGTACATGTGCATTGTGCAAGATTTCATGATAGCATTTATAATAAAACATCTTTTTCATATCAATTGAATCGTTAGCACCAAACGCTTTCCAAATTGCAAGGGGGTAAAGTACATTAGCCTTTAAAGGCCAAGTCCACCTTATACATGTACATGTATTTCATTTTTTTGCTTCAATAATGTAAAACATGGTTTGACTCCATATGGAACATGTAAAATCATTATTATAACTTATTTTCATACAAGGAAGGGATTCTTTATTATCACATCTATAAAAATTGAAATATTTGAAATTTCACATAATAAAATACATAAGGAAAAGTGAGTGTGTGACATCATCGGTTCACTCATTTGCATATCGCCCATGCTATCCATATCACTGTTTCATGAAATAATGCATAACTTCAAAATGCCATAACTTTCTTATTTTACATCTGATTTCAGTGAAATTTTTACTGTTATGCTTGTTTAATTTTACTCTGTTTATTCAAATCAATCTTGATATTGAGGTGGACTTGGCCTTTAATTTCTTATCACAATGCTCCCGCAACATGTACATGTATCTACATTGATCACCGTGTTTGCTTTTCTTGGTACTAATGTTTGAATGAGAATGTAACAGCAAAGAAAGGTCTTGCACCACAACATGTACTAATAGTTACATGTGTAGGTACAAAAAGCTCCTCATGGAGAAATAGTGTTCACTTTGTTTTCAACATGAATTCCTACATGTATGTCAAATTTAATGCTGAAAACGATGGCTAAGCCTGAATTTGGATAAAAATTGCCCAAAGTGCCCAAATGTTATGCTCTAGTGGCCCACAATTGTTTACCGGTAATTGCATTTCAGAGCTACATGTAGATGCAACCAACCTTGGGGCTAGAAAAGTGAAGTGATATTCAGTTCAGTTCTAGGCTAATTGTCTTTGCACAGCTGCTGTATTTTAAATAACGCAATGTGGGCCTCCATGTTGAGACATGTTACATAATATAACAAGAGCCCCAGGGGGCACGACGCTCACCTGAGGTGGATCAATTCACATCTGGTGCATGTTCTCTCTAGCACATGAACAACTTTCATTCTTCATCTATAGAGGTATCTCTATACACAATACCAAATCTGAGCTTCCTACCAAGTTCGGTTAAATTCCAATCATGGGTTTTGGAGAAGCTGAACATGTAAAAAGTTTATGGATGGCGGACAACTTGCCCCACCCCCCCCTCCAGTATGTTACCCCCACAGACCCCCTATAGGGCCACCCAGAAAAAAATATCCATACACAATACCAAGTCCGAGATATTCCTGGTTCTGGAGAAGATGTTTGAAATTTACATAGCTTTTACACTTGGGGGCTCTCCCCCTGGGCCCCCTGGGGGCCACATGTACCATTTTAGCACCTTTGGATCCCCTACCCCTAAGGATGATTCCTACCAAGTTTGGTTGAATTCCGATCATGTGTTTTGGAGAAGATCAGAATGTACATTTTGCCTGGCAGCGCCCCCCCCCCCCTCCAGTATGTTACCCCCACAGGGCCCCTATAGGGCCACTCAGAGAAATTTCATGAACAACATTCATTCTTCATCTATAGAGGTATCTCCATACACAATACCAAGTATGAGCTATGCCTGGTTCTGGAGAAGAAGATGTTTGAAATTTACATAGCTTTTACAATTGGGGGCCTTCCCCCTGGGCCCCCCTGGGGGCCACATGTACCATTTTAGCAACTTTGGGTCCCCTACCCCTAAGGATGATTCCTACCAAGTTTGGTTGAATTCCGATCATGTGTTTTGGAGAAGAAGATCAGAATGTACATTTTGCCTGGCAGCGCCCCCCCCCCCCTCCAGTATGTTACCCCCACAGGGCCCCTATAGGGCCACTCAGAGAAATTTCATGAACAACATTCATTCTTCATCTATAGAGGTATCTCCATACAAAATACCAAGTCTGAGCTATGCCTGGTTCTGGAGAAGAAGATGTTTGAAACTGACATAGCTTTTACAATTGGGGGCCCTCCCCCTGGGCCCCCCTGGGGGCCACATGTACCATTTTAGCAACTTTGGGTCCCCTACCCCTAAGGATGATTCCTACCAAGTTTGGTTGAATTCCGATCATGGGTTTTGGAGAAGAAGATGAAAATGTAAAAAGTTAACGGACGACGCACGACGCACGCCGCACGCCGCACGACGCACGACGCACGCCGCACGACGCACGACGGACGACGGACAAATTTCCATCGCAATAGCTCACTCGAGCCATAGGCTCAGGTGAGCTAAAAATGCATTGAAACAGAAATTCGCATTCATACAGGTCTGCATGGTAGGGGTGTCTATGCACATACATACATATGTATATAACATACATGTGTATGTGTATGAAGAGAATGCATAAAAATGCATTCATATCAATACAGAGCATTATCGGCCGTTGCACACTGCACTGAACAAACGTAACACTCATGACTGGAATATTTTTCTATCGACGGCGAGATACTTGATGTATTACTGAAGTATGCGAGATAACAAGACCACCTTTACTCCTACATTTACATGTCCATATAAACCCAGGCAACAAAGTCACCGACGTTCCATCGGTCACACTTGGTTGGTAAAGGCTTCTGACTGAATACTCTGATAGAATTGTCAGACAATTTTTCTCCATTATTTTACCCTCTCACAATGCTTGAGTGATAAGATAATGGTATACAGGTAAACAGTGATCACGATGAGGCAACCCTAATGTACATATTTGATTTAAAACTGTCGGACAGTTGAAGGTCGATTGATTGCTTTGAGTGATCTTGAAACAAAGTTCATGTCTGTCAAAAAAACGAAAAACAAAAATTTCAAAAGAGCAAGGAAATATTGCATGTATTGTTTAAAGGGTATGTCATGCACAAATGAAGACAAGCTTGCAAGGGAGAGCTGATTGAACCATGGCCATGCGGAGAAAAAAATTGTTTCAATAAACTGCAAACTATACAAACTCGTGTAGGCATGTGAAAATATAAAAAGAGCAATTGATCAAAGGTTTAAGTGTAGGACAATTGCCCTTCCCCCAACCCACCCATACATATATACATGTACATGTACTGTGCAAACACATTAAACTGCCATTTATTATTTCGAACAGACTAGTCAGTCGATTGCAGGTTTGTATTTTTATACATACCATAAGCAAATTTGCTGGTTTTATGTATGTGAGTTGCAGGATTTGGAATCTAATAAATTATATTCTTGTCTAAATTTGTACTTACGATAGCTTTTCATCAAATCTGACGGTGGCGGCAACATGAAACACTAGATCTGTTTCTTCTTGGAGCATCTTGATGTCTTCTTCTTTCAAGGCAAGGTCAATTTCTGTGAGGTCGCTCTCGATGGCGACAAGTTTAGACTGGAAGTCGGGTTGTGCTTCCCTTACTTTGTCAAACAGCTGTAGATGAAGTGAAGTAAGAAATCAACATATCAAAAGTTGACGTTTAGAGATAAAGTTGAGTTCTAGCGATTAGATTGAATTGTTAAAGAAACTGGCTCAACGCACATGGGAAAGATTTATTTCATAACACATAAGAATTAGTGTATGCTGTAAGGTTTTGGAATCACAAAACTGATTAAGAAATTTGCTCAATCCTGCTTAGAGTCACCTGCACTGCACACAGAAATGTGTATATGGGACTACACACAAATGTTCGGCCTATAGCAACCTGAAACTTTTCGCGATTGCCAAAGAAGGCAATTATTTTTGGTGGAGAGAATCTTTTTACAAAGTGAGAAAAAAAAATTGAAGATGAATGCGACTCCATCTCCTATATATGCCTTCGCCTATTATAATTCTTGAAATATTGTGATAACCAGAATAAAAAGCCTCTAATTACATGTTAATTGACCTCTTTGACATTTGACCTTACACCTTATAACACAAAAGTCTGATCACTTTATCTCCTCCTAGTCATGAATACAAAATACATGTAGTTGAGATATTGTGATAACAAAGGTAAAAAAACATTAATTTCACATACACCTGTATGACCTCTATGACCTGTCACCTTTGACCTACATGAACAAAAATCTACCGTAATCAGTTTGTCTCCTTATGGTGATGCATATTAGTTCCAAGTTTAAAGTTAATGGATCAAATGGTTAGGGCTAAGGCTAAAGCCTGCAATTTCAGAATTGACCGAAAACCTTTGACCTTTGACCTACATGTATGTATCCCAAAATCTAATCAGATCGTCTTTCTATGGTGATACATACTAGTACCATGTTTGAAGTTCATACCTCAAATGGTTCTTGGGAAATCGTGTTAACAAGGCCAACACCTGCAATTTCAGAAATTGACCTGTGACCTACATACCCCAAAATCTAATCAGATCCTCTTCCTGTGGGATACATACATGTACTAGCATCAAGTTTAATGTCCATACCTCAAATGGTTCGAGTTATCGCTAGAACGAGGCTAACACCTGAAATTTCAGAAACTGGCCTTTGTGACCTTGACCTTTGACCTACGTAACCCAAAATATAACTAATCAGATCGCCTTCCTACGGTGATACATACTAGCACCAAGTTTGAAGTTCATGCCTCACGAGTTATCGCTACAACGAGAAAGCGGGACGGAGGGATGGAGGGACAACCCGATAACATAATGCCTCCGGCACCACCTTCGGTGGGCGGAGGCATAAAAATCAGAACTGAAATTTAATCATTTTGCAGAAGGAATCATTTGCCTGTATGGATCACTTGCAAAATTCACAAAAGTTTCTAATTCTACACTTTTGTGTGTACTATGCGCACAAATTTGTAAATTATGAACTCTGGAATCTGAACCTACCATGCCGGTAGTGATCTCCTCAATGCGAACAGCCGCCCTATGACCCGACTTGGGCCTGATGAGGAGGAAAACTTTCTTGATGTCCGGGCAGCAGCGGAGGAGTTTCTCCAGCATCACCTTGCCAATGAAGCCTGTAGCACCGGTGATCATCAACGTCTTGCCGGCGTAGAACTCGCTGATGGAGCAGTACGCCATTCTGGAGCTGGGACTACTCAGCTTCTGAGGAAAGAAAAAAGAGACAAAAGATGTTACTGTTCAGAATTTGCAGGATTGGTGAATTGTTGTGCCAGTAGAATCCGTAATGATGAATACCTTGCCAGCGCAGAAGAGACCATTTGTTACATTTATGTATTCAAATTTAATTGCCAAGTGATGGAATATCATTTTCATTTCAGTGCTAATGTATTTCAATGACCAGAAACTGCATACACATGTGAATGCATACTTTGGCCTTTTACACAGTGTACCAATCACCTGAAAAGAATTGATTTGTGTACAGAGCTCTAGAAAGTATAAAATCAACCTAAAAGAACTTTATCTTGCATTTTATAGGTCAACAGTTACATGTACATGTAAGGAGTACTATATGAAAGAAATAAGGGATAACATGAAAATGCTCGCGCGGAACCGAGCTCCGATCTAGGTTCCGCGCGAGCCCTTATCTTGGCGAGCGCATATGGGTTCTTCAAGTACATGTAGCTACTTGTGAGTTACTTTTACGCTTATAGAGAGTGGAATTAAAATTGCAAGATCTCTTTTAATAGAATTATAATATTTGAAGCCCATATTTGTATAACATGGATCCTCTAAACATACAGGGCAAAATATATTTTTGTGTTTGGTACCCTTTAAATCAAAAGGTTACCAATATTTTAGTTATTACTATAATGTATGCCGTGCAAACAATGAGGTTAACCAATCTACTATTATTTATTGTACAAGAAATAAGAAGCCGTTGAAACAGACTATTTGCAAAGTATATTTACAAAAAGAATAGTCACATTACGCTTGTTGGACTTCAGCATTGAGGATGCCACCTCTCTGGGCAATATCACTGCAACATATCAGTTACGCATGTAGACATGTACTGGTACAAATCATAAAACACTGTTCTTTATCTTGAATATCAAATTCAACTGTAAGGATTCATTCAAGGCCACATTCTGTACAATACTTCATATATTTATGTAAATGTTTTACTGGTACTTTACATATATATGCTGCACGGAAACAAGGGTATTGCTCACTGCTCTGCAATTGCTTCCAAATTTGTTCTCACAGATTTGCACTACCAGTAATCAAACATACGTATGTACTTTGGCCTTAATTCACAAATGAGGTTTCCTTTAACCCGTGGTTTACATTCCAAGTATGTCTTAGTAGTACGCACGTTTCCTTATAATACAAGCGAGCAATATGTATGCTCCATTTAGTCCAAAGTGGAGTTTTAAACCATGGTTTAGGCCAATGGTTAAGTTAAAACTCCTTCATGAATCTATCTATATCTTTAGATGTGAACTCAACTTCTTGATCGAACCTACACTTGTTAAGTTGTACATGTATGCAACACAACTTAACTTCCATTATCCAAATCTGTTCACGCAAATGTACCCCCCCCCCCCCCCAGTTCTGCAATTATGCTGTTGGGAGTGTTTTACACTCTCGGATACCGACTACGAATCCGGACGATGCTTACCATAGCAAACTCTTGACATGTGACATCTACCACACTGCCTGAACTGGAAGAATGCTCTCCATCGAGTGGAGCACAGATCTGGCCGTTATCGTCAAAGCAAGGCATGTGGGCTAATAGACTTTACACCCGGCAGACAAAAGGAAAGGCAAGTTTTTGAAGACTTTTCAGAAGGCTTTTCAAAGTATGAGTTGTATTGACTTTTAAAAGTTCAAGCTCAATCAAGTGGAGAACAGTGCAAAGTTGATACATGTAATGGTAATGTGTCCAAATGCGACGAGAGAGGTGGGACAAAGATGACGTCAAAGTTATTTTCTGAAGAGAAAGACGTTCTGGGGTTCTATTTAAGCCATTTAGACCAGTCCTATCTTCGTCATGACCTGATTTTGAGAAGCACGGATTAGACAAGTCTGCATGACCATGACAACCAAGTATTCTACAGTCCCAGTATCTGCCTGGTGTCCAAATACGTCATGAATGATACATCCACTCTCATTGGTCATCGTTTGCCTCATGGTCTTCCGGTAATTAATCAAAGACCAATCATGACGTGGTTACTGAAAGCTGATTGAAAATCCTCTGACACAATATTTGACCAAGGGTTCATTTTACTGCTTATGTATCATCATTTTTAGGCAACTTCTGACTTGACTGTTTACTTTTCTGGTTAGTGAGCATATGAGATACATGTATATAAGATTAGGAAACTGGACAAATCAACAACTTGAAGTTTAAAAGTAGTGCAACCAGGCTATATTTAGCAATTGGGATTACCTTATCTGTTTGATTGGTTTGAAATTAGAGGCTTTGTTTACTGATTGGACCTTAAATAGCACCAAAAAGACCTATTTTTGGATACAATATTTCAAGTACCAGTATCTCAATTTAAGGCGAGTCACTCGATAACAGTTTATAAAAGCTGAATTAAATGGAAAATATCCGCCAGATTAGACATCAATGACGTAGGATGCTCCGCTTCCTAATAACAGATCTCTCTTGTCAATCAATCTAGTATTTACATCAAGATACCAGTACTGTCACGAAAGATGCACGAAACGTACGTAAAAAGCCCACAGATTCCAAGTTATATCAACCAGCCCGCTGTTCATTTGTATTAAAATGCTCTAATCGTAGGGTTTTTCATACTATTAAAGTGTGGGAGTATTTTGCATCATCAATACTTCAGGCATTGGATCTACATGTACATGTATATAAACACTTCTGGGTTTGGATTTCACCATGAGGAAGGAAAAACAGTATTAATTTCAAAGAACTTTACATTCATCTTGAAAAATGTGCATGGCTCTGATCATGGGGACACTTAGTGCTCCGTACATGTAACTTCATCCTATGATTATTTAATTTTTGTTTGTTTACAGGATTAGGCAAATAGCCAAGTTACAGTTTTGGTTGCCGGACATTTGTCTCCCAAGGCGGGCGCTGGTTTGAGCGGCTTGTTGTTTCGTGTCAGTACGATATGAACGTAAGATGACCTCGCGGCGATACAGTGTGGTGTCAATATTATGAACGGAATAATTCACAAGAAAAGTAATCTTTAATTGTATAATAATAATTGTATGACTTCGAGAGTGATGGGAAGATTTCTGTTAATGATTTGAATGACACTGGATTTTGTCAGATTTCTTAAATGCATATCCCTTTTTTCACTTTCCACTTTCACCCTTTCAGTTTTCATTACGTTCATAACCCCGACACGAAATTTTGCAAAACATTGTAGCATAACATTGGGTAATTGAGAGCAGTGTACCTTTACTGACTACTATGGTTTTTTATCATATTAATTAAAGGCCTTCCTGGTGTATTGGATTATTCTCTTTCTGCTAAGACAGCTTTTGAAGTAATTTGTTCCACGGTTTGGGACAAGGAAGAAACATTGTCTGGTAGAGCAACAAATCTTACGTTCATAACTCAATGTCAGTTTTGGGTTTTGCTGTATCATAACTGTGTTTGCAACATTAATGTCTCTTTGTTCACATCAATTGAAGGCCTACCTAGAGTGTATTGGATTATCCTCTTTCAATTGAGACTGCTTTAGAAGTAATTTGTTCCGAGGTTTGGAATGTGGAAGAATGTTTGAGTGGTAGAGAGTTTTGTCCCCCTAGTGAGGATGATTTGTGACAATTTTTCACTGAGTTTTGTTGTAAACTTGTAGTCAGTGCAGTGACTGTGTCTGACCGTGTAATGAGTTGATTCTACTTCTAGCCTTAGACTCTTAGAGGCTCGAGTTGATGTTTTATGCAATACTGGTATTGCTAATGCAATATTGTGTCGTGGTTGAGGAAACCACAGCTGTAACCGTACAACTCATCTCAAATGGCCCAAGGCAGAGACATAGCAGTGAACAGAGACCACAGACAAGAGTCTAGATCTACATGTAGATTGCAGTCTATGCTATGACTAAGTTATACATGTACATGTACATTAAATATACATATACATGCAGCGCTGTCGCGAAGCAACAACGCTGTACAAGCTGCCCATTCTCTAGCGTTGCGAACCGCGACTACATGTTTTTCGCTGAAATTACATTTTTCATCTAGATATTAAAGGGGAATGAAAGGCAACAGACAGACTACATAATGTAGATAATTGTCAGCCTAAATTATTACAAATTACAATGTCCTGAAATTACTCCTATTTGATTATTTAATAAGGAGAACAGTGTCTCCAAAAGTTGCAGTTTCCTTGCGAGATATTATCCCATGGGGACTGCCATTTTCTTTACAAATTAATGTCAGAGCAGTTCTATTTGTGAGATACCAACTGACCTTTACACTAGCCATAATGACACTCATGATCACCTGTGGAATGCATGACACTAGATTTTCTCATAATAAGCCATTCTTGTAGTCATGTAAATTCAAAAGAAGATACCTATAAAGTATTTGTGTCAAGATATTCGGTTCAGCTGTTTCTTTTGTTAAGCAGGATCTGGCATGCACAAGTTGTTGCTTGGTCAGACAAAGGTTTGTCAATTCTTCAAAGAAGTGACAAAGACCTACAGTACAACTGCTCTCATATATCACCTGTGGGAGACAATGGGGGTACCAAGATGACTGCCATTTTGCACTGGTGGCTTTAGTGGTACAATAGCTATTCATTATGCAACATTGTATCCACTGTATACACGTAAATGGACATGTATTCATATGACATCCGTTTTTCAAGATGGCAGCCCCCATGGAATAATATCTAGCAAGGAATCTGCAAACTTTAGAGAGATTGTTCTCCTTAATACTGAGTGAATACATGTAGGAGTATTTTCAAGATATTTTGAACAGGCTGACAATTTTCCACATGATTATCATCTAATGTTTTGTTGAGTTTCATTCTCCTTTAAACTAAATAAAACTTCTATTGATTTATTGCATTCATTAAGTTAAATTCAGTTAACCAACTTACAACTTACCCAAAAATTATGATTTATTGCGTCATCTGCCCAGTCAGTAATGGAATGTAATCGCGCTGCACTTTTTGAAAGGTCACACCCGTGCATAACTATACACAGCGCTGTCGCGAAGCGACACCGCGATGGAGAGGTTTTGGCAGTCAAAAGTTGAAATTTTATACCCTGGGCCTGGACATTGCCTGATGGCTTGCTGGGGATTATTAAACCTTTATTAGTCTTCAACAAATCCATCCAAGCAATCGATTTCATGTGAGTGTAACATAAAATTTGAAGTTTAACATACATTTTAAATTAATTTTGTACATGTACATTGTTTTTAGTGACATTCATTGAGGGGTGTTGCAATGAAGCCTGAAGGTATGACTTTGTCCTTGTCAGACGCTGTGCTTCGCAAGGCGTCTGGTCGGGCTAGATAATTGTAAGTTACAGTGACTTACACTACTCACTACAGTAACGTAACGGCCCGGGGAATGAGCACTTTTTGACTTGTAGTACTTTCTGGTCTGTATTTTCGTATGACTTTTATGTAACTAGACCCAGGCAAAGTCAAAAACAAACTTATGAAACTAGACCCCTATCCTAAGCCAAAGGCATTCTCGTGAAATAAGCCACCCCTCATTCATGTCATTCACTTTGGCATATTTGGACTTTGGTATTTTGAATTGTACATACATGTACAGTAATGTATGATGCCTGGCTACATGCAGTTTATTGCGTGTAACGCCTCTAAGTCTCAGTCACTCATGTTCTCTAGTCTAAGACTAAGTCTAGGCTAACTAAACTAAGTCTAGGCTAATTCTAATCTATGCAGAGTGAATGGCGGTTTCCTCAAGGCTCAATCACAATAAGGCCTGAAATATGATAATTGTAACATCATGATGATCAAGCTATTTTAAAAATTAAATAAATAGTATTTATGTCAAGACGAAGCCACTGGATGGTACCAGTGGCGGCGTCGGGCGCGGCAGCAGCTCAAGCAGACCCCGCGCCCCCGCCGGAACGGTACAGCTCGCACGGTCTCGCACAGCTGTATTAAAACCGTACTACAACTCATCTCAAATGACACGCTAACACACAAACCACACACCTCCACACACAGATTAGACCCACAAATTAAACGGTATAACTCCAATACTAGCAATAGTAACGCTTACCGGCAAAAAATACGATGGTTCGGCTATATTTGGATGGCTTTCTTGAAGAAAACAACATGCACTCTAGCTATCGATTGTAGTAATCAAAGTGTTTTTTCACTTTACGCCTTTCTATGCGAAGTTGAGAGTATTTTGATAAAACATGATCACTTTTCTCCCGACTTTTCCGCTGATAAATAAAGCCCAACCTCCAATTGTTGCCGATAGTTACATATTGTATCCATTCAAATAATAGGTAATAAAAACAACAATTGATATTAAAATCTTTAAAATGTTCCTAAATAATTTTTTCTGGATAAAAATATTTTTATAAAGTTCAATCCAATGTTGAAATGTTATTTTTAGTAGTACAAAATAAGATATATTGTAAATGTTACCGAGTCTTTATCAACCTAATGAATATGCATTCGACAAAAAGTGACCTTTGACCAATAATAGCACTCGTTCGACACACGTGTACTATAATCACGCCCAGCCCATATGGTCGCAACTAGACTCGAGATTAGGGTGGTAAAATAATCATTGAAAATCTTTACTAGTCTAGATTTCAAGAAGTACGGTAGTTCCTTCCGGAATATTTTGTGCAGATTATGTCAAATCAAGGAAGTATTGAGGCAGCTTGACTAATCATATACTAGTTCACAGGCACAAACCCTGGTCAGTCGTAAAAGAGTGTCTGCACTGTGAGACTACCATAGGCCATGCACTGCTGACACGACCAGAAAGTAGGTGAATTAGGCTTCTCTCAAGACATGCACAATGATTTTCTGATAGAGTGTCAAATTAGGGTCTGTGCTTGCATGCAGACTAGTCATGGTAATGTATGCAAATTTTATGCATACCTTTCAACCTGAAAACTTGCCGGACATAGCAACGAATAATGTATGCAAAACTGGATTCCAAGCATTGAGACTCATTTATAAAAAGCAAGTTCATGGAATAGGCCTAGCTCGTCACGAGCTAGGTGCTCAGAAAATATAATTACGTGCATAACTTTGTTACAGAAGCGGTCTAGTATAATCGAATAACGTTTCCTTCCAGGTAGGCTGCGCTATCAACAAATGAAAAATCGCTGGTGATACATCACTTTCATACCCAGTGTGACCAGCGCCAGAAATTATATTATGCTAGGGACCAATGAGCAATTGTGCTTATGTTGGAGCATGACATTTCCTAGTAGGTCCATGGTTGGACCCAATGAGACGTTTAGGGGTGTTTTGACTCAAATAAATTGAATATTTTGATAAAGTTTTGCCAGATTGGCATTTAAGCTAGAAAGCAGGCCTATAGGGAGAGCGGGTGAACCAGTGACGTGGGAGAACTGGGACGCCGCTTCTATTAACCGGCTTTTATAAATTACTTTGAATCCTACGAAAGGTCTTAACTATCAATGTTCACAAATACATCCACAGCTAGGCCTATAGGCCTACTCCGATTTTGCTTGTAGGTTTAATTTTCACTTTTTTTACTACTTTTTTATGATTTTCATCATTCATTGTCAAATAGTATAAGCCAACCCCGCACTATATACAGCATATTATTTGCAGTATTTTTAGCGCTAAATACCAATACTAATAATTTGCAGAAATTTGTTGTTTTTGTTTTTTTACCGGGTGAACTGGGACATCTTGTCCCAGTTCACAAGGTTAGGCCTACTTTTTGTATCCGAAATTGAGCTATAATTATCGGTCATTCATAGACATGTATGAAAATATCTTTGGAACTACATAAAAATCGTAAAAAGTCCTTTTTACAGATCATTCATATTACTTAAGACAAACTCACTTGTGTGTAAGAAATAAAAATGTATTAGAGTAGTACGAGCAATTATTTATTTTTGATAAAAACCGTCAAAATATAGGTTAAAATTTACAAAACGCTCATCATTTCATCCAATATTTTTGTTTAGTGGGCATGCCTCATTAAGTCCACTTTACAAGTGACGCTTAAGCATTTTTTTAAAGTGATATATTACCTTTAACAATTCCGAAGACTTATTTTAGAAAGCCACGCTCACGGACTGAGGTATCATAAAACTCAAGTATAGTATTTCCACGGTTATATAGGGACTTTGGAATAGGAATTTTGAGTAACTTACTAGTATAGGCCTGGCCTATAGTCCATGGTCAAGTGTTAAAAAAAATAGCCTTTTTTGGAAATTTTGTGAGGATTTTTGGAAACATAGGCCCTACATATTTAGAAACATAATGTCAAGACTAAAACGATAAACGTTGTTTCCAAATTTTTAAATACGGTCCAAAAATACCTTTTTAGGTACTTTTAGAATTATTTTTTTTTATTTTGTTATTTATTTATTTATTTATTTATTTATTAATTATTATTATTATTATTATTTTGTTGGGGGGGGGGGGATGAAATTTAATATTTTTCTGATTGAGTTTATTTTATAAATAGGCCTATACTCTTAACTGCAGTAGGGATTGGAATCCCAAATGTTTGTGTATATATAGGAGTGATATTGGAGATGATTTTCATGAAAAAAAGAATAATGCAGACAAAATTATAATTATATCGGAAATAATTATAGGCTTTTATTCATATCTTATTTTATAAGCTCTGCAATTATATGAAACATTGTCTTCTGCTCTGTGACTGTTTCCTAAAAGCGTTGAACTTACATCAAACTGTATATTAGTGATAAAATAATCGATAAATGGCATGATTCATTATATTACTCTGAAATGCGTTGGCACATGTGACAATAAAAATCAACAGTGGTATTTAAAAAAAGGTATCAACAGAATTAGAATAGTAATATGCAACACAATTAACACTCATTGTACAACGAACTAAATTATCGTCTGGATATGTAGCTGCCGCTCTTTTCATTTGTTATTGTCTCCCCTTTTTCTTTCTCCGTATGAATTGTTTCCAAAGTTAAAATTCGTCACAATTTTATCTGTCATTCCATAGTGGTGTTATAATTACAGTGGCGGATCCAGACAGGGGCACCACCCCTTTAATTTTTCTGTTTTGTGATTTTTACCGTGGAAGGGGAGATACCCCCTCCCACACCCTCCGCTGGCGCCACCCCGTTTTCAAATTCCTGGATCCGTCACTGTAATTATATAATAAAAACCTGCCCTTTCCATGAACCTAAAATGTCCGCTCTTCGGCATGCGACAATAAAACTTCAATTCATTCAAAGAGATCCAGAGGACATAAGTTTGTCATACTTTGAGCTATAACCATCAACTTCTGTAAATCTAACATCAGCTCCTCCATGAATGGATGTTATATTCAAATTTAGGTAGATCATTTCTTTCGAATCTCATAAAGCTTTGAAATTTACAATTCCTGCTCAAGTGACTGTATTCAAGTGTGCCAATTTACTTGTAAAGCAAATTGGATATCATAATGTTGAATTATAATTAGAAACCCCCCTTCCATCTTCCTTAAAGATCTCTCTCCCTCTTTCTCTCTATCTATATATATCTTCCTTTCTCCTTCTTTCTCTTCTTCTTCTTCTTCTTCTTTGTTCTTCATCTTCTATTTCTCTTCTTTATTTTCCTCTTTTCTTTCTCATTTAAAAATCCCTTCTCCTTTTTCTTTTAATTCAAGCAATGTCAATTTCACAAGGAATTGAATATATTTGAAAATGTATTCTACCGGGTATTATTTGACACCAAATAAAAATCTACTGTATCTACTATATCTATTATCTAATCAATCGTTAATTCTTGACCATAGTGATAATTCAATTTAAATGTCTTTACAGAGAGATTCATGTTAGTTTTAGATTATATTACTATCATGTAATTATGAGATAATTAAAGCCCGAAACGAAACAAGCCTATATACAACTAAGGAATCAAGGTCATTATGTCACAACAGAAATAAACTTTTTTTTTTAAGTTTTAATATCTTATTCTATACAAATGAAAGAAGGCAGATATTGGAGTTGAAAAACATATAGGAATTAAATGTATTTGGATTTGGGAGAAAATGAAGGGGAGAGAGAGATATACTGACAGCCCACCAGGTCTTCCGAGCCATTCGACAGATTTTTAAAGGTTTCACTAGACGTATGGCCAATACAAGACCAAAATTTTCCCTTTTAGGTATAGGCCTATTTCTTAAAATGGTTCTCGTGGGCCTGTCGGTCTCATAATTTTTTTACAAACATAACGCCAGGATGCAATGACAAAGAAATTGAGATCAATATTAATCTTTAAAAATACCGATGTGAAAATGGGCACACCATGCACTGGTGCGCAAGAGATTGGTAGAAACCAAATATATAGACAGAAATAAAGAGGGGGAGGGTATGCTGAAAGAAAAAAGAAATACTGAAAGCAAAAATATTAAAACCTTGAAGAAAATTGTCAGTATAAGTGTGGGTCGTCATGCATATTAGTCTTCTAGTGATTCTTTTTAACTTTTGATTTTAACTCTCACTCATTATGCCAACAGCATGTGTGCAAAGTAAATGATTTAATGTATATTTATAGTGTATATTATTTGATGTAATTATATTATGCGACTTATCGATCTATTCATTGATAGAGCAGAATACATTGTTTCATAATAAACGTAGAGGGCGTGTGAAATAAAACTTGAATAAAAGCCTTTATCTTTTAGTGATCATGAATTCTGTAATCTCATTGGTCGATCATGTCTGATAAAATCTTGTATTACCGTGTACCCGATGACGAATACAGTCAGGGCGCGCATTTCAGAAAGGGGGGGGGGGGGGGGCGCACGCCCCTTGCGCCCCCCCCCCCCCCCCCCCCCTCTGGATCCGCGCCTGACAGTCCATCCACTGAATATTTCCCGTATTCTGTGAATGAGGTCCTAATTATGTCGCTGTTGTTGTTTTTATGTTTTGCATTGTTGTTGATATTTGTGCGCATGCACCAAAACGGGGTCATCCCTATAGCTAGAAGGTCCGATAGTTAGCGGGTCCGATAGACCGACACCCAATAGATAGAAGGTTCGATAGACCGAAAGTACGAGAGGGTCCAGTAGACAGAAGGTTCTATAGACCGAATCGGCAGGAGGGTCCGATAGTCCGCAATGCCAATTATATTTTCATTATTGATATTAATTAGTTATTAATATAATCGCCATATTTATGTATATAAACCAATGTCAATTATATTAATAAGTCATATTCTTATGGAAGTTATTTGGTTTGCATCTTGAATCTCTAGCTAATGTTATGCTATTTTTCTAATCAAAGAATGTTAGCAACATAACTGAAAAGAATCGAACGGCATGTTGACCTAAAAGGGCTAAAGAGATGAATTTTAAGAAATAATGGCCTGTGACCAATAGTCTCTTCCCAATATGAAAACGGAAGATGCCGATAACATGTTACACAGATTATGAGAACGGAATAACAATACGCTAGAACCTATTCTCAGGATACAAAAGGATACAAAAGTTTTTTTTCTCTCTCTCTCTCCCTCGTTCGCTCGCTTTGCTCGCTCATACAATCAAGAAACTAGGCCTACATTGTTTCTTGCAGCAAGCACCTCTTACGTCCTGCAGCAACAAGAACAGTGAGGTATCCGACTATTCTCGAATTCCCCCCCCCCCCCCCTCCCCCCCCCCCCAAAAAAAATGGTATAATTTACCCGACAGAGTCCACGGACTAAAATTTGCCACAAGGTAGTAGTATGGGTGTAGTCGGTGAACATTAAAAAAAGTATAAATTTAAAGCTGACATCATAGCTGGTAGGAAAATATCACCTGAAAACCCTTTAAAAAAATAAATGGAAACGCCCCCCTCCCAAGAAGGTGGTAGGGTCTAATTGAAACAATTTCATTTTTATCGGGCAGAATCTTTTGTTGTCAGATTCTTATCTTTTGTTACATTTAATGAAAATTCAACTATAAAGTGTGCCCCCATAAGATTTCTTTGTTTAAAAAATGACACTTGTGTTTGAAGGGGACGCCCTTTCCTCAGGTTGCTCCACTAGAAAAAAATGCTTCGGGCATGATGGGCCTCAGGGCTTTAGTGTGCACCATATAATTAGATTTCTATGTTTCAGACAATGGTCAGCGTTCCCCATTGCTATAATGCATCGGTTTAGTGGCAAAATTAACCGGGGGAGGGGGGGGGGGGGGGGGGGGGGCTGCATGGGTGGACCACCCCCGCCCCACGGTGATGATGATAATGCTCTGATAAAAATACTTCTAACATGTTGAAAATGTATAAAACAAAACTTTAAAATAAGTTCCCCATTTTTTTTTTTTTGGGGGGGGGGGGGGGGGGGGGGGGGAGGGTGGGCCTACAGACCTAGTGCATCGGTTTATTATACAATACACATAGAAAAAGATAAGGCATTACCCTTTTCCTTTTATGAGATAAAACTATTAAAAACTTATTGTATTCACTTATTTTACCGTTTTTACGTTATTGTCGGTCTATCGGACCTTCTAACTATCGGACCCCTACTGAACCTTCGGACCAGGCGCGGATCCAGGATTGAGTAAAAGAGGGGCACAAAAATGAAAGTTTGTGAAAAGGTAGACCCGTATTTTTTTGGTCTCGCCAGCTTCTCGAAAAGTCGCTCAGTGGGGGGGGGGGGGGGGGGGGGGGTTCATTTTCCCTCCATAATTCCCTGACAAGCAAAAAAAAAAAAAAAAAAAAAAGGTTTTCATTCTAAAAGGGGGGGGGGGGCACAATCGAGGAAATGGGCGATCGTCTATGGTAAAAATTCATACTTCTCTTACAAAAGGGGGGGCACGGGCGGCTGTGCCCCCCTCCCCCCCCCCCCTCCCCCCTCCCCCCCCCCCCCTCCCCCCCCCTCCCCCCTCCCCCCCCCCTTCCCCCCCTCCCCCCCCCCCCCCCCCCCCCCCCCTGGATCCGCGCCTGCTTCGGACTATCGGACCCTTTTGCCGATTCGGTCTATAGAACCTCCTGTCTATCGGACCTTCTGACTATCGGACCCCGTTGGACATTTCTCGACGAATTTCTTTCAGACTTCCTGTGGACGTGTATCTTGGTAAAATCTGGACCCCTATAGTTTCTGGTGATGCTGCCCCCAGTGTTCCGTCTTTTATAGGGTAAAAGGCCATATTTTTGGGGATAGTTTGTGTGCGCTCTAGCGGTCACATTTCTCGACGAATTTCTTTCAGACTTCCTGTGGACGTGTATCTTGGTAAAATCTGGAACCCTATAGATTTTGGTGATGCTGCCCCCAGTGTTCCGTCTTTTATAGGGTCAAAGGTCATATTTTGATAGATGTCTTGTGTGTACACTTGTGTGCGCTCTGGCGGTCACATTTCTCAACGGATTTCGTTCAAATTTTGCATGAAGGTGTCTCTTGGTGTAATTTAAAAACCTATAGGCCCGTATTCTGAACTCCGGTTTAACTTAAACCATGGTCTAAATGTGTGGTTTAACTATGGGTAGCCAAATGTGACACAAATCTCTCACAGTAGATATTCAATTTATCAGCATTTTTGGTACTGAAACTTTTAACAAAATTTCTGGGAATGATAGTAGAATAGTTTTCTTGACCATTAAAGCATGAGACCAGAATCCAGTAAACATAAGGAAAATACAATGTGAACAAATTTTTTACATTTTTGGCTACCCATAGTTAAACCACACATTTAGACCATGGTTTAAGTTAAACCGGAGTTCAGAATACGGGCCAGAGTGTTTGGTGATGCTGCCACCAGTGTTCCGTCTTTTATAGGGTCAAAGGTCATACTTCAGGGCATGGCGTGAGTGCACTCTGCAGGCCACATTTCTCAACGGATTTTGTTCAAATTTTGTATGGAGATGTATCTTGGTATAATCTACAGCTGTTTAATTTTTGGTGATGCTGCCCTCATTGTTCCGTCCTTTATAGGGTCAAAGGTCATTTTTCCATTTCTTGCACTCTTACTTCTGCATTTCTTGACGGATTTCATTCAAATTTTGTATGGAGATGTATCTTGGTATAATCTACCCATATTTAATTTTTGGTGTTGCTGCCCTCATTGTTCCGTCTTTTATAGGGTCAAAGGTCATACTTCAGGGCATGGCGTGAGTGCACTCTGCAGGCCACATTTCTTGATGGATTTCTTTCAAATTTTGTATGGAGATGTATCTTGGTATAATCTACACATCTTTACTGTTTGGTGATGCTGCCCTCATTGTTCCGTCCTTTATAGGGTCAAAGCTCATTTGTCCCTTTTGTGCACTCTTACTTCTGCATTTCTTGACGGATTTCATTCAAATTTTGTATGGAGATGTATCTTGGTATAATCTACACATATTTAATTTTTGGTGATGCTGCCCTCATTGTTCCGTCCTTTATATAGGGTCAAAGGTCATTTTTCCATTTCTTGCACTCTTACTTCTGCATTTCTTGACGGATTTCGTTCAAATTTTGTATGAAGGTGTCTCTTGGTGTAATCTAAAAACCTATAGTTTTTGGTGATGCTGCCACCAGTGTTCCGTCTTTTATAGGGTCAAAGGTCATACTTCAGGGCATGGCGTGAGTGCACTCTGCAGGCCACATTTCTTGATGGATTTCTTTCAAATTTTGTATGGAGATGTATCTTGGTATAATCTACACATCTTTACTGTTTGGTGATGCTGCCCTCATTGTTCCGTCCTTTATAGGGTCAAAGCTCATTTGTCCCTTTTGTGCACTCTTACTTCTGCATTTCTTGACGGATTTCATTCAAATTTTGTATGGAGATGTATCTTGGTATAATCTACACATATTTAATTTTTGGTGATGCTGCCCTCATTGTTCCGTCTTTTATAGGGTCAAAGGTCATACTTCAGGGCATGGCGTGAGTGCACTCTGTAGGCCACATTTCTTGATGGATTTCTTTCAAATTTTGTATGGAGATGTATCTTGGTATATCTCTCAACACATTTCTTTCAAATTTTATATGAAGATGTGTCTTAGTGAAACCTACACATCTAATTTCTACACCATCCTTTTGTTTGAGGGAGGGGGTGGGGGAGGGTCTTTGTCCCTCCTTCAAATTGCTGCCAGTGCCGGGGGATACATTTAGCATTGCGCGGCCCCAGCAATGCACATTTCTATTTTTTTTTTTTTTTCTTTGGGGGGGGGGGGTAAATTTCGCTGCCTCCTTTCACAAAACACTTAAATGTAATGATCTACACCTACAACGAGTAAGATTTCTATACAGTGCTCAAAAATGTAAAGTTTCAATGTTCCATATACACTGTAAAAGATTACTGTAGGAAGTACAGTAAATTACTGGCAACCCGGCTGCACAGTAAAATACTGTATCATTTACAGTTAAACAGTACAATACCGTGAAAAATACAGTAATTTACTGTGCAGCGGGTGGCCAGTAATTTACTGTAAATTCCTACAGCAATTTTTTTACAGTGTAGGCTAATCTGGACTCGTTTGGTCGCTACGCTCTCTTGCACATTAATTACAGAGACCTTGCGTATACTATGTTAAGTCCTGCGCATGCAATCTCTATTTATAAGGCTGGGATCTCCCGGTAAAATGATTACCTGTACAGCAATGACACTGTAACTTGAAAAGTTAACCTATATTAGGCATTGCCTTCAGACTTTGGACCCGACAGTATCTAGTAATGTGTTCGTTCAGGATTAATATATTGTGGGAAGTCATCTGTGTTGAATACCCCACGACTAAGTACTACACTGAAAATATCAGCATTCCTACTATCACTATTCCTATGTAGCTTCAATTATCAACTTTGTCTGCAACAAGCCAGCCGTTTAATTGGATACCTTCTCTGACCTATGTTATGTAAGTGTACTTATACGTAGGCATGCATATTCACTTCAAATGTCATTAGTTGTGCAAGTGCTTCCATAACACTAAGATCGTCAAATATGCAGATAAGTAAAGCGTTTTCTACTAGTTGCCCGTCTATGTTTTTTTTATCATGCTTGACTCTGACCGGTTGGGGTTGGGCGAGACTACTACGATTTCAAAAATTCCGAAATATTCGCGGTACATTAATTTTTGCGGATTTCGCGCGAATTCTAGAACACGCGAAAATATTAGCACGGTTTCATAATTCATTTGAGAGTGCGTGTGTGTAGTTGTGTCTGTGTCCATTTGATCGACCTCTGTCGGCAAAAAAGGGGGAGGGAGAAGGAAGAGGAAAGGAAAAGGGAAGGAAAGCAAAAGAAGGAAAACTTGCCAAGTTTTTGGCTCGCTCGCTTCGCTCGCTTGCAAAACACTGGAAACTTGATATCCGGGCAAAAGGCGTCCCCTGCTGCAGATTTTCAAACTTCCGATATTCGGCAACCACCACTTCATATTCGGGCAGCGAGGTTCACAGTTAATTATGTAACTTATGTCTGTAACTTCTGTCTGTAATTTTCACTACGAAAAGTTAAAAAAAATTCCTCGCTCGCTTTGCTCGCTCGCAAATATTTAGAAATTGAAAAGTTGATATTCGGGCAAAAGGCGTCAGCCCCCTCCCTGCAAAAATGGGCCTGTGTGATCAAGATCTCTACATCTGTGATTATTATTTGTGGGGTGGGAGATTAGGGTGCAGCATTTTTGTCGGCAAATTTGGGTGTTGCTTCGCCCGCTCGCAAACATTTTTAGAAATTGAAAAGTTGATATTCGGGCTAAAGGCGTCCCCCTTCAGCAATGGGCTGCAGCCCCCCCCCCCCTAGATATTCGGGCAACCATGCACCTCTTCATATTTGGGCAGCGAGGAGCCAAAATATCCTCATATGTGGGCAGCGAGGATCCGAGATAATTACGTAACTTCTTTACACTTTCACTACGGAAATGTTAAAAAAATTGCTCGCTCGCAAATATTTAGAAATTGAAAAGATGAGATTCGGGCAAACGGCGTTCCCCTTCGGCAATGGGCTGCAGCCCCCCCCCCCCCCCCCCCCCCCTGAGGATTTTCAAAGTTCCGATATTCGGGCAACCACCTCTTCATATTTGGCCAGCGAGGAGGAAGAATATCCACATATTTTGGCAGCGAGGTTCCCAGATAATTATGTAACTTCTCTTTGTACCTTCTGTACATATTTACTACGAAAAGTTCAAAAAAAATTCTCGCTCGCAAATATTTAGAAATTGAAAATTCGATATTCGAGCAAAGGGCGTCAGCCCCCTCCATGCGAAAATAGGCCTGTATGATCAAGATCTCTACATCTTTTATTATTTGTGGGTGCAGCACTTTTGTCGGCAAATTTTGGTGTCACACCCTAAAAATTTGTCGGCAAATTTGGGTGTCACACACCCTCCCCCCATTCAAAATGTTCTAGCGACGCCCCTAGCTGGTCCTCTTGGAAGTTGGAGTCGGTGTTGAGTCCGTTGGGCGGTGTAACTAAGGTATTAGAATTAGAACGTAAATAACTCGTTGGTATATACAAAGTACCCAGATACATTTCTTTCTCGTTCTTAGTTCCAAGATTCGCACAGCCAGTAGAAACCCAGCATGTATAAATATGATCCCAACTGTCCTCTGGCAACCATGCAAGATATCCAGAAGGCATACAAGGTTGTGCAGGAGAGCACCCTCTGCGTGCGGACGCCTATGGTGCACCATGCACAAGACTGGCTGAGGATGGACGTTGCGTGCGATCTGAGTCTCAAGCTGGAAAACACACAGACAACAGGTGAATTGCTAGTTGCTACAGAGGACCTGGTAACTTGTTGAGTATCATCCCACACAATTTTTCAAACAAAATAATAATCATAATAGTGAAGAAGGCTGAATCTGACAGCTTATTATATCCGATTTCGACTTGTGCCTGATCCACTGGTCTCTCGATTTTTTGTTGTTGTGATACGCGTCTATATGCCAATAATTTACCCACCTATATATGCTAACTATGGCTTTCTTGATTTCCTGATCTATTTTAAGTAACAGCTCTTCACGAAATTGAAAATTAATTTCACTGCGTATATTTTGATCATTAGTTCTGTTATACGCCTGAGCCAATTTCCTGGCAAATGCCATAATCTATCGTGTGTCTCTTATCTGGTTATATCCAATCCGGGTGTGAGTTTTATTTTGTGAGTGGTGACCCATCGAAAGAAAGTTTCATAACTTTGTATCGTCATTTCAATGAATTACCAGGACTCACTGATCGCAGGACCTTCAATACATGTTTTATGATTGGTTTAATTCTATCATTCTGTGATCATGTGATATAAAAAAACAGGATCTTTCAAGATCAGAGGGCTTGCTAACCAACTGGCTCACATTCCTAAAGATGTCCAACCAGAAGTAATTACCATGTCAGCGGGGAATTACGGGAAGGCCTTCTCCTTTGCTATGCAGCAACGAGGTCTGAAGTCCAGGGTCCTCATGCCCGATACAGCCCCACGTATCAGGGAGGATATCATGAAAGTAGGAAATAATCATGCCTTTTGTGGGAAATTCGGTTCAAAATAATACTTCAGCAAAATATATTTTCAGAAAAATTACAATCGCTTTATTTCTGCAAAGCTTATTACAACGGTGTATCATAATAATTGCATATGACTTGTGATGGAAAATATTACTTGTCTTGTATCACTAGTTATAAACTCCTTGATTACACCAAACGCGGGCGTCCGTGTACGCGTGTGGGTGTGTGCTATGGGTGTGTGGGAGGCGTGTTCGTGTGCGTTCGATGTGTGTATAATGGTGTTTAAAGGCTTGTGTCAATAACGGCCTAGTTTCATGTAATTTGTATCAATAACGAGTTACGATAATTTATATAAGCTATAAAAAAAACGGGGCCCAGATCTTATTATTTGGCAATAACGTAACTATCCGAAAGACACGACTCCGAAGACTGACTAGGAGTCAGTCGTAATTATGTGACATAACTTCCCAATTGTATGTCATGGCCTATACAAAGGGGGTAACCTCTCTAGTCATAAGGACCGCTATTCATATAAGGACCACTTATTCATAAGGACCGCTATCCATAACGCGTGACTAAATGAACAGCGGTTTTGTATGAATAGCGGTCCTTCTAAATAGTGAGCAAACCATAGACAAATTTACCTCGCTATTCATAAGGACCTCCATGCATTCATAAGGACCACTATTCATAACTATTTATAAGGACCTCTATTCATAACGCGTGTTAAATGAATAGCGGTTTTCTATGAATAGCGGTCCTTATGAATAGCGAGCGGACCCGCTAAAAAGTACATTAACCAAAACTGTTGATGGCTTCACTTAATTCTATATTAATACTTGTACAGGGCTATGGAACTGAAGTTGAACGCGTGCCCGCTAGGGATCTTCAGCCTGCAGTTGACCGTTATGTAGCCAATGAAGGCATGCACTATCTACATCCCTTTGATGACTTCCATGTGATATGTGGACACGGAAGGTAACTCTAACTAGCGGGTTACCGATTAACTGTATGAGATGGGAGGTTGGGGGCGGTTCCAATTTTCACGTTCCCCTTTTCCCCTCTCCCTTTCTCTTTATTTCTCCTTTTCGTTCCTTTTTTTGTCATTCGATGAGGTGGTGGGGAGGGTACGTGCCCATTGTCCCTTACCTTCATAATCTTTTATCTATTTTTTAACAACAAAAGTTCTGAATTTTTAAAAGTTGTAATCACTCATATGGGAATTTCAAATTGGCCGAATAGTGAATGTCACTGCAGGAGATGTAGTTGCGCACAACACCCCATTTGCTCCAATACACAAAATGACTAAAATGCCATATTTTTTTCTTCAAAATGTATTACTCAGTAGCGGATCGTTTTCTTTCATAAGGACTTATAACACTAAGCTATCTCCAATATATGTTGAGTACTGCCCCGAGGGTAAAGGCGCTTCGGAGAAAACCGCAAATTAATGATATTGTCCGCAAGTATGTCACAATCGACTCACCGAATTGCCAATTTGAGATTCGCATAGATGTAACGATCTCATTATTCAAACATCCGTAACCTTAGTAGATGACAGGTTCGAATCCCGCTGGTTCCAATTTTTTCTGACTTGTGTTTTTCATTACAGATCGAGCATACGATCTTTAACACTGGGAGTAATATGCCGAAAGATTTGTTTACAAATTAAAAATTCCTCCCCAGTCAAGCTTCTTCTCCGCGGGGCAACGGCATGATAAGGTAACGATCATGGTATACCCTCTCGCGGCATAAAAACGTCCACAATCTGCGGTAGAGTATCCCTTTAAGATAAAAAGGGAACACTTCTTTAAAAATAGAGCTCGACGGCTTCGTTTCTTGCAATTTTTGGGCCAATCATCTGCGCTATTCCAAAATACACACACACACACACACACACAAACGCACACGCACACATGCATGGAAAACAGTGAACAGACGATATAAATAATTGATCAAAGATTGATCAAACTATAGATTACTGATTTGAGCTTTCTATTAAATTTAGTCGCGTTTTGGAAGTTACATAGAAGGCATTAAATCTGTGTTAATTAAAACGAGTGAACGCCCTTCGGCTCTCGGCAAACATTTTGTTAAGCATCACTGGTTCTATAGGAACTGTCTATCTTCTACCCAAGAATTTCATTATTTCCCCGAATATTGCAGTACAGGTTTGGAGATTCTTGAAGAAGTGCCTGATCCTGATGTGATTGTCGTATGCTGTGGGGGCGGAGGTTTACTGGCCGGAATAGCCGCTGCTGTGAAACTTTCAGGCAAACCTCATACAAGGATATATGGGGTTGAACCTGAACAAGGTACTTGCGTGCGATCGTGCGTGCCCCCCCCCCCTTTTTTTTTAGACCTCTTGAAAAAAAACCTGTGCAGAATCCAACATAAATCAACAGGAACTGGGGATTCCTGTGGACAATTTATTAAGCTTAATATGAAAATTTTATTACATCAGTTAAGTGCACGATTCATTATAAGTATTTAAGAACGTAAAGCAAACCTTTAGGGCGTGGGGTTGTTGTTTTTTTCCTCGAATATGACAATTTTTGGTCCCCCCAAAAAACAAAAAACAAAACAACAACAACAACTTAATTTCAAGATATTTTGTTTCTCCAATTGGAAAGTGGCCGGCCGGCCGTTTCGGCCCCTCATCTTGAACTTGAACGGCTTATGGTTGAATAATAATATTTGTAAATCTCTCTATCAGCTTGTTGCATGTACCAGAGCAAGCAGTTAGGTGAACCGGCAACAGATCCTACTGTACACTCTATCGCGTCAGGACTATCCCCTCCATTTGCAGGTAAGTTATATTTTGCTACATCTTCTTTTCATCTTCATGAGATTCTATGCAGGTTTAAATTTGGGGTTCAAATATTAACGTAACTATATGATCACATATTTTTGATGTAATTGGAGACGGCTGATTATAAGCCCATTGGTCCTCTACTTGGGTGAAGATACGCATGCTACGGCGATATTTTTGCTCCACTGACTATTTCGTAACCACTAACCTAATTCTTAACCCATTGTCCACGGAAACCGGCTGGTCCCTGGAATTATGCCTTTGGGGATGAGAGAATTCAGTAGTCAGCTGGTTAACAACCTTCGACCAAAAGCACTATATAATAACCCTAACCCTAAAGCTATTAAAAACTTATTTACTGTCAGGTTGTTTTTCGCAAGCCATTCATTCGTTTCGACCCTGCTGATTATTCCAAGTCAATCATAATCGCATGCTCTCAAAATTAGGTTCCAATGCCTTCCGCCACGTTGACAAGTTCGTGGAAGATATCCTGCTATTGAGCGAGGACGAGATCATAGCTGCAGTATCCCGTCTCTACCATGCCGGCCTGGTGGTGGAGCCAGCGGGGGCTGCAGCCTTTGGGGCACTTCTCTTCGGTAAGGTCCCTGACGTCGTGGATAAGAAGGTGGTCGTGGTGATCACGGGTGGCAACGTTTCCCCACAAGAACTCTGCGACATCATTAAGACCTAGTCATCATCGATGCGGACTCTCAAAAAGTGTTGAAAATTCAATCTTCATTTCCATTTTATCTAACAGGTTTAAGCTTTATTTATAAGCTGAATGAATGCAATTAAGTGCAATTTTTCTTTTAAAAAAACCCACAAAATTTATATATTAGCACTTTAAAGCCCATCGCAAGCTATACGATCGACAACGATCTGATTTTGGAAATAAATCTTAAATATGGGCATTTGAACAATTACTAAAATCTACCTGATTCAGGTTCTGAACAATAATATGAAAACCAAACATAGGATTTTAGCGAGCTGTCGCCCTCATACCCGGAAAAGGGCCAAATCATTTCAAATCGTAGACAATCGTAGGACTGCTCTGACGTCACTACGACTAAGAGCCGATATGGCCTTTCCTCTGACTAGAAAGCTCGCAATAGGCTCGGGTTGTTTTCGATTTTACTATCTTTGCGAACTATTCAGAACTTCAATTTTTTTTTAATATCAAACGCTAAATTACATATTTTTTAAAATTCGGATCCCAGACCGATCGTATAGTGTGCGGTGGGCGAAACATTTCAGAAGCACAACTGAAACTGTAATTCTACTTTTTTGCTTCAAACACTGTAGCTTTTAATTAGTGTATGTGCCGACGAAGAGATACGGCATATTGAGCTTGTCGTAATGTTGTTCTAATTGAGGTTCCTTATAGTAGAAACGCCATAAAAATTGCGAGGAATTTGTTTTGCCGTCCCATTTATGTCGGAAGCAAGGTTCGTATTTTAATTACTTCTAGTAATTATACAGTGTGGAATAGACTTACCCACCAACACCGCAGTTCATATTTTTAATTCCTTTTTTATAATCTCTCTTTCTCTCCTTTCCCCCTAAAAAAATTGGGGAAAACAACAACAAAATAAAATAGAGTTGTTTACAACAATGATATCCGTCAATGAAATGGAAAACATAGTCATAGGAAAGATTAATTTTGTTGACCGTACATGTGATAACTATTGTTAATGTTAGTTTAAATCATATGCTTATACATATTTTAGGATATCGAATGATAACTTTCATAAGCAAATTTTAAAGGGATACGCCACCAGGCGGCCGTGGGGAAAGAAAGAATTGCGCAAGCCCCATTCACTCGTACACAAAGTTTGTGCGTCGAACGCGTCCGTCGGACTACTGGGATTAAATTTCGGACTGCACGAAGCCGACCGAATCTCGCACGAGAGCTCGACGAGCTCATGCATGTTGTGCTATCCGGAGTTTGCGCCCCGTGGGCAACGACATGATCAGGTAACGATCACTGTGCCCTCTCGCGGAATAAAAACGTCCACAATCTGCGGTTGAGTATCCCTTTAAACCTGCAGGGGCCGACCTGACTAGCACTTGTGCTTTTTTTCTGGTTCCATTTTACCCTTTTTCTTAATTGTTTCCTGACCATGATGTAATTATATGTCTTCCTGTAAATATTGTAAATATCATAATGTATTGTATCTTGTCATAGGTAAATAAATACAATCATTATCATAATTATCCATAAGCCCTACCAGTGGCGGATCCGCCATTTTCTCGATTGTGCCCCCCCCCCCCCCCCCCCCCCCCCCTCAGCGTCTTGTCTTTTTTTTTTTTTTTCTTTTCTTTTTTTGCTTGTCAGGGAATTATGGAGGGAAACTGGACCCCATAACCCCTTACTGAGCGATTTTTGAAGGTTTGGCGATTTTTTTTTTTTTTTTGCCAAACCAATTGATAGAAGTGTGCTAGTTAATTTCTACACTTTCACTGATCACATACATGCACAGTATCATAGCTCATAGGGGGGGGGGGGGGGGGGGGGGGGGCATTTAAGACCAAATGCGTCGCTAATGCTCGTTTCCAAGGCCTATGGGCCAGTGAACTCATATGTATCTCACATAACAAGCTCTATAGCTAAACAGTGAATGATTTACGCAGTGTATGCGTTAATGTAAAAGAAAAACAACATAATGACAATTCGAATATATGTTTACAGTATAAAGTTTATTACACATAAGAAATGTAGGAGTTTACAATTTCTTTCGATGTCTTTAGGATTAAAGATATATAAATTCGTAATAAAATACAGGGAGAAATGTAAGTATGTACTTGCACCTTCATAAATACACGTAATGAGTCTGTATATAAATATATAAAGACTATCACTCTCCAAAACTACGAAGAAAAACTGACGATAAAGACTTTTTATCTTTAAAAAGACATTGGACATTCCAGGAATGCTGGCGACTTTTGACAGTAATCACAACAGAGATGTTGTATTTACCATTTTGTGGCCAAGAAGTAAAAGAATAATAATTTTTAAAATTATATTAAATTAGGGCTATGACGATTGTCTCCATTTCTACAATTTTCTTCTAAGAATCGTCTAATATTTTGTAAAATAATCTTCGATAATCTCTGCAAATACATGTATGACTATGGAATATCTGTCTCTTTCTTTCATGAAAAAGGATATACTCGAAGCCATTTTAAGCATCTTAACAGCTGATGACCACTTTAAAGCTGCCTTAAACTGGTAGAATAGAACAGCGCCATCTTAAGATCATTATAATTAGAGAAAGTTGCATTATATTTGTAATTTTAGCAAACAACTCACTTGGAAAATATACCTACTTCAACTATGTGTGATTAATTGGGTTTTTACAGACGTTTATCAATCAGATATGATTTTTTACGTCTGGGGACCGACCTTTAACGTCACCTTCCGAAAGACGTGACTCAGTCTCGATCTTTGGTCCGTTGAATCAGTTAATAACACTGTTAGCTGGATTACAGGCGCACGCCACAATGCCCAGATGGAGAGTCGATTTTAAAATTGTCAAAAGATGGCCATATTTAGGTCAGTTTAAGGCAACTTGAAGCACAACAAATATCATGAAAGGCACAACAAATATCATGAAAGGCAAAACGTCGTTGATTAGTTTTGCTAGCTCACATCAACGTACAAGATAGTTGCAATCAAAAACATGATTTTTAAGAAAATGAATATCACACTTTTCAGCAAAGACTTAATTGTAGAAAAAGTAGGATGAAATATAATACATGTACTGAAAAGACTGTCAAACCTGTACGTAACATACATATTTACAATATCATACAACATATATATGTACAATAGCTCTGTTTATTTACATGTTCATGGTAAAATGAAGGCACTATGATGTTTAAGGGATATGATAAATATAGGTTTAAAATCTTTAAAATTATGTACACAGCGAAACTTTATTCTTACACTATATATTACGGGAAGTCTAGGAATTAAAATGATTTTGACTAGTAATATGTGCATGTATCAATTACACGTCTGTTTATGTTGTTTTTTCCATTGGGTCTTGGCAAATTATTTGACTTCATATAGAAAGAAAAAGTTGTTATGCAGCTCCAAAGGAATATGATTGCATGTATCTGAAATGATCAATAATAAGGCAATGTAGTAGGCTCAATACATTATACAAGCACATGTGGGCTATTTCAGAGAAACAAGATACATATATATAAGCTATAAAAAGACTTTTAAAAAAGACTGAAAAAGAAGAAAATGAAATCAATATGATAAAGAATGATGAATTAGAAATATAAAAAGAAAGGATACAGAGATAAAGACAATATATTAATATATCGTCTGTTTGGAGCCAGAAGGGCGTTAAGTCCCATCTTTTGTACAGAGTTAACGCCCTTCTGGCTCCAAATAGACGATATGAACTACAAGTAATAATGTAGGATTAAGTACATGTACACTGTTCATGTAAAATACCAGAAAATTATGCCTAAATGTGTGTTCTGAATGTGACCTTATGATGCTCTGTGGATCTCTAGCATAAAATCAGGTTGGGAAATGGACTATTTGAGTCCAAAATGATGGAAAATAACATCATGAAGGAAGATTTTAGTAAGTGTTTGATAATTAATTGCTATTGATGAATGATATCACTTGTAACAATTACAAATTTAATGGGTTTTAAGCCACTTTTAAAACTCTTTCCTCATGATCAGTCCCACATGTTAAAAACTGTGTATTTTGGGGTAAAGGGTATCTAATTTTTTGACCTGGGACCCGGGTACCCAGATTTTAGTCCCAGCCCTAGAACACAGATGTGACTCTCACAATTACTGATATAAAATAGACAGGCATTTCGATGGATAGATATTAAAGAGTACAACAGCACAATGAAAAATATATGGACGGAAAGTCTGAAACAAATAAAAGAATCTAAAATTTAGTTCTTACACATAATTTTGTGACAATTCTTGGGCTGATGAAATGTTTAAAAACAAAAAGAAAGAAAAAAACTTCTATTTGTACATTGTGAAAACCTGCAATAATTCATTACAACGGCGCATTATGTAATCTACAAACTTCCAGTCAAACTGCAGTCAAAATTGTAAATGAAGAACTGTTAAAAAAAGGAACTTTTACCAAATCTATATATACTAGATTAATTCCTTTAAAAAAGACATGATCAAATGCTCATTTCCAGCATGAACATACAGGAATGTATATGCAGACATGGTTCATAAAAATATTACTATCTTACTTTATACCGATGGGGAGGATGTTTAGATCCTCTAACCTATCCAGTAATTGCTGAACTCAGTACTTTGTATGTCCTTAAAAAAAAAGGTAATGCCTTAGTGTACAGCAATATTTCATCCAGTAAAAGGCAAAAGCACACAAAAAGTTCTTGAAGTGAGAAGAATTTACAAAATTTGAAATTACTTTCTTCAGTAGTTAAATATTCACAATGCATCTTGTGGCTTTTATTTCATGATATGGAATTATGGATTATGTTACCTGGGGCCTGTAACATAAAGAGACACAATCAATCTTATGATCAATTGTAAATCTTCAGTACATGGTTTCCCATAGACTTATCATAAGATTGATTTATGTTGCAGGCCCCAGGAGCAATTTCTTCACAAGATTGATTGGATTTTTTTCTTGGTGGCTTCAGATTCATATTTCATATATTCATGTATTCTTGTTAACATTTTCATACAATGCAGGACTTTACCGACATGTTACAATGAATAAAAAGTCTCTGAGTGTTAAAATATCTGAGACCAAATTAGACTATCATAGTGGCAAGATTGCTCTGGGGAGCGTTTCATCAAGCGTTTTGTCAGTGATTTTCACCGACAAATTTGCTCTCAACCAATCAGATGCAAGAATTTCAGTAGCTTATAACAGTTGTCGGTGAAAATCACTGACAAAACGCTTGATGAAACGCTCCCCAGGTCTTTTTAAATTCAGCCAGGATTTAAAGTGAAGGCTGAGTTCTGGGAAAGGTGAAAATAAGTTGAGCTTCTGATTCCTTTTATGTCAGTTTGTAAGAAGAAAATACACTGTAGTAGAAATGCCCCTGATAAGGTTTTCTCTTTAAAAGTTTAAATGCCCTTATATTTGAAATATGACAAGAAATATCTGAAGTTTTAAGGCCAAACATTCATGATACATGTGTGTGTAGTCCCATATACCTATTTCTGTGTGCAGTCCATGTGCTTCTTCGCGAGATTGAGCCAATTTCAAATTTTTGAAACCTCACAGTATAGACCAATTCTTATGTAGACATGATTAACCTTTCCCAATTGCTTTGAGGCAATTTCATTCACAATGTAATCACATGACCAGAATTCAAATTTATCTTTTAAACACCGTTTAAGGAGTTTTGGTTATGTATGGAACAGCACAGGCCAGATCAAGGAGGTAAAGGGGCTAGCTAGATGTTGGCGTGTGTGCCAACACATTGACATACATTGTAGCAACAGATAAATGCCATGTGATTTCGCTGGTGCATTACACCGTATACATACAAGTGCTAATACCATGGGTAGGAGACTTCAGAACAATAAGATAACAAATTGAATTTTCCCTGACGAGGTTATTGACGGAAATAATAAATAGGTCAATACATACACATCCTTTCAACTCACAAAAAGGTCTCCCAAAACCATTCCCCTTGGATGCTGCAAGGACAATTTACTCTGTTTGGACCATGGGTAGTGGCATGGACCTTTAAATGACATACCGTAGCATTTAAAAATCTCCATCACCTGAAAAATACTTCCCGCTGAAGTTCTCAAACCCAATGAAGATGCTCCCGCTCTTGTCGATCTTGGTGGGAAAGGTCACGGTGCTGACCTCTTTACGACCCTTGGGCAATGTGACCTCTCCAGAGGTCAGATCGATGCACCATTTATGCCAGGGACATTTGACGCAGATAGACATGTCAGGGTAAGACCTCTATATCACCCATATGCAAGGGGCCTCCTAGGATACCAAATTCAGAGGTGACAAGAAAACGAAATGGTTAAATATCATAACATCATCTTCAATAGTGATCTGTCAAGTGACAGGTTCAGTGACCCACTTAATGTTCTAGAGCAAACGTCTTTCCAACTGCTATGATCTGGAGCCATCGGTTCCATATCTCTGTACCCTACTACTCCACGTTCTGCAATGATGTCATCAAAGAAACCTATGAGAGGTCTTCCTTATGATATCTTTCCAAGGAGCCGACCTTCCATAACTTGAATCATTAGGACATTATGTTGTAGTATATATCCTAACCATTTCTTCTTTCTTTTATAGTATTCAGCAGCACATGCTCATCGTGAATGCAGTGCAGCACCTCTTTGATGCAGCAGGCTAACACAGGGTCAAAACTGTAAAGGCTAGTTCACACATGTCTTGGAAAACTGCCTTGGTTTACCATGGCATTTTAAACAATTTTTTTTACATGTTTATGAATGGCAAGTGTAAATGAAAAACATTAGCTGTGCACCACACACATCCTACATTGCTCACTGATCTGTGTATTACAAGATACACAGATGTGACACGCAGTATGCTTTAAAAACCTTGCTGTAACCCAAGAAACCAGCGCCAAGGGTTAGTTAAATAACAAAGGGTTAATTAAATAAAGGAAAATACTGGACGACTTTGAGGTACGATCTGTGATGGGGTTTATTACCATGGCCAAGAGGGCGACGCCAGGTGGCGCTACTTCACTTCACATTTGTAGAATCATATCACACAATAACAACATACTGGCGCAGGAATTAATTTATTTGGCCAATTGGCCTTTTAAATTCTCAAGTTGGGACACACTGCATTTTGTTTTGTTAAATTACAGTATTACAGTTAAATTAAAGTATTAGGCAACTTTGGAAACTGGTACAATGGGATCACGCTAAAAAAGACACAATACCAAAACAAATTTGTGTGTTATAACAACGTAATTTTGTCAGCCTAACTTATTTCTATTTTTGGGTTTTCTAGCCCTCATACAACAAGGTATCAATTAGAAGTTATTTCTAAGGCCCTAAGAAGTTTGTTATAACAAGGTTCCACTGTGTATCATTTGAATTGATCTCAGCCTGGTCAGGTCTGGTCAGACTTGTCCAATAGCAATAACGTGATTAAGATTTTCAATTAAAGGTACACCCTACAATGTTGTGTGTTCAAGTGAGTATACTTGTGTATGTTCATCGTAGGACAGGTGCAGGGTGGACCTTTAATGAAAAATATTGTTATCGTTACCGTCCAAGTGTGACCAGTCCTTTAGTGTCAAATATACATGTAAAGTTGAGTTCTTGGCCCTGTTTCATAAAAATTGCTATCAATAACAAGTTACGATAGTTGTTACAAGCTACTGAAATCCTTGAATCTGATTGGCTGAGAACAAATTTGTCATAGATATGTGTCAGTTGCTACTGATAATGAGTTTATGGAACGGGGTCCCGGTCATGAGATTGAATTGTGAATGAAACGAGGCATAGACCGCTTCTGTAATAAATTTATGCACATATATTCTCTGAGCACCTAGTGACGAGCTATTCCATGAACCTGCTTTTTATAAATGAGCCTCAAAGCTTGGAATCCAGTTTGCATACATTATTTGTAGCTATGTCCGGCAAGCTTTCAAGTTATCAAGAACAACCTTTGTTTGAAAGGTATGCATAAAATTTGCATACATTACCGAAGCGGTCTATTGGGAAAGGTTGATTATATAGCACATAATTGGTGTATGCTGTAAGGGATTGGAATCACAAAAATGATAAGAAATTGACTCAATCCTGCTGAGAGTCACCTGCACTGTACAGAGAAATATGCATATTGGGACTACACACAAATGTTCGGCCCAAACATTTCAGCAGTTTCTTGTCATATATTGAATATGAGAGCATTTAAAGAGCAATCCTTTTCAGGGGACATATCTACTATGATAACGTTCCTAACTAACATAAAAAGAATGAGAAAGCTCACAAATTAGTTTTTACCTTTCCCAGAACTCAAGCTTCCCTTTAAAATCATCTATTTTTCTCACCTAAATGGGGACATTTCTCTTTAATGGCAAAGAGTAGTTCCCCGTAGCGGAAGAGAGCGATACCTTCATCATTCAGCTGGACCAGGCTCCCTGTAGGCATACTGTTGGACCGCCTCAGCTGACGACCACTAACCCGATGACTCTTCCATTTCTGGTCAGGGTTGGACCAATCATAGAGGTCTGCAGAGGGACAAGGAGGAGGAAGAAAATACGAGTAAGACAAATCTTACGATGCTGGCAGGGTGTTTCTGTAAACAAGGGACAATTTTATAATAGTTCCAAGCCTTACTACAATTATAATACATCAACTCAATTCAGAGGCAATCATTAAATAGTTCAGCATACTATATCAATTAGTGATCAAAGAGTAAATCTTTAAATATAAACAAACAAGTGATTACATGTGTCATGGGGGAGGGGGATATGGGGGGTGAATTAAATGAAAATCTGAACAAGTATTTCACCCCCAAATATGAGGGACAAAAGATCATCCAATTAATTTGACAACAGACTAATTTTGCTTTCTTGTACCGCTAAACCATTTTGTTAATACTGTATACATATAAACCGTAAAATTTGTTAATGACCTCCCATCACGACTATCACATCAAATTTTCAAATGTTGCGAATTCACGGTTCAAATCATAGTGCCTACAGCTTAATTACCATCAGAGTACAATGAAGCAACTGAGGTTAGGCCATTGGATTTAAAGGACAAGTAACCCCACGTGATATTCTAGATGCACCTATTGTCTGCTACGTCTTTCCATGGAGGCTGCCATTTTGTGCATGACACGGATCATTAGGTACCATATGCATTGATAATAGCCTACCTTTACAACAGATACGTCGCTTTGTTCTGATTGTATTACGATTGTTATTGGCCATGGGCCTAGATAATTGACGACCCATGAGTTCTAATAGCCATCCTGTAAAGCAGATTCCTCGCTTTGTTTTGGTATTGTTACGATTGTCTCCGTCCTTGACGTCAATTCTCCGTCCTTGACGTATATTTTTTATGAAGTATATTTTTTATGAACAAATTAAGACCTTTTAAAAAATATATAAAACTAAACTTACATTTCAGAATATGTGACTTTATCTAATATATATTTGTCCTCTAAAAATCAATTACAAGTTAACGATGAAGGAAATTTTACTTGGGATGAAAAATATGTTCGTGTACACATAAAGTAATGGCAGCCCCCTTATTATTGCTAGCAGACGATAACTTGGCTGAAAATAGTGATTTATATCTATATCCTGTGTTTTTACATGAAATTGCATGTATCAAATAAGAGGCATATACTACACCATTCAAAATAAGCTAATTCATACGCTGAGGTTAATTTCCCTTTAAAAAGGAATTTATCACCTTATTATCAGAGTGGTAGATTGTATTATTCATATATATTTGTTGCATACATGTACCTCTAAAGTTACATGAACATGTACATGTATGAATCACATATTCATAGAAATATCTCCTCTAAGCATATTTCACTCAAGATGAGCAAGCTAATATTGGTTGTTCCAGTTAGAAATAATTTAAGACATCGCTAGGCACAATTAAAAACATAGTGAGATAACAAATGAAGATTTCAAAAAGATAATATAGATAAAGATAAAGAATAATAATCATGCCTGGGCCCTGTAACATAAAGCTTGAAATTACGATTGATATCAATCGTAAGTCTATGGCAAACCATGTACTGAAGAGTTAAAATTGAGCGTAAGATTGATTGCATCTCTTTATGTTACAGGCCCCTGATCTTATTTGGGTGTATAAGATTTACAAATAATACCATAACTGCCTGGTTATTATATCTAACTCACATTTACACTGAATTATACACATTCAAAGCAATACCTGTTTTGAAAAATGTTCAATTTACATTTACATGTACATGAATAATGGTTACCATGGCAACGGAAATTCATACAAATTTTTTGTTCCTTTAAATCATAGAGAATTTCATTCTAAACAGAATGTCCAAGTTTCTTTGAATTAGGAATAGGATTAATTACGAGATAAGAAGTTATGGCCTGTAAGTACGGTAGAGCTGTACATGACAGATACATGTAGATGTATGCACTCACGGGTACATTACTGTAAAATAGTTGGTATTTTCTGTCGCATGTAGTAAAGGTATGGGGGGAAAATAAGATAAATATTTTAAATACTTGCTTTCAAATTCAGCCCTTAAAAATCTCACTCCTACCTCAAATGGCCGTTAGGAAGAACTTTTGATATTTACAGCAAAATCCAAAGTCAAAATCTTGTCCAAAACCGGAGAAATCCCCGCCGATTTGTTTCGCGATCGCGTGTTGTTTACAAACTGCCGATGTCTTAGACTAAAATCGGCCAATATAATTTTTGTCCACGAAGAAACTCGGGATCGCAAGGGCACATCGATCTTTACGATCGCGCACACAGAAAATCGCAACTTTTCCGTGTACGCCATAGGGACCGAATTTTTGAGGACAAAACTCTTTTGGGGAGATGTCAGCGCCCGCGGCGACCAGGAAATGTACACAATGACTCCGATAGCTCGTTTCGCGAGAATCAACAGTAAATTACGGATTTCATTTTTGTAAATATCTTTTCCAACATTGGTGAGTTGAATTTATTGTATTTCTTGGATATTTTGGGTCGGTTTTGGAAATTAAATGCCGATTTTGAGTGAATATTGTGACTTTTGTGCAGTGGTGTTTTAAAAAAGATGAGGTGGATGACTGCCTACATTATACACACGAAGTATAGGAATGTAGCTATGAGTGGATGTATGCCGAAAAATCTCAAATTTTCCCAGAACGGAGGTTTACAATGCTTTGGGTACTCTGCTGATAAGCAATTAAGATGACCATTATCAAAATGGTGTTAACATACACCACAGAGACGTACAATATCTTTCTCCTGTCCATGCCTGTCTAAAATATTAAAGATTTAAAAGTTTAAAAACCAAATCAAGGGTTAGGCTACTGGCTACACATCAGCAAGCAATGGTCATATTGACCATTAGAATCATATACATGTGTGTATACTGGGTATTGGGATACAGATGTAATTTTGTTTCAAATGGATGTTTTTGTGGGCAAACTAATACTTAAGTATCATTCTTTAGAGTTTAAGTTATCAGTTCGTTAAGATACAAAATGTAGAAAGTTATAAAAACTTACATTTACAGCTCTCTTTTTGGAACTTGTTACCCACACCTGCATACGGATCACGATTGCTCTCAATATGTTGCGCACTAGTGAGGCCGCTCTACATGGTTACGCACCGTTGATACGTACGCAGAATGTTACGCACACAAGCTATTCTACGAAGACCTGGAAGGGCCAAACTGACGACGTAAAAAAATAAAAAATATTACGTACGTACGTAGTAATTATTACGTACGTACGTAATATTTTTTCTTTTTTTACGTCGTCAGTTTGGCCCTTTCAGGTCTTCGTAGGAGATCGACGAACCCATCGCGCCGGTACTACTACGAGCGCTGAGGGCTCCCTTCATCATAATCGTGAAAAATACAAACTGGATGCTGACGGGACAGTCTCGATAGCAGTTATCGACAAAAAGGACCCAAAATTTCAGGAAACCCTCTTCAAAGGTCACAAAACAACCTGGTAAGTTTTAATCATCTATTATTCAATATAATTCTTTGGATATAAGTAAACTGTAATATATTATATTCAATTAAATATAGCCAAAAATGCACAGTGATGCAGTTTAGGTATGGGATGTGTGTTGGCTGCGTTACTACACAGTCGCAATGGCGTGTACCTATGAGTGACTGGCTAGCCTATCGCATTTTTGTTTGGGGTCTAGTTTTCCTCCAAAATTCTCAGACAAGCAAATTTTGAACATATACACGTCATTATTCAATTGTAATATAATGTTCATCTTCATGGCAGATTTCTGCAGTATTATAAAATAAATTCATTCATTCATTATATTCTAGTGTTAATTCTCCTTTATAATATTAATTTAGTATATTGGGGGGGGGGGGGGTGCATGGATACCCCTCTTACAAGAACAACACAAACACCAAACTCAATACATCGGACCACAGTCAATGACTGTGTCTATATATTATTGGCATGTACTGCATTCGGCACAATGCCCGGTACATGTTAAGATAAACACGTGATTAACAAACAGTACACCATACATTATAATTCATTGTCAACATACCTTCGAATTTCACGGAGTCCACACGAAAGTATAATCTGCCGTCTTTTTCGCACATGAAAGTCTGTTTTTCAGGATCAACATGGGTGCCAAGTTTCTTTAATCTCTTGAGAAATCGCTCCTGTGGTGATAAACTTAGTGATCCAGGCATTTTCTTACTAAAAAACTACGCGAACGCGACGTAATTAACTGGTGGGTTAAGGTTAGAAACCAATAAAACGGCTGTATAAAAGACAAACTAGTTAGCAACTCGAACGCGCCAGTGCAGAAGAATTTGTTTATTGGGTTGAGATGGGTTGAAATTTTGATAAAATACAATTAATTGGTTCCATTTATAAGCGGCACCATACTCAGAGCTGTTACTCTCCAGCCGGTTTACAAGCATAATGTTCCAAAGGGTACTTTTCGTCTCATAAGAATGAAGTATTGAAATCTAGAATATATTCAAAGGAACTCTAAACCTTGGAGTCACAAAACCAAATAAAGTGACCAAAAAGCCGAAAGACAAGACAAAAGGCCTATTCATATTTGAATACCGTTTTGTTCCAGCAACACTTATCTGGTGGAGGGATTAAAGCTCAGTTAAAAAGAGCTCTATAAGCAAGAAGGCCTGGTTATCTTTTAAAGAACGAAAATCCGGGTTCTTAGACTTTAACACAGAATGAACCGGCCGTGACCCTTTTGTGATTCGCCTTTTGAGTCCGCTTTCAACTTCACTAACACTAGTCATTAATTGTCCGTTAAGTCAGTTAAGCCTCTTTCTTCCCCCTTCACGGTCAATGCCACAGCATCATCAAAAGAAAAAAAAATCTGCCCGATCAAATATCTAGACTGCGTGGGATTTGGACGATAAGTCAAAACAACTAGTAACAATAGACCTACCCTATATTATATAGGGTACTTTTCGTCTCATAAGAATGAAGTATTGAAATCTAGAATATATTGAAAGGAACTCTAAACCTTATATATGTATATATATATATATATATATATACATTGGCGGATCCGGGGGGGGGGGGGGGGGGCACTACCGGCCCGTGCCCTCGTTGGAAGAAAAGTATGCATTTTGACCATAGAGGATCCGCCCGTTTGATTGTGCCCCCCTTTTAGAATGAAGACTTAACCCCCTCCCCCCCTCCCCCCCCCCCCCCCACTATACTGAGCAACTTTTCGAGAAGCTGATAAGACCCCCAAAATACCGGTATAACCTTTTCCAAAAGTTGACAAACCTGCATTTGCGTGCCCCCCCCCCCCCCACTTATACTAAATCCTGGACCCGCCCCTGCCTTTATAATTTATATGCTCCTGACGATAAAAAAAAATCAACGCTCCAATTAACTGAAGGCAGTGGCGCAATTCCATTTTGAAATTCGGAGGGGGGGGGGGGGGGTCACCACATGATTTAACTTTTGCACAGTGTCCAAAATGTCTGAACATTCTCTGACAAGCAAAAAAGAAGGAGGTTATCACATTTGGGGGGTCTAGTTTCCATCCAAAATTGTCTGACAAGCAACAAAAAAAGGGTTATCACATTTTGGGGGTCTAGTTTCCCTCCAAAAATCTCTGAGAAGCAAAAAAAAAAAAAAAAAAAGAAAAGAAAAGGGTTATCGCATCTTTGCGGGTCTAGTTTTTCCTCCAAAATTCTCAGACAAGCAAATTCCTGAATGAGGGGGGGGGGGGGGGGGCATTAGCATATCTTCAAAAAGGTACCGGGGACATGTCCCCCACGGTCTCCTCCTGGATTTGCGACCATGACTGAAAGTCACAGATTTTCACAAAACTTTAGGTTTACTATCTGAAACTGGGGCAACGGAGCGTCGTTCAAAGGGGGAGGGCGGTCACCATGAAAAAACACTCTTGGGGCGGCGGGGACTCTACACTATAGGCCTAGGCGGAATATTCCATTTCGAGACATAAGGTATACTCTTTCATTTTCATAATACACTAACTGTCAAGGATCTTTTTTTTCTTAATAATCTTCAATGGTTTTTTTCATAGCAGTTGCCGCGCGTGTGTAGTGGTCCTGTCACTCATGTGCATTTATATAAATATGATTTACATCGCAAGGAATATGTTACAGCAAACCTTGACTCTTACAATTATACATTTTCAAAAAAGAAACTCACACCTTGGTATTAATATGCCAAACACCAATTTATTTAAAGGGAAATTAACCTCAGCGTATGAATTAGCTTATTTTGAATGGTGTAGTATATGCCTCTTATTTGATACATGCAATTTCATGTAAAAACACAGGATATAGATATAAATCACTATTTTCCAGCCAAGTTATTGTCTGCTAGCAATAATAAGGGGGTTGCCATTACTTTATGTGTACACGAAAATATTTTTCATCCCAAGTAATATTTCCTTCATCGTTAACTTGTAATTGATTTTTAGAGGACAAATATATATTAGATATAGTCACATATTCTGAAATGTAAGTTTAGTTTTATATATTTTTTAAAAGGTCTTAATTTGTTCATAAAAATATACTTTCTGTACGTGGAGACGGAGAATTGACGTCAAGGACGGAGACAATCGTAACAATACCAAAACAAAGCGAGGAATCTGCATTACAGGATGGCTATTAGAACTCATGGGTCGTCAATTATCTAGGCCCATGGCCAATAACAATCGTAATAAAATCAGAACAAAGCGACGTATCTGTTGTAAAGGTAGGCTATTATCAATGCATATGGTACCTAATGATCCGTGTCATGCACAAAATGGCAGCCTCCATGGAAAGACGTAGCAGACAATACCGCATCTAGAATATCATGTGGGGTTAATTGTCCTTTAATTTAAGAGAACGGAGCAATGTAAATAACTAGCCTCGCTCAAGGACATCGAACCCACGATTTTCACATTCCAAATTTAAACAACTGGACTACCACTCGACGACGACACCTTTACTTTTCAACATGTAATCAAATTTAGTTTATGAAAAGGCAGTGCCATTAATATCAACAACAACAACAAAAATGCTGGTATCGAAGTTTCAGAATTTGAAGAATCGATCTCTTCACTACATATACGTATAGTGTGTGTACTTAAAAAATAATTGGTTAATATTCTGTATCCTAGCTTAGAAAGAGTAAAAAGCATTCAGCCTGGGTCACATTTGACCTATAACGAGGTTTTTGAATAGACCGGTTCTGTATAGTGTATTCACATCTGTGCACATTTCTTCTCTGAGCACCTAGTGACGAGCTATTCCATGAACCTGCATGCTTTTTGTCATAAAATGGGCATCAATGCTTGGAATCAAGTTTGCATACATTACTTGTTGCTATGTCCGGCAAGATTTTAGGTTGTAAGGAACAACGTTTATTGCAAGGTATGTATACAATTTGGATACATTACCAAAGCGGTCTATTAAAGGTACACCCTATACAGAGATGCCCTATTGTGAACGGACACGAGCATACTCACACGTACACACCATGTAGTAGGGTGTATACCTTTAATTGAAAATCTAAGTTATCGTTACCGTTATCGGACAAAATGTGATCAGCCCTTTAAGCCTTCGTCACCATGGTCACATGGTCACAGATCATAACTTTTTTTTTTCTTTTTTTTTTTTTTTTTTTCCAGAGGAAAAAAAAAAATTATTGTTTCAATACAATGACAATTCATGTACATCAGTTTCAACAAATCATCATTCAGAGTATTTAAAGAAAAGCACAGGTGAAGCCTACTGCATAAAATACTCTAAATACAACGCCCATTTCTTATTAAATTTAACACACTGATTATTTTTTTGAAAGATGTACCTCTCAAGATCAAAATACCTCTTTACCTCACCTTTGAAAATGCCGAAATTTGGAAGTGTATTATTCATTTTCATCTTATAAATATGAAAGCGGGAAATCAAAATAATAGTGTTCAAAGCACAGAATTGACGAGACCTGATTCCAAATAAACATAACTCCTCATCAATCAGTACCTGAGTTTTTGAAATCTCCCTCAACCACTGCGCTACATAGTTCCAAAAGAGCAGAGTTATTGGACACACACAAAACAGGTGAATTAAAGTCTCTTCTTCCAGATTACAAAAAGAGCACTGTTCTGAGTCAACTCTGTTAATTTTCAAAAGAAACGAGTTGACCCCCAAAATTCTATGGATGAGCCTATACTGGAACCACCGTAACTTTGTATCTGTTGTACATTTATAAGGAATATTGTATACTATCGACCAGATATCCTGAGAGTATTGAATGTTCAACTTATTGTGCCATTTTTCTATAAATTTCCTTTTAACTTTTTTAACAGAAACAAGCATATCATAAATATTTCTCGATCCTTTCTTATCTTTTAGAATGAAGCTACAATGGAAAGGTTTGAATGGTTGAGTAATTACAAAAGATGTGTTTTTAAGGAGACTGTCAAATGCTTTTCTAACTGCGTTCACTATACCACCATACTCAATGAAATTTGTGCGAACATTGTATCTTTCCTTAAACATATTAAGGGAGAGAAATTTCCCCGAATTATCCATGATATCACATACAAACCTAACACCTTTCTTAGCCCAGTGGTTATAAAAAATACACTGACCACCAATTTTAATTCTATCGTTAAACCACAGCATATTTGTCATTACATCATGTTCATTTTGTGGAACGTGTGAAGCACAAAATTTGCTCCAAGCTATTAAAACATCAATCCAAAATTTATTGTACTGATTTGGAGGAATTGTATTATACAAACTCCTCGAACCACCTTCAACATATAACAACTCGGGAATGGTAGTAATGTTCCCCAAAAAATTACACCATTGTAAATCAACCGCTCCCATTATTCTCCTTATCCACGTCACTTTTAATGCGTAAATGTAAGTTTGAACATCTACCATTCTTACACCACCTTTATTATAATCCTGAATCATTTGATTTCTAGAGACTCTATCCAAGCCTTTCCAAATGAATTTGTATAGTATTCTATTAAGATAGTTAACAACTTCTGTTGATGGATCTGGTAGAGTTAAAATCAAATACGTTAACTTTGAAAGTAACAGAGATTTTACAACAGTCACTCTTCCTAGCACAGTAAGATTTCTCTTGGACCAATGATTTATCAAATTCTTAATGGATAACAGAACTCTCTGATAATTTAAATTAATCATGTTCTCCAAATCAGTACTGAAAATTACACCCAGAATTTTGAAAGTATCGTTTACTCCGACCCAATTAACTCTCAGGTCAGCACATTATCAAATCATTTCTACCTTTATTTGCTCCTATCCACACCGAATTTGTTTTTTCGATATTCACTTTTAAACCGGATATATTGGCAAAGCTTTTAAGAACCTTAAAAGTTGCATACATTGAATCTGGTAACCCATCAAGAAAAATAACGGTGTCGTCGGCATATTGTGACAGACAATATTCAGAATTATTAAGTTTGATACCCTTAATTTCGTGATTATTTTTAACCATCATACTTAACACCTCTGCACATAGCAAAAATAGATAGGGACTGAGACCATCACCTTGTCGGCAACCCCTCCCTACATCAAAAGCTTCTGATATGAAACCATTTACCAATACCGATGCTTTAGCGTGACAATAAAATAATTTTATCCATCTTTGCATTGAAGGACCAAAATTGAAATTGCAAATAACTTTATTAAGAAAAAGATGGGAAACAGAATCAAACGCTTTCTCGAAATCAATCGACAAAAGTAAACCTGGAACGTTATCATGCTCGACAGTTTGAATGAGATCATACATGAATCTAATGTTTTCCCCTATATAACGTCCTGACATAAAACCCTTTTGTTGTTCTTGAATAATACTTGGTAGGACTGATTTAATTCTCTCCGCAATACAGGCCGAGGCAAGTTTGTAAGAAACATTCAGGAGGGATATAGGTCTCCAGTTTTTCAAGAATTCCCTGGGCTTATCCCCTTTAGGCAAGAGAGTTATGACACCCATTCTTTGGGTAATGGATAACTGTCCACAATCGTATGAATAATTCAGAGAACGTAACAAAAACCACCCCAAATCTGTAAAAAAAAACTTATAAAATTCATAAGTAAACCCATCTAAACCGGGAGATTTTCCAATCTTACTCTTCTTTAAAACTTTAGAAAGTTCTTCATATGTTATAGGACCCTCGACTGAATCCCGCTGTCCATATGACAAGATGGGTGCACCTGACATTTGAAAGATAGCCTGAACATCAACATCTTCGTCTGTCTCTCTTTTAGAATACAAATTTTCATAATAATTACGAGTTTCCTCCAGAATTTCTTTGGAATTTTTAAAACTTACATTGTCACTTTCCTTTACAATATTACTAATAGTTTTGTTCACCCTATTTCTCTTTTCCATATTCAAAAAGTACTTGGAAGGCTTCTCCCCTTATGGCCGATCATAACGATAACGATGACAGCAAGCTACTGGAATTTCAATACAAATTGTAACATCAAATTATTTATACAAACCATCATTTGTATCGTTTTGGGGTAAAAAAAATAATTAAGTTCAATTTGTAATAGAGAAGAGGAAACATATAGGCATGTTAAGCGTAAATAATTTGATTCTCTTAGTATCGCCAGTGGAAGAAGAACCTCCAGTATTGGACAATAAATGCACACTTATACTTATACTGATTAGTCATATATTTGGATGGCTATCCATATCTCATCATTCTCTATCTCCTCAAACTTTTTTTTAAGTACCTCTCCCTTTCTTGTATGTATTTCTCTCTTACTCTAGGCCCCACTCTTCTTCATTTCCAACCACAGATTTACCGAAACGTAATAACGGAATTAATTAATTGAATAAATAATTGATTGATTATGACTTTGGTCTGAAGCTCTCTGCGGGGATGGCTACGGAGCAGGAATGGAGCTTTTAATTTTAATCCTACCAAGGACTTCATATTTTCAATAACGATGTATAAATATCACAAATTTAATTTAATTTAATCTGTTGGATATTTGAAAAATTATCATCATGAGTGTTAACATTATGGGGGGTTTTCGTTGTTTTTGTTATCCAAAACCAGAGGGTACACAGCGAAAAAAGAAAAGAAAAAGAAATTACTGAAATAATTACTTGCTATTGTAGTGACATATATTATTCAAAATGTATTATTTAAAATGTATATACAAATATTAAAAATAAAATGTATATACAAATATTAGCAACAAAAAAATCAGTTTTAGTTCTAAGTAACATTTTTGCATTAAATTTTTTTAGATTCATACCAAATATTTGCCTTTGTCAAAACAACACTTTGTGCGTATATTTGCGTAATATTTACATTCATGGTATATCGATAATTAAATTTAACCTCAAATTACATTTTGGTTTGAAGGGTTTACGCCCAAACATTATTCACTGAGCTTATTTAGGCCTACATACTTTTATTTCTATTGACACACCTTGACGGTGCTCCGACATAATGCTCCGACACTTAATTGCTCCGGGCCCGTATTCTATAAACTACTTAAGAAAGCTATTTAAGAACTTTTTACTTCCTCCTGTATATACGAGGCCATCCAGAAAGACCAAAGCAAACACAATCATTTTCAAATGATCGTTTTTCACACATTGGTAGATAATGTCCCTGTAGAAAATATTGTCGGTGGGGGGGGGGGGGGGGGCAGAATGATAAAAATATGTGACGAGCCCCCCCCCCCCCCCCCCCCCCCCCCCCCCCCCCATCGCCCATCTTCATAAAAAGAAATATTATGTTTTTTCCCGATTCGGAAGCAAGTCTATAAATACTTGGACTGCCACACCCCCTCCCCCCTCGGCTTCATAAATGATACGTTGTATTATATTTTTCCCGAAGCAAGTCTCTAAATACTTGGACTGCCCCCCCCCCGGAAAAGAAAACAGCATCGAATTCGCCGGGGAAGGGGCTCCCGCCTACAAACACTTGTAGGGCCAAAGGCACACCCTTGCGTGCCTTCCCCTGGATCTGTATGCCATTGAGTGAAGACAAAAATTTACGACACTATTCTACAAGATTACTTTGTTCTTTTATTTTCTTTATCGCAAGTCATCCACAGAATGTATTGAAGCGTAGGAGTCTTGTCGGGGTCCATAACCTTTGTCGTTCTCATCATAAATGTGATAAAACTTTAAAAATCTTGTCGCATCTTCGTAACCGTCTGCAAAGTACGTTTCCAGATAAGCCTTAGGCGGTGGATACAGGCCGTCCCCTACGCGATACATCTGCAAAGCGCTGATGTCAAAACGTTGGCCTGTAGTGTCCACCCATCCGCAGGCGATCTTGTCGCGCATGTTCAGGCGGTTCTTCGGGCTCGGGGAGATCTTGACCAGACTTCCGGGTGAGAACTGGAAGGTTACATCGCCAGAGAGGTTCTCCTTCCGGGACAATGTGACGTCACCGAGGAACTGTTGGTAAGCGATGGAACTTGTGAATATCATATGCATGTTTAAAAATACAAGCCACTGATAATTTGTTTATTCCCAAACATTTAGTTTGTAGTTCACAAGTAAACAAAACCAAAACACAAAAACAGAAAACAAAACAAATTGCTTGACCACACAAAAAAAAACCCCCCACACAAATCTAATCATGTGTTTCTTTCCAAATAATCATAATCAGAGAGTGGTATTACAGAGTTCTCACTGACATTATTAGATCATGAGATGACATAAAAAGTAAATATATGATAAATAATAGAATTTCAGTGACATTGGGGGCTTCGATTTGCTTTCTGGATAGGGGGGGGGGGGGGGTTGTAATGCATCCACAGATTCGACGGGCAAGTGTGATGGGACCAAATCTACAAAAGGCACCGTATCCTTTGTATAGGCGTACCGTGGGGGGTGTTTTGGGTGCTTAAATACCCCCCACCCCCTTAGGTGTTTTTCTTTTCTTTTTTGCTTGTCAGATAATTTTGAACGACAAAATAATGAAGAAATTAAGAGAGCCCACTGAAAACGTGTGATAACTTTTTTTTTTTGCTTGTCAAGAAAATTTTAGGAAATTTGGGTGCCCCCTTTTTTTTTATTACAAAATCCTGAATTCAACCACTACTTTGGAGTGGCTGCCACTATGATTTTGAGTAAATTCGACTCTAGAGAAAGTGATCTCTATAGTCTGACTCCTTAAAAAAGTGGATTTCACTATTCATTAACAACCTAGTATTAAAAAAGCATACCTTGCCATTGAACGAAGGAGGTGTCCATGTTGTAAACCACGGGACAAAGACGCTGCCGAGGATCACCTACGTAATAATGGTATCAAAAGACCAAAGGAAATAGATAAATAAATATCACAATTATAATTGTGTATAATCACCGTAGTGATTAGTCTTGCACCTAAGAGGAATTACGAAGATATGATGTCAAAATGATTTTGACTGCTAAAACGTAACAACGCAAAATAAATAAATTAGGCTTGATGACCTAAAACCTTAAAGGGCTGATTTGTGTGAACGCAGAAAAATAAGAGGAACAGGGTGGTGAAAGTTTTAAAGAAATTGGACAAACTATAAGAAAGCTATGAATGTGAGAATAATGAAAACATTACATCTATGCGAATCTCAAATTGGCAATTTGGTGAATCGATTGAGACGTATTCACGATCAACTCTCTCATTTTGTCGTACACCATAATATCATTAAATTCATTTTTTTTCCTGTATACCTTTACCCTCGGGGCAGTAACCAACATATATACCGTAGGTCCTCCAAAAAGAATGAGATCCTACTGAGTTAAACACTTGACAAAAAATTGACATTTTAGTCATTTTGTGCATTGCAGTGTATGGGAAAGTTGACCGCCGCTACATCAGAGTGACCGTACCGATACGGTAAATTTGAAATTCCCATGTAGTTGATGGGACCTCATATTGCATGGGACCTAATTTTTTTAAAAGTTGTAATCACTATATACTTTACCTCATGTAATACATGGGACCTTATTTAAAAAATAAAAAAAAAATCATATCTTATTAATTGTCCACTTTTGGTTACACTTTCACCTATCTGTTTCTCCGATTTTTCTGCATTCACACAAATCACATTATTATGAAGGTTGGATTGCCCTTTAACAGGATGAAATAATAATAATAATAATAATAATAATAATAATAATAATAATAATAATAATAATAATAATAATAATAATAATAAAAAAAATAAATAACATTTATATTACACTTAATACACTGTTTCTAAGCGCCGAAGTAGTATTATTACCCTGGCTCAAGTTTAGCCCAGCTGCCCTATATGGCGCTGAAAGCATTCAAGGAATAAATTCCTATCAGGTACCCATTTACTACACCTGGGTGGAGAGTGGCAAATGTAGATTAATGCCTTGCCAAAGGACATTAGTGATGGGTGAAAAGGGGCAGAGAAAGGAAGAGAGAGAGAGAGAGAGAGAAAGGTGGAAGGTAGAAAGAGATATATAAAGAAGAGAAGGAGATGGTGAGAGACAGAAAAACAAACAGCTATATAATTATGTCCAAATCTTTGTCAAGGTAATACAATTTTATATTAATTTACCTCGATAAGCTCCTCTCGACTACCGTAGCTTGAAATCTGGAGCTCGGCACCTAAAGTCCAGACCCGATCACCGACCTCGAACACTTTAGGTCCTTTCGACCTCACGGACGAGCTTGTCCCCTGATCTACATCATGCACCGTCAGCGCGTCGTATTTGTCGACCAATCGGAGCTCCGTAGCTTTGATGAATAATTTATGAGATGCTAATTGGTGCGCTTCCATTGGTAGCAGTCGGTCGAGGAGTGCGCGAAGTCGACCAATGAAATCAAATCCCGGTGTGACAGCGCCAAAGGGAAGGGGCGATATCTCGTCCACGATATCGTAGAGGCCATAAAGTAAATCCTAAGGAAACAAACCGAATGAAAACAGTTAGATAATTATTATATAGCCATGCAAGAACAATGATTTTTATGTTTCACGTCCTGATTTTATTTTTTTTATAAGGAGGAGGGTTCTGTGTTATTTGATAATTTCGGAAGTATGAATCCCATTTCATTTTCGAGCCCTATTTTATTTATTTGAATTACGAACCTCCTGAATAATGAACCCTAAATTTATTTTTGGGAATAACGAACCTTCGTAAAATTAACCTTCACATTAATTCACCAAATATTCGGAATTATGAACCCGATTTCATTTATTGAGTAATGAACCCCATGTATATAGGAAATCTGTGTCTTCATGGTGTTCGGAATCATGAACTTTCGAGATAACGAATAGATCTTCGGAAAACCAAATTTTTGAAATTGCGATGCCCCCATCCTTCTACAGACACACACACACACACACACACACAACCTCAAAGACAGCGGACTAAAACTACATGTATATAACAAGAAGGCTTCCCAGAGAACAATAATTATGAACCCTTACATTTACTGCTAGTTTTTCAGGAGCCGTTGCCATGACAGCAGCGACGATGGCACTGGAGGATGACCCGCCAATCGCCTGCATCTGGGAAAGGATGACGGTACCGTGATCGAGCAGGCATTGGGCCACGCCTAGATTGCTTAGACCGAAGAAGGATGCCTCGGTGAACGAGAGGTTAAAGGGTGGAGACACGTGTAACGTCATAATGTTTGGATACCTAGGAAGTAGCTGATGGGAAAGGAAAATGTGGATTAACAGAGGGGGGGGGGGGGGGGATCCAGACAAGAGAAAAAATAATTATAATTCTTAATCTGCCGATATAATATTTTGAAAGTTACGTGACCACTGAATACAGCTTGATGGAGAAACTGCAATATGGTAGTGACATGTAGGGAATGATCATCGTCTATTTTCAAACGTAAGAGGTTGTCGTTTTGTATCAAAACTCAAAGAAGAGAGTTGTAATAAATTTCAAGAAAGGTTAGACCAATTATATTGATTTACAACTATTAAAGTGTTCTTTGAAAGAAGTTCCATCGCCTTTTCTTGGGATACGGGTTGTACATGTTGGATATTTGGTTGTCTTTGTGTGTGTTTGTTGGAGGGTGGAGGTATCGTAATTCATTTCCCCGAAGATTCGTTATTTCGAAGGTTCATGATTCCATACAGACACGTTTCCTTTTCAAGGGGATTTGTTTCATCGTGAAAAAGATTACCAGCTATCAATTTTTGTTTATTCTAGTTGTCACAATGTGACTGGAATTCAGCCCTAGCAGCTGTTTAACCAGGGACATACTTGCACTAAGTAGGGGACAGGAATTCTATTAGGACAAGCTAGGGTGCACTCCATGAATAGAAAACAATGTTTTCCATGTGTAAGAGACCTTGGTGCTTTAGCTAGGAATGTGTGCATGAGTGAGTGCATGAGTTTGGGTGGAGTCAGTTGCCCACAAGATTTGGTCAAGACAGGACCATCCTGTACTTGTGAGAGGAGTAGTTTGGAAAAACTAGGATGCGCTGCAAATCTCGCGACATCTTCATGTTTCCAGGCATTCAGGCCGGGAGAAGGCTCCTCGCAACTCACCCCTAATTACGAGATTATGTAAGTATTAAAATGATATGTTTTATCTTTAAATCAAATCCTTGATTATTTGTGTTAGTTTTGTAAAGAAAGTTTGACCAGTAACACCAAGATATATTTCCTTAGAGAAAGAAACAATGCCATTGAAAATATTACATTTATACTGAATTGTTTAGTTTGAACAAATGGATAAGAAGAGGGTCTATATTTTGTTGAATTCTATGTGTAAATTTAGGGAAAAAGGATAATCAAGTTTCTGTGTAAATTATAGGAGGAATCAGTTTTAAGTTTTGTCTTTGGAACTGGAAAATAATATTTTTTGTTATTAATGCATTGTTATATATATTCTTGTTGGTTGGAAGAATGCATGTTTATTTGAGATAATCATGATAATTGTATAATTTCATGTCAGAATGAAGATATACACATTGATTGTAGAAACAAGATATATTTCAGTTACAATTTAATTTATTTCATTGAAATATATCCAGGAAGGAATAGTGGATCAGTTTTGCATTATGATCTATTTTAAAGTCATTTCCTTAAAAGAAATGGGAAGTCTGTATATATATATTCCTTTAATATAGAGATAGGGATACTAGGCAGTTGCCATGAAGTTGTTCGGTTTTGTAATATTTTAACAGCTGTCTACATGGATGAGCTGGGCTCTTGTTTTTGCTCTTCCTCCTCCGCTGACGGTTGTCAACTCAGTAGTTGGTAAACGACCAGAGACATCGAGCCTTGGTCTTCAGTATTGTAGCCTACTAGCGACTCAGAGGCCAGTCTACATCGCGATAGTCGGCTATTTTGCAGAAACGACATGGGCGTGGCCATGGCATCATCAACGTCAGTTGTTCATCAGGATATCGCACCCCGGAGACGAAGTCGATCATACCCAATGAACTCGTGAACAGTTGCGATAAGTATGGGCAGCCCATCTTGTTCTACAAACCAATATGCTAGCAATTAAGTCAGACATTTTCAGTTATGGCTCTAAGTTGTGATGTTTCATTTAGTCCCGGGCATTGTAGTTATGTGTAGTTATACGAGTCCATGCTGTTTATCATAAATTGTTAGTCTTTTGAGAGCTCATGTTAATGATTTCATAAATGATGCGAATAATGGAATGTTAGTAAAGGAATTCCCTTACTAGTGGTTATATAGTTAAGATATCATTAACTTGCTGATAAGGCAAGTGGATTTTCTTTTCTTTTCAAAATATTTCAATATTTTGGAATCTAACCTGGAAAACCCCTCAGGGTATGATAAACCACTAATTACAAGTCTGGAATTCAAAAGATGTGTTATTTGACTCTCACCATGATTATGTAAATGATCATTTTACATGTGATATTGATTATTGATATCTATATGGAAGAAAGAAATTTGATACAATAAAGATTACATCAATTTAATCTCTAAATTCAATGTCATTGTGTAATCTCTTCTCGTGAACATTTAACTACTCAGCAGAATTGTACTTATCGTCAGACACATCAAATTCAGTGGTTAGATCTGACACTAGTTGATAATTGCTGATATAGGCTGCCCTTAAGTTTGTTTCTTGTAAAAGTTGAGTAAAATGATAGATTGTGAATTTTACCTGGTTGCTATATTAACACAGTCATTTAGCTTTTTTTTTTACAGTGACTACAAAACGTTTAAAGAGCCCATGTTGTATGATACAGCATTCTGGACCATTTTCAACCTTTTCATCTTATCCAAAATGGATACAGGACCATGTCATGTAGGCTTACTTTTTCTTTTTCGTGACCTTTGTATTAACTTGACTTCTAAAGACAACCTAAAGACCATTTGAAATAAGTGGGGACAGTCCAAGGCTCCAAGCCTTAAAACAACACCAGTATTGTGTGTTTACATGAGTGCTACAACTTTCTCGAGACATTAACAAAGTACTGTAACACACAACATGCCCTTGCGTAAAGTATCATAGCGAATGTAAAAACCCATTCGGAAATACGATACCCATCAATAATATCGATCGCGTATTTACAAGCCTTTTCAGTTGTTAAGTGCGATGACTTTTGTATTGCTATTGTAGTTAAAGCCTAGCTATCCCCAACTGAGTTACTTGTAGTGTAACAAGATCCAGCCTGGTTAGAATCCTGAGTGTAAAATATTCCTTTATACATTTACACCAGTACTCTTGAAAATATATCATTTGAGTTCCCTAATTCTTTTCTTCGTCTTCTTCTTGTTCTTCTTTAATTGTTACTAATTTTGAAAACGCACCATATAGAAAACATGGCTGTATGGCAGTTATCAACCTTTCATTAAGGAGCATATTATGTCATTCGTCCAAGTCCAGTATAATGTTAACATTAATTAATGCTTTTAAATTGGTTACTTTCTTTTTCCACGCTTTTCCTTTATTCGGTAAACTTAGACTCCGCTAGCTGATATCTGTTTCTCTTGCATATTCTTGCCATTGATCTTCTCCCCCTGTTTTATTCAGTCATTCCACTATACATGTTTTTTCTTCCTCTTTAAGTCGTCGCTTTTCATATTTTCCATACCTGGCAATGAATTACTTTTCTTCTCCCTTTTCCCTCTTTGATGTTTAATATCACTGCTCGCTTTTGAATTGCTCCCATAAAACTTGAATTGCTTTTGTGATCTTTTGCTTACATAAGAGGACATTCCTTCAATATTTTGCTTATATAACGACCCCTTTCTCTTTATTATTTATTTAGAAGTTATTTATTTGTCATGTGAAAATGTTATGGAAATGTATAACGTATAAAACTCATGAATTCAAATCATTTCTTTGCACTTTAAAAACACATTACAAAAAAAATTCATTACAAATAAATACAGTGGCAAGATCATGAAATACCCAAGAAGCTTTTCAAAAATGACCCCTTGATATAATATAGAGATTTACACAAAAAGACAAACAATCAAAAACAGAATTATAAGAAATTATAGAATATCAAGTGTACAGAAAATCATAATACTAATGATAAGCAATATAATACAAAAACATGTATATCATCGAGTCAAATTAGAATTCATTTCCTCTCTTACTTCTACTACACTTTCTCAATGTTCTCCTCCTTCTCATGTAGTAACTTACCACTAACACATGCAGATCGTCGATAAATTAATCTTGCTTTCGATGAAACGGAAGTCCTTCGCAGTTCCTCCCAAACCACAACAATAGCAACGCCAGTGTCCCGAACAGTGGAGATATATGCGTGTGTTGTCCTTGTTATAACATTATGTTACATAGACAAGATAGTAACATTTTGATTAATCAATTATAGAGTGCATTTATTCCAGTAAACATAGCTAACGTTTAACGTCTTTCTGTCAGTTATGTCAGTTTTGAATGGGTCCCTAAAATCACCAGTTTTTCTTGCAACAAACAAAGTCGAAACAAAGATTGTCAAAATGTCTCACGTGCACCTACGCCAAAGCACTGTTCAAGCATGCAAGCAAAATGGTCCTTGTAATTTGGAACCAGTCTGTTAATCTCAAAACGGCAAATACGATATTTTTCTCTTCCTATTATCTCCCAGTCAAAAGGTAAACGATATCTTTGTGAATGATTTCTTTCACCAGACGTATTCCTCCAGGCATTTTATGTGCTCTTCTTTTGTACCCTGTACTCTGGCCTCTCTGTTTGCGATACCCACATTATAGTCTCGTATATTCAGACAGTTAAAAGACTTTTGAATGAAGTTCAGAACATACCTATTTTTAGATGCTTCAAAACAGGAAGAGGATTTATAGAGTCATTTAGTACACCATCAATATACCGTTGCCATAACAGAATCTCAGGATAATTAAAAATCATAATCCATATTATCAGAAACAACTTATACAACCATCCAGTTATAATGTATGTAGCAGTTCATTTACGAGTTCATCGTGACTTGGCCGTGAACCAGAATAGCCTGGTGATTAAGTCGCTGCCTGGCAAGCAGTAGGTTCGAATCCCGCTGGTTCCAATTTTTTCTGACTTGGGTTTTCATTACAGATCGAGCATACGATTTTTAACACGGGGAATAATGCAAAAAAAAATTGTTAACAAAAGTATTTAGCTGTTTAGCAAATTTATTTTGGGGGGTGAATTCTTGCATGTCACCTACATCCCATAACACTATTTTCAAATCAAAATGAAAACAGCCCTAGATGATATTGTTCATGATTATTAAAGTGCTTCAAAGTTGATCCCTGAAGTTTTGATACAATTATTGACTGTATGGCATAAGACTCATCTATACCTATTTGAAAATAGCGGTTGAAGATCTAAAGGAGTCTGAATTCCACGTCTACAATCAATTCTCTTCCACGATAGCTTGGCCAAACCGTACGTGCTCTTTGGGTGAGAGCGCGTTGTGTAGCGATGGTAACCGGTAGATGGGGGTTTGACCTGAGCCAGGTCGACCCTTCGTTAAAGAGAAGATTGAATTCTGGTCAGGGTAAAACCAGGGAGCTTTCTCATTATGTTCCAATCAGTAAGGAAGAATATGATAGAACAAAATTTAATGTCCTCTGAAAATGTTGCTCTTCAAATGCCCTCATTATTATAAAAGAAATAGCTGACAATTTTGGACGAAAGTTTCTTTCCGAATGTGTTTGTAGTCACATACACATTTTGTGTGTGTAGTGCATGTGACTGAGTCAATTTCTTATCATTTTCATGGTTCCATTACCTCACAGTACAATGATTATTTACTACATATCAACTTTAACTCAATTGCATCCAGACTATTTCTTTCGCACAATATAAAAGCATTGCAATATAGGTCTACTTAACTTTATTAATCTTTACAGGTATTTTGATAAGCAAAGCTTTTCTGATCTCTTGTTAACAAAGGAGTACGGGATCAATATCAATATCGAGTTTTCGAGAACAAAAATGTAGTTTTGTCATGAAATAAAAGAAACCAGATTTAAAGTTACAAAAAGAGCTCTTTGTTTCGCAAGCTCCCAGAAGATGGAGGGTCACAATTGCCCTATTATCATCCGCCTATATGCTTCTCATTTAATTATAACAATGATGATGATGATAATGATGATGATGTTGATGAAAAATATAATAATGAGTATGATAATAAAGATAATAATAGGCCTCATAATGAAAATAATAGCAAGGTACAGTAAAAAAACTATGATAAATCTATGAGCACAAGTCTGTTTTTGCCCCGTCAGCGAGGGATAAAACTTTATTCTGATGCTTTTCTTTCGTGGGACACAAGGGTATATCGTATTCGCTTTGAAAATATTTCACTCGTAGTGCAGACTCGTGAAATAGCTCGTGCGATATAACCTTCTATCCCACTCAAGGCCATGCAATATTATTATCTTGGCAAATGACATTAGTGTCTGACTAGTCTAAACATTATACGTTATTATTCTCAGTGGTTTTGGCGTCAGTCGTTAACCAATCAATTCTGCGAGAGATAACACGTTCATAAAATGCCTTGTCTAAGGTAGCGATTCGACCCTTCAACCTGTCCATCAAAGATGCCCCACCCCTTTTCTGTTTTTACATCACACATTGTGCCTTTTGGGGCTGTGCCGCCCCCTCTCATCTGAAGAAAGAAAGCGCATTTCCGATAAAAGGCCAAGGATCTCCAGTTCCTCTCCGTATTTTTTTTAAAGTAGAGATCAGTGTAAAAGCCCATGTACAGTTTTGACGGTTTCGGAAAGCGAAATCATACTGGAAAATCTATACATTCTGAAACACAGCTTGTGGGGAATTTTTCTATATGATGGTAATACTCCAAAGATGCACGGCATCACACACGACTTCCTTATTCATGATGTTATTGTGGCTCTAGCCATCACAATATATTGGATCTGAAAAGAGTCAGAATACTACACAAATATAACGTGATTTAGAATACTTCAAGTGGATCTATATTATACTGTCAATTTTATAAAAAAAGGAAACCCAACTTTGAAAAATTCCTGCAAATGAACTACATGTTTCCTGACATCAAAATCCATACCATATGAAAGAGTAACTCATACTCTTTCCAATGGTACTTGTTCAGATTTCCAGAATCATGCATCACTGAACACCACTGTCTTCAACATTTTGTGCAAAAATTTAGTTGGTTCACTTTCTTGTAAAACACAACGATGGTATAAGGTATTGCCTTTTGTGAAATGGCCTGGGTCCTCTAATTGTCATTGTGGATAATTTTCTATTTCAAATTTGCGTTAATGAGATGTTATTCACCCATGATTCAGGATTTTTGCTTTATAAATCCCTTTTCAGATAGGAATCAATTTGCAAAGAAGACAGTCTCAGGCGCCGCCCGGACGCCGGTCTATTTTGAACTCCCTGATCGGTCACCAACCGTGACCAACCAATCTCCCAGCGGCGACCAGGCGGCGACCGCTCGATAGCCTTTGATCTAGCGGTTTCGATTTTTGACCTAAATCGACCGGCTGGTCCGAGCGTATTTGGGCGGGGAGTAAAAAGTGGCAGGTGCCCCGCCGAAATTTTAACTCCGCGTTAAAACTTCAGCGGTGACCGAGCAATGCCAAATAGCGGTGCCCGGGCGGCCGCCTTTCGGTGCCCGGGCGAAATTGGCTAAAAACTCGCCGTGCGGCCGCAGGGCAGGCTGATTTTCTGGCATGTGACCATAGCATTACTAACAGATGGCCATGAAGTGCATGCAACCAAGCTAGTTAACAAAGCCATTCAACCCAAACCATGCCTATTGTGTTTGACAAGAAAGTGAACCAACTGGAATTTTGCACAAAATTTTTAAAGACAACGGTGTTCATCGATGCGTGTCCCTGGAAACCTAAACAAGTCACTAGTGGAAAGCAAATGAATCACTTCATATGATATGAAATTAAACGCCGGTGAATATAATTATAGTCCACTTGTAAGAAATTTTAAAAGTTGGTTTTCCTTTTTTTAACGCCTAGTAGTTCACTTACAATTTTCTGGGGTTTTGAAATATAATAATAATAATAATAATAATGATAATAATAGTAATAATAATAATAATAATAATAATAATAATAATAATAATAATAATAATAAATGTAACTCATATAGCACCAAATCCACTCTGTGGAGTGCTCAAGGCGCATGTAGAAAGTAATTAAGAATTAAACAGATTCTGAATTGTTTTTACATGATTTTTAAAAGAATCAGATGTTATACACTTTTTGATATCTTCAAGAAGGCTAATAATTATGAAATTTAAAGCTACTTGGGAGTAAAGGATATGAAGGGGAAAAGAAAAAAAAAACAGCAGAAGGCGAAATAAAATTCCTACAAGAAAAAGGAGAACCAGAAAGAGCAAAAAAAAAGAGCAAAAATGCAAGCAAATGTATAGATAAAAAGGAGATTGAAAAGGAAAGAATGGTAAAGGGGGAAGAAGAGGAAATAGACAGAGAAGAAGAATGAGAGGAGGAGAAACGGAGGAAAATAAGAATGAGACGAATATGTGGAGATATAATGCCTGTTTAGAAAAAAAAAAGATACGAATATATTTTAACGTTATATCCCCAAACACCTTTCGTGCAGCCGTCCGCTTACATGGAGTAAACACTTTTGCAATACAAACGTGTAACTTGTTTTTACTTATTTAACATCGAGATATGCGAACTAACACAAAAGATAAATCCTGGTGTATTTTTTTTAACAGTTCTTATACGGTTGTATTGTGACGAACTGTTTGTAGGCCTATTTTGGCTTGTGCCTTGATATATATCGGTAATTTTCTTTTTGTCCTTTTGTTAGGTACTGTTAGAATTTTGTCTGCACACCATCGGACTCAGGATATAGGTCACGTGACATTTAAAGGAACTTATAAACATTTTACCTTTTGTAAGGCTAATTTAATCCATGCAAACTTAGTATAGGGATAATATACAAAAGCTGAGTTAAATGATTCTTGAAAAGGAATGAAAATTTAGATAATCAGCATTTTTAAGATGGTGAAGTAGTTTGGTTATTAAATTTGCAGGCACTGCCGGTTTGCAAGAACAATGAAGAATATATTTTTTAGGGCAATTTGTTTCAGTCTATATATCGAAAGTATTCTTTCCCCAGATTTCTGAAATGGATTAATAAAGTATAGGAATAGTATAGGAAAAGTATAGGAATCCTTAATCAGTAGTTTATATTTATACATACAATTACTGATGTTGTAGTTTAGATATAATTTTCTATTTTTACTAGGCCTATGTTTAGTATTAAAGGTAATATTATTTAGAGGGTTCCACAATCTACAAGCAATGGTTTTCAGTGGATCCCTCCATTTCTTCAGAAAATTTTCAACAGGGTATACATTCTTTTGATTCCTTGTACAATAATTTTACATAATGAATTTCGTGATGTCAACAAAAAGTCATTCTCATATTTTATTCTGTTACACTTTATAAAATATTGTATGATTCTGATGAAATGAAAAATAAAATTGAAATTGAAATTGAAATTGAAAAATGACGAGAGGTATAGCGTCACGGGGTCCTTTAATCTTCATCGCTTCGTCAATCATGCGGAGCGATTCCCCCCCCCCCCCCCCCCCCGACAATACACACACTCAATCACAGCACACACTTCACTTGGAGGTTTTAATATTATCAACAATAACGGGTTTCGGGCACACACGACGACGGATTTGATTGAACACTCAGTCGAATTAATTTACTGATGTATAAATACTTGATATTTCCGCAAACGAATCATATTATTTTGAACTTGTCATTGCATTCACCAAGCGTTTTCTCAGTAAATTCCGCGCCGTTAAAATCGAAGAGTTGAAGTACACACGACAGGTGCTATACAAACAGACCGGTGCCGTGTATGACAGAGAGTCGTTTGGGAGCTAAACGGCTTGGCGTTGCCCTGGAGATCCACGCGTTGGTATTCTATTGCTGAACTGGAGGCCGAGGTGTTCGTTATTCGGTAGGTATTGTACAGTTTGACATTATGAAAATGAACTGATATCAATGTTTTTTCTATGGAGGAGGGGACCCGCAGCAGTGAGCCTACAAAACGACGCTGTTTCTAGACTGTGCAACTGTGGAATATTATTATACCCGTAGAATGTTGTTAATGTTAGTTATGAATATGATATCAAAATTTTGGGAAGGTAGAATATGTTTATCTCGCATCCATATTGCAAATTCTTTAAAAAAAATCTAATCATGAAAGAAAAAAACAGTTCATAGGAATTCATTTTCCTACAATATGGTATGGATAATGAAACTAACCCTTCTATTTATTATCCTTAATTTCTCTTCTGTTGTCCTTTGAATCTCATAATAATAATAATAATAATAATAATAATAATAATAATAATAAATATTACTGTTGTTGATGTTGATATTAAGAACATTATGGTCATTGCTTTTGTTATCTGCTTTATGGTTATCATCATCATCATCATCATTATTATTATTCTTATTTTTATTATCCTCCTCTCTCCTCGTCATTATTGTATGTCATAGTTTGGATCTCAATTATATCGCCTATAGCCATAATAATTATATGGTGACTAAAGTCTATTTATTGTCTCCTCTCATTGGTACTTTGGCATTATGCAACTTTGATGAATGGTTTGAGAATGTATTTCTTTGATGTTGACTGATGGCCAACGCCTGCATAAAAATATGAATTATAAATTACAAAGTACCTAGATAGCAAAGATGTTGCTGATTTTCGGTCGGTTTATAGTTCGTTTGGCGGTGTTACTGAGGTATTACTCTATCACTATTTCCCGCATGTCCCATAATGCACTTTCCTATGTCTGGACTTCAGTGTTCAGCGTCTGGTGCGCTATTCATAAAGAAAGAACCAGGCAATTGAAAATCCTTGAGGGACCCATTATGTCGTCCCTGTTCAGCGTCGCCAACTAGCAGACACAACAGCACTGCTACTTGACCACTCTTGACATCAAAGGACTTTGCCTCTCATTAGGTATAGTCGAGGTGGGAGAATCGATTTCTTGAAGGGTATGGACTCTCCACAACGCAAGGTCTCATTGTCTACTCATGTAAAGGTGTATCCACGCGGATTTTTATATCACGTTTATATCGGGTTAACTTGAATATGTTACATGTTGATAATATTGTGCTTTCCATACTGTCTTAAGTACATCAGTTTCTTACCCTGGTCACATTGCGGTCTTTAGCACACCGAGATAAAAAATGATAGTTGCTTCTAGCATATCTAGTATACTACTAGTGTACCCTTGGCTTAAACCCTGGGTGGAGAAAAGCAATTGCATTACTTAACAAGAAGAAGAAAAAGAAGAAGAAGAAGTTGTCTTGGTTTTTATTTTCTAGTCTCCTTCACGGCAGGGGCGTCGATTATTGCACGGGGGAGGGGGGGGGGGATCGCCCTCCCCCAGACAGAATATTGGGAGGGCAAACATATCGTTTTGCCCAACCAATAAATCCACAGGTGTAAAATAGAATAAGGAAAATTATGCAAATCTCGGGAAATGAAGCCATACAGTGAAATATAAAAAGTATCGCACGGTCAGATTTCAATTTCACAGCGCGCTCCACGCGCAAATTCTCTGTTGTAACCGTGGAGAAGCTGGTACATGTAATTTAGAGGCGTTAAAAACCAATAAAGTTAAGCTGTCTTGCCCCATGAATCCGAAAAAACAAGATCGACGGCCCTGCTTCACGGGACCATTATCCGTCGACAGCACAACATCATACAATAATAATCATCATACAACTTTTATTTTGCAGTTAGGTTCTGACTTTCGGAATGGAAGGGCGGGGTCCCTACCGGATCAGCTTCTCTGGAAACTCTTTTCTTGGGTTGTACGACCTCGGATGTGCAGTGTGCCTCCTAGACCATGGCAAGAGGTTAATACAGCAAGTGGAGTCCTACGGGGGCATATCGGCCGGGGTGTTGACGGCAGCACTCATGATGTCTGTTCCGGAAAGATTGCTGGTGAGACATTGCTTAGTTCTGAGCTTCACTTCAGCCGTACAATTATGAGGCGACTTTGAAGTACAGTTTTAAAACACTTTTAGAGAAAGTTGTTGGAATTATGATTTTCAAATTATTAATATCATCGTGATCATTGGCCTATTAAATCACCAATACAAAACAGAATAGAAGTCTCCAAAAAGTTGACGTGGGTATGATTATTCCAAGGTTTGATCATTCGAAAGAAAAAAAATACAAAATACAAAACAAAAGTACATGCTTATCACAAAGAGACAACGCCAATACGTGATTTCTATGTAAATTATTTAATCAGGGTTAATTTATGTTCCAACTAATAAGTAATGAACTTCCGAATGCTCTTGCAGACCTTTCCATAACTAACAATACACTCCACAACTACACTGTAAAAAATAACTGTAGATTAACAGGTTTTTTTGACTTGTAAAATTACAAGTTTTGGTTGTTTTTCTGTTAATACGGTATTTTTCTTGTGAAATGGCAGGAAAATTGCTATTTAATAGCAATTTTCCTGCCATTCCATACGGTATTTTTCTTGTGAAATGGCAGGAAACTTGCTATTTATAGCAATTTTCCTGCCATTTCACAAGAAAAACTTGTTCACGGCCAAAACTTGTAATTTTACAAGTCAAAAAAACCTGTTAATCTACAAAAACCTGTTAATCTACAGTTATTTTTTACAGTGTACCCAATCAAACTTTGCCCATCTTCCCCGCACGAGATCCCTCTTTGCACACAAAACTTTCGTCTTTACACGACACAAATTCTGGAACAGTCTCGATCCAAACCTTAAGGAAATAGAGAGACTGCACCGTTTTAAAAGAGAACTGAAATTGATTGATTGATTGATTTTGATTGATTGATTTTATTTGCCATATTTTCTAGAATATCTCTAGAATTAATAGTATTTTTATGTTCTGTTTTGATTCCATGTGCTGATTTCCATGCTTTCTTTGTTTCTTCTCGTCTTAATTTCACAACTTCTACTTTCCAGCTCCTTTTCTTTGCTAAATGGGCACCTATAAACTCGGCAAGCCTCGCTTTTAATAGGTTCCCCCACAACTGAATTATACTGTATGCGTTTAGTATAACTACTGGAAAATATTTACTATACTGAGTTGTTATATATATACCCTTTGTATCATGTCATTTGATATATATGCTTATATTTTGCTTTCTCATTGTACATACATTATGTAAAGTGATCGTGGAAACAAATCAAATCAAATCAAATCATATCTCTTTGATTCGAAAAGACGGTGCCCAGGGCTGAAAATGTAACTTTTGATCTATTTTATTTCAGCAATATTTAGATGCTATTCTCTCTCTGTCTACAAAGTTACACAGTCTTCCGCAGGGAGCTTTGACCCCTGGATTTGACCTCACACAGGAATTACGTCATATTCTCGAAGGACTTCTAAAGGTAAGTGAATCATATCCAATGTTACTATTTATTATATGTTTTCAATTTTACATATCTTTATTCCATCAAATACTTTTCACGTCGAATTTTCATTGATATAAACCAAAATAAGAGTGTTCTCATCGAATTTCATGTTTCGCTGGAGTGATTTTTGTCCATCCTGTATATGACCTTTAATCTTCTATTCCAACTAAAAGAATAATTGCCATGTCACGTGTTCAAGTCGGCTCCATGTACCCTTGCAAGAGTTGCTGGCGACAGAAAACATCCCAGTGCACATGCGCAGAAGGCAACAAACTTTGGAGGAAGAATTACAACCACTAAAGCCCCCCACGAAGACAGATATCGTGATGGTTGACGGGAAGGCGTATCTCTTTGGTGAAAAGCAGGTAGTGACAGCGTATTCGACAAAACAGTCACTTGTAGAGGTAAATAAATAACACATACACCCCCACAGACACACACACCCACACATTATGTCGAAGAGACTTTGATGTGTATTTTGTTTTTGGTTGTATATAAAAATACTGAGTTGATCAACTAGACATGCTCTTTCATGTGCCAGTTTTCCTTGATAGACTTCAATAAGCCTTTCCATTGCAAGGGGTTTGTAAGACCCAACCTAGCTATATAATCAGCGAAGTTCAACGTACTTTGGGTAATAGGCCTGTATCATTTGTATCATTTTCTCAGGTAAAAGTTTGATAATCGTCTGTTTAAAAATAGAAAGTAATAATAACATAATTGTTGCCTTAAATACTTTTTGAATGCTTTAAAGATCTTATGATAACTTGTTGATGATTTTCGTCATCTCTTATTTCTTCTTCTCCCCCCCCCCCCCCCCCCTCCTCCGCCTCTACCCTTTCTTTGTCCCCTCCTACCTCTCTCTGTAATTCATTGACTTTACAGGTTTTGCTCGCTGCAGTTTACTATCCGTCAAACCCCACGGCAACCGCCCCAACCGTAATGGGCAAGGTATGCAAACCATGTAAACTAGCCCACCCTCCCTCTCCCTCTTCCCACCCCACTCGCCCTTTCGTTCACAAATACATCTGGTGCATTCACAATCGCCTCATGTCTTGGTTATTGAATTTTCACTGATGTATTGAATCTTTAATGCTTTCAAAAGATTTTTTTTCGACAAAAAGAAATCGACTGAAATATCATAAACCTGTAGGTCTAAATCGCCCTTAATGTTAATTCATGAGAAACATTATACTGCTATAGTTATGAAGTGATGTATAATGCATGGAGGGTGGAGATAATGGGAACATTGTTGCTTCATTATGTTTGGTACCTTTGTTACTACATATATATGTAGTCCGTCTTCCCAATGAATATTATTCAATTCCTTCATTTAGGACATTTGTATATATTTTTAATTTGTGCGGACAAAAATTTAATGTCTTTTTTTTGTAAACCTTTAATTTCATGACCATTTGAATGAGTTTGATGGGCACAAAGAAAGGGGGTCAAAATCGAATAAAGGATCTAGTTTAACAAGAAGTTTTGTTTATCTAGCTCGCGTTGTGTAACTTTTCGTTTAATATTTCCTCCTCTTTTCTAAATTTTTCGCATTCCTCACCAGCATTACGTCGACGTGAGTGCACTCTCCGGCACACCCAAAGACGCCGCCGACTGCGGGTTCCCTCCCACTGGTCACGTGATAACCATCGCACCCAATAAGAATGCGGGACTGAGCAGACCGCAAGACAACCTCACCCTGGGTCTCCGTGACGTCAGCAGAGATAACTATGTCATCAAGCCCTGGCACATGTTCCGACTTGGGGAAGGGTTGTATCCTCCTCGGAGGGAGGAACTGGAAAAAACATTTATAGATGGGATTTCGGATGCCAAAGAGTTCCTGAAAAAGTTTCGACTGTATGACGAAGGATACGATAGCTACCCATACCAGGCGCCGATGTACTGATGACTTTTTTCCCACTTAAAGGCCATATATTGAGAAAAGAAGTGGTATGGGTTTCTATTTGGCAATATCAAAATATGTGTATCAAAGAAAACAATCCTTTTTAAATTTTTCAAATAGCTCAACTAAGAAACGAAACCCTAAAACAAAGGGTTATTGTGACCACACTATGTGCTCTATGACAATCTATTTTCCATAAACGTATTAGAAGCATGTAAATTGTACCTTGAATGGCCTCCATCAGTACTTGCTTTAACGAGCAGCAGCATATTGAAAATGACATATAAAAACTCAGTTGGGCCGGATTTGGGTAAAACCGCGAAATCGTAAGATTACATGCGAACATGACCCAAATGTAAGTGGCTTTTAAAACCCTATGAAAAGACTTTCTTTCAATAATGAGGGTAATTAAGGAGATACCCTCATCATGAAATAAAGGAAGATCATTTTAGCATAAATGCTTGTTTTCTTATACGTAGGTTTATCTTTGTTGCCTCATTAATCGAACGTTTACACAGTGGGATAACAATGTTAAGACAGTATTATCTTTGGTCAAAACAGACGAGTCTTATACATGTAGGAGTGGAATCGTTTCAGAACAAGGGAACTGTTGAAGTTATTGATTCAAACTGGAAGGGGATGGGGACACCTGCTCCTTTCTATACTTGATACACCCTATGACCTCTGGGTATTTACTATCTAATGGGTATCTACTTTACACCTTAAATTTCGCATTTTCATCTACATTTTCCCTAACTGTAAACCATGCTTCCCATGCTAATAGACTGACTTGGGGTTGTGAACAAACGCGGCATTTGTATTATTTCGTCTAATTTGTAATCCATTCAGAGCGGCATCGCTCAGTTCCGGTGGGATAATTGGAATTTCTGTTTGCATGATAGTTCTTTTCGTCGCCATCATCGTTCTCATCATTTTCAAATTCAAACAGTGACAAATTATCATCAAAATGAAGGAGGAAAAGCTAATGGAAACCCCGATGCCTACAAAGAACGTAGTGGATGAGCATTCTGAGGCGTATGGAAGTCCGACCATGACCTACTTATAAGTTTCATCATGACCCTAAACAGTTGTGCGACACATGCTCGACGCAATTGTTCAACGATTAATGTCCTACACTAGTCCCCTAGTTAAGAATTCTTAACTTCAATCCTTGACAAAAAATATAAACCCTAACTCCTAAAACCTAATATGAAACCCAAATGCAGCACCTATAGTAGCCTGCAGATTTATGAGACTAAATGTATTTTGCTTGTGGACAATTTAGATAATAGGAAAAGCGAGAAAATGAAGATCCTCGCTGATGAACAATCCTTAATGAGGTTCCACTGTACTATTTTACAATTTATATATATGTTTATTCTGTCATACATCATGTTTTTGCACTGATTTTTGATAATAATGTTGTTCTTTCAAGCTAAAGGTGAAATGTGTTGTCATTTCTTTCAGCATTATTTGTGTATATGACTATTGTGCATGAAACCTTGTGAGAGCACAAGTATGATGACTTGATTCATATTTTGATGGAATAAAGTGACATAGTTTTTAATTAATGCAGTATAGTTTACCAATTGTATTTCATTTATCATGGTGCAGAAATGTTTTCTTCCATGCCTACTTTTCAGACTCTGATATCTTTTGGGACATTTTCCAGGGACATTCACCATAAGGTTACTTCACAAAGATTTATCTGAAGCAACTCTTGTAGAACCAGTCTTCAAGCTAGAATAACCTTATTCATTACCAAATGTACCACTGGAATGTTGTGCCTATACCCATACCCCCCCCCCCCCCCCCCCCCCCTCCCCACATTTGTTCAATTATCAACATAAGAATTCGAGAAGACGCCTCGCTCGGCTGGTAGCTGTAATAAGCTTGACATATCGTGTTGTAAGCTTTATAACTATGTTTGACTCACATTCAACAGGCATGACAACATGACGCTGCCTCTGGATCCGTGAACATCGTATGACCCGCGTATCTCTCATATATCGCATTATCACCACTAAGTGGCGCTATTAACTTTCCTAACACAGACTCAGCTGAGTTATATCATTACGTCCCCCTTTTCATGAAGAAATGCAATTATAGTACCCGGTACATATATCATGTTTAGATATCAAATCCAGAACAACATAATTCCAGATTTATATGATAATGAACCTAAAATTAAAGTTCCAGTTCAGTCCAAAATTTGTGGTGTGGTTATAGTGTTTCATTTCAGTCCAGGTTCTTCAGTGTTCAAACTTGCTTGCTGCTGTAGTGAACTTTCTTGATCGCTTTTCAATTCAATGCTTGGTCAACATCGCTTGAGTAATAATTATGTCTAAATCAACTTAATACAGCACTTCATACACAACACTTAGCATATGTATGTAAATGAGTAACCGAGTGGACTATCAGTTACTCTAACTGCACTAGAGGATTATTCTGCCTCTGAGATAGCACAGTTTTCCTACGTTTACTCTCATACAAAACTAAACCAACTATTTATAACACAACATGCAATACTTGTCTAAACTATAACTAACATGAGTGAAGGGGTGGACTACCCAACACTCTAAACTGTACAAAAGGGGTTTATTCTGCCCCTGTATATTTGTACAGTTACTATTTACAACTCTAACCTAACAGGGCATCTTCGTGCTCTCAGAGGATAGCGGCGTTCACGCTCATGCGATGGTTTGCTCACGCTAGGATTTCCTTGCGATGGCGCGTTGTTGGTTGCATTTGTCGAAATCCCGCTGTCCTCGTAGTCATCGACGTAGAGACTTTGTTTACGCTCTGGTCGCTTCTGAAGATGACGTCTATTTCGTCGATAGCGATTTCCTCCTTCCCCTTCAATGATGTACGAACGAGGGGACTTGTCTTTCTCGATGACGACTGCTGGTTTCCACACCTTACCGTCTTGGTACGAGACACTCTCGCCAGGTTGCAAGGTTGACAGATCTTTGGAACCTTTGTCGTAGAACTGCTTTTGTCGTTGTTGCAATTCTTTCTTTCTCTCCAGCAGGAGCTCTTGACGCACAGGTCGTGGTCCAAGTAGTCTGCTCGAAGTGGGAAGCGTGGTGTTGGTCCTTCTGCCCATCAGCATCTGTACAGGCGATGGCAGCCTGTCTCCTGGCGTATTTCTGTAGGCCAGAAGAGCTAGATGAACATCTTCACCCTCTTCTGCTGACTTCCTCAAGAGGTTCTTAGCTATCTGCACAGCCTTTTCTGCTTTCCCGTTGGACTGCGGGTATCTTGGAGAAGATGTTGTGTGTGTCAATCCATCTTCGACACAGAACTGGTGGAATTCTGCACTGGCATACTGAGGGCCATTGTCTGATATCATCTCTTCAGGAATGCCATGTCGTGCAAACTGCTGCTTGCATATTGCGATCACAGCTCTGCTTGAAGTACTTGCCAGCTTGTTGATTTCAAAGTAGTTGGAATAATAGTCTACCAAGATAAGGTAAGTAGACCCGGCAAACTCAAACAGATCACTTCCAACTTTTTGCCATGGTCTGTCAGGTAAATCATGACCATGCATAGGCTCTTTCTGGTTACTGGCTCTGTGTGTGCTGCAGATATCACATCTTTCAACTGTCTCTGCAATTGCAGCATTCATCCCTGGCCAGAACAGCACATCTCTTGCCAGTCTCTTGGTCTTTTCTACTCCTTGGTGGCTCTGATGGAGTTTTATTAGCATCAGTTTCCTCATTTTACTAGGAATGATCACTTTCTGCATTTTGAAGAGCAGGTCACATTCAGTAGTAATCTCATCTTTGTACTGCCAGTACTGTCTGATGTCTGCGTCTACATCCTGACGTCTCTCAGGCCAGCCTTCTTTGACTCTTTCCATCAGCTTACAAAGCATAGGGTCTGCTAGAGTTTCTTTCTGCAACTCATCTAGTCTAGCTGGAGACAATGGAAGATAGTCTACCATGCATACTGCTATGTCTTGGCTCTCCTCATCATCTTCACTCTCAAGAGTGAAATCTCTGCTAAGAGCATCAGCGATGTACATCTCTGTGCCTCTCTTGTACTGCAATGTACAATCATATTTCTGCAGTTTCAGCAGCATTCTTTGTAGACGTGGTGGGGTATCTGCAAGAGGCTTCTGCATGATTGACTCCAGTGGTTTGTGATCAGACTCGATCACAAATTTTCTCATGAACACATACTGGTGGAATTTCTGTACTCCATACACCACTGCTGCTAGTTCTTTCTCAATTTGAGCATAGCGTTTCTCACATTCGGTGAAAGCCTTGGATGCATAGGCGACTGGCTTCTCGTTCTGAAGGAGTACTGCCCCTATGCCGTTCTGCGATGCATCTACACTCACTACTACTGGCAGATTCACATCATAGTATTGCAGTATGGGAGCTTCTGTTGCCATTTTCTGCAATTTCTCAAAAGCTGCTGTTTGCTCTTGATGCCACTGCCAGTCATTCTCCTTTACCAAGAGCTTTCTCAGAGGTGCAGTCACTTCTGACAAGTTAGGAAGAAACTTTCCTAGATAGTTGATCATTCCTAGATACCTCTGAAGTTCTTTCTTGTTGGTAGGCTGTTTCATGTTTTTCACTGCTTCCACTTTCATCATGTCAGGTTTCAGACCATCAGACTCAGCTGAGTTATATCATTACAGTAGCTAGGTGGGGGGGTCTGGCGTAATGGGTAGATTGCTCTCATAATAAGAATTGACTGGGATTATACCTCCCAAACCCGCAATGTTTTCCCATGATTTCCCATTCCGCTCGCTCAATTTGAAGCAACCGAGGATTTGTTTTTTTTCTTTCTGAAAAATACCCAGAGCTCGATCGCACTAATAGATCAAATTCTGAAATCAAGGAAATCCTGTCACGTACTGACATCAGTGTAACCATTAAGTTCTTATTCAGTCTTCTTTATGAGACTGCTTAAAACCCCATCAAGTTTGTTTATTTGGTTCAATCTGGTTGGTGCAATGCGACCTTACATATGCACCGACAATAATTAATGAGACACTGATGAGAAAAACTACCGGATAAGTGATTAATTAGGAATTATAGAAAGAGAAGAAGATAGAAGAAACTTAAAGAATAGCATAGTGATGATAAAAAGAGGAAATGAAAGAATGATAAAAACAAAGAATAACATAAGGAAAGGTAGAAAGTGAAGAAAATAGCATAATATAAGGAAAGAATTATCTGGCGGCCGCCTGATAATTCTTTTAGACCCTTGATATGGAGAGGGGAGGGGGGGGGGGGGGCTGCTCAATCATTTTGGTCCTCCCCTCCCTCCTTTTTAGGTAACTTATTTCATTTACCTGAATTATGAACCCTAATTTATTTTCGGAATTACGAACCCTATATATTTCATTTTGGGAATTACAAATCCTAGTTCATTTTCGGAATTACAAACCCCATTTTATTTTCGGAATTACGAACCCTATTTCATTTTCGGAAATACGACCCTTCGGAATAGACCGCTTCGGTTATTGTATGTAAATTTTATACATACCTTTCAGACAAAGGTTGTTTTTGACAACCTGAAAGCTTGCCGGACATAGCAACAAAAAATGTATGCAGACTGGATTCCAAGCATTGAGGCTCTTTTATAAAAAGCAGCTTATGGAATAGCTCGTCACTAGGTGCATAAATTTGTATACATTACAGAAGCGGTCTATTATGAACCCTCTTTTGATTTCGGAAAAACGAACCTATGGGAATAAGCCATTTCGGAGATGCAATCTGAGCATGAGCAGATAAAGATCATCTGTACCAAATTCTAAAACCCACTGACACTAATATTCGATATGTGCTCATGAATGTCATGTAATCATTATTCAATTATGTGCATTCCATGATATCCAGGTGGAAGTATTCTTTTTAAAGGGGAAACAAAAGCTATTCATGAGGCACCTCTATCACTCCCAGAGTTATTTTTCTGAAGTGCACATAAAGGGACCCTCCATGTCTAAAATATCTGTGGATATTTTGGGTCATTTGTACCATGCGCTAACCCCGAACTGGCTTATTATGAACCTTCAGAAATTCGAACCTAAAAGCGCGCACCGTATATGGCCCCTTCCCCTCGGGTCAAACTGCGCAATGCATCTGCGCAGTGACAACGTCGGTTTTCGACTTGTTGATGAGATGATAAACGCAACTTATTTTGAAAGCCTTTTGCAAAGGCCTTTGGAAAGGGCTTTTGATAGTGGGTATGGAAAGCCGTTTCAAACTGGGGAAAGATGATAAACGCGACCTTAGCAGCCTATTCCGGGGCGCGGAAGAGAGGAAATGCATAGATGAAGAGTATAAACTTAAACTTATAGAAGTCAATCAGAGAAGGCGGTATTGAATACGGTGGACGTTGTGAATATTGTGGACGTTTTAATGCCGCGAGAGGGCACCGTGATCATTACCTGATCATGCCGTTGCCCCGCGGGGCGCAAACCTCGGATAGACTGGTCGCCGCACAAACATGCACGTTCTGCCTGAGCTCGAGCTCTCGTGCGAGATTCGGTCGGCTTCGTGCAGTCGAAATGTAATCCCACTTAGTCCAACGGACGCGTTCGAAAAAAAAAAAATTGTGTACGAGTGAATGTGTTTACGCAAACCTGACTTTCCCAACGGCCGCCCGGTTGCGTATCCCTTTAAGATGTGTTTTGAACTTTTCAAGAGAATCTATGGCTTTAAGAGAAATGGGTAAGGCATTCCAAATAATTGGTGCAGCCGCAGAGAAAGCCCTATTACCATATGATATCCGTGTTTTAGGAACACATAGAACAGATTTAGATGAAGATCTTAAAGGGAAATCCAACCTTGTTTTTTCTATTGATGTTATATGAAGCGTAACTTGCTGGTTAATTTGATACCAAATTTAGCAGAATTGGAGAGCTATGAAGAAAGTTATAAAGTTATCGCCCGTCGTCTGCTGCACATGCATGGGGCCGCCTCTTTGTGTATAAGTAATTAATTCAGCACACAACAATTGCCATTGTGTTTTGCAGCTGTCGTTTCTCCCAACCTTTTGAGGTCCAGTGTCATTAATGATTCATGACTCTGGGTTAAAAAGGTGTTCTGGAATTTTAAGTGCAACACACAATGGCAATTTTGGGGATTGCGCGATTACTGGAGAGTTGGGCCCTGTGTGGGATATGCATGTAGAGATACAGCAGAGTAGGGGAATAACCCAAATAAAAGAAAATAAAAAGGGACACAATCTAGACTAGCCAGTTGTCCACAGATAGTCATTCGTGGAAAATGGCGGCCACCATGTGCAGCAGTGTTTGGTGAGATATAAAACATTCTATAACTTTCTTCATAGCTGTACAATTTTGGTAAATTTGGTATCAAATTAATCACCAAGTTATGCTTCATAGAATATCAATAGAAAATAATCAAGGTTGGATTTCCCTTTAAGGAACGCTGGGGAGTAATTTTTGCATGTACGTTGGGGCCATTTTGTGCAAGATTTTCCATGTTAACAGCAATATTTTGTATTGTATTCTTTGTGCTTTTGGAAGCCAATGTAAACTTTCTAAAATAGGAGTTATATTTCGACGTCTTAGTTAAAACCCTAGCGGCGGCATTCAAAGCAAATTGCAGTTTATCCGTAAGACGGGCAGGAACATTATAAAGGAGTGAATTAGAAAAGTCTAGAGACAACAAAAGCATGTATCAGCGTTGCAGCAGATCTGTCATCTAGAACCCTCCTAATACAACCCACATTATGGAGGTTATAATACATTGATTTACAGACATTCTTAACATAAGCTTCCATCGACATGGAATCAACAAATGTATAACGCAAAGGTTACGTACAGAAGAAGAGTTTGAAATTTATTCCTGGCCAATAACAATACTACGAGTACGAATAAGATTTTTGTGAAACTTGGATGATATGATAAGGAATTCTGATTTACAGTCGTTCAACTTAAGCTTGTTTGTTACCATCCAATCTGCCATGTCTACAATGCAAGCTTCCAAACGGAATCTAGCAGATATTTCACTATCATGATCATTTGGGTCAAAAGGAACATATAACTGTGTATCATCAGCATATAAATGAACAGAGATACCATGTTGTCTAGCTATATCTGCTAAGGGAGCTACATATATACTAAAGAGTATCGGTCCAAGGACCGAGCCCTGTGGTACACCACAATCAGATTGAGTGGATGACGTTATATCAAAACAAATTTTCTCTTTCCAAGATACGGTGCCAACACTTTAAACCCCACATGTCTCCAGACGGGTAAGTAAAATTGAATGGTCTACAGTATCGAAAGCAGCCGATAGGTCTAGTAAAACAAGAAACACAGCTTGCTTCTTGTCGAGGGCATGATAAATATCATTTGATACACGAACTAGAGCCGTTTCGACACTGTGACCTTTTCTGTATGCAGACTGATATGGTTCTAAAAGATTATGCTCACTGAAGTGGGTGAGTATACGTGAAGCTACTACTTTTTCAAGGATTTTTGACTGAATCTTCAAATTTGCAACAGGGCGAAAATTTGCCAGATTATCAATTCCCAATGATGCTTTTTTCAACAGAGGAGACACGATAGCTAGTTTGAAAGATTCTGGGAATACGCATGTCTGCATTGACAAATTAATTATGGCAGTAATACAAGGAGCTAACAGTTTAGAATGTTTATTCAATATCCAGGTCGGGATAGGGTCCACTGAACAAGATTTGGCAGGAATACTTAAAATAAGCTTCAAGATCTCTTCGTTGCTGGCTAGAAGAAATTCATCAAGAGCAGGTACATTCTGGCACACTTGGCCAGCATCATTCACGGAAGTAGGAATCAAATTATTAAAGGACAATTAACCCCACGTGATATTCTAGATGCACCTATTGTCTGCTACGTCTTTCCATGGAGGCTGCCATTTTGTGCATGACACGGATCATTAGGTACCATATGCATTGATAATAGCCTACCTTTACAACAGATACGTCGCTTTGTTCTGATTGTATTACGATTGTTATTGGCCATGGGCCTAGATAATTGACGACCCATGAGTTCTAATAGCCATCCTGTAAAGCAGATTCCTCGCTTTGTTTTGGTATTGTTACGATTGTCTCCGTCCTTGACGTCAATTCTCCGTCCTTGACGTATATTTTTTATGAAGTATATTTTTTATGAACAAATTAAGACCTTTTAAAAAATATATAAAACTAAACTTACATTTCAGAATATGTGACTTTATCTAATATATATTTGTCCTCTAAAAATCAATTACAAGTTAACGATGAAGGAAATTTTACTTGGGATGAAAAATATGTTCGTGTACACATAAAGTAATGGCAGCCCCCTTATTATTGCTAGCAGACGATAGCTTGGCTGGAAAATAGTGATTTATATCTATATCCTGTGTTTTTACATGAAATTGCATGTATCAAATAAGAGGCATATACTACACCATTCAAAATAAGCTAATTCATACGCTGAGGTTAATTTCCCTTTAAGTTCATCTCGAATGGTAGATATTTTTGAAAGAAAGAATTTACAGAATTTTTCTGCAAGTTCCTGTGTGGGTAGGCCTACTTGTGACGAATAATTTACTTTGGCTTTCCGATGAAGAGTGTTGTTAACTATACTATAGAATTGACCTATGTTTGTGCAGTTTGAAATTTCCTGACTCAAGTGATTAGACTTGGCATCCATTATCATCAGTGTCACAAGAAGTCGTTGGTCGTTGAAGAGCTGTCGTTTGACCTCCGACTTGTTCGCTCGCCACTTCCGTTCAAGGCGCTTCTGCAATCGTTGGCGTCAGCGATCTCTGGTGTGTACCAAACATTACGAGGACGAATAATAATGCTTTCCTTTACAGGGGCATGGCGATCAAGAATGGTTACGAGACCAGTCTCATACTGTTGGATGAGACCATCCAGACACGACTCTGGGAAAACGACATGTAAATGTCATGCACTCATAAAAGTATGTACTTCATCAATTGTGAATTATACAAACCATTTCCGATATTTAAAAAACTATAAAACTGACTGCGTCGTACATTATACTGTTAATATACATGGTTGGGAGTGTGTTAGTGCGATCCGGCAACACAAAGGTTTTTATTGTGGTGTACCTAAAAACCTGCGTGTTGCCGGATCGCATTAATGCACGACCTCACAACCATGTATTAATAGTTTTATAAAACGGGTCTACAAATCTTAGTGCGTTCACTTAGCTCAAACTGTCATGGCATGTCCCATGCGTGAATCCTGCTCATTAGTAGACTGTTACAAACGTACAATGTTTATTTACAATGTTTAGGCCTAGCCTAGGCCCTAGATCTAGACGGTTGCGAACGTATATGCCTGTAGGGGCCTACACCTGTTTATTTACAATGTTTAGGCCTCGTCTTAGGCCTAGACCTATTTGTTATTAATGTGAACCTGACAATTATGGAAGTGGTTTGGATTCTGGTTCACCGATGTATTTTCACTTACCGGTACTTGAGCTTGGCTGAGCATATTCGAATTTGAAGCTTGTTGAAGGTGAAGACAATGTACCACCAATGGCACTAGGAGTAGGACTAGTACCAGTACTAGCACTCGTAGTATGAACAGGACTAGTACTACTAGTAGTAAGAGTAGGACTCGGAGTAGGAATCACTTTGCACTGTTGTGTTCTTTGTGTAGTCCGTTCCATCCGCTTTTCTGATGCATGCATGGCTCAACATTAACAGCGTATCTAACTCACGTTGCGTGATGGTGGGTAGGTCCGTGCGACTGAGTTTAGTGAAACTTTCAAGCTTTGAAAATCCAAATTTCACTGCTCGTTTCGTCCTGTTGGAATCCTTCCCATTCAGTAGATCGTCGAGTTCTTCCTCCGTGAGAAGTGCAAATTAAACTGAGATTCGAAGATACAGCCATTTTTTACACGTTTCTATCGGCAAAACTTTAACTTAAAGTAGAACTTTAATGATTTTAAATATTGGCTTAATACTTATTATTGCATAGATGGAATAAATTAAACAAGGTTATCCAAATTCAACGCTTGGAAACATTTGAAGTAATGATTATTATCAATTATAAAACGGTAAAATACAGCCCCCGATATAGCAGCTGAAGAGCTCCTCGAACGCTGCTGAGATATGTGACGACACACCATGGACCAGTCCTGTCTAAGCAGACGATGTCCCATAACATCTTACACATTTTTCAGAGCCTATTTTGTCATCTCCTCTTCACTTGTTTCTCTTCCTTCACTAGCGTCAGTCTTAATGTTAGTCTGTTGCCTCACTCTTAACTTCGTGTATGGTATTATTTTGATGAAAAATGCAGCTTTAAAAAAATAAAGGAATCAGTCACTTGTAAACAAAATAAGATGCCATTGTATTTTTAGCTGCTTGCACCGGGGCATGTTCGGCGTTTCAAGAGGGAACGAATACCATCCTGCTATTATTCGGAGGGCTTTTCAATTTGAAAGTGGGGTTTATTTCATTGATCATTGACCTTTCTCCTGTGTATTTACAATCAAACGGTTTTAGCTATCAGAATCAGTTTCACTTTCCCTTTATAATGGTGTGAAATAAGGTCATGTTTAAATACACCAAACTCTTTATAATTTGATAAATAATTGCATTGCAATTACGTTCATTCATTATAGGACGTCGTCTGCTTAAGCAGGATCGATCCCGAGTATGACGACATCAAAACATCGCTATATTTCTGGCGAATCCTCGGATATTCCAGATGCTGAGAAGAGCTTTTATTTGTGTTGTTTTTATAATCATCAGATACGCAGTTGATATAAAACTTATACGATTGCCATCTGTAAGCTTCCCAGTTTCTAGTGATACATTAATTGCCATATTTGTGATTTTCTTTGAATAGCTACTTTAAACTTTCATTTTCGGTACTGAACTGCACCGCTAATTTTGTTGATTTGTTGATTTGTTGTTCTTTTTGTTGACATTAGCGCGACGATCGATATCGCGATATCGATAGCGTATACGGTATAGCAAAACACATATCAAAATCGAGTAGTATCGTCTGCGCTACATAAATGTTTACATGTTTATGTTTACATGTTTATGTTTACATGTTTACATGTTTACATGTGCAACAGTTCCCTTTTGCTGTATGTTATCACTTTTTTTTGCACAGTCACGTGGTGTTATTTGACCAATCAGGATGGCTACATTCTTGAACCCGTTTTATAAATAAGGCTAATGCATAAGGATTTATGATTGGTTGATTTTTTATTCCCTCATGTACATTCATTTTATAATGGTCATTCCGAAAATGTGTGTTAATCTTTCAATAGTCCAGAATTTATTCCATTTTCTTGTTATCAAATCATCAAATCAAATTTGAAGGCGTATCTTTTTTTAAATGGAAAATAATTTGAAATTATGACCATTTTATGTGTTATCCCATCATTTTCTTATATTTTTCTCTTTGTATACCCCAAGTCAATGAAACCGAGTATTTCTGAGTATGCTTTAGCAAGTCGGGGGAAATGCCGAATTGTATAGTGATTGAAATCGCTTTATTCTTCCCAGGCAGCTTGGGGGAGCATGCTCAGGATTCCTTTTTCATTTTCAAGTCATTTACTTCCAACTTTTCAATAGAAGTGTCAAAGTAATACATGAGCAAAATAATGTACATGTATTTTTAACCACAATATGACAAAATATACATTCATGCGGTACAAGTGTTGGAGGACACACCTCTAAAAGCGAAAGCTTGGGGCGACGGTGTTCTTAGTACATAATGCACAATATTACATAATAAATATATAACATGTTTCATCTGTTATATTTACTAATGTTACACAATTTTATTTTCAATAATAGTAATATCAATAATAATCATCATAATAATAATGATAATAATAATTATTATTATCATTATTATTATAACTCTAACTGCGACTTAAGGCGAAACCTTTTATCTCATCCTATTGTTAGGATTCGCCTAACAATAGTTAGATTCTGTAGTAGTTAGAATCCTGGATACGTCATTGTCATAAATCAATAAAAGTTGTTTAAAAAAGTCGGTCCTCTTATTGAAGCAGGGTATACCAATCAGTATTAAATAAATCCAGTTGGAATTTAAAAACGTAAAGCTGTGGAATTTCATCACGTGCGTACGTGCGTGTGTGCACGGGTGTGTGTGCAGATACATGCGTATGATAAACATTAGTGTCGTTGTACATGTGTATAGTCAGTGTCAAGAGTAAGTACACTTTGAATGAAATAATTGCAAGTTTGCAACTACAATAACTAGAAATAATTTGCACCCATTTCTTATAGCACTACAAAAACTATTCGAAGGTACGCTCATTATTCTTATGCGTTATAAACCAACATTTTAAAAAGACATTTCACCAAAAGAGAGAGAAGAGAGAAATAGTCGGAGAGATTGAGAGAGAGGAAAGGAAAATGAAGATAGAGAGAGAGCATGATATATAGTGCTGGTTGTTGGATGAAGGGTGGAAGGGAAAAGAAAAAAGACTATCCCTTCTTTATAGAGATAATATTACGCTTGGAAAAATGTGTTTTTTAAAAAGCTGTTTGAATTTGCATAAACTAGAGAAACACAGGAAGTTTAAAAGTGCAGTATTTAGCATGTTTAAAGGAATCGGTCCCAAAATTTTTGCCTACACTTTTCCGAAACATTTTTGAGATTTGCTGCCGACTAGAACAGATCAATGATGTGATCTTCAATGTTCAAACTTTGTAATTGGAAAAACTTTGTAGAACATCATCACTTTACGCTCTTTTTCTCGTTTTCTCTTTTTCAGTTTCGCTTGAGTGATCAAGGAACTTGGAAGGGAGAAGTGTGAAGACTAGATTAAGAAAGAGAGGAAGATAGAGAGAGAGAGAGAGAGAGGGAGAGGGGGGGGGGGGGGGGGATTGGGGATTTAAAAAATAAAATCGAAAGAATTATCACTGACCGGAAGGCTCGCCAAGGATAAAATGACTTGATTGAAATCAACGACTTTAATTTAAAAAAAAAAGCCCAAAGCCCAAGTAATTTTGTTGTTGATTCTCTAGATGTGACCCCAAAAAATCACTGTTCGACTTTTAACAAAAAATTTGACTAAAATATTCTTCCAAGTGAGATTTTTTGTACTCCAATTAATGTCTGGCATTATATCTACCAAAAAACTTTGTTTCCTTTATATGGGATGAACAATTAAGGCTCTAAACTAAAACGAAATCACATAAATAGATTTAAATCAAATAAAACTGATATCTTTGATTTAAAATAAAATCATGATTTCGTCCCTGATGACCGGTATTTGTAAACAAGCAAATGATAATTACGAGTTCTATCACCTCTTCATTCCCAACTGTTACTAGGTGACGTCACATTCTCCCCGGCGGAATGTAATGAGTGAAAAACGATCATTTGGACATAACTGTGTTTGTTTCGGAAGGCCTCGTATGCAGGAGGAAGTAAAAAGCCGTTTCTATATACAGTTTACAATAATTGCTTCTTATTATCAAGGAGGTTTACGAGACACGCTCCGCCCATTCTGCATTCATGTTCGTACACTGAACTGAATTCTATACCTTAGCCCTTGACCAAACTGTATACCTAACCCTAAACCTGACCTAAAACTCACTTGCAACCCTAACCCTACCCCTGTAGGACGAAATAAAGCCCAGTGACGGAGCACTGTGTCGGAACACCATCAAGGTGCATCTCTGGAAATACACCAAAGTATATAATAAGCTCACTGAAAATGTTCGGGCGTAAACCATTCAAATCTAAATGTACTTTGAGGTGAAATGCAATCATCGATGGACCATGAATATAAATATGCACAAGGTGTTGTTTTGAAAACGGCAAACATTATTTTGGTGTGATTCTACCGGAAACACTGAAATCTCCATTTAGAAGGGGAAAATAAGCCGCTCAAAAGATCAAGAAAGGGATGTTGGTTCAATCTTTCAATACGTTGTGTGACCGTTTTCTTCTTCTTCATCTTTTTTCAAAACTGATTCTTTGATTATAATTTTCCCTTTACGTTATCAATTTTTTTAATGAAAAAAAAAGTTACTTAGAACTATAACTGTTTTTGTTTGCTAATATTTGTCCGTACATTTTGAATAATTATGTCAGTACAATAACAAGGAAATTATTTCAGCAATGTTTTTTTTTTTCTTATTTGTCTCTTTACCATTTGGTTTTTAATAACAAACAACGAAGGCCCAATATTGTCAAGACTCATCATAATAATTAAAAAAAATAAAACAGATTAAAAGTAAATTAATGATGTTTATACATCCTTATTGAAATTAAGTATAAAGTCCTTGATAGAATGTTAGCTCTTTAAAAGCTCAATTCCTGCTCCATAGCCATCCCCGCAGAGAGCTTCAGACCAAATTCATAATGAGTTATTTGTTCAAGTAATTAATTAATTCACTTACGTTTGGGTAATAATGTGACTGGAAAAGGAAAAATAGTTGGGCCTAGAGTAAGAAAAAAAGAGAGAGAAGGTGGAAGTATTGAACAGAACTTTGAGGAGATGGAGAATAATGAGATATGAATAGCCACCCACTGTTAACTCATTTAAACATGGTTAGTAAATGACGAAGCTTGATGGGAGGAATTTTAATTTGTAAACAAATGTTTAGGCATTTTACTCCCAGTGTTAAAGATCGTATGCTCGATCTGTAATGAAAAACACAAGTCAGAAAAAATTGGAACCAGTGGGATTCGAACCTGTCATCTACTGCTTGCCGGGCAGCGACTTTACCACCAGGCTATTCTGGTTCACGGCCAAGTCACGATGAACTGGAATCAAATCAAATACCCAAGATCCTCTTCTGTTTTTAATTACAGATCGAGCATACGATCTTTAACACTGGGAGTAAAATGCCTAAAAATTTGTTTACAAATTAAAATTCCTCCCATCAAGATTCTTCATTTACTAACCATTGTCTACGGCGGACCGTTGAATATTAATGAGTCAGAAAGAAGAGGATCTTGTGTATTTGATTCCAGTTCATCGTGACTTGGCCGTGAACCAGAATAGCCTGGTGGTTAAGTCGCTGCCCGGCAAGCAGTAGATGACAGGTTCGAATCCCGCTGGTTCCAATTTTTTCTGACTTGTGTTTTTCATTACAGATCGAGCATACGATCTTTAACATTTGGAGTAAAATGCCTAAAAATTTGTTTACTAATTTAAACATGATTGCATAAAACTTTCAAGTAATCATTCAAAGGCAATTTTAAGGGCCCTGTGAGTCATTTTTGGAAATGTGTAAACATTACTACGACACAAATTATATAATCCACATATTATTTTTATAGGCACTATAGCTATAGAAATTTCCTTTGAGTTGATTTCTTGACAGTATTTGCTATCGTGTTCTAGAGAGATTTGTAGTTATTTTTGATATTGCTGTCGTTTTTTCTCAAACACACGAAAATGTGCGATTCTCTTAATTCGCGGTTCAATAATAGATACCAACCAACTGTTATTTGTATAAAATTACCGTACGTTAAACCCGGAAGTTTTGTAAAAATACGCATCTCGTCTATTGTACATATGATTTTTTTGTGAACTATTGGAAATAATTTTCAGTAGCTCCATTGCGTTTATATACCAAAGTCAGTTCTGATCTTTTCATCCCTGTAAAAGCGTTTGAAGAGGAAAAGGCACATCTGACCATGATTATTCTGTCGAGAGTATGTCTTCTGGTCATCCTAGGGCACTATGGACACCCATTTGCAAACGCTCAAAGTAAGTTTTCTGGAAATTTCTTGCCAAAACTAATGCGGTAGGTAAAACCTGAACTCCATCGCACTTTGAAATAGTTATAAGTTCAGACTGCGATGTCACTTTGGAAGAAATTGGGATATCATTAGACATGTCAGATATGAAAATGTATATTATGTAAGATTATCCCGACTTAACTCTTTTGTATAGCCGTGTGAAAATTGTGTATTTTAAAAGTCTTTTGGTTGGAGAAAATGCCAAATCGGCCTTTAATCGTTGACAGCCTTTGGTCTGAAGTAACTACGATTCGCAGGCCTCTGGCCCTCTATGGAAGGCCACCAATACTTCGTATTTATGATTGCTCAGGTGACTCAAGCCTTTAGGACTAAAATCAGTAAGGTTACATCTTTTTTTTTTTTAATCGGATCGTAGTCGGATCGTAGTATGCGATGGTCACAGGCGGTGATGAATACGATATCTTCAAATCAAATCTATTTCCTTCATCATAATGGCAAAGAAAAAGGAAACTACAAAAAACCGATGAGCTTAAAAAGTTGTAGTTCCACAATAAATAATGCATGAATGTGCAAGGAAAATAATTGTTCAATAATAAGTCAATTAGTACATGCAATTTGTTATACTAAGAAAATAAGTGAAATGATCTGACGCGGACATATTGAATAGAGCTTTAAATTTAGTTTTAAAAGATTGGTCTGTCACTAAGAACAGGGATGTTCTTGACCGTCTATAAAAACAAAAATGAAAATTAGGTAACGGAATTTGCATAAGTTAATGTTCCACTTTTCTTTGGAATCTTAATAAGAGGCAAAGATAACTATACAAAATTTGGAGAGCCTGAACGACCTATCCGCTAAAGGAAAAAAAATAATTGTTTAGAGCTAGAAGGGCGTTAACTCATAATTTATATAACTTATAACTTATACACTCTTAAAAAGTCAAATGTTAAATCTACATTTAAAAGGTTTGAGGAGTGACAACATTTTTAAAATGGTATATTTACACTTTTAACATGCTGGATCTAATAGTTTAAAGGTTGGATACAGCATGTTAAAAGTATTCGTTTACCATTTTGAAAATGTTGTCACTCCTCCAACCTTTTAAATGTAGATTTAACATTTGACTTTTTAGAGTGTATACGCTTGTTGTTTAGACAAAAAATACGCGCTATGCACTACAACTTTAGCGATTTTGTTTTGTACTATAGTATCATTTCCCGAAGAAGCATTATAGGCGAAATATTGAAATTGTTGTGTCTAGAAGAGTGATTTATTCTGTGTCTCTCTCTATTTTTAATCTCCGTCGCAGTTTATATATATATATATATATATATGTTTATTTATGTCTAATATTTATGTACAATTATATTTATATATATATATATATATATTTGCATAATTGCAATAGGGTTCGGAATTTCGAAAATGAAATATAGTCCATAATTACGAAGGTTCGTCATTCGTAAATGCAGTAGAACCTTGTATCATTTTTGGGAACACTATGAACCCTATTTCATTTTTCAGAATTATGAACCTAATTCCATTTTCGGAATAACGAACATTCGAAATGATGGACCCTGCTTCAATTTTTAAAATATGAACCTTCTAATAAACGAACCTTCGGAATACCGAGCCTTCGAAATTATTCGGAATTATGAACCTTATTCAATCTCGAAATTATGAACCCTTTGTATGGAATATTTGTGTTTCGAGTTATGAACCCTTTGTATGGAATATTTGTGTTTCGAATTATGAACCTTGGGAATTACGAACTTTCGGAGAAATGCACTAATTTTTTTTTAATAAGAACCGTATTTCATTTTCGGAATTGTTTACCTTCGGAATTACGATACCTTCGTAAAAATGAACTTTCTTTAAAAAAAAAAAATATGAACCTTCGGAATTACGTACCTTCGGGAAAACGAATGCCCCCCCCCCCCCCGGAAAGAATATGCCCTTGTGAAGTTGGAGGCCTTTACTATGAACATGGCGGACAAAGTGAGTGGAAAAAATAAACAACTCCTCATTCTACCCTTAACAATGTTTCCGGTAGACAAAAGAACATCCTTTCACTGCTATTATGTAAAATAAGTAGAACAGGTGAATATACATGTGACACAAGTTCTACATATTTTTAAAAAATAGCAGGGGGGATGTTCTTTTGCATACCAGAACCATTGTGAAGGGTAGAATGAGAGGTTGTTTTATATTTTGTCCACCCTCTTTGTCCGTCATGTTCATAGTGCTTGTGACCTTCCTGCCCCCGGCTCCACTGCTTTACATTATAGTGGTTCGTGTAGTAACTATGAAAAACTATTCCGATTCCTAGAAGTTAAATAGGGCTTGTAGGAGTGCAGGGGACAAATAAGTGATAGGGGCACCTATTAAATATAAAAAGGGTCGCTTGTCAGAAGCGAAAAGAGACACTTATCAGAAGTGAAAAGGCACATTTTTCGATACTTAAACATTGGGGTCACTGTGCCTTCTCAATGAACCCATACCACTACATATATTTCTGCAAGTCTCTTTTCATTTTGCAAATTTGGAATACAGTACCAGTCAATTTTACGTAACATTTGCAAACTCATTTATCTTTGCAGATGAATATGAAATACGACTGATGATAGGAGATACTGTTAGCCCGATCAACGAAGGACGTGTGGAAATATTCTACAGTGGGCAGTGGGGAACCCTCTGCGGTGAAACTTTTTACTCAGGTGCAGGAAGAGTTGTTTGTGGCCAACTAGGTTTCAATGGCTACTTAGCATACCGTTACTACGGGAATATTATCCAATATGGAGAAGGCTCCGGCCCAGTTTGGTTAAGAGTGTCTGGTTGCACTGGAAACGATCATTCAATCCACGAGTGTAAAGATCCGAGCTACGACTGGGGAGATACATCTTGCAGAAACAGTTATTCACATGTGGGCGTTAGATGCTCATTCACCCCACTTTCATGTAAGTAGGTCTAAACTGTATTACATATAAAATGAGCCCAGTAAACATCCTTTATTTAGTAAACAACGTGAAATCTATTAAAGTAGATATTCAAAGAAAATCACAAATATGGCAATTAATGTATCACTAGAAACTGGGAAGCTTACAGATGGCAATCGTATAATTTTTATGTCAACTGCGTATCTGATGATTATAAAAACAACACAAATAAAAGCTCTTCTCAGCATCTGGAATATCCGAGGATTCGCCAGAAATATAGCGATGTTTTGATGTCGTCACACTCGGGATCGATCCTGCTTAAGCAGACGACGTCCTATAATGAATGAACGTAATTGCAATGCAATTATTTATCAAATTATAAAGAGTTTGGTGTATTTAAACATGACCTTATTTCACACCATTATAAAGGGAAAGTGAAACTGATTCTGATAGCTAAAACCGTTTGATTGTAAATACACAAGAGAAGGGTCAATGATCAATGAAATAAACCCCACTTTCAAATTGAAAAGCCCTCCGAATAATAGCAGGATGGTATTCGTTCCCTCTTGAAACGCCGAACATGCCCCGGTGCAAGCAGCTGAAAATACAATGGCGTCTTATTTTCTTTACAAGTGACTGATTCCTTTATTTTTTTAACGCTGCATTTTTCATCAAAATAATACCATACACGAAGTTAAGAGTGAGGCAACAGACTAACATTAAGACTGACGCTAGTGAAGGAAGAGAAATAAGTGAAGAGGAGATGACAAAATAGGCTCTAAAAATGTGTAAGATGTTATGGGACATCGTCTGCTTAGACAGGACTGGTCCATGGTGTGTCGTCACATATCTCAGCAGCGTTCGAGGAGCTCTTCAGCTGCTATATCGGGGGCTGTATTTTACCGTTTTATAATTGATAATAATCATTACTTCAAATGTTTCCAAGCGTTGAATTTGGATAACCTTGTTTAATTTATGCCATCTATGCAATAATAAGTATTAAGCCAATATTTAAAATCATCAACGTTCTACTTTAACCTATTATGGCATAAGTAGTCGACTTGACATTCATATTGATACGTTTCGTCTCATTGAACAACGCCCCCTAGCGTCCGATGCAAACAGTGCAACGTTGTAGACAATGGGATTTCACAAAACAGTGATAAAACATCCAATTCTCATTTAAACAAAGAGCACATTTACCCTAATACTATTTGATGCTTGATCCATCATTGGACCCTTCATGTCCTATAAGATTTGAAAGTTTACCCACCGTACCCAATCAAACATAAGTCTTCACGTCCCTGTAATATAGTCAATGGGGGTTTGACAACCTCATCTTCCAGCGCCATTTGCCACGGAACTAAGCCATATGGAAGCGAGCACAACCAGGATAGAATGTCTCCATTATCGTACATCAGTCCTAATTGGCTGGTCACGCCCATTTCCAATCCCCCAATTTAACTTATTTTCGGTATTAGGAATCTGTAAATTGATTATTTCGGATGAATTGCAGCACAAAATACTCGTATGGATTCTCCTGGCCATATTGGAGCATGACGTCATGACGGCCAATCTCGTAAAGACGTCAGAATTTCTGCTTTTGCCGCGAGTGCGAGCCAGCAAGCAAATGGGACAGTCGTATCAATATGTTATGAACCTAGAAAAGTTCTTTCCGTTGACGTTTTTTTTATGGATTTGTGATCCCACTTGGTCTCCGAACAATATCGGCTTTGTTGCCGAAAAATCAACTTTGGGCACTTTGCATAATTTGTATAAATCCAAATGGCTACATGTATACGCATATTGCAAAGCGCAAGGAAACCTCCGCACAGTGCGCGCGCTGCACTTGACCCTACACTCTTAAAAATGCTTGGTCGCATATTGCGTGGTCGAATTTATTCGACCACGTTTCGGGGTTGTTTTCGATCAATAATGCTCCCGCTGCATTAAAATGACCAGTTTTTGCGTGGTCATTTTGACCTTGCAAAAACTGGTCATTTTAATGCACTCTAAAAAAGGACTGGTCAAAAAATGTACCAATGCGATTGGTCAACACCATATGGGTTATTTCCAAAAATATGTTGGTCACAATGTTCCAATTTCACTGGTTAATCACTAACCATTTGAAATATTGCTTATTCATCAGCAAAGTATTGGTCCGACTTCTACTTGGTTAAACGTTGGGCCATTGTCATGAATATTCATGATGTATCCTGAATACCCATGAGCAACCGTAAAGAACCAGAATGACACTTGATTTTTAAGTTTTTATGCAATGATTGCACTTTGAAATGTGATGAAAAATGTATGTATACTAATTATTATGTTGTACATATTCAAACATGTAATTAGGTTTAAGATCTAAAAATCTACATTAGAAAATTAAATTAAAATCTTTAACCACTTTTAGCAAGCACTGCAATACAGTCCCTATATAATAAAGTGAAGGTTTTCAGGATATATAGGTATAGGATGTAGGACTATAATAGGAGTAGGGTTAAAGTAGGATGATAGGGGTATGATATGCTATACGATAGGAGAGAATAGGTTATAGGTCATAGTGAGCAAAATATACAAAATATGTTATGATATTACTTGACATTAGCTTCTTTTTTTTTAATCTTTGAAACGTGGATGGTACACGCGCATCCGGCAGAAGTATCAACCCCGTCCGACGGGAAATGACCACGTTGCGAGGTCGGAAGAAATGACCCCGTACGTTTTGACGGGGTTATAAGGTAATGATCATTAGTATGCGGGGTCAAGTTATGCAGAAATGACCACGCAATCGTGGTTAAATTTTGACCACATTCGGGGTCGAAATGTAACCACGCTATGTGGTTACTTTGGGTGACCCCGCATGGCGGGGTTTGTGCATAGTTGATCCCGCATGCGGGGTCATTTGTAACCCCGTTTGGGGTTATTTTTGACCACGCATTTTTAAGAGTGTACCAGTGTTGTAAACCTTGTGTAAAAAGCCCGGCGCACACTGTACGATCCGACTGCGATGCGACTGATTTTTGATCGGATCGTGTAGTGTGCTATAATATGACTGCGATCCGATCAGTCGCACGATAATCGTAGACCAAATCGCAGAGATTGGACATGTTGAATCTTCTGCGATGGGTCGTGCGATTTTAATATTTTGGCAAATCAGGATGGTGCAAAGTGATGACGTCTTCGTCAATTTGCTTGAGATAACCACCAAAACCAGGAAAAGGCTCATCCAGAAAAAGGCAGCTGAAGTTGTACGCACACAACGCGCAACTCGCTCCCACAACTCTGGCGGGCTGAAAACTGCGTACCGTATAGACTGAAGGTCGAGGATAATGTCTCCTTTTTTTATCCATATGTTTTATTGATTTTCATGATTACAAACATAGCAAATTAAGAAACAATTACAAAGCACATGAGGGACATAAAAGAAAGATAATAACAGAAATAATAGAAATAATATCAGCAATAAGAAAAAAAAAGCAGTATCATCTAATTCAATGAACAAAACGTTGTGGTACAAGTATTTACAAAAACATAAAGACAGTGCATCCACGACACACCAAATTTTCTGGAAGATGACAATTTTATACATGTAAACACTATACAATTTTGGACTAAGAGAACACACCGGCGCGATGTGAGGGGTGACCACTGACCAGCAACATTCCAGGAGGAATATATGCCATTATAAAGTTTTATTGTAGTGGGAACCACTAATACAACTGACCCCTAGAGCACTGCCCATAACCCCCACACCACGTACGCCGGGGCATGAAATTATAATCTGAGTAAACGAGTTCACTCATAGAGATTAGATAATGTACAATACAGGAGTTACACCATCGAGATTCCACTGTATTTAGTAGCATATCAAAGGCTTCACCCTAACAAAAGCAGTATATGTTTATTACAATCTTCACTAAGATTTTACAAATCATTTTTCCATTTCTTAAAATGAATATAAATTTTTCCTCTTTCCTTAGCCACATAATATTCTTTTTGAGTTTTCATTTGTTTCATGAAAGATTCAAAATTGGGTCTAATATTTTTGAATTTTCATAGATAAATAAAATATAAGATTTGTCAGAGGAAACTCCAAACATTTTCTTATAATTATCCAAACTAATATCAGTATCATGCTTTAAGTGAATTACTTGCAATAAATCATACCATAAGGGGATAATGTCCCCTCTTACCGTATAACTGGACGGTCTGGGCGAAAGAAAATAAACTAGTTAGAAAATGATGAGCAAGAGAAACAATATTAGGAAACTTCAGTCATAGAGAAGTTAAAAGAAAGGGATTTAGACGAAGGAAGAAGAAAATATGGGTATACGTAAGAGAGAGAGAGAGAGAGAGAGAGATGAATTATGGATCAACATTAAAAGATGATCTCGAAAAAAAAGTTTGAGTGAGAAAGAGAGAAAGAGGGGGGGGGGGGCTGAAATATGTATTTTTAAAAATTTTAATCTAGAACCCCTCCCCTTTTCATTCTTTCCTAAATACCACCCAATATCTTCCTACTTCCAATAAATTTCTCTCATTGTCCTATTAAGCTGTCTCTCACTTTGTATGAATCTTATTCTTATTCGAGTCTTTCCTAGCTTTCTCATCCCCCTCTCTCTCTCTTCATGAGCTTGCTTAATCTCTTTCTCCTTCCTTTTTACTCCTCATTTTTACTCTAATACTCTTCTCACATTCTCTCTATCTCACTTGAGACTCTCGCTTTTTTCTTTTTAGTTTGTTTTCTTTTATAGTTCCTTTTTTTATATTATTTCTTCTTTATTCTTTTACACTCTGCCCCCCCCCCCCCATTGGCGGATCCGGGGGGGGGGGCACTTCCGGCCCGTGCCCCCCTTTTGGAAGAGAAGTATGCATTTTGACCATAGGCGATCAGCCATTTTCGCGATTGTGCCCCCCTTTTAGAATGAAGACCTTTATTTATTTATTTTTTTGTGCTTGTCAGGGAATTACGGAGGGAAACTGGACCCCCATAACCCCCTACCGAGTGATTATTGAAGGTTTGGCGAAAAAAAAAATTGTGTCGCCTGGATCCGCCCGCCCCCCCCCCCCCCCCCCCCCTACACACAATGATCATAAGATAATAATAAGAGAATAAATATATGTAGTTGCATAGCTTAAATTCAAAGGATTGCTCTTCAAATGCTCTTAAATTAGAAATATGACTAGAAATAGCTGAAATGTTAGGGCCCAACATTCATGTCACTAGTGTGTGTAGTCCCATATACCCATTTCTGTGTGTAGTACATGTGCTTTTCAGCGAGATTGAGTCAACAATCAAACAATTCTTATGTAGACATGGTCAAGCTTTCCCATTTCCTCTAGTCTTAGACAGTTTCCTTCACATGACCAGAACTCTACTTTATCTTTAAAGAATCACCTGCTTGAAAAGACTCATGCTGGGCGAATCAAAGAAGGGTTGGAAAGGCAACGTAAGACATCAAACCAGGAAAGTGGGTGGCCTACTGATATTTTTCCTGATATTGCATTGAATGTGCTTAGTTGAAGTCCAAGGATTATTTAAGAATGGGACTAGATATATCAGAAATAGATGTAATACCAAATTTGTTCCATTCTATTCCTTCCACGTGGAAAAAAACCTCTTTGAATAAGAATGACTATCCTGATGAAGATACATAATTAAATTTAGAACTCTTTTTTAATGAAAGTTGTCACGGTGGGATTAAAGCAAAAACACACAGTTCTATTAAAGTGACATTAAATTAAAACTCCTAATTGGCGCGATCTTTCAACAGGATTTGAAAAGTGTGCCTCTTCCCATCATGCCCCATATTAGTTTACAGAAGCTTAGAATGTATCTGTAGACAATTTTTCACATGTGCAACTTCAAATTTAATAGTTTGAAATATACAATATGCGGGTTGTATCCAGGATATACCCTAATTCATGTCACGTGAGACATCTCGTGCCCTAATATCAATTTCACTATTCTTAGAATTTACCACATTTTATTTTACCACTATTTTGTTATAAAAATTGCCTGAATTAAGATTTCCAAGATTAGTCAAAATTAGTAAAATACCACCTAATTTCTTCAAATGTCCACGAATAACATTCACTGAGAAATCGAAATTTCCAAAAAAAAATCTTTCTTTCAAATTGCCAGCCAGTTTTATTATTTTGATTGCCAGATATGTTGACAATAAATAAACACACTAATCTCTTCTCAGTCGATGACTTTGAACCTTACATCGGTAAGCTATGAAATTATGATTTACACATTATGCTTTTCGTTGGCAAAATTAAAGTGTCATTCACAAGTAACTGTAAAACATTGTAAACCATAGAAGAATCTCGGCTGCCCATATTTTGAAAAAGAAGCCTGATTATTAAACACGCCTTTTGAAGAAAAAAAGCCACACCACAAGCCGATCAAAGTATAAGAGACTCTTTGGATTTTCCATTAAAGGGTTACTAAAATAAAAAATTAATTGCCCATTTTTCGTAGGAAGGAGTCATCAGGAGCCAAAAAATATCTATCACACACCTTTTTATGCATTCAGTCGTATTTCATAATCATTTGAAAAGTACATTTTTAAGCCCCGCCCCTAAAAAAACATCGAAGCGACATCGTGATCTGTGACGTACGAAAAGTAAAGGAAAATATTCCACCCACTTGTATACCGTGTATGCCCGCAGGCCTGGCAGGCCCAGCCCGGTACGGTACCGAATGCGAGCATGATATTCACCGCATCGACCATTTTCATTGCATATCTTCGTGTTTAATTGCTCACAATAACGTTGATTTGAGGACTCAGTTTCATCAATTATGCCGAATCGGTGTATAGTTGCGGGCTGTAGCAAGACCCCTAAAGATGATGTAATGGGGTGTATTAAGCCTACATCTCTTTTCCTAAAGATGAAAATCTACGGAAATTGTGGGTCGCAAAGGTAAAGCTCACGCGGGCAGAGTGGCAACGGCCGGCCAAGTGAGTGGAGTACAATCTGCAGCGATAACTTTGCCGAAGATGATTTTGAGGTCGTGGCCTGTATTCCGAATTTGGCAGGAAGAGAAGGATAAGCTAGCTAAAAGATTCAGCTATTCCAACGATCAGACTTGGAGTCAAGTCTTCCAATCTGTTTTTCAACGACAGCAGCTGCAGCAGCTTCACCCGTAGACCGAAAATTCTGTCTCTCGTTCGTTAGCTAAGACGAGCTAACGAACGAGAGACAGAATTTTCGGTCTACTTCACCCGTAACTCCAGGGAGCTCCAACGCGTTGGAGCTCCCTGGAGTTACTTCACCCACGGTCCTTCACCGTATTCTGCGAGGGGTTCAAACATATAATGGTCGAATTTCCCCTTGCCACTCGAACTTCTTTGCCTTCGGGGTCTGATAAATCATCTGATAAATCATCTGATAAATCAGAGTTCGTATCTGCATGGCTCAGAAAAGTCCTCCAACTCGGATCGCACTTTTCCTCTCTCTATATAAGTTACTCGAATTCAGCCAAAATCTATGTCAGTACCGTACTATGTAAAAAAAGCCGTATTATTAAACAAAACAAAAGCGTTCACCTGTCGCTATGTACGAGGGGAACATAGTCATTGTACATGTATAATGTCTCCTTCTTGGCTTTGCTTCGCGAACGAAGATTTTAGGGGCATTGACCACGTCTGGCGCAGGCTTGCTGGTGGCTGACGAGGCCAATTCGTGACAGGCACACTCGGCCACAGCGGCTGCAGGGGAATGACGAATCCGGGTTTTGTGCTGTGGCAACACGGTTCTTCCTCCTACTTCGCTTTTCTTCGAGGGTAACCCTACGGTTGTTCTCAAAGGAGGAGACTGATTGGTGAACTGCGTGTCGCCAGGCCCCTCGGTCAGTGGCAAGGGCTGACCACTGTCGATGGTCGATGTTGCAGGTAGATAGGGATTTTTTCAGAGAGTCTTTGTACCTCTTTTTTGGGGCTCCTCTGTTACGGTGCCCAGTGGAAAGTTCACCATAGAGAATGAGCTTGGGTAGGCGGTGATCCTCCATTCTCGTGACGTGCCCTGCCCAGCGCAACTGCGTTTTCATCAGCATGGCCTCGACACTGGTGATCCCTGCTTGTTGAAGCACTTCTACGTTTGTGGATGTTGAGGATAGAGCGCAGACACCGTTGGTGGAAACGTTCCAGGAGTCGTAGGTGGTGTCTGTAAGTGACCCAGGACTCAGAGCCATACAGGAGGGTGGTAAGTACCACGGCTCTATATACACTGATCTTTGTGACTTTCTTTAGGTGCTTGTTTTTCCAGACACGACTGTGGAGTCTGCCAAAAGCACTGTTAGCCTTTGCCAGTCTGTTGTCTACTTCTTCGTCGATTCTTGCGTCAGAGGAGATGGTACACCCCAGGTAGGTGAACTGTTGGACTGCCTTCAATTCTTTCTCACTGATTGTAATGTGGGGTGGGCAGTACGCTTCCTGGGGGGCGGGCTGGTGGAGAACCTCTGTCTTCTTCATGCTGACTTCTAGACCAAAGAGCTGGGACGCCACTGCAAAACAAGATGTTACACGTTGCAGGGCAGCCTCTGTATGGGTTACGAGGGCAGCATCATCGGCAAAAAGTAGCTCTCGAAACAGTTGCTCTAGGGTCTTGGTGTGGGCCTGAAGGCGTCGTAAGTTGAACAGGCTACCATCGGTGCGGTATCGAATGTAGATGCCGTCCTCGTCACCGAGGTCTTCCGTGGCCCGTTTAAGCATCATGCTGAAGAAGATAGTGAAGAGAGTTGGTGCGAGAACGCAGCCTTGCTTCACACCATTGGTGATTGGGAAAGGTTCTGAGAGGTCATTGCTGCTTCTGACCTGGCCACACTGATCTTCATGTAGCTGCATGACCATGCTGAGAAACTTGGGTGGACAGCCAAGACGCTCCAGGATCTGCCACAGGCCTTTTCTGCTCACAGTATCGAAAGCCTTTGTCAGGTCTACGAAGGTGATGTATAGGCCCTTGTTTTGTTCACGGCATTTTTCTTGGAGCTGCCTGAGCACGAAGACCATGTCGGTGGTACCCCTGTTCGATCTGAAGCCGCACTGGCTCTCAGGGAGGTGGAGTACTGCCACAGCAGGTACCAGTCTGTTGAGGAGGATTCTTGCTAGAATTTTGCCTGCGATGGAGAGAAGAGTTATCCCCCGGTAGTTTGAACAGTCAGACTTTTCACCTTTGTTCTTGTACAAGGTGATGACGACAGCATCTCGGAGGTCTTGCGGTAGCTTACCCTGTTCCCAGCAGCATAGGAAGAGGTCATGAAGTTTGGAAAGCAATGCTGCTCCTCCATGCTTCCAAATTTCTGGTGGGATGCCATCGATGCCAGCAGCCTTGCCACACTTCATCTGGTTTGTGGCCTTAATGACCTCGTCGAGGGTGGGAGCTTCGTCTAGCTCTTCTTTCGCAGGTTGCTGAGGGATCTGTTGGATTGTAGGTTCGTCGACGAAGCGGTCGGCGCTGAAGAGAGTCTGGAAGTGTTCTGCCCAGCGATTCAGAATGGATGCTTTATCTGTGAGTAGTGCCTGGCCGTCTGAACTGCGCAGGGGGCTGACCACTTGGTGCGAGGGGCCGTAGACTGCCTTTAAAGCTTCGTAGAAGCCCCCGTAATCACCAGTGTCAGCGCAAAGCTGGACTTTCATGGCGAGGTTAGTCCACCACTCATTCTGGATGATTCGCAGCTTGTGCTGGAGGTTGCTGCAGGTAGAACGGAAGGCAGTTTTCTTCACAGGGCACGATGGTTGTGCAAGGTGGGCCTGATGAGCAGATCTCTTCTTTGCCAGCAGTTGATGGATTTCTTTGTCATTTTCGTCAAACCAGTCTTTGTTCTTCTTTGTGGAGAACCCTAAGACTTCTTCGGAGGACTGCAGAATGGCAGTTTTTAGGTGTGCCCAAAGTTTTTCAGGACAGGGATCCGTGAGAGAGTCTGAACCTTCTAACTTCGACTGAAGATTTGATTGGAAGTTTGCTCTCATATCGGCTGACTTCAGGCCACCAACCTGGATTTTCCTCCTGGGCGGACCTCCTCGTTTCGGCTTAGGCTTGAAGTGTAGGCTGAGCTTACATCGCACGAGGCGGTGGTCTGTATGACATTCTGCACTGGGCATGACTCTAGTTTGCAAAACATCTCTGAGGTCACGTTGGCGCACAAGGACATAGTCTAAGAGGTGCCAATGTTTGGACCGGGGATGCATCCACGTTGTCTTGAGACTGTCTTTTTGCTGGAAAGTGGTGTTGGTGATTGTGAGCTGCAGCTCTGTGCAGAATTCTAACAGGAGATGTCCGTTGTCATTGCAGTTCCCAACTCCATGTTTGCCAAGAACACCTTTCCAGGCTTCCGAATCTCGGCCCACTCTGGCGTTGAAGTCACCAAGGATAACAATCTTGTCATCTGCAGGGGTGTTCCGCACTAAATTGCGCAGGTCTGCATAGAATTTGTCCTTGTCCGCAGGTTCTGCTTGAAGAGTCGGGGCATACACGCTAAAAAGGGTAACAAACTGCTTCTTTTCCAGTGGTAGCCGCAAGGAGATGATGCGGTCGGAGTGACCTGATGGTAAGTTCTCCAGCTTTGAGACTATGGTGTTCCTGATCATGAAGCCCACGCCTGAGAGGCGTCGTTCTCCCTGGGGCTTGCCAGACCAGTAGAGGGTGTAGCCTGCACCTTGCTCTTTCAGGCTACCTGTATCTGAGAAGCGGACTTCGCTGAGGGCAGCAATGTCAATGTTCAGGCGGGAGAGTTCATGCGCAATTAAGGCAGAACGTCTTTGAGGACGGTTGCTCTTCGCTGTATCTAGCATGGTCCTGATGTTCCAACATGCCAAATTGAGTCTAGTTGCACCTTTAGGGGCAGGTGTGAAGCCACTACTCTTTGAAGTTTTTCTACCGCATGGGAAGATGCCCGTTGGCCGCGGCTAGCCAACTGGGTGGTATGAAGATGAGCTTTGTTTAGGCCACCTTTTCTAGGCCTGTCTCCACGTGGAGCAAGCAGTGCTGTCCCTAAAGAGGGCTGCTTGGTCATCCAGGATGCTGCCGAACGATGTTGTCATCTTCAGGTCAACTGTCAGACGACCAATATCCTGAACCGCCTGCATGCGGGATTGGAACTGCGGCTCCCAGTGACATCTTTCACCTACCGTTTCGCCCCTTTCCCATCGCTACAGGACTTGGAAGAGTTGGGATAGTAGGGGTGGGGGACGTGGATTAGTCCCTAGGGCCTGCGCAAGGGCTTTTTTAGGTGAGAGACGGTGCGCGCATACTGTTCCCACCCTTTACACCCGTGGTTCATCTGTCATAGCCTAGCAAGCTGGGACGGTGACAGCGAGGTCCTCGGGTCGTAGGTTTTATATCAGACTTTCCTTGTCCTAGATGGACTGCCTGCCAAGGCTGTCGAGCTCCATCTACCCTAATAAGTTACTGTAATTTGACACTTGAGGTGATGATGATTAGGTTTAGGAAACTTTTCGTGGCTAAACTAAACTAGGCCTACCCCTAAAGTGAACCTGTGCTTGATCTTATTGCTCTGTTCGCTGGCAGTTTAAGGCACTAGCCCGTGGGCTTGACCGGCCGGCACATTACTCACAGGTAGCTCTTATAAAGCCAAGCCTAATCTATACCCCTATCAAGCCACATGAGACATCCCAAACCAAACACGTGTCCCACCGAACGCTATTGTTCGCGGACAGTAACTGCACGTCGCTGGCTGTACTCGTCTACGGCATTACGGTAGCAGCCTACCCTGGGGTCCCGAGATCTTGAGATCCCCCAATAGCTACAGACGCATAAAACGGCTGTGCACGCGTTTAAGACCAATGCAAAACTTTCGTTCGGCAAGCTCAGATGGATGAGAACATTGTTCAAAAGAAAAGCTAAAAAACAAAACAAGAGCTGTATATTTCGGCAAAAACGTTTTCTGATCTTGTAGAAAATATATTGCTAATGATTATTGACTCCTAAGATTATATTGATTAATTTCCTTTTTTCATAAATTGTTTGTTGAACAGAGGGGTCAAATACCGCATTCTGTGTACAATATTATATGCTGCAGCCTGCAGATCTTGTGCCTCTTACTCTTCATACGTCACTTGGGGGTTAGCCAATCAGCTCACGAGTTTTAAGGAACGGTCCCGAAACCTCTACTTTTCCCCCCTTTTCGCCAAAAAACGAGACATAATTTGGACAATCGATTGGCAGATTCGTGATTAGAAGGCAAAAATACATGGAAAGAGCACCCATTTTCTCTCTAATTTAGTCAACCTTTAATCCTTTTCAAATTGAAAACTTCAACCAGAAGTTTTTCGAAAAATTTCCGAGAGGTCCAGATCTGCGAATGTTTCATGCTGTGAAATTATGAAATTACTGCTGTACAACAATGAATCTGAAGGAAGGCCGATGGGTTACGTGCCGGCAGATATAAACTTGTAGAAACTTATGTTATTATTAAGAGGGGAAAATATGGTATGTTGAATGAGAATAAAGATTACAGTTTCGATTTAAGCTAAGTTTTGTATAACCGAATATAATTCCTCTTTCCCCTTGTTTTTCAATTAAAATGTGGGTTACCACAAACTATTACTTATGCAACGAACCTTTGTTTACGATTCCAAACCCTTGACCTTTATGACAGGTGAAACAGGGACAAATTTGACGGTTTTCTAACAAAAAAATAAAAATATTGAGTCTGGGGAAGCAACTTGTGGCTAGAAAACAGGTCGTTACTTGTCCTCGCTAGCCAATGCTTGGTTGGATTATTGAAAGTTTGAAGCCAAATCCTAGAAATTGCAATTGCTAGGCTTTAACTGGGGTAATAATATCCAAAAGCTCTTTGGAATCGCATATGTACATTACATAATTTGATATGCGCTATATATACAAGAACTGAATATAATTATCATCATCACCATTATTATTATTATTATTAATTATTATTATTATTACTATTAATGAATATTAATATCATGATTATTATTATCAGTATTATTATCATCATCATTATCATAATTATTATGAACAGTAGTTTTATGAATCCGACCCAATATCTTGGGTTTCCCTAATTGGCCTAAATAGACAGATTAGGCAATGTCGTCATACAATTCTGGAAAAAGAACAACATAGAACAAACTTGTATTATAACTTTCATTACAGTACACCAAACTGTGAGACTGGCTGGTCCAGGATCCACTGCTTCTCGCGGTCGAGTTGAGATCAATTACTACGGTCGCTGGGGCACAGTATGCGGATACCTCTGGGATTTACAGGATGCGAATGTTGTTTGCAAACAATTAGGATTCTCCAGATCGTCGGAAACCAGTATTGCACTTAATGGCAACGCGTCTGGGACAATTTGGCTTAGCAGTGTCCAGTGTAATGCAAATGATGATCTCCTTGGTTCATGTTCTCACCAATCCTGGGGCAGTCATAACTGCGATCACAGTGACGACATTGCTGTCGCTTGTGCTGTAACGAATAATTTAGGTGCGTAGATTCGATACCAATAGATCATGCCATGCATAATGAATTTAATCTTATAAACAATGAACAAAACGGCATTTCCGGAACGGGAATAAGGGTAAGGGTTTCCCAAGAAACACAGGGGCTGGGACAATTGTCCCAAGACTAATAAGGACGCATTTAATTTGGGGGACTCAGTGGCGGATCTACGGGGGGGGGGGGGGGGGGCGGGGGGGGGGGGGGGGGGGGTTAGGGGGTTTAACCCCCCCCCCCCCCCCTTGGGCTGCCAAGTAAAAGTTTAATGTGCATAGAAAAACGGCATCATAATATGTCCAGACCCACACAGTATGTTCCTATAGCACAGGACTGCTTTTTATGGTCTCCGTTGCGTTAGTAGATGCCAGGAAAACATCACTTACGGGGGTTCAAAATAACGAAAAAACCGGCTCGCCGCCACACGGCTCGCGGACATCGCCGCTTCCATTGGCGGATCCAGAAGGGGGGGGGGGGGGGGGCACTTCCAGCCCGTTCCCCCCCCCCTTTTTTAAGAAAAGTATGCATTTTAACCATAGACGACCCGCCATTTTCTCGATTGTGCCACCCACCCCCCCCCCCCCCCCCGCTTTTATAATGAAGACCTTTAATTTTTTTTTTTGCTTGTCAGGGAATTAGGGAAGGAAACTGGAGCCCCCAGCACTGAGCGAATTTTGCAGGTCTGGCGAAAAAAAAATTTGTCGACCCCCCCCCCCCCCCCCCGTCGATTAAAACTATGACATGAACCTCATGCGCTTCACATTTCTATATCTAATAACACGCAGTGAGTACGTGTTCCCGTTTCACCCCCACACTACAGTTTATTTACACGAAGAAAAAAAAAGAACCACATTAATTTACAGCGTCCCCCCCCCCCCCCCCCTTGGGCTGCCAAGTAAAAGTTTAATGTGCATAGAAAAACGGCATCATAATATGTCCAGACCCACACAGTATGTTCCTATAGCACAGGACTGCTTTTTATGGTCTCCGTTGCGTTAGTAGATGCCAGGAAAACATCACTTACGGGGGTTCAAAATAACGAAAAAATCGGCTCGCCGCCACACGGCTCGCGGACATCGCCGCTTCCATTGGCGGATCCAGAGGGGGGGGGGGGGGGGCACTTCCAGCCCGTTCCCCCCCCCCTTTTTTAAGAAAAGTATGCATTTTAACCATAGACGACCCGCCATTTTCTCGATTGTGCCACCCACCCCCCCCCCCCCCCCCCCCGCTTTTATAATGAAGACCTTTAATTTTTTTTTTGCTTGTCAGGGAATTAGGGAGGGAAACTGAGCCCCCAGCACTGAGCGAATTTTGCAGGTCTGGCGAAAAAAAAAATTGTCGACCCCCCCCCCCCCCCCCCCCCCCGTCGATTAAAACTATGACATGAACCTCATGCGCTTCACATTTCTATATCTAATAACACGCAGTGAGTACGTGTTCCCGTTTCACCCCCACACTACAGTTTATTTACACGAAGAAAAAAAAAGAACCACATTAATTTACAGCGTCAGATGTGAACGGGCCTTAACAGTTTCAATATTCATATTGTAGATGCCATTGTGACGCTTTGACTCTTTTATAACATGGTGAAAAAATATATGAGGGCAGTCATTTTCATTATTCATTATTTATTTTTTATTGTTTGTTGTTGTAGCAGATGATTACACGTTACGGTTGGCGGGAAGTAGCGTATGGTCTGATGAAGGCAGACTGGAGATCTACTACAATGGCCAATGGGGTACGGTTTGCCATTATAGTTACTACCTTGATTTCAGTGATACCGCTGCGAACAGGGCATGTAGACAACTTGGTTTCAGCGCCGCCGTTGAAATAAGAGAGAATGCCTTCTATGGTGGAGGCTCGGGTCCCGTTTGGTTTCGACAGACAGGCGACTGTATAGGGAATGGCGATTCACTTGCCGGCTGCTCTCATTATGACCCTACGTCGGTCTCGTGTCCCCACACCCAAGACGTTGGCGTCGTTTGTTCCCGGTTTTCTTCGACATGTAAGTCATATTAGCTTTGAAAAAAACCCAATCATTTCTTTATCCTATATTTAACAGTTTCGGATAGATAAAAATTATAGAAATCAGAATCAGAACCGAGAGGCCCTGGAAAGAGCCGGCGGATCATTAGAAAAGATATTTCAGCGACTGTATAGGAAAATATTTCTATGCAGCTTTATGACACAACAACAGAACATTTTACCCTTCTAGCAAAATAAGCACACGAGGCGTTATTTCAATAGCGTCATTCAAGGATATTCAGGCACATAAATGCACGGAACAGGTCAAGGCGCAATCTCTAGCCAGAGACACATCCCATTGAACCAGGATACTATGACCTAGCACAAGGTTTTGGATTGTCAGAAAATAGATATCTTGACGAATACTGGCAAAACAATCTTCTCAAACAAATTAGTGCATATGGAACATTATGTGTGACAACTCCGTATGCAGCCGTCATTACCTGTAGGGGCCTAATATGGCATGTATTCTATTGAATTGAACAGTTGGCGTAATCATGGGCCTAATCTGTGTTGTCTGGGTTTTTACGTCCCAGTAAATATTTGACGGCAAAATGTCGGCAAATACATGGTTCCATATGTGGTTAACATGAATTGTGACATCATTTCACAAACATTATTGAGCCTCTACTTTACTAACGGTCTACGATCAACACCTCGAAATACTAAAGGATAATGGGATATTACGCACATGACCTTACTGGCATGGGGCCCAAATGGTTTTCTGACCGTTCCGTAGAGGTCAGTGTAACAGAGGCATGCTACATGTGCAATTTACCAAAATCCTGAACTTGAGAATTAGTATACTAATTAAAAAAATGTACCATGGTAATACCATGGTAATACCGCGGTATATTGGGACGGTATTACTGTGAATGTACCATGAATTTACCGCGTTACCCATTGGCAAGATGAAAATACTATCAATGTACCATGCTTTTCATGGTACACGATGCAAATACTATGAATATACAATCTTTTTCGTAGTAATGTTGTGGCAATACGATGTGTACCACGGATTTACCATGTTTTCGTGGTATTATGGCGGTAATACCATGAAATACGTAGTTTTACCATGGTATTTATTTATAAGGGTATACCAAGCTTTTGCATATTGGGCCCCAAAAGGGCTTGAACAAATTTACGCAGATGCTGTGCAAATAGTGCACGTAATGTTTCCATATAAAGGATACATGTGTATAGCTCATCTGTGTCATGGGATATATTGGCACCCGGTTTTGCCTGTAGGATAAAGAGGCAAATGTGCACCCTAACTAGAACCAACTTTTGCAGCCAATATTACGTCATTTTTAAAATTATGTTATTCAAATATTTTGTGTTTCCATGAAAGATAAATACAGCATACGTCTGGCTGGACGTGGATCATCTGCGTCTGAGGGTCGAGTAGAAATAAACTACGATGGACGCTGGGGTACTGTGTGCGGAGATCTCTGGGGCAATATCAACGCAGGTGTGGTCTGCAAACAACTTGGATTCACGGGACCGTCCACAGCCAATGTCGGACAATACGGGTCAGGGTCTGGGATTATTTGGCTTGACGATGTCCGATGTGATGTCAGTGATGATACTCTTGCTTCCTGTTCACACTCATCCTGGGGCACCAATAACTGCGATCACAGTCAAGATGCAGGTGTAATCTGTTCCTCCACAAATGAAACAGGTTTGTAAGTTTTCGTGTTGCTCCTTTTTTTCCGAACGCATCCACGTTATACAAGTTATAAGAAATAATGCATCTTACAGAACGTGTTTAATTTTTTCGGCGCGTAGGTAATTCTGCATCTCCGATGCAATATACTTCCATGACGTTAGATATTAATTGTGATTTCTTGTCAGATTTCGAAATGGAACATTAGAATAAGGGTCTTTCCTGTTTCTACATTATTAGTTTTATGATTTAACACTCAACCTCTTGTATATTTCACAAATAAATATCTCCTATCAAGATGAGATGTCGATGAGATTGGTAGGATCAGACACCTCGGTACTTGCTGGAAGGGTAGAGTTGTTCCATGCAGGTCAATGGGGAACTGTGTGTGGCGTGTCCTTCGACGGCAGTGACGCTGATGTGGTCTGTAATCAACTTGGGTTTGATGGCGCGGCTAGTTACGAGACCGACTCCTTCTATGGCGCTGGTTCGGGAGCGGTATGGCTGGAGAACGCGGAATGCACAGGAAACGAAGAAAGATTAGACGAGTGCAACCTCCCTGGTTTTGGAACTGTCAGCACTTCATGCGACCACGGGAACGATGTTAGTGTTCGGTGTTCGACAGACCTTGGAATGCTTAGTAAGTTTCTTAACGCACTAATGGTCCTAAAGGACTTCGTGTGTTAGGCTTCTATTCCGTGACCATCCTTAACAGGCATAAATTCGATAGACCAAATCTTTTGGCAGTCAAAAGGATTTAAACTTGTCTACTTCTTCTTTTTTTATAAATAGCCTATCAATATCCATTCTAAATGAATGATATGTAATATAACCCACGACGTTCACAAAATTCCCATTCTGCGTACATCAGTTCAATTTCAATTTTAAAGATGCTGATATCCACAAAATTTAATGTCTTTTATTTCTTTTATAAACGGGCATCCTAATGAGAAACCTGAAGCCTATACTTGATTGTTCTGCCAGCATGGTTTGTATCCTGTATACGGCTCGTACAAAAATAGTCATGAAAGCCCACTACTAGTACAGCATTTGCACTTAATACGTATTCAGTTTTTACATTCGTAATACATATTCAGTATTTACATTCGTAATACATATTCATTATTTACATTCGTAATACATATTCATTATTTTTCAGAGAGAGAGAGGGAGAGAGAGAGAGAAAGAGAAAAGAATCAACCAAATCCGACTGCCATGTGCTCATGAGGGTTAGGGGGCAGGCTTACCTGCTTACAGGTTTTCTGCACCTTCTTTGGTAGTTTATATTATTACCTGGCATGCCTGAATCACTTCTAAGAAAGCATGTGCATGCTTGTAAATAATGCTTGCAACAATGGGACTGACGGATTTAAGCCCTCTCCGATGGACTTGGTAATGAGCATAAATGCTTTACCACAGGGCACTAGCGCTTCCCCCTTGGTTTCGCACCCGGGTCTTCCCAGCAACGAGACCACTGCTCTACCACTGAGCCGTCGCGCCTCCTTTGTTGGTTTATCTTTCTATACTCTGCCATTTTTATGTAACGATCGGACTAAGAATTCGTAAAGTTTAACTTTTCTTTCCGATCCCACTGTACAGAAGACTTCACTGTCCGCTTAGCAGGTATAGAGAGTTCAGCCAGTGAAGGTCGCGTGGAGATCTCTTACCATGGGCAATGGGGGACTGTCTGCTCGGATAGGTGGGGTCTCGATGACGCCACAGTCGTCTGCAAACAGCTGGGATTCACCGGCGCGATGGGTGTTGGTGACGCCACAACTTACGGCGAGGGAACTGGACCTATCTGGTTGCACAATGTAGAGTGCTCTGGAGCAGAGGCAACTCTTAAAGATTGCGGACATGACGGATGGGGAACCAGTGATTGTGAACATTCTCATGATGCCGGCGTGGTGTGTTCAATACCTATGCGCAGTAATTACATTTCCTTCTTTTCCAAACAAATGTATTGTGGCAAAGAAAATTCAACGTTAACAGTTTACAATGTTTATGTCATAGCTATACATGAAAGAAAAGTGTTCAACAGTGTATAGGCATGAGTGTGAAAACTAAATTTTGATACTCATCCAAACTGTTCCAAATTTCGTAGAAAGCTACACGATTCGCAGTTTCCTACAATAGACATGGTAAAAGTGACATATCCCTAATTACGGGGTTGGAATCCTTCCTCCAAACCGGGCGGGAGATGGCAGAATGACGTTCCTGGGCTCCAAAAGGCATCTTCGGTAGACCCTTTGCTTTTTTCCTGATTTATTTTTTCGACTTTCAAACAGGGTTAGGGGGTACACTAGCTCCGTATTCAGTGATATGAATCCACAACCATGATCATTAACTGTTGTGACATAGAGTCCTCTCATCTGTTGCATTTCATTTTTCAAATCATACTGAATCCCTCAAGCTGTAATTTATTTTCAAGATCCTCAGGTCAACAAACGGGACATTCAAGAAATAATGGCGTTACCTTTATTATTTAGTCCACTGTCATTTTGTCTATTTATTTCACAGTGCCATCATTCAGTGCCGGTTGGATAGCTGGAATTTCTGTTGGCGTGGGAGTTCTTGTGTTCGTAATCATCCTCCTCCTCATTGTCAACTTAAAACAGCGACAAACTGTCATGAAGATGAAGGAGGAAACGCCGATGGAAATTTCTATGCCTACAAAGGGCGCTGTGGATGAGGATGCTGAGGGGTATGAAAATATGGCCTTTTCATGAACCTATATGGCTGTACGACACATGCTCATGCGACAGTTGCTCCATGCACGGTTAATGCCTAACCATATCTATCACGAAATAAAAGCCCGGAACAACTGTCGCCGTAGATAATTGCAGAGCACCACTTAAACGAGTATAGTCTCTAGGATTCGTGCGACCGAACATCTCTCTCTTGTAGACAATTTGATTGACAGGAAAAAAAATCATATACACATTGATATCCTAAAGTGACAGTAAACTGAAGCTCCAAATGGTGCCATCTTTTAACAGGATCTGTAAAATGTCTGTGCCTCTCATTTCCCCATTATGCCCATTCTAGTTTGTAGAAGCTTGTAATGTACCTGCCCTGATAGCAGAAAGTGTTAAAAATGACGTGATATTTACGTCGTGGTTTTCGTCTTTTTTACGTCCTGTAATTACGTCAATGAGACGACAACTTGCACCAACGCAAGACGTCAAGAGGACGTCTTATTTTGACGTCATCTCTACGTCTTCATTCCTCTTCCCTGATAGCAGAAAGTGTTAAAAATGACGTGATATTTACGTCACGGTTTTCGTCTTTTTTACGTCCTGTAATTACGTCAATAAGACGACAACTTGCACCAACGCAAGACGTAAAGAGGACGTCTTATTTTGACGTCATCTCTACGTCTTGTACACTGTAAAAACTAAAGTGCTACTTTTAGGGGCATGTATAGTCACTGCACCTGAAGTGCTGTTTATAGCACTTGTAGTGTGCTAATTTACCAGCAAAAAAAAAAAAATGTGACTGTGGCGAGCCTCGAACCAGGTTCCGCTGATTGAGAGGCGCTGACATTACCGATGGACTAACGAATGCTTCTTGCAATCCAGTTTAGTCATGGGAGTCAAGTAGATAACATGAACTATATGGTGTCGTAAATTCACTATGTAACAATATGATCTGCTCTAAATCGTACAATGTGAGTTAGTATAGCGGTAATGCCAGCGATTCTTGATCAGCAGACCCTGGTTCGAAGCTCACCCAAATCATTTTTTTATATGAATGTTTAGCAGTTTAAGGAGCCGGTCCAGCTCCCGTGAAAGTGCTGAAATAGCACGATGTGTGCATTCAATAGCACTCTGAGTGCAGTCCCTATGTATGCCCTCAAAAAGTGCTATATACAGCACTTCAGTTTTTACATCGTACAGATGACGTCAAAATAAGACGTCCTCTTGACGTCTTGCGTTGGTGCAAGTTGTCGTCTTATTGACGTAATTACAGGACGTAAAAAAGACGAAAACCACGACGTAAATATCACGTCATTTTTACCACTTTCTGCTATCAGGGTTTCTTTCACTGTAGGCAATTTTCCACATTGGCAAAGTCAAAGATAATTGTTTGATAGATCAAATATGCCTATTATTAAAACAAGCTGTTTGTCAAAATTAAAAATAAATACAATTAATTTTCAAATTATAATCTTAATTTAGCAGTCACTGTAAGATGGCGCTGTTCAGTTCAAGTTCTACCAGTTTAATGTCACTTTAATGAGTAAAGTCTGTTTACGACTATATGTTAAATAACGTACATAATGCTGAGCCATTTTCTTTCATGACATTCAACTTCATTAATAGCTTATAAAATAGTTTGGAGAACACGTAGCAACCCTGATAGCAGAAAGAGGAAAAAAATGACGTGATATTTACGTCGTCGTTTACGTCTTTAATTACGTCCTGTAATTACGTCAATAAGACGACAACTTGCACCAACGCAAGACGTCATGAGGACGTCTTATTTTTACGTTATCTCTACGTCTTGTACACTGTAAAAACTAAAGTGCTACTTTTAGGAGCATGTATAGTGACTGCACCTAAAATGCTGTTTATAGCACTTACAGTGTGCTAATTTACCAGCAAAAAAAAAATGTGACCGTGGCAAGCCTCGAACCAGGTTCCGCTGATTGAGAGGCGCTGACGTTACCGATGGACTAACGAATGCTTCTTGCAATCCAGTTTAGTCATGGGAGTCAAGTAGATAACATGAACTATGTGGTGTCGTAAATTCACTATGTAACAATATGATCTGCTCTAAATCGTACGATGTGAGTTAGTCTAGCTGTAATGCCAGCAATTCTCGATCAGCGGACTCTGGTTCGAGGCTTGCCAAAATCATTTTTTTATGAATGTTTAGCAGTTTAAGGAGCCGGTCCAGCTCCCGTGAAAGTGCTGAAATAGCACTCTGAGTGCAGTCCCTATGCAAAAAGTGCTATATACAGCACTTCAATTTTTACAGTGTACAGATGACGTCAAAATAAGACGTCCTCTTCACGTCTTGCGTTGGTGCAAGTTGTCGTCTTATTGACGTAATTACAGGACGTAAAAAAGACGAAAACCACGACGTAAATATTTTAACACTTTCTGCTATCAGGGAAGTATATTCAGATTCCAAGCCATTGGTAGGCTTTATGCGTATGACGTTGTATACACAGATATTTAAATAACACTTGATGTGAAAATCATTAGTTAAACATCTTTTAACAATACACTGTCTGATAATAGCTAGATGTCTTTGGGTAGTCAACATATCGAACCAGCTCAAAGGTAAACCCGAAGATTAAAAACCCAATTTCTGCACAGGTAACAGATTATGTAGGCCTCTTTAAACTTCTATGATAACATCTTGATAATGCACTTGTTACACTTCAGAATTGTATATCAGATATAAGACAGTGGATGGTGGTGAATAAGTTAAAATTGAACGATTCAAAAGACTGATTTTTTTGTTTCTGCTTCTGCCTACAACCTGTGTAGTCTCCCAAATGTTCAGTTAGATGTTGGTGGCACACTCATAAGACCTTCAGAAACAATAAGAAACCTTGGTGTTATGTTTGATCCGTGTATGTCGATGTCACATAATATCTCTTACACCTGTAAAACAGTAACTTTTTATTTAAGGAACATTTCTAGAATCAGAAGGTTCATCGATCAGTCTGCTTGTCAACAATGCTGTCCGTTTTCTAGTTTTATCTCGTATTGATTATTGCAATGGACTTCTTTCTACGATTCCCTCTAATCAGTTGATTCGTATTCAACGATTACAAAATTGGGCAGCACGATTAATTTTACAGGTTTCTCGAGACCACCCTTCTCAACCACTCTTAAACTCACTACATTGGCTTCCTTTGAAGCAAAGAATAATTTTCAAATTACTCTTGTTTGTCTACAAAATACTTAATAACCAGGCTCCAGAGTATGTGATTAACTGACTGAGTTTATACAAGCCCGCTAGATTACTAAGGTCCGCCAGTGACCCTCTCCGCCTCACATATTCAGTAACTCGAACATTAGCTGGTGATAGAACATTTACTGTGTCAGCTTCAAAATACTGGAATGATTTGCCACTTTCTATTAGACAGTCTTCATCAGTAATAATTTTCAGAAAGGCATTAAAAACACATCTTTTTGATAGTTTATAGTTATAGTTTATAGTTTGTAGATGATTTAATTTATTGTATGCGCTTTGAGCCTTATAAGTAATAAAAAATAATATGCTTCATGCTTGTTAGTCTTGCTTGTTACCGATAGGCCTCATTACCCAGTTTAGGCGTATAATTGCCTTAGTTCGTAATCAATAAAAAGCATATGAAAATATTGTTTGCGTAGAATATCAGAGAAAATATAGATGATACACAACATATTAAACAATAGTTTTGTTCAAATTGGACAATTTAAGATTTTTAATTGTGCAACGAAATGCAACACGCATTGCATTCCATCAGCGACACGGTGAAATTTCGTATGAGGAAAGAATTAGATCGGCTGCATTGGACTTCTCTCTCATTGAGAAGGGACTACGCTCTCTATTCATTTACCTGTTTACCGTGGCGTGTTTGTAGGGCCAATACAGTGCGAAGCAATCGCTGACAATACACATATACATTATCTTCATTTGGAGATGCTTCCATCTTTCTTTCCGAACCCATGCTCTCTTCCCCTCATCCACACGTCGATTTCCTTGATTCTTTAATAGCGGCCTTCCAGGTCAAAATTAAAGATAGTGCCTTACATAATCCGCTGCCATTGACCCGTATTTTCGAAAGTGGCCTAATTTAAAGGTGTTACTCGGAGATGTACAAACAAATCAAAATGCAATAAATTTGGTATCAACGGAAAGAAAAGAGGTTTTCATAAATTAATATTAATTTGTTTATAATGTGTGCCAAAATATTCGCATATTTTCGCCCCGCAAGCAGTTTCTTTTTCAACCTTGAAAATGTGACGTAATACTCGTGACACACTTGCTTGCTTCTAGCTCATTATCACGTCAATACAGCGCGCGCACATAACGTTCACGGTTCGAGGTAAGCTACTGATTTCTTCCAAACTTTGAAAATCTTTTCGACAAAATTTCTGATTTTGGGCCTGATAGAACCTGGAATCACACCGTCATTCCATCAATCACTGGATGAATCACTGCAGCAGCCACACACACATATACGATTCATACAGCTACAGTACAGTCAAGTCGGATACCGTAAGCTAGCTGTCCCTTTCGTGGCTCATCTGAGACCCTGTCAGGGGTCTTGAAAAAACAGTCCTGATAATCTTTTTGAACAAGCTTACATCTCTAAAATTTAATTTCATCGTATTCTTTGGGGATTAGCTTTCCAAAAATGTATAATTTGTCCCATTTCTTATTTTATGGGACATTTCTCCGGTTATCTGCTTTAAGCCAGACTTAACTTAGGCCCATGATTTATGGAAGGCCAATCGTCAACCCCTAAGTCCCATATAATTATGTAACAAAATAAAGAAAGAAACTTATTTTCTGGCATGAAATAAGAAATAAATTCTATCGTGAGGTTTTTGTACTTGCATTTGGTTCCAGAACTAGAGGGTGTCTATGGTGATGTTATAGGATTAAAAGAGAGTGACATTTGGCTCTCCATAATTCATTGGTCTAACTCTACACAATTAGGCGGGGGCTTAAAGTTATGCACATTTCGAGAATACGGGCCATTATTTCTAAGACACCTAAAATCCTACCGGAACAACTCATCTAGTGTTTGATTCCTGTCAAACTTGCTTACCCTGGCCTCAAACCAAGCCAGTTCACCTTAATGAATGTACAGTAACCGTATAATTGAAAAGTAGGTTATATACATTACCTATTAAGTTACTTTAAAATTAAAGGGGAATTTCACCCTGGCTTCAAGATGGTAGTAAAAGAAGCAGACAAAGAAACACATCAATGAAAGTTTGAGCAAAGTCCTATTAGAAATAAAGCAATGATTTTTTTCAAGTTGTAAACAATCAAACATGAATTGGCAACCCCGTGACGTATCTTGCAGGTCCTCTTCCATTTGTCATGTACTAAAACAATAATAAACTTCCATTTTCTCTTAAGAAATATGTCATCATACATGCACCCTCAATATCATCATTGCACATGTGTTTTTTATACCAAACCTATATGAAACAAATCTCTTTCTTCCTCAACAACCAAGAAAATGAAAATTATGAAATTTTCTTTACTTAGCTAATGGGAGAGGAGCTTGTATAAAGATTCGTCACTGAATTTCTAATTTGTGTTTGATTGATTACAACTTCAAATATGTATAACTTTCTATTTCATATCGGATTCTGCTCAAACTGTCACTAATCTGTTTCTCTCCGTTTCTGCTTTTTATAAATATCGACTACATATCTTGCCTATCGCATTTTTAAATATTTTGGTCTATCAGAAATCGATCCTTTCCAATAGTATTTTGATATGCAATTTTCATCAATACTATTCAGGTAATGAAATCGTAACTATATAACTGAATGGTGAATGTTTATTACATGCTGGACCTATTTTTTCTTGCATTTATACAAGTATGCAGCCATGAATTATGAATTATAAAAACCATTTCCGATACTTAAAAGACTATAAAACCGACTGAGTCGTACATGAAGCTATAGCATAAGGATTCATAATTAGTTGATATGTTATTCGCTCATGTACATGCATTTTTTAGTTAAACTGGTCATTTCGTAACAACTGTGTTAATCTTTCAATAGTCCAATAATTATGCAGTTTTCTTGTAACCAAATCATGAAATCAAATTCGAAGGCGTATCATTTTTTGTATATATTTAAAATAACTTGAAATTATGACGTTATATGTTAATCCACTACTTTTTTGTCTTCGTATACCCCAACTGATCTTGTGATATTATGAGAGTTTTCAGTTCTATAGATAATTCATTACACAAAATTTTACGGTCATGTGTAATTCAATTTATATGTCAATTAGAGTGTGTCTGAGTGTGCTTTACCAAGTCGTGAGGAAAGGCCTGATGGTATAGGGATTGAAATCAATCTTCCAAGGCAGCTTGGGGGAGCATGCTCATAGGCACAAATGTTCACTTATATTCTTGTTTTATCTGTTATATTTATTATTGTTACACAATTGTATTTTCATTATGAATTGTATTCGAATATTGATATGTCGAATTAAAAAAAAAATAATAATAATAATACTTATAGTATGTATTAAGAGGGCATTACGATGCGTCCATACAATTTTAATTTCTATTTGTGGCATATTTTATGGTTTTAGTACTATAAGCCTACACTATATGCCCTAAATACATGTAGATAGCATTTGCAAATGTAAAAATGGCTGTTGAATTTGTTGATAAGTTGTTCTTTGTAACTCTAAAACACTAAATAAATAAATAAAACACTTACTAAAACAGCATCAAATAATCATTCATTCAAGTCTCAATTAATTACTAACATGAATCACTGCTATTCAAATTTAAAACTTTAGATATTACTGATACACCATTTAAACCCCGCCAAAAATATCTAAAGATTGGTAAGTTAATATCTTACTGCACGCAAATTTCCGTATCTCAACTAATATTTCACAGCACAAGAAATATAATAACCCCACAGTTCTACACTTGTATCATTCATTCAACAAGAAATAAATAAATGTATCTTGTATTCAGAAACTTTTGTACACATACATTAGAGTCTGAATCTATACACAATACCAGGTGTCGGCGGATCCAGGATTTAGTATAATGACGGGGGGGGGGGGGGGGGGGGGGGGGTTATGGGGGTCCAGTTTTCCTCCATATTTCTCTGAAAGGCAAACAAAAAAAAAGGTTTCATTCTAAAAGGGTGAGGGAGCACAATCGACAAAAGGGCGGATCCTTTATGGTCAAATTGCATACTTTTCTTCGAAGGGGGGGGGGGGGGGGGCACGGGCCGGAAGTGGATCCGCCAATGCAATACAATACAATAATTCCCAGTCAGGTTGCAATCCTTTTCTATCCCTATCAGCCTCATGTAAGACCAAATCACTGCATGAATTCTCACTTGCTGCCCACTACATCTTCAGCGTATTAAAGTATTTCTAAAACACGCTTTAAACTCACTGAACTTCTAAATAACGAACTAGAAATATCAACTTACATGTCCCTGTCCCTGTCTGGCCAGGACTGCTTCCACAAAACTAACATCCTAGCTTAACTTAAAATGATACCAAACTCCTCCATAACCCAATCACCCACACTAATATCAACAAAAGGGCCTAGTGACGAGCTATCCCAGTAAACAAAGCACCCCAAAACTAACCTTTTTTTCTCCAGCACATTTGAAGTGAATATTTAGTGTGGCGCTATTCGAACTTAATCTGAACGTAATTGACATGTGTCATTGTGTGTTAACTGCTATTGTACGCTCTGGTCTCACCAGAAAACAACTAGTTAATCACGTAAGTAAAGTAACGTGCTTTTGCATACATCTGTAAAAGAAGTGCTTATTACCAAGTAGCCACCTACCCATGTAACGAGTTTTCTGTCTCATTGTTATGAGTGAAAAATCGGTAAATTATTGGTCATTGTAGCACGTTCAGTAATGGTTTCACAGGTCCTACAAAATCAAAAAGTGATAATCACGTTACTTTAACCGGTCTTATCATCTCGTTGTCCTGCTCGTGAATGAAAGGTGACTTTATGGTGGAGAAAACTGGTTATTCTTAGGTGTCTTAACCCTAACTAGGCCGGGTATTTTGGGAGTTCTTATGGCCGGGGGGGGGGGGGGGGGGGGGCTCCCAGGCTCCCCCCCCCCAAGATCTCGGCAACGGTTGACTCTGCGCGCATGAAATTTTGCACAGATGTAGATTAACTTGTGTAGAACACAATCCCGGTGTAATTTTTTCAATATTCTTGTTCGTTTTTTTTAATTAATTATTTTATTACATAATATGCAAATTTTTTTGATTTTTTTCTCAAAATGGTAAATTTTGCTATATGAAGATGAAAATGGATTGAATATTGGCTGTAACTGGACCTCTAAGACTCACAAATAAATTAAAAGAAAGAAAATTGGGTGAAACGGTGTTTTATTAATTAATATTCATTAATATGCAAATTAGCTGTGTCATGTGTATTACAAGCCAATAATGTATTTCTTTGTTTTTATTCTTATGTATTTCTTTGTTTTTAATCTTATGTATTTTTTTGTTTTTTAATTTTAATGTATTCTATTGTTTGTCAACCATAAAGCATATTTGTTAAATGAATATTGTGATAATAAACAAGAAATTGTAATGATTACTAGGAATGGTTACTTTTTTGCCATAGGCTAATACACACATGAATGGAGAATTTGATCATTTTGCTTGACATGTGATCAATAATTGTAATCTGACACCAGAACTGTATGACCGATCCACATAAATGAGGTATCAAAATGTGCGTGAAACATCAGGGAAAAAAGTCATGAAATTTGAGCGCGAAAGATTCAGCCGTCACGAGGCCACGTACAAAATTCGGGAGGGGGGCCGGCCCCCCCCCCCCGGCCTAGTTAGGGTTAAGCACCATCTACAAAGGTGTTACAGTTACTATTACTTTCTTAGTAATGGCGACGTGATGTACACGGATTAATACTCTGAGCGGGGCATCCGTTATTCTTAGGTCATGTAGGTGTGGAAAGTATAATTTAGTTTTCTCAGACACGTTCTTAAATAGTTTCATAGTTATCGTGAGCTCTACAGTGATGGTCGCGTCACTTTAACGGGTTTTTCATCTCACTGTCCTGTCTGTGAATAAGTGGTGATGGAAAGTGGTTATTCTTAGGTGTCTTAAACACCATCTACAAAAGGTGTTACAGTTACTCACACTTTCTTAATACCCGAAACCCTTTGGAAGCGCATAGGGACGTTACATTATAATGTGATATGCGCTATACAAGAACAGTGGTATTATTATATTATTAGTAGTAATGGCGACGTGATGTACACGGATTAATACTCTAGGTGTGGAAAATAAGGTATAACTTAGTTTGCTGAGACACGTTCTTAAATAGTTTCAAAGTTATCGTGAGCTCTACAGTGATGGATACGTCATTTTAACGGGTTTATCATCTCACTGTCCTGTCTGTGAATGAGTGGTGAAACTGGTTATTCTTAGGTGTCTTAAAGGTGTTACTCGGAGATGTACAAACAAATCAAAATGCAATAAATCTGGTATCAACGGAAAGGGGAAGATGCCCTAAAACATTCCATCAACATTCGAAATCCATAGGTTTTCATAAATTAATATTATTCTGTTTCAAATGTGTGCCAAAATATTCGCATATTTTCGCCCCGCGAGCAGTTTCTTTTTTAACCTTGGAAATGTGACGTCATACTCGGGACACTGAAATGAAATTTGAGCGCGAAAGATTCAGCCGTCACGAGGCCACGTACAAAATTCGGGAGGGGGGGGGGGGCCTCCCAGGCCCCCCCCCCCCCCCGGCCTAGTTAGGGTTAAGCACCATCTACAAAGGTGTTACAGTTACTATTACTTTCTTAGTAATGGCGACGTGATGTACACGGATTAATACTCTGAGCGGGGCATCCGTTATTCTTAGGTCATGTAGGTGTGGAAAGTATAATTTAGTTTTCTCAGACACGTTCTTAAATAGTTTCATAGTTATCGTGAGCTCTACAGTGATGGTCGCGTCACTTTAACGGGTTTTTCATCTCACTGTCCTGTCTGTGAATGAGTGGTGGTGAAAACTGGTTATTCTTAGGTGTCTTAATTAAACACCATCTACAAAAGGTGTTACAGTTACTCTCACTTTCTTAATACCCGAAACCCTTTGGAAGCGCATAGGGACGTTACATTATAATGTGATATGCGCTATACAAGAACAGTGGTATTATTATATTATTAGTAGTAATGGCGACGTGATGTACACGGATTAATACTCTAGGTGTGGAAAATAAGGTATAACTTAGTTTGCTGAGACACGTTCTTAAATAGTTTCAAAGTTATCGTGAGCTCTACAGTGATGGATACGTCATTTTAACGGGTTTATCATCTCACTGTCCTGTCTGTGAATGAGTGGTGAAAACTGGTTATTCTTAGGTGTCTTAAAGGTGTTACTCGGAGATGTACAAACAAATCAAAATGCAATAAATCTGGTATCAACGGAAAGGGGAAGATGCCCTAAAACATTCCATCAACATTCGAAATCCATAGGTTTTCATAAATTAATATTATTCTGTTTCAAATGTGTGCCAAAATATTCGCATATTTTCGCCCCGCGAGCAGTTTCTTTTTCAAGCTTGGAAATGTGACGTAATACTCGGGACACACTTGCTTGCTTCTAGCTAGCTCACGATCACGTCAATACAGTGCACGCACATAACGTTCACGGTTCGAGGTAAGCTACTGATTTCTTCCAATCTTTGAAAATCTTGTCGACAAAATGTCTGATTTTGGGCCTGATTCAGATGTTAGAACCTGGAATCACACCGTCATTCCATCAATCACTACCGGCCCGTGCCCTCGTTGGAAGAAAAGTATGCATTTTGACCATAGAGGATCCGCCCGTTTGATTGTGCCCCCCTTTTAGAATGAAGACTTAACCCCCCCCCCCCCCCCCCCCCCCCCCTACTGAGCAACTTTTCGAGAAGCTGACAAGACCCCCAAAATACCGGTATATACCTTTTCCAAAAGTTGACAAACCTGCATTTGCGTGCACCTACCCCCCCCCCCCCCTTTTACTAAATCATGGACCCGCCCCTGCCTATATATATGCTCCTGACGATAAAAAAAAATCAACGTTCCAATTAACTGAAGGCAGTGGCGCAATTCCATTTTGAAATTCGGAGGGGGGGGGGGGGGGGTCACCACATGATTTAACTTTTGCACAGTGTCCAAAATGTCTGAAAATTCTCTGACAAGCAAAAAAGAAGGAGGTTATCACATTTGGGGTCTATTTTCCATCCAAAATTGTCTGACAAGCAACAAAAAAAAAAAGGGTTATCACATTTTGGGGGTCTAGTTTCCCTACAAAAATCTCTGAGAAGCAACAAAAAAAAAAGAAAAAAGAAAAAAAAAAGGGTTATCGCATCTTTGGGGTCTAGTTTTCCTCCAAAATTCTCAGACAAGCAAATTCCTAAATTTGTGTGTGTGTGGGGGGAGGGGGGGGGGGGGGCATTAGCATATCTTCAAAAAGGTGCGGGGGACATGTCCCCCACGGTCTCCTCCTGGATTTGCGACCATGACTGAAAGTCACAGATTTTCACAAAACTTTAGGTTTACTATCTGAAACTGGGGCAACGAAGCGTCGTTCAAAGGGGAGGGGCGGTCACCATGAAAAAAAACACTCTTGGGGCGGCGGGGACTCTACACTATAGGCCTAGGCGGAATATTCTATTTCGAGACATAAGGTATACTCTTTCATTTTCATAATACACTAACTGTCAAGGATCTTTTTTTTAAATAATCTTCAATGGTTTTTTTGATAGCAGTTGCCGCGCGTGTGTAGTGGTCCTGTCACTCATGTGCATTTATATAAATATGATTTACATCGCAAGGAATATGTTACAGCAAACCTTGACTCTTACAATTATACATTTCAAAAAAGAAACTCACACCTTGGTATTAATATGCCAAACACCAATTTATTTAATTTAAGAGAACGGAGCAATGTAAATAACTAGCCTCGCTCAAGGACATCGAACCCACGATTTTCACATTCCCAATTTAAACAACTGGACTACCACTCGACGACGACACCTCTACTTTTCAACATGTAATCAAATTTAGTTTATGAAAAGGCAGTGCCATTAATATCAACAACAAAACAAAAATGCTGGTATCGAAGTTTCAGAATTTGAAGAATCGATCTTTTCACTACATATACGTATATTGTGTATACTTGATATTTACCAAAATATGTAGGGCCTACGCATTTTACTTTTAACCATCCTAGCTCAGAAAGAGTAAAAAGCATTCAGCATGGGTCACATTTGACCTATAACGAGGTTTTCAATAGACCGGTTCTGTATGGTGTATTCACATCTATCCACATTTCTTCTCTGAGCACCTCGTGACGAGCTATTCCACTAACCTGCTTTTTATAATAAAATGGGCATACATTACCGAAGTAAACGAAGAAGCTTGACTGGGGAGGAATTTTTAATTTGTAAACAAATCTTTCGGCATATTACTCCCAGTGTTAAAGATCGCATGCTCGATCTGTAATGAAAAACACAAGTCAGAAAAAATTGGAACCAGCGGGATTCGAACCTGTCATCTACTGCTTGCCGGGCAGCGACTTAACCACCAGGCTATTCTGGTTCACGGCCAAGTCACGACGAACTAGAATCAAATACCCAAGATCCTCTTCTTTCTGACTCATTAATATTCAAACGGTCCGCCGTAGGCAATGGTTAGTAAACGAAGAAGCTTGACTGGGGAGGAATTTTTAATTTGTAAACAAATCTTTCGGCATATTACTCCCTGTGTTAAAGATCGTATGCTCGATCTGTAATCTGTGACTTGGCCGTGAACCAGAATAGCCTGGTGGTTAAGTCGCTGCCCGGCAAGCAGTAGATGACAGGTTCGAATGCCGCTGGTTCCAATTTTTTCTGACTTGTGTTTTTCATTACAGATCGAGCATACGATCTTTAACACTGGGAGTAATATGCCGAAAGATTTGTTTACAAATTAAAAATTACCGAAGTAGTTTGGCGAAATTTTTATTTCCCCCCCCCCCCCCCGCACTGAGCGACTTTTCGAGAAGCTGGCGAGACCAAAAAAATACGGGTCTAGGTTTTGATAAACTTTCATTTTTGTGCCCCCTCTTTTACTGGGGATACGCCACCGGGCGGCTGTGGGGAAAGTCAGGATTGCGTAAGCCCCATTCACTCGTACTCAAAGTTTGTGCGTCGAACGCGTCCGTTGGACTAAGTGGGATTACATTTCGACTGCACGAAGCCGACCGAATTTCGCACGAGAGCTCCAGCTCAGGTGGAACGTACATGTTTGTGTAGTCTAGTTCTGGACTCTTTTTATTGATTTTTTTATTCGCCGACTATACGCGATAAGCCGAGTGATGGCACGATCGCGAGAACCTGTTGGCCCCGAAAAAAGAGTCCAGTGCAATTGCTCCACGCTGACGACTTTCCCTGAGATTTTTCAGGGAGAGCAATTAAAATTGGCCGCACCTCCCCATGCTAAAGCGCTAGTGAACTTTGGACTCCTGACGTCACTGTGGAGAAATTTCACTGGACTCTCTTTTGCTCGGGCCATCAGGTTTCCGGATCGCGCCAATCACTCGGCATAATACGTACAGTCGTCGAAAAAAGAATTCAGTAAAGAGAGTCCAGAACTAGACTAATGTTTGTGTGGCGACCAGTCTATCCGAGGTTTGCGCCCCGAGGGGCAACGGCGTGATCAGGTAACGATCACGGTGCCCTCTCGCGGCATTAAAACGTCCACAAAAATGAATCTGCGGTTGAGTATCACTTTAAGCCTTCGTCACCATGGTCACAGGTGGCCGATCATAACGATAACGATGACAGCAAGCTACGGGAATTTCAATACAAATTGCAACATCAAAATATTTATACAAACCATCATTTGTATCATTTTTGGGTAGTTCAAAAATAATAAGTTCAATTTGTAATAGAGAAGAGGAAACATATCTAGGCATGTTAAGTGTGTTCACATTCTAAAGATGTTGGAAAAGGTTTAAATTATGAATTCAAATATCCTATTTTAAAAGATTTAAATTGAAGGAGAATTTATTTAGGAATTGAGATGAATAAGATGGGGAAAGAAAATGTTTGAAATAATTTGATTTTCTTAGTATCGCCAGTGGAAGAAGAACCTCCAGTATTGGACAATAAATGCACACTTATACTTATACTGATTAGTCATATATTTGGATGGCTATCCATATCTCATCATTCTCTATCTCCTCAAACATTCTTTTCAATACCTCTCCCTTTCTTGTCTTTCTGTCTCTCTTACTCTAGGCCCCACTCTTCTTCATTTCCAACCACAGATTTACCGAAACGTAGTAACGGAATTAATTAATTGAATAAATAATTGATTATGACTTTGGTCTGAAGCTCTCTGCGGGGATGGCTACGGAGCAGGAATGTAGATTTTAATTTGTTAACATCCTACCAAGGACTTCATATTTTCAATAACGATGTATAAATATCACAAAATTAATTTAATCTGTTGGATATTTGAAAAATTATCATCATGAGTGTTAACATTATGGGGCTTTCGTTGTTTTTGTTATCCAAAACCAGAGGGTACACAGCGAAATAAAAAAAAAATTACTGAAATAATTACTTGCTATTGTAGTGACATATATTATTCAAAATGTATTATTTAAAATGTACATACAAATATTAAAAATAAAATGTATATACAAATATTAGCAAAACAAAAATCAGTTATAGTTCTAAGTAACATTTTGGCATTAAATTTTTTTACATGTATACCAAATATTTGCCTTTGTCAAAACAACACTTTGTGCGTATATTTGCGTAATATTTACATTCATGATATATCGATAATTAAATTTAACCTCAAATTACATTTTGGTTTGAAGGGTTTACGCCCAAACATTATTCACTGAGCTTATTTAGGCCTACATACTTTTATTTCTATTGACACACCTTGACGGTGCTCCGACATAATGCTCCGACACTTAATTGCTCCGGGCCCGTATTCTATAAACTACTTCAGAAAGCTATTTAAGAACTTTTTACTTCCTCCTGTATATACGAGGCAATCCAGAAAGACCAAAGCAAACACAATCATTTTCAAATGATCGTTTTTCATACATTGGTAGGCAAACATTATCAGATAATATCCCTGTGGAAAATATTGTCGGTGGGGGGGGGGGGGGCAGAATGATAAAAATATGTGACGAGCCGCCCCCCCCCCCCCCCCCAGCTTCATAAAAAGAAATATTATGTTTTTCCCGACTCGGAAGCAAGTCTATAAATACTTGGACTGCCACACCCCCTCCCCCTCGGCTTCATAAAATAAAATACATTGTATTATATTTTTTCCCGAAGCAAGTCTCTAAATACTTGGACTGCCGGCTCCCCCCCCCCCCCCCGGAAAAGAAAACAGAATCGAATTCGTCGGGGAAGGGGCTCCCGCCTACAAACACTTGTAAGGCCAAAAGCACACCCTTGCGCGCCCTCCCCTGCATCTGCCATTGAGTGAAGACAAAAATTTACGACACTATTCTACAAGATTACTTTGTTCTTTTATTTTCTTTATCGCAAGTCATCCACAGAATGTATTGAAGCGTAGGAGTCTTGTCGGGGTCCATAACCTTTGTCGTTCTCATCATAAATGTGATAAAACTTTAAAAATCTTGTCGCATCTTCGTAACCGTCTGCAAAGTACGTTTCCAGATAAGCCTTAGGCGGTGGATACAGGCCGTCCCCTACGCGATACATCTGCAAAGCGCTGATGTCAAACCGTTGGCCTGTAGTGTCCACCCATCCGCAGGCGATCTTGTCGCGCATGTTCAGGCGGTTCTTCGGGCTCGGGGAGATCTTGACCAGACTTCCGGGTAAGAACTGGAAGGTTACATCGCCAGAGAGGTTCTCCTTCCGGGACAATGTGACGTCACCGAGGAACTGTTGGTAATAAATAAGCGATGGAACTTGTGAATATCATATGCATGTTTAAAAATACAAGCCACTGATAATTTGTTTATTCACAAACATTTAGTTTGTAGTTCACAAGTTAACAAAACCAAAACACAAAAACAGAAAACAAAACAAATTGCTTGACCACACAAAAAAAAACCCACACAAATCTAATCATGTGTTTCTTTCCAAATAATCATAATCAGAGAGTGGTATTACAGAGTTCTCACACACTTAGAAAAAAAGGTTCAGGTTTGCACCCTAAATGCAACACTGGCAGCACCTTTTTGGGTGCAATCTTGCACCCTACATGAAAAGGGTGCAAAAATGCACCTTTTTGTTCTTGTTTGCACCCTTTAATGCCCATTTGCACCCTAAAAGGTGCAACTTTGCACCTTTAAGGGTGCAGAAATTTTTGCATCCAAAGGGTGCAAATTTGTACCTTTTCTAAAAGGTACAACTCTGCACCCTTTAAGGGTGCAAAATGTAGCTAACTGCACCCTTAAAGGTGCAAAAAGCTGCTTAGGGTGCAAAGTTGCACCCAAAAAGGTGCTGCCAGTGTTGCATTTGAAGGGTGCAAAATTGTACCTTTATTTCTAAGTGTGCACTGACATTATTAGATCATGAGATGACATAAAAAGTAAATATATGATAAATAATAGAATTTCAGTGACATTGGGGGCTTCGATTTGCTTTCTGGATAGGGGGGGGGGGGGTTGTAATGCATCTACAGATTCGACGGGCAAGTGTGATGGGACCAAATCTACAAAAGGCACCGTATCCTTTGCATAGGCGTACCGTGGGGGGTATTTTGGGTGCTTAAATACCCCCACCCCCTTAGGTGTTTTTCTTTTCTTTTTTGCTTGTCAGATAATTTTGAACGACAAAATAATGAAGAAATTAAGAGAGCCCACTGAAAACGTGTGATAACTTTTTTTTTTGCTCGTCAAGAAAATTTTAGGAAATTTGGGTGCCCCCTTTTTTTTAATTACAAAATCCTGAATTCAACCACTACTTTGGAGTGGCTGCCACTATGATTTTGAGTAAATTCGACTCTAGAGAAAGTGATCTCTATAGTCTGACTCCTTAAAAAAATGGATTTCACTATTCATTAACAACCTAGTATTAAAAAAGCATACCTTGCCATTGAACGAAGGAGGTGTCCATGTTGTAAACCACGGGACAAAGACGCTGCCGAGGATCACCTACGTAATAATGGTATCAAAAGACCAAAGGAAATAGATAAATAAATATCACAATTATAATTGTGTATAATCACCGTAGTGATTTGCTTGCACCTAAGAGGAATTACGAAGATATGATGTCAAAATGATTTTGACTGCTAAAACGTAACAACGCAAAATAAATAAATAAGAGGAACAGGGTGGTGAAAGTTTTAAAGAAATTGGACAAACTATAAGAAAGCTATGAATGTGAGAATAATGAAAACATTACATCTATGCGAATCTCAAATTGGCAATTTGGTGAATCGATTGAGACGTATACACGATCAACTCTCTCATTTTGTCGTACACCATAATATCATTAAATTCATTTTTTTTTCCTGTATACCTTTACCCTCGGGGCAGTAACCAACATATATACCGTAGGTCCTCCAAAAAGAATGAGATCCTACTGAGTTAAACACTTGACAAAAAATTGACATTTTAGTCATTTTGTGCATTGCAGTGTATGGGAAAGTTGACCGCCGCTACATCAGAGTGACCGTACCGATACGGTAAATTTGAAATTCCCATGTAGTTGATGGGACCTCATATTGCAAGGGACCTAATTTTTTTAAAAGTTGTAATCACTATATACTTTACCTCATGTAATACATGGGACCTTATTTAAAAAAAAAAAAATCATATCTTATTAATTGTCCACTTTTGGTTACACTTTCACCTATCTGTTTCTCCGATTTTTCTGCATTCACACAAATCACATTATTATGAAGGTTGGATTGCCCTTTAACAGGATGAAATAATAATAATAATAATAATAATAATAATAATAATAATAATAATAATAATAAATGATACATAACATTTATATTGCGCTTAATACACTGTTTCTAAGCGCCGAAGTAGTATTATTACCCTGGCTCAAGTTTAGCCCAGCTGCCCTATATGACGCTGAAAGCATTTAAGAAATACATTCCTACCAGGTACCCATTTACTGCACCTGGGTGCAAATGTAGATTAATGTCTTGCCAAAGGACATAAGTGATGGGTGAAAAAGGGCAGAGAAAGGAAGAGAGAGAGAGAAAGGGAGAGAAAGGTGGAAGGTAGAAAGAGATATATAAAGAAGAGAAGGAGATGGTGAGAGACAGAAAAACAAACAGCTATATATGTCCAAATCTTTGTCAAGGTAATACAATTTTATATTAATTTACCTCGATAAGCTCCTCTCGACTACCGTAGCTTGAAATCTGGAGCTCGGCACCTAAAGTCCAGACCCGATCACCGACCTCGAACACTTTAGGTCCTTTCGACCTCACGGACGAGCTTGTCCCCTGATCTACATCATGCACCGTCAGCGCGTCGTATTTGTCGACCAATCGGAGCTCCGTAGCTTTGATGAATAATTTATGAGATGCTAATTGGTGCGCTTCCATTGGTAGCAGTCGGTCGATGAGTGCGCGAAGTCGACCAATGAAATCAAATCCCGGTGTGACAGCGCCAAAGGGAAGGGGCGATATCTCGTCCACGATATCGTAGAGGCCATAAAGTAAATCCTAAGGAAACAAACCGAATGAAAACAGTTAGATAATTATTATATAGCCATGCAATGATTTTTATGTTTCACGTCCTGATTTTATTTTTTTTTATAAGGAGGAGGGTTCTGTGTTATTTGATAATTTCGGAAGTATGAATCCCATTTCATTTTCGAGCCCTATTTTATTTATTTGAATTACGAACCTCCTGAATAATGAACCCTAAATTTATTTTTGGGAATAACGAACCTTCGTAAAATTAACCTTCACATTAATTCACCAAATATTCGGAATTATGAACCCGATTTCATTTATTGAGTAATGAACCCCATGTATATAGGAAATCTGTGTCTTCATGGTGTTCGGAATCATGAACTTTCGAGATAACGAATAGATCTTCGGAAAACCAAATTTTTGAAATTGCGATGCCCCCATCCTTCTACACACACACACACACACACACACAACCTCAAAGACAGCGGACTAAAACTACATGTATATAACAAGAAGGCTTCCCAGAGAACAATAATTATGAACCCTTAAATTTACTGCTAGTTTTTCAGGAGCCGTTGCCATGACAGCAGCGACGATGGCACTGGAGGATGACCCGCCAATCGCCTGCATCTGGGAAAGGATGACGGTACCGTGATCGAGCAGGCATTGGGCCACGCCTAGATTGCTTAGACCGAAGAAGGATGCCTCGGTGAACGAGAGGTTAAAGGGTGGAGACACGTGTAACGTCATAATGTTTGGATACCTAGGAAGTAGCTGATGGGAAAGGAAAATATGGATAAACAGAGGGAAAATAATCCAGACAAGAGAAAAAATATATAGATTATTTTGAATGTTACGTGACCACTGACAGCTTGATGGACAAACTGCAATATGGTAGTGACATGTAGGGAATGATCATTGTCTATTTTCAAACGTAAGAGGTTGTCGTTTTGTATCAAAACTCAAAGAAGAGAGTTGTAATAAATTTCAAGAAAGGTTAGACCAATTATATTGATTTACAACTATAAAAGTGTTCTTTGAAAGAAGTTCCATCGCCTTTTCTTGGGATACGGGTTGTACATCTTGGATATTTGGTTGTCTTTGTGTGTGTGTGTCAGTATGTGTGAGTGTGTGTTTGTTGGAGGGTGGAGGTATCGTAATTCATTTCCCCGAAGATTCGTTATTTCGAAGGTTCATGATTCCATACAGACACGTTTCCTTTTCAAGGGGATTTGTTTCATCGTGAACAAGATTACCAGCTATCAATTTTCGTTTATTCTAGTTGATAATTGCTGATATAGGCTGCCCTTAAGTTTGTTTCTTGAAAAAGTTGAGTAAAATGATAGAATGTGAATTTTACCTGGTTGCTATATTAACACATTTAGCTTGTTGTTTTGTTTTTTTAAATTTTTTTTTACAGTGACTACAAAACGTTTAAAGAGCCCATGTTGTATGATACAGCATTCTGGAACATTTTCAACCTTTTCATCTTATCCAAAATGGATACAGGACCATGTCATGTAGGCTTACTTTTTCTTTTTCGTGACCTTTGTATTAACTTGACTTCTAAAGACAACCTAAAGACCATTTGAAATAAGTGGGGATAGTCCAAGGCTCCAAGCCTTAAAACAACACCAGTATTGTGTGTTTACATGAGTGCTACAACTTTCTCGAGACATTAACAAAGTACTGTAACACACAACATGCCCTTGCGTAAAGTATCATAGCGAATGTAAAAACCCATTCGGAAATACGATACCCATCAATAATATCGATCGCGTATTTACAAGCCTTTTCAGTTGTTAAGTGCGATGACTTTTGTATTGCTATTGTACTTAAAGCCTAGCTATCCCCTACTGAGTTACTTGTAGTGTAACAAGATCCAGCCTGGTTGGAATCCTGAGTGTAAAATATTCCTTTGTACATTTACACCAGTACTCTCGAAAATATATCGTTTTGATGAGTTCCCTAATTCTTTTCTTCGTCTTCTTCTTCTTCTTCTTCTTTAATTGTTACTAATTTTGAAAACGCACCATATAGGAAACATGGCTGTATGGCAGTTATCAACCTTTCATTAAGGAGCATATTATGTCATTCGTCCAAGTCGAGTATAATATATGTTAACATTAATTAATGCTTTAAATTGGTTATTTTCTCTTTCCACGCTTTTCCTTTATTCGGTAAACTTAGACTCCGCTAGCTGATATCTGTTTCTCTTGCATATTCTTGCCATTGATCTTCTCCCCCTGTTTTATTTAGTCATTCCACTATACATGTTTTTTCTTCCTCTTTAAGTCGTCGCTTTTTCATATTTTCCATACCTGGCAATGAATTACTTTTCTTCCCCTTTTCCCTCTTTGATGTTTAATATCACTGCTCGCTTTTGAATTGCTCCCATAAAACTTGAATTGCTTTTGTGATCTTTTGCTTACATAAGAGGACGTTCCTTCAATATTTTTCTTATATAACGACCCCCTTCTTTTTATTATTTATTTAGAAGTTATTTATTTGTCATGTGAAAAGTTATGGAAGTGTATAACGTATAAAACTCATCAATTCAAATCATTTCTTTGCACTTTAAAAACACATTACAAAAAAATTCATTACAAATAAATACAGTGGCAAGATCATGAAATACCCAAGAAGCTTTTCAAAAATGACCCCTTGATATAATATAGAGATTTACACAAAAAGACAAACAATCAAAAACAGAATTATAAGAAATTATAGAATATCAAGTGTACAGAAAATCATAATACTAATGATAAGCAATATAATACAAAAACATGTATATCATCGAGTCAAATTAGAATTCATTTCCTCTCTTACTTCTACTACACTTTCTCAATGTTCTCCTCCTTCTCATGTAGTAACTTACCACTAACACATGCAGATCGTCGATAAATTAATCTTGCTTTCGATGAAACGGAAGTCCTTCGCAGTTCCTCCCAAACCACAACAATAGCAACGCCAGTGTCCCGAACAGTGGAGATATATGGGTGTGTTGTCCTTGTTATAACATTATGTTACATAAACATGATAGTAACATTTTGATTAATCAATTATAGAGTGCATTTATTCCAGTAAACATAGCTAACGTTTAACGTCTTTCTGTCAGTTATGTCAGTTTTGAATGGGTCCCTAAAATCACCAGTTTTTCTTGCAACAAACAAAGTCGAGACAAATTGTCAAAATGTCTCACGTGCACCGACGCCAAAGCACTGTTCAAGCATGCAAGCAAAATGGTCCTTGTAATTTGGAACCAGTCTGTTAATCTCAAAAAAGCAAATACGATATTTTTCTCTTCCTATTATCTCCCAGTCAAAAGGTAAACGATATCTTTGTGAATGATTTCTTTCACCAAACATATTCCTCCAGGCATTTTATGTGCTCTTCTTTTGTACCCTGTACTCTGGCCTCTCTGTTTGCGATACCCACATTATAGTCTCGTATATTCAGACAGTTAAAAGACTTTTGAATGAAGTTCAGAACATAGGATTATTTTTAGATGCTTCAAAACAGGAAGAGGACTTATGGAGTCATTTAGTACACCATCAATATACCGTTGCCATAACAGAATCTCAGGATAATTAAAAATCATAATCCATATTATCAGAAACAACTTATACAACCATCCAGTTGTATATGTATTTAGCAGTTCATTTACCAGTTCATCGTGACGTGGCCGTGAACCAGAATAGCCTGGTGGTTAAGTCGCTGCCTGGCAAGCAGTAGATGGCAGGTTCGAATCCCGCTGGTTCAAATATTTTTCCGACTTGGGTTTTCATTACAGATCGAGCATACAATCTTTAACACTGGCAATAATGCCCCCCAAATTTTTGTTAACAAAAGTATTTAGCATGTTTAGCAAATTTATTTTGGGGTGAATTTTCGCATGCCACCTACATCCCATAACACTATTTTCAAATAAAAATGAAAACAGCCCTAGATGATATTGTTCATGATTATTAAAGTGCTTCAAAGTTGATCCCTGAAGTTTTGATACAATTGATTGTATGGCATAAGACTCATCTATACCTATTTGAAAATAGCGGTTGAAGATCTAAAGGCGTCTGAATTCCACGTCTACAATCAATTCTCTTCCAGGATAGCTTGGCCAAACCGTACGTGCTCTTTGGGTGAGAGCGCGTCGTGTAGCGATGGTAACCGGTAGATGGGGGATTGACCTGAGCCAGGTCGACCCTTCGTTAAAGAGAAGATTGAATTCTGGTCAGGGTAGAGCAAACAATTGGGAGCTTTGCTCATTATGTTCTGAAAAGGTTGTTCTCTGAAAATGTTGCTCTTCAAATGCCCTCATTATTATAAAATAAATAGCGGAAAATCTTGGACGAAACTTTCTTCCGATAGTGCTTGTAGTCACATACACATTTTGTGTGTGTAGTGCATGTGACTCAGTCAATTTCTTATCATTTTGATGGTTCTATTACCTCACAGTACAATGATCATTTACTACATAATGAACTTTTCCTCAATTGCTTCCAGACTATTTGTTTCGCACAATATATGTCTACTTAACTTTATCATTCTTTACAGGTACTCAAGGCCGTACGCAGCGGGGGGGGGGGGGGGGGCAGTTGCCCCCCCCCCAGAAATTTCAAAATCATACTTTTTTTAAATAGGGTTTTAGACTTCAAGTTATTCTGCGTACGGCCTTGCAGGTACTACAATGTACCTGTATCATTGATAACCAAAGCTTTTCCGATCTCCTGTTAACATAGGAGTACGGGATCAATAACAATAGGCTATCGAGTTCTTTTGCCACTTTTGCCATCGAGAAGAAAAATGTAATTTTGTCTTGAAATAAAAAGAAATTTAAAGATTTAAAGTTACAAAAGAGAGCTCCTTGTTTCTCAAGCCCCCAGAAGATGGAGGGGTCACAACTATATGCTTCCCATTTAATTATAGCAGTGATGATGATGATCATGATGTTGATTAGAAATATAATAATGAGTATGATAATAAAGATAATAATAGGCCTCATAATGAAAATAATAGTAAGGTACATTAAAAAACTATGATAAATCTATAAGCACAAGTTTTGCCCCGTCAGCGAGAGATAACACTTTATTCTGATGCTTTTCTTTCGTGGGAGACAAGGGTATATCGTATTCGCTTTGAAAATATTTCACTCGTAGTGCCGACTCGTGAAATAGCTCGTGCGATATAACCTTCTATCCCACTCAAGGCCATGCAATATTATTATCTTGGCAAAGGACATTAGTGTCTGACTGGGAATCGATAGATCTATGCGTTAGTCTAAACATTATGATATAAAGTTATTATTCTCAGTGGTTTTGCCCCGTCAGTCGTTAACCAATCAATTCTGCGAGAGATAACACGTTCATAAAATGCATTGTCTAAGGTAGCGATTCGACCCTTCAACCTGTCCATCAAAGATGCCCCACCCCTTTTCTGTTTTTACATCGCACATTGTGCCTTTTGGGGCTGTGCCGCCCCTCTCATCTGAAGAAAGAAAGCGCATTTCCGATAAAAGGCCAAGGTTCTCCAGTTCCTCTCCGTATTTTTACCCACGCCGATGAAATCGTTACCCACGCCGATGAAATCGGCAGGGTTATGTAAAGGGCTCCGTATGTTTGTTTGTTTTTTTTTTTTTTGTTTGTTTGTTTGTTTGTTTGTTTGTTTGTGTACAAGATAACAAGAGAACGGGTGAACGGATTTGCACCAAATTTTCAGGGAATGTTCAGAAAGTGACAGGAAAGAATCGATTAGATTTTGGTGATGATTGGTTGACCCCTGCACATTCTGTGTGACCTTGAAGTTTTGACCCTGTAGTAAAGTATAGGAACCTCAGTTCAGATAGTGACAGGAAAGAAACTAGAAAGATTGATGACCCCAAACTTCGCCTGCAGATGCAGAAATATTTTGGCCAATCAAAACACTCATTACTTCGTCTCACCAAAAGTCTATTTCAGGTTTATGAATTTTAGAAGACTTTTAGACCCATTATTTGCCATTTCACTTCAAATCCGTACGAGCCTGCAATGAATATTCAAAGCCAACGTATCCCAGCAACAAGGGATTTTTCGCGGCTTGAACTACTACTGCGAAAGCGGCTATGTACGGTATACTAATAGGCGGCTAGGCTCTATAGCTATCGCGCGCGATACCTTTTTTATCCACAAATTCATTTAGATTCAGGCTACCCTAGCCCTACGGCTTCTCCTCTATTTCTTATCTTCTGTGCATTTCTGTTTATTTTCCCCGGTTCTTTCCACTTTGTTGTGGAAGTTTTTGTGATTTATTTTATCCTGGTGGACGTGTAGTACGTGATTTTAATTGTTTTCGGTGAAAATCTGGTGAGTTTGTTCGACGTGAGTGAGTTTATCGCACTCGCGAGCGTTCGCGTGTGTTGATCTGAGTGAGTGCTAGTGGGCTGTGTAGCTAGCTGTACGTACATAACTATACACAGCGCTGTCGCGAAGTGACGGGGATCTGGTCGGGCTAGGGAGTACATAACCCCAGGGAGTCAGCCTGTGCCTGGCTCACTGTAGTAGGATTGAACTTTTTTCTTTGGGTTATAACGGTCCTGTCATATAACTAGTTTATACCTCATTTATGTCTGTTTGAGTGGATTTCGTAGTTGTAAAATATATACAAAAACTGTATTTTTTTTAAAATTTGTGTGGATTTGCAAAATTTGGTGGCTGATCGAGGTTCGCCGAATACGGGCATGCACGCCAGTATCCACTTTGACTTTGTTGATGGGTAGTGACTGAGCTGAGTGAGTAAGCTCTGTGCCTCGCATGCATGTCATTTTGAAGTCTAGATCCAACTTTATTTGTCGTCATATATATTTTATCCAAGCCCGATGAAAAAAAAAAAACAACCCCAATTGCAATGTAATTTAAAGATAGAACATGAATACATTTACTAACACTTACATGACTGAACACTGAATACAAATTGCTAACATTTTTTTTTTCTCACCACGCCACGCTCTCTGACATGTCTAATCAATTACTTTTAGGGGAGGGATGTTTCAATAATAAAATATCTTTTTCAGAAGAATTTTTTCAAGGGTGGGGATACACAAAGCTATGACCTGGATATGGCAATATTTATGGGGGGGGGGGGGAGATGTGCCTCTTGTTATCCCCTTTGAATGGCTACTGCTTACAAAAATAATCGCAACAAAACAAAACCTATATTGGGTTAAGGCGTGGGTCTGCCGCCTTTGACGGCCTTTCTAGTTTTTTAAAGTAGAGATCAGTGTAAAAGCCCATGTACAGTTTTGACGGTTTCGGAAAGCGCTCCCATCCCCCAGAAAATGGTACAGTGTCATAGGGTTTCTATGATTTTAGCGTAAATAACATTAAAAGGGCAACATATTAACAAATTTAAGCTCCTATTTCAAACAAAATAGAGCTTAAAAGGAAGTCCCCTTGTCCTGATATTTCCTTTACTTTTGTAACTTTTGTCAGATCATACTGGAAAATCTATACATTCTGAAACACAGCTTGTGGGGAATTTTTCTATATGATGGTAATACTCCAAAGATGCACGGCATCACACACGACTTCCTTATTCATGATGTTATTGTGGCTCTAGCCATCACAATATATTGGATCTGAAAAGAGTCAGAATACTACACAAATATAACGTGATTTAGAATACTTCAAGTGGATCTATATTATACTGTCAATTTTATAAAAAAGGAAACCCAACTTTGAAAAATTCCTGCAAATGAACTACATGTTTCCTGACATCACTGAACACCACTGTCTTCAACATTTTGTGCAAAAATTTAGTTGGTTCACTTTCTTGTAAAACACAACAGGCACGATGTTATAAGGTAATGCCTTTTGTGAAATGGCCTGGGTCCTCTAATTCTCATTGTGGATAATTTTCTATTTCAAATTTGCGTTAATGAGATGTTATTCACCCATGATTCAGGATTTTTGCTTTATAAATCCCTTTTCAGATAGGAATCAATTTGCAAAGAAGACAGTCACGGGCGCCGCCCGGACGCCGGTCTATTTTGAACTCCCTGATCGGTCACCAACCGGTCACCAACCAATCTCCCAGCGGCGACCAGGCGGCGACCGCTCGATAGCCTTTGATCTAGCGGTTTCGATTTTTGACCTAAATCGACCGGGTGGTCCGAGCGTATTTGGGCGGGGAGTAAAAAGTGGCAGGTGCCCCGCGCTAAAACTTCAGCGGTGACCGAGCAATGCCAAATAGCGGTGCCCGGGCGGCCGCCTTTCGGTGCCCGGGCGAAATTGGCTAAAAGCTGATGGCCATGAAGAGCATGCAATCAAGCTAGTTAACAAAGCCATTCAACCCAAACCATGCCTATTGTGTTTGACAAGAAAATGGACCAACTGGAATTTTGCACAAAATTTTTGAAGACAACGGTGTTCATCGATGCGTGTCCCTGGAAACCTAAACAAGTCACTAGTGGAAAGGAAATGAATTACTTCATATGATATGAAATTAAACGCCGGTGAATATAATTATAGTCCACTTGTAGGAAATTTTAAAAGTTGGTTTTCCTTTTTTTAACGCCTAGTAGTTCACCTGCAATTTTCTGGGGTTTTGAAATATAATAATAATAATAATGATAATAATAGTAATAATGATAATAATAATAATAATAATAATAATAATAATAATAATAATAATAAATGTAACTCATATATCACCAAATCCACTCTGTGGAGTGCTCAAGGCGCATGTAGAAAGTAATTAAGAATTAAACAGATTCTGAATTGTTTTTACATGATTTTTAAAAGAATCAGATGTTTTACACTTTTTGATATCTTCAGGAAGGCTAATAATTATGTAATTTAAAGCTACTTGGGAGTAAAGGATATGAAGGGGAAAAGAAAAAAAAACAGCAGAAGGCGAAATAAAATTCCTACAAGAAAAAGGAGAACCAGAAAGAGCAAAAAAAAAAGAGCAAAAATGCAAGCAAATGTATAGATAAAAGGAGATTGAAAAGGAAAAAATGGTAAAGGGGGAAGAAGAGAAAAGAGACAGAGAAGAAGAATGAGAGGAGGGAGAAACGGAGGAGAATAAGAATGAGACGAATATGTGGAGATATAATGCTTGTTTAGAAAAAAAAAGATACGAATATATACGTTATATCCCCAAACACCTTTCGTGCAGCCGTCCGCTTACATGGAGTAAACACTTTCGCAATACAATCGTGTAACTTGTTGTTTACTTATTCAACATCGAGATATGCGAACTAACACAAAAGATAAATCATGGCGTATTTTTTTTTTCAAACAGTTCTTATACGGTTGTATTGTGAGGAACTGTTTGTAGGCCTATTTTGGCTTGTGTCTTGAGATCTATCGGTAATGTTCTTTTTGTCCTTTTGTTAGGTACTGTTAGAATTTTGTCTGGACACCATTGGACTCAGGATATAGGTCACGTGACATTTAAAGGAACTTATAAACATTTTACCTTTTTTAAGGCTAATTTAATCCATGCAAACTTAGTATAGGGATAATATACAAACGCTGAGTTAAATGATTCTTGAAAAGGAACGAAAATTTAGATAATCAGCATTTTTAAGATGGTGAAGTATAGTTTGGTTATTAAATTTGCAGGCACTGCCGGTTTGCAAGAACATTGAAGAATATATTTTTAGGGCAATTTGTTTCAGTCTATCGAAAGTATCCTTTCCCAAGATTTCTGAAATGGATTAATAAAGTATAGGAATAGTATAGGAAAAGTATAGGAATCCTTAAATCAGTAGTTTATATTTATACATACAATTACTGAAGTTGTAGTTTAGATATAATTTTCTATTTTTACTAGGCCTATGTTTACTATTAAAGGTAATATTATTTAGAGGGTTCCACAATGTACAAGCAATGCTTTTCAGTGGATCCCTCCATTTCTTCAGAAAATTTTCAACAGGGTATACATTCTTTTGATTCCTTGTACAATAATTTTACATAATGAATTTCGTGATGTCAACAAAAAGTCATTCTCATATTTTATTCTGTTACACTTTATAAAATATTGTATGATTCTGATGAAATGAAAAATAAAATTGAAATTGAAATTGAAAAATGACGAGAGGTATAGCGTCACGGGGTCCTTTAATCTTCATCGCTTCGTCAATCATGCGGAGCGATTCCCCCCCCCCCCCCCCCCCGACAATACACACACTCAATCACAGCACACACACTTGGAGGTTTTAATATTATCAACAATAACGGGTTTCGGGCACACACGACGACGGATTTGATTGAACACTCAGTCGAATTAATTTACTGATGTATAAATACTTGATATTTCCGCAAACGAATCATATTATTTTGAACTTGTCATTGCATTCACCAAGCGTTTTCTCAGTAAATTCCGGGCCGTTAAAATCGAAGAGTTGAAGTACACAAGACAGGTGCTATACAAACAGACCGGTGCCGTGTATGACAGAGAGTCGTTTGGGAGCTAAACGGCTTGGCGTTGCCCTGGAGATCCACGCGTTGGTATTCTATTGCTGAACTGGAGGCCGAGGTGTTCGTTATTCGGTAGGTATTGTACAGTTTCACATTATGAAAATGAACTGATATCAATGTTTTTTCTATGGAGGAGGGGACCCGCAGCAGTGAGCCTACAAAACGACGCTGTTTCTAGACTGTGCAACTGTGGAATATTATCATACCCGTAGAATGTTGTTAATGTTAGTTATGAATATGATATCAAAATTTTGGAAGGTAGAAGATGTTGATCTCGCATCCATATTGCAAATTCTTTAAAAAAAATCTAATCATGAAAGAAAAAAAACAGTTCATAGGAATTCATTTTCCTACAATATGGTATGGATAATGAAACTAACCCTTCTATTTATTATCCTTAATTTCTCTTCTGTTGTCCTTTGAATCTCATAATAATAATAATAATAATAATAATAATAATAATAATAAATATTACTGTTGTTGATGTTGATATTAAGAACATTATGGTCATTGCTTTTGTTATCTGCTTTATGGTTATCATCATCATCATCATTATTATTCTTATTTTTATTATCCTCCTCTCTCCTCGTCATTATTGTATGTCATAGTTTGGATCTCAATTATATCGCCTATAGCCATAATATATGGTGACTATAGTCTATTTATTGTCTCCTCTCATTGGTACTTTGGCATTATGCAACTTTGATGAATGGTTTGAGAATGTATTTCTTTGATGTTGACTGATGGCCAACGCCTGCATAAAAATATGAATTATAAATTACAAAGTACCTAGATAGCAAAGATGTTGCTGATTATCGGTCGGTTTATAGTTCGTTTGGCGGTGTTACTGAGGTATTACTCTACCACTATTTCCCGCTTGTCCCATATGCACTTTCCTATGTCTGGAGTTCAGTGTTCAGCGTCTGGTGCACTATTCGTGAAAAAATAACCAGACAATTGAATATCCTTGAGTGACCCATTGTGTCGTCCCTGTTCAGCATCGCCAGACACAACAGCACTGCTACTTGACCACTCTTGACATCAAAGGACTTTGCCTCTCATTAGGTATATAGTCGAGGTGGGAGAAATCGATTTCTTGAAGGGTATGGACTCACCACAACTCAAGGTCTCATTGTCTACTCATGTAAAGGTGTATCCACGCGGATTTTTATATCACGTTTATATCGGGTTAACTTGAATATGTTACATGTTGATAATATTGTGCTTTCCATACTGTCTTAAGTACATCAGTTTCTTACCCTGGTCACATTGCGGTCTTTAGCACACCGAGATAAAAAATGATAGTTGCTTCTAGCATGTCTAGTATACTACTAGTCTACCCTTGGCTTAAACCCTGGGTGGAGAAAAGTAATTGCCTTACTTAACAAGAAGAAGAAAAAGAAGAAGAAGAAGCTGTATTGGTCTTTATTTTCTAGTCTCCTTCGCGGCAGGGGCGTCGATTATGGCACGGTGGAGGGGGGAATCGCCCTCCCCCAGACAGAATATTGGGAGGGCAACCATATCGTTATGCCCCACCAATAAATCCACAGGTGTAAACTATAATAAGGAAAATTATGAAAATCTCGGGAGATGAAACCTTCCATACAGTGAAATATAAAATGTATCGCACGATCAGATTTCAATTTCACAGCGCGCTCCGCGCGCAAATTCTCTGTTGCCTCCTTCATGTAACCATGGAGAAGCTAATACATGTAATTTAGAGGCGTTAAAAAATCAATAAAGGTAGGCTGTCTTGCCCCATGAATCCGAAAAAACCCAGATCGACGCCCCTGCTTCACGGGACCTTTATCCGGTGACTGCACAACTAATCATCATACAATTTTTATTTTGCAGTTAGGTTCTGACTTTCAGAATGGAAGGGCGGGGTCCTTACCGGATCAGCTTCTCTGGAAACTCTTTTCTTGGGTTGTACGACCTCGGATGTGCAGTGTGCCTCCTAGACCATGGCAAGAGGTTAATACAGCAAGTGGAGTCCTACGGGGGCATATCGGCCGGGGTGTTGACGGCAGCACTCATGATGTCCGTTCCGGAAAGATTGCTGGTGAGACATTGCTTAGTTCTGAGCTTCACGTCAGCCGTTCAATTATGAGGCGACTTTAAAGTACAGTTTTAAAATACTTTTAGAGAAAGTTGTTGGAATTATGATTTTCAAATTATAATATCATCGTGATCATTGGCCTATTAAATCACCAATACAAAACAGAATAGAAGTCTACACAAAGTTGACGTGGGTATGATTATTCCAAGGTTTGATCATTCGAAAGAAAAAAATACAAAATACAAAACAAAAGTACATGCTTATCACAAAGAGACAACGTCAATACGTGATTTCCATGTAAATCATTTAATCAGGGTCAATTTATGTTCCAACTAATAAGTAATGAACTTCCGAATGCTCTCGCAGACCTTTTCATAACTAACAATACACTCCACAACTACACTGTAAAAAATAACTGTAGATTAACAGGTTTTTTTGACTTGTAAAATTAAAAGTTTTGGCCGTTTTTCTGTTAATACGGTATTTTGTAATGGCAGGAACATTGCTATTTAATAGCAATTTTCCTGCCATTCCATACGGTATTTTTCTTGTGAAATGGCACATGGCACTTTCACAAGAAAATGGCACTTTCACAAGAAAAATACCGTATTAACAGAAAAACGGCCAAAACTTGTAATTTTACAAGTAAAAAGAACCTGTTAATCTACAAAAACCCTGTTAATCTACCAGTTATTTTTTACAGTGTACCCAATTAAACTTTTCCCATCTTCCCCGCACGAGATCCCTCTTTGCACACAAAACTTTCGTCTTTACACGACACAAATTCTGGAACAGTCTCGATCCAAACCTTAAGGAAATAGAGAGACTGCACCGTTTTAAAAAAGAACCGAAATTGATTGATTGATTGATATTGATTGATTGATTTTATTTGCCATATTTTATTTGTACATACACTTTAAAAAAAATGTAGATTAACAGGTTTCTTTGACTTGTAAAATTACAAGTTTTGGCCGTTTTTCTGTTAATACGGTATTTTTCTTGTGAAATGGCAGGAAAATTAACAGAAAACTTGTAATTTTACAAGTCAAAAAACCTGTTAATCTACAGTTATTTTTTACAGTGTAGTAGAATAACAAATTAGCAAGCTTGAACAGGATAACCCACGAAAGCTCGAAAGCTTATTTCCAGTGGGGTCCTCTCTTTATCCAGTGGGGTCATCTGTTTTGCTGAACCCATATCATAATTAATATCCCTCCCATATCCATCTTAACGCACTATAAAACGCCCTTGTTTTCTCATCACAGCATACTGCAAGGTTGCTGATCTAGATCTGCACTTTGCTTCTCTTTCTTCTCTCTCCCTATATCTATCTCCCTTCCCCTCTCTAGAATTAATAGTATTTTTATGTTCTGTTTTGATTCCATGTGCTGATTTCCATGCTTTCTTTGTTTCTTCTCGTCTTAATTTCACAACTTCTACTTTCCAGCTCCTTTTCTTTGCTAAATGGGTACCTATAAACTCGACAAGCCTCGCTTTTAATAGGTTCCCCCACAACTGAATTATACTGTATGCGTTTAGTATAACTACTGGAAAATATTTACTATACTGAGTTGTTATATATATACAGTTAACAACAAAATTATTCATACCCCTTGGAAAATTCTAGTTTTTTGCATTTTCCCTAAAAATGAATGGTTAACTGAATTTAATTGCACATCACCTGAATACATTTAGTTATCATCTGCAAATGAATGCTGTTTCTGGTTTCACCTCATTTGCATAACAATAGAAAAGGTGAATTATCCAAACTGGGTGATGTTCAAAATTATTCATACCCTTGGTGATCTATTGACTTTGTCAATCAGTATGAATCCAGTCCTTGTGATTAATGCTCGTAACACTTTCTTCACGCTGTCACAATGCTTCTGGAGGTCTCTACTGAGATATCAGGCCAATACCTGGTCTCCAATGGCCCAATCTCCTTGAGGATGTTGTCCACACATGCCATCACCTGGTCTTCAGGGGATTCGATGGATTTAAAGCAGATTTTGTGTTTGCAGGTGGTGTAGTTTTAGACGTCATGAGGATAGGACTATGATATTGATATTTTCGTTAATATTCCTTACATTTTAATGACAATTCTGTATCTAACTTGAAACAAAGCACTCTTCCTGGAGAGACTTCCCTAGAGGCATTCACTGTTGCACCGTCAAGGGAAGGTATTTCCTGATACTTTTGTTCCATTATGTTTAGGGAGGCCATGGTAGTTGTCTAAAAGTTGGATGGTGCCAATTTTATCAGTTCATTCAGTAACACTGATTGACACATTTTTGATATGGACACCTGCAAGTGGGTACTCTAGTGAAGCTTAAAATACTGATCTTTATGTTCCAGTGCACTGTCAAACTAGTAGCATTTTGTGCACTGCAGCTGGTAACATGGAGGGCATATGGTATAAATTTGGTTTACATTCATTTTGATATCAAGGATTGTAGCTTTCATACCAAAGATACAAAGAATATACCATATGAAGATTGATATACAGTAACAGTCAATGTGGGATGTGTATGGTACTCAAAGGTTACATACGGTTATTCATGGTGACCTGACGTTAGAGTCATGAAATGACTTTAATATCACCAACATGGCCTTCCTGAGCACTCTGATTAAGAATGGGGCCAATGAATAAAGGTGAACCCTCCCACAGGCAGTGCAAAAGGGAAGGGCTCTTCAGGAATGGTGCTTTGCTTCATAAGTAGATACAGAATTTTCATTAAAATGCATGGAATAAATGACCGAAAATTTCAATATCATAGTCCTGTCATCATGAAGTCGATAACTGCATCACCTGTAGGACACGAAATCTAATGAACTCCCTGAAGGTCAGGTGAAGGCATGTGTGGACACATCCTCAAGGAGATTGAGCCATTGGAGAACAGGTACTGGCCTGATATCCCAGCAGAGACCCCTCTGGAAGCCTTGTGACGCTGTATTATAATAAAGTGAATTACAAGCATTAATCACAAGAATCGGATTCATACTGATTGACAAAGTCAATAAATCACCAAGGGTATGAATAATTTTGAACATCGCCCAGTTTGGATAACTCACCTTTTCTATTGTTATGCAAATGAGGTGAAACCGGAAACGGCATTCATTTGCAGATGATAACTAAATGTATTCAAGTGATGTGCAAGTAACTTCATTTAACCATTCATTTTTAGGAAAAATGCAAAAAACTAGAATTTTCCAAGGGTATGAATAATTTTGTTGTTAACTGTATATATATATATATATATATATATATATATATATATTATCCTTTGTACCATGTATATATGCTTATATTTGCTTTCTCATTGTACATACACTATGTAAAGTGATCGTGGAAACAGATCAAATCAAATCAAATCATATCTCTTTGATTCGAAAAGACGGTGCCCAGGGCTGAAAATGTAACTTTTGATCTATTTTATTTCAGCAATATTTAGATGCTATTCTCTCTCTGTCTACAAAGTTACACAGTCTTCCGCAGGGAGCTTTGACCCCTGGATTTGACCTCACACAGGAATTACGTCATATTCTCGAAGGACTTCTAAAGGTAAGTGAATCATATCCAATGTTACTATTTACTATAATTATGTTTTCAATTTTAGATATCTTTATTCCATCAAATACTTTTCACGTCGAATTTTCATTGACATAAACCAAAATAAGAGTGTTCTCATCGAATTTCATGTTTCGCTGGAGTGATTTTTGTCCATCCTGTATATGACCTTTAATCTTCTATTCCCAACTAAAAGAATAATTGCCATGTCACGTGTTCAAGTCGGCTCCATGTACCCTTGCAAGAGTTGCTGGCGACAGAAAACATCCCAGTGCACATGCGCAGAAGGCAACAAACTTTTGGAGGAAGAATTACAACCACTAAAGCCCCCCACGAAGACAGATATCGTGATGGTTGACGGGAAGGCGTATCTCTTTGGTGAAAAGCAGGTAGTGACAGCGTATTCGACAAAACAGTCACTTGTAGAGGTAAATAAATAACACATACACCCCCACAGACACACACACCCACACACATTATGTCGAAGAGACTTTGATGTGTATTTTGTTTTTGGTTGTATATAAAAATACTGATAGTTGATCAACTAGACATGCTCATTGTATCATTTGCTCAGGTATAAGTTTAATAATCGTCTGTTTAAAAATAGAAAGTAATAATAACATGATTGTTGCCTTAAATACTTTTTGAATGCTTTAAAGATCTTATGATAACTTGTTGATGATTTTCGTCATCTCCTATTGCTTTTTCTCTCTCCCCCCCCCCCCCCCCCCCCCTCCTCCTCTACCCTTTCTTTGTCCCCTCCTACCTCGCTCTGTATTTCATTGACTTTACAGGTTTTGCTCGCTGCAGTTTACTATCCGTCAAACCCCACGGCAAGCGCCCCAACCGTAATGGGCAAGGTATGCAAACCATGTAAACTAGCCCACCCTCCCTCTCCCTCTTCCCACCCCACTCGCCCTTTCGTTCACAAATTCATCTGGTGCATTCACAATCACCTCATGTCTTGGTTATTGAATTTTATTATTATTATTATTAAGTATTCGGCGTCACCTGTGCCTGGGAGGGGAAAAGCGAACTGAATCACTGTAACCCTTAGGTCTCTCCTCCCGATATAACTGATTGGGATATACAGGTGTACCACTACACCGGGGTTTCCCCCTACTCTTATTCGAATAGTGCAGTGGGTTCTTAACGTGCAAAGGTGGTAACTTTCCTCTACACGGGACCTCCAGTTAACGTCCTATCCGAGGGACGGAGTGTTTTCCACTGTAACATAGCCTGTGTCTATGAAACAAGGGGAGGGGCACGTTAACACACAACGCAGGCTTCAGTCATCCGCCCGGGGTGGATTCGAACCCACGACCTTTGGTTCACTGATGTATTGAATCTTTAATGCTTTCAAAAGATTTTTTTCGACAAAAAGAAATCGACTGAAATATCATAAACATGTAGGTCTAAATTGCCCTTAATGTTAATTCATGAGAAATATTATACTGCTATGAAGTGATATATAATGCATGTAGGGTGGAGATAATGGGAACAATGTTGCGTCATTATGTTTGGTACCTTTGTTACTACATATATTTGTACTCCGTCTTTCCAATGAATATTATTCAATTCCTTCATTTAGGACATTTTGTATATATTTTTAATTTGTGCGGACAAAATGTAATGTCTTTTTTTTTGAAACCTTTAATTTCATGACCATTTGAATGAGTTTGATGGGCAGAAAGAAAGGGGGTCAAAATCGAATAAAGAATCTGTTTACCAAGAAGTTTTGTTTATCTACCGGTAGTTTGCATTGTGTGACTTTTCCTTTAATATTCCCTCCTCTTTTCTACATTTTTCGCATTCCTCACCAGCATTACGTCGACGTGAGTGCACTCTCCGGCACACCCAAAGACGCCGCCGACTGCGGGTTCCCTCCCACTGGTCACGTGATAACCATCGCACCCAATAAGAATGCGGGACTGAGCAGACCGCAAGACAACCTCACCCTGGGTCTCCGTGACGTCAGCAGAGATAACTATGTCATCAAGCCCTGGCACATGTTCCGACTTGGGGAAGGGTTGTATCCTCCTCGGAGGGAGGAACTGGAAAAAACATTTATTGATGGGATTTCGGATGCCAAAGAGTTCCTGAAAAAGTTTCGACTGTATGACGAAGGATACGATAGCTACCCATACCAGGCGCCGATGTACTGATGACTTTTTCCACTTAAAGGCCATATATTGAGAAAAGAAGTGTATGTATGAGAAAAAGTTGACAATGTACACTGTTGGTCATAAAGGTGGAATATTTTTTTTCACCAAATTTTCACAGCGTAATTATTACAACATGATTTGAATATGGCATTTATGGTGCATGATAACCACTTTACTTTATTATTCTGCCTTTTACACACGTTTGACAGTGATATTTTACAAGTTTATGTCTTAGCGATGGATGTCATGAGCATAGAACAACAATGACGACAATATACAGTAAATTAAAGGATCATGAGATACAGTATTTATTTTCACTCTCTCTCAGTTTTCCAGATGACTTCTTTTTTTGTGATTTCATGGACAAATATGCATCAAACTTGAGTCATTGTTCCTACTCAGTCACTAGTATCGGGTATGTCCACCCCTGGCACGAACCAGCGCATGCAGACGTCGTGGCATGCTGTCCACTAGCTTGTTGATGACGTCAACAGGCATAGCGTCCCATTCTTCCCTCAGAGCATCTGCCAACTCCTGCAGATTTTGAGGAATGACCTCTTTGTCGTTGATGGCTCGGCCTAGGGCATCCCATGCATGCTCTATGGGGTTCATATCCGGCGAACAAGCTGGCCATGGCAACTGTACGACGCCCTCTGCCTCCAGGAATTCCCTTACTGCAGCGGCCCTGTGCGGTCTAGCGTTGTCATCCTGCAGTCGGAAATTGTGCCCATACACTCGTCTTGCATATGGAAGACAGTGGAACTCCAAGATATCCCTGTAGGCGGCGGCGTTCACGTTTCCGTTCGGAACCACCAGTGGCGTTTTCCCTCCATAATGGATGCCGGCCCATATCATCACTGAGCCGCCTCCGCCTTGAGTCGTCTCGTGGATACATTCATCGCGAAGGTTTTCCCCGGCTAATCGACGAACTCGTTGTCTCCCATCCTTTCGGTCAAGGATGAACCGGCTCTCGTCCGTGAAGACCACATGTTGCCAATGTCCTGGATGAAGCCTTCTGTGCTCCCTAGCCCAAAGAAGACGAGCTACTCTGTGGCGAACAGACAGGCGTGGACATTTGGTCAACCGTCGTGCTCGGTAACCATGTTGGAGCAATCTGCGATTAACGGTTGACCGGGAAACGTCGATCCCATGATATCTCCTCCCCAAGCGACGAAGACGGCTCGTGGGCAATTTCCGGTTTCTGCGGCTGAAATTCAACAGTTGGCGATCATCTCTTCTTGTGGTCAATCTGGGACGTCCTGGAGATTTCCGTGGCCGCACATTCCCCGCCTCACGTTGACGTCTCAGGATCTTAGAGACTGCACTCTGTGATATCCCTAGGACTTCTGCGATATCAGTCTGCTTGTAGCCCTCCTGTCGCAGTGCTACCACTCTCTCGCGTGTTGCTGTTGCCGTTGGAGCAGGCATAGTCCAGGGAACGTCTCTACCGATTTTTATTTCAAACGGTACAAGGAACTCGAAAAAATGCAACCTTCTTATACACAGTGCTAAATCAGGGAAAGGGACAGAATATCATATGCATAGGCTTTTATAGTCAACAACAAAAGAATTTATTACGTAATCCAAATTTCTCATGTTATAATGTCACCTGTGTAATGGAGAAACATTATGTAATCACTCAATTACCATTTTGTCTACGCGTAGCCTTTCAAATACCAACAAAACTGTCGATTTTTATTCAAAAATATTTTATTCCACCTTTATGACCAACAGTGTATTACATTGTCAACTTTTTCTGAGCAGAGCTTCACATACATATTTCACTTTGTTCATTACCCTGAGGAAGATCCGTGAGGATCGAAAATTTGGTGAAAATAAATATAAAAGTTGGAATTCAATGCATTACCAATGTCTTCTCTGGAATTCATTAATTGTTTCTCTCTTCATGCTTTTCCAACACGCGGTTATGAAATATCATTATATATATATATATATATATATATATATATATATATATAAAGTGTTCTTCTATTTGTATTTGGTAAAATACAAATAGAAAAGACAAATAAAAAAAACCGTAGAGATATATATATATATATGACTAGTTGGAGGTCTCTTCTATCATATGACACCAAAAAAGTATCAGGCTTTCTGAAAAATGCACAATCGGACCCACTCCTTGTAACTGTGACGTAACGAATGCTGTGTATGCTATCAAATGTGCCAAATGCCCGAATGCCCTGTACATAGGAGAAACTCTCAGATTTAGGGAGAGATTTAACAACCACAAGAGCAGCATTGCTCGCAAACTCCATCACCCTGTGGCAGAACACTTCAATACAGCTGCACACTCAGTGAGCGACCTACAATGCTGCATTCTAAGAGACAGGCTCGTATCATTTGAAGACCGACATTTGTACGAAATCAAAATGATCGTTAAAAATGAGAGCTTCAAGAAGCCAGGCATGAACATAGACGTGTCCTGGCTTACTAACTACACTTTCTTTCGATAATACTAATCATATTCTATTAGGCACCTACTCAAACACCACTGTTACTTTTCTTTTATGACGTATTATTTTCTTTATGACGTTTTAGTAATTTCTCGCTCACTCCTCATGCGCCTTGCGTCTATAAGCGCACCTTTTATTATTATTATACGCTTTGGGTCCTAATTTACCTGTCTGTATTTCTATTGTGACGTCTTCGTGACGTTTTTATGTTTTTGAGCTGTAAAGCGTTTCCAAGACGATGCGCCCGGTTATTTATAAACTAATCGCGCATTGTCTTGGAAACGCTACATGGATAAGTTTTCGAAATTTTGTCATTATTCACTTGACAAAGACGGTGAGAGGATCGTCGAAAATTCGTGAGAAAATAAAATAGTTGGAGAAAAAAGCATAAAATGTCTACTGGTCTTTTTCTTCTATATATATATATATATATATATATATAAGAATTTCCCCAAAATTTTAAAACTTTTTTTTAAATTTTGGAGCCGTTTTAAAAGTGTATGGTGTTTTTTTTTAGGGGGAGGGAGGGGTACACTTGATATATATAAATATATATATATATATATATACATGTATATATATATATATATATATATATATATATATACAGTGTATCCCAGAAAGAAACGAAACCCTAAAACAAAGGGTTATTGTGACCACACTATGTGCTCTATGACAATAATGATATAATTTCCATAAACTAGAAGTATTATGCATGTAAATTGTACCTTGAATGGCCTCCATCCGTACTTGCTTTAACGAGCAGCAGCATATTGAAAATGACATGTAAAACTCAGTTGCGCCGGATTTGGGTAAAACCGCGAAATCGTTAAGATTACATGCGAACATGACCCAAATGTAACATGGCTTTTCAAACCCTTCATTTCTTTCTTTCAATAATGAGGGTAATTAAGGAGATGCCCTCATCATGAAATAAAGGAAGATCATTTTAGCATAAATGCTTGTTTTCTTATACGTAGGTTTATCTTTGTTGCCTCATTAATCGAACGTTTACACAGTGGGATAACAATGTTAAGACAGTATTATCTTTGGTCAAAACAGACGAGTCTTATACATTTGGGAGTGGAATCGTTTCCGAACAAGGGAACTCTTGAATTTATTGATATGATTCAAACGGGAAGGGGATGGGGGACATCTGCTCCTTTCTATACTTCATACACCCTATGACCTCTGGGTATTTACTATCTACTGGGTATCTACTTTACACCTTAAATTTCACGTTTTCAACTACATTTTCCCGAACTGTAAACCATCCTTGCCATGCTAATAGACTGACTTGAGGTTGTGAACAAACACGGCATCTGTATTATTTGGTCTAATTTGTAATCCATTCACAGCGGCATCGCTCAGTTGCGGTGGGATAATTGGAATTTCTGTTTGCATGATAGTTCTTTTCGTCGCCATCATCGTTTTTTAATGACAAATTATCATCAAAATGAAGGAAGAAAAGCTAATGAAAAAACAAATTCTTCATTTGTAATTTAATTTATACGTCAATTAAACTGAGTATTTCTGAGTTTGCTTTAGCAAGTTGGGGGAAAGGCCGAATTGCATAGTGATTGAAATCGCTTTATTCTTCCCAGGCAGCTTGGGGAAACATGATCAGGATTTTTTTTTTCATTTTCAAGACATTTATTTCCAACATTTCAATAGAATTGTACAAAGTAATACATGAGCAAAATAATGTATATGTATTTTTAACAAAATTATGACAAAATATACATCCATGCGGTACAAGTGTTGGAGGACACACCTCTAAAAGCAAAAACTTGGGCGACGGTGTTCTTAGTACATAATGCATAATATTACATAATAACTATATAAAAAGAAAATACTTGTGCACTTGTGCACTTATATTTTTGTTTGATCTGTTATATCTATGAATGTTACATTGTTTATTTTCAATATGAATTGTGTTTGTATATTGATTTGCCGAATTAAATAATAATAATAATAATAATAATAATAATAATGATAATAGTAATATCAATAATAGTTATCATAATAATAATGATAATAATTATTATTATTATCATTATTATTACTATTATGTAAAGCATTTCGCCCACAAATGTAAAAATTACATTTTTACCACAAATTTCATTATGTAAACTGCAAATGTAAAAAATTTAAGATCAGTTATTATGAGATGTATGTGTGTGCGCGTGTGTATGCGTGTGTGCGAGGTTTTCCTGACCATTAAAACCAATAAGATATTTTAAAGACGCTTTACCACAAATGTCAAACTAGTCAACCGCAAATGTAAAAATTAATGGTTTTCTAGTGGTCTCCCTGTTATGATATCATTAGTTTATAGGGACGCGGGGGGGGGGGGGGTGGATTTTCAAGGTTCCAATTTTAGGGCAACAATCGCTTCAGGCAGCGAGATATGGAATTTTGATGATGACATTAGATAAACTGCCAACTTTCTTCGCTCGCTCCAGAAGATTGTATAACTGCAAAGTTGATATTCGGGGGAAAAGGCGTCAGTCCTCCTTGCGAAAATGTGCCTGTATGCCCATGATGATTAGTTACAAGTGTGTGTATAAGGAAAGTATTTCATTCCATTTGCAAACCATAATTAAATAGACAATGATTTTATTCTGATTCAAATGTCTCTAGCTGCTGCCGCCGGACTGAAATTGTTACTTAAAATTTCCGAAGAAAGAGCGTGCAAAAATAACGCATTGTGGGTCACATTTTTTTATAATGACCCTACCATGACGCACCCCACCTGGGGTATAGGTTGCGTCATTACAATGGATAGATGCAGTTTTCATTTTCTTCTGGGTCCATTTTTAAAAATGTTTTTAAAATAAGTTTGTTCTGCTGAAAATACATTTGTTCTCCGCACCCTCATGTAAAATATCGGATTTCAAGAGGACGGTGCATGTTTCATTTTTATTTCATTTTATTTTTTGCGGTTATTTTTATATTTGTGGTCGATTTTTACATTTGTGTGCTTTACCCCCCCCCCCCCCCCCCCCCCCCCTTCCCGGCCGAATTCGATTTACTTTTGGGGTGGGGTGAAAGTCCAAGGATTTAAAGATAAGCCCCTGTCCAGAAAAACGTAATAAACTTTTGTGGGCGAGGGGGGGGGGGAGCTTCTCATAAACATTAGTGTCGTTGTGTATAGTCAGTCTCAAAGAAGCCCAAAGAACCGCCTGAATAGCGCGACAAGATCGCCTACGGATGGGTGGACACTACCGGCCAACGATTTGACATCAGCGCACTGCAGCTGTATCTCATGGGGGACGGCCTTGGAAGGCCATGCTTCTAATTTCTACCTCCTAAGGCTTATCTTGCAACGTACATTGCAGACGGTTACCAAGATGCGACAATATCAATATATCACATTTATTAAGAGAACGACAAAGGTTATGGACCCCAACAAGAATCGTACGCTTCGATTCATTCTGTGGATGACTTACGATGAAGAGAAAGAACAAACTGATGCAATACAATACTGTCGCAAATTGTCCTCTTCATTCAGTGGTGGATCCAGGATAGGGGGCACAGAGACGGACTTGGTCCCCACAACTGTTTGAACCCCCCCCCCCCCCCCAATCCTCCCGGCGAATTTGATTATATTTTTTCCGGGGGTGGGGGTGCTAGTCCAAGGATTTCGAGACTTACCTCGGGAAAAATATAAGATTTATTTCTAGGAAGCCGAGCGGGTGCCCCTAGCAAAGAATCCTAAATACTTCAAGGTCATAATCTTATTCTAGCAAAAAAAAAATGTTTCCCCCACAGGGCCATTGTTTGATAATGTTTACCGAGTAATGAGTGAAAAACGATCATTTGAACATGGCTGTGCTTGTTTTGGAATGCCTCGTATGCAGGAGGAAGTAAAAAGCCGTTTCTATATATACAGTTTACAATAATTGCTTCTTATTATCAAGGAGGTTTACGAAACACGCTCCGCCCATTCTGCAGTCATGTTCGGACACTAACTGAATTCTATACTTTAGCCCTTGACCAAACTCTATACCTAACCCCTAAACCTGACCTAAAACTCACTTGCAACCTTAACCCTACCCCTGTAGGACGAAATAAAGCCCAGCGACGGAGCACTGTGTCGGAACACCATCAAGGTGCATCTCTGGAAATACACCAAAGTATATAATAAGCTCACTCAAAAATGTTCGGGCATAAACCATTCGAATCAAAATGTACTTTGAGGTGAAATGCAATCATCAATGGACCATGAATATAAATATGCACACGGTGTTGCTTTGACAACGGCAAACAGTTGGCATGATTCTACTGAAAACACTGAAATCGCCATTTAGAAGGGGAGAAATAAGCTGCTCAAAAGATCAAGAAAGGGAGGTTGGTTCAATCGTTCAATACGTTATGTATTATCCATTTTTTAATGAAGAAAAGTTACTTAGAACTATAACTGTTTTTGTTTGCTAATATTTGTCTGTACATTTTGAATAATTATGTCACTACAATAACAAGGAAATTATTTCAGCGATGTTTTTTTTTCCTTATTTGTCTCTGTACCCTTTGGTTTTTAATAACAAACACAACGAACGCCCAATAATGTTAACACTCATCATAATAATGAAAAAAAATAAAGCAGATTAAAAGTAAATTAATGGTGTTTATACATCCTTATTGAAAATAAGTATAAAGTCCTTGATAGAATTTTAGCTCTTTAAAAGTTCAATTCCTTCTCCGTATCCATCCCCGCAGAGAGCTTCAGACCAAATTCATAATGAATTATTTATTCAATTAATTAATTAATTCACTTACGTTTGGGTAATAATGTGACAGGAAAAGGAAGAATAGTTGGGCCTAGAGTAAGAGAAAAATAGAGAGAAGGTGGAGGTATTGAACAAAACTTAGTGGAGATAGAGAATTATGAGATTAGAATAGCCATCCACTGTTAACTAATTTATACTAATTTAAACATGATTGCATAAAACTTTCAAGTAATCATTCAAAGGCAATTTTAAGGGCCCTGTGAGTCATTTTTTGAAATGTGTAAACATAACAACGACACAAATTATATAATCCACATATTATTTGTATAGGCACTATAGCTATAGAAATTTCCTTTGAGTCGATTTCTTGAAAGTATTTGCTATCTTGTTATAGAGAGATTTGTAGTTATTTTTTATATTGCTGTCGTTTTTTCTCAAAAACACGAAAATGTGTGATTCTCTTAATTCGCGGTTCAATAATAGATACCAACCGTTATTTGTATAAAATTACCGTACGTTAAACCCGGAAGTTTTGCAAAAATACGCATCTCGTCTATTGTAAATATCATTTTTGTTGTGAACCATTGGAAATAATTTTCAGTAGATCCATTGCGTTTATATCCCAAAGTCAAGTCTGATCTTTTCATCCCTGTAAAAGCGTTTGAAGAGGAAAAGGCACATCTGACCATGATTATTCTGTCGAGAGTATGTCTTCTGGTCATCATAGGGCACTATGGACACCCATTTGCAAACGCTCAAAGTAAGTTTTCTGGAAATTTCTTGCTAAAATTAATGCGGTAGGTAAAACCTGAACTCCATTGCACTTTGAAATACAATGTACACTAAAGGAAAAAAGAAACTTATAAAAGTTCAAGAGATCACCAAATTAAATTCTCTGCATGGAAATGTACCAAATTTGGATATAATGTTGATTCAATGCATGGCTTTAAATGACAGTCAATAACAAAAAGTTTTCTTCAATGCCACAAAAGAAATGTGCACTGAAACAAAGGACTCTCTAATCCCAAAGTCACAAAGATAAACTGCAGTCTTGTACACCATATGCATGTCAATGAATGAAACAAAAGAATTTCAAAAGGGATTTGCAAGTTCATATCCAAACAGATTAATAGCCAGTATGTCCACCTCTAGCTTGCTGGCAAGCTGTACACCGTCTTCGCATGCTTCCGATCAGATTCGCGATGGTAGCCTGGGGAACATTGTTCCATTCCTCTTGCAGTGCTGCAATGAGCATCTCCCTATTGATGGGCTGATTGTCACGCCTTGACACACGTCGACCAAGCTCTTCCCAGAGATGTTCAATTGGGGAAAGGTCTGGTGAACAGGCGAACCATGGCAGAACATCAATATCCTCTTGCTCGAGGGGTGCAAATCCCTTTTGAAATTCTTTTGTTTCATTCATTGACATGCATATGGTGTACAAGACTGCAGTTTATCTTTGTGACTTTGGGATTAGAGAGTCCTTTGTTTCAGTGCACATTTCTTTTGTGGCATTGAAGAAAACTTTTTGTTATTGACTGTCATTTAAAGTAGATATTCAAAGAAAATCACAAATATGGCAATTAATGTATCACTAGAAACTGGGAAGCTTACAGATGGCAATCTTATAAGTTTTATGTCAACTGCGTATCTGGTGATTATAAAAACAACACAAATAAAAGCTCTTCTCAGCATCTGGAATATCCGAGGATTCGCCAGAAATATAGCGATGTTTTGATGTCGTCACACTCGGGATCGATCCTGCTTAAGCAGACGACGTCCTATAATGAATGAACGTAATTGCAATGCAATTATTTATCAAATTATAAAGAGTTTGGTGTATTTAAACATGACCTTATTTCACACCATTATAAAGGGAAAGTGAAACTGATTCTGATAGCTAAAACCGTTTGATTGTAAATACATAGGAGAAGGGTCAATGATCAATGAAATAAACCCCACTTTCAAATTGAAAAGCCCTCCGAATAATAGCAGGATGGTATTCGTTCCCTCTTGAAACGCCGAACATGCCCCGGTGCAAACAGCTGAAAATACAATGGCGTCTTATTTTGTTTACAAGTGACTGATTCCTTTATTTTTTTAACGCTGCATTTTTCATCAAAATAATACCATACACGAAGTTAAGAGTGAGGCAACAGACTAACATTAAGACTGACGCTAGTGAAGGAAGAGAAATAAGTGAAGAGGAGATGACAAAATAGGCTCTGAAAAATGTGTAAGATGTTATGGGACATCGTCTGCTTAGCCAGGACTGGTCCAGGGTGTGTCGTCACATATCTCAGCAGCGTTCGAGGAGCTCTTCAGCTGCTATATCGGGGGCTGTATTTTACCGTTTTATAATTGATAATAATCATTACTTCAAATGTTTCCAAGCGTTGAATTTGGATAACCTTGTTTAATTTATGCCATCTATGCAATAATAAGTATTAAGCCAATATTTAAAATCATCAACGTTCTACTTTAAAGCCATGCATTGAATCAACATTATATCCAAATTTGGTACATTTCCATGCAGAGAATTTAATTTGGTGATCTCTTGAACTTTTATAAGTTTCTTTTTTCCTTTAGTGTAGTTATAAGTTCAGACTGCGATGTCACTTTGGAAGAAATTGGGATATCATTCAATTTCAATTCAATTCAATTCAAAATCATTTTATTTCCAACAATAACACTTCCAAATAATACATATAATTCATAATATCAATTACAAAGTACACAAAAAGTACAACAAATTTCGTTTAGAATGTTCAAAATACAATGGAAAATAACATATGAAGGAAAAAAGAGAGACCCACTAAAAAGACATCATTAGACATGTCAGATATGAAAATGTATATTATGTAAGATTATCCCGACTTAGCTCGTTTGTATAGTAGTGTGAAAAACAAATGGTGGTGTATTTAAGTCTATTGGTTGGAGAAAATGACAAATCGGCCTTTAACCGTTGACAGTCTCTGGTCTGAAGTAACTACAGTTCGCAGGCTTCTTCATCATCAAATAAGAAAACATTTAGATACATATGTGCAAGACATTGCACAAGTAATAATGACAAAGAAAAAGGAAACTACAAAGAAGCGATCAGCTTGAAAAGTGTGGTTCCACAGTGAATAATGCATGAATGTGCAAGGAAATAATTGTTCAATAAGAAGTCAATTAGTACATGCAATTTGTTATACTAAGAAAATAAGTGAAAATAATCTGACGCCGACATATTGAATAGAGCTTTTACTTTTAAAGGCCAAGTCCACGTCAATATCAAATTGATTTGAATAAACAGAGTAAAATTAAACAAGCATAACAGTAAAAATTTCACTGAAATCGGATGTAAAATGAGAAAGTTATGGCATTTTGAAGTTTTGCATTATTTCATGAAACAGTGATATGCATATAGCATCCCTGATAGCAGAAAGTGTTAAAAATTACGTTATATTTACGTCGTGGTTTTCGTCTTTTTTACGTCCTGTAATTACGTCAATAAGACGATAACTTGCACCAACGCAAGACGTCAAGAGGACGTCTTATTTTGACGTCATCTGTACACTGTAAAAACTGAAGTGCTGTATATAGCACTTTTTGAGGGCATGCATAGAGACTGCACTCAGAGTGCTATTGAATGCACACAGCGTGCTATTTCAGCACTTTCACGGGAGCTGGACCGGCTCCTTAAACTGCTAAACATTCATTAAAAAAAATGATTTGGGCGAGCTTCGAACCAGGGTCCGCTGATCGAGAATTGCTGGGCATTACCGCTAGACTAACTCACATTGTACGATTTAGAGCAGATCATATTGTTACATAGTGAATTTACGACACCTCATAGTTCATGTTATCTACTTGACTCCCATGACTAAACTGGATTGCAAGAAGCATTCGTTAGTCCATCGGTAACGTCAGCGCCTCTCAATCAGCGGAACCTGGTTCGAGGCTCGCCACGGTCACATTTTTTTTTTGCTGGTAAATTAGCACACTACAAGTGCTATAAACAGCATTTCAGGTGCAGTCACTATACATGCCCCTAAAAGTAGCACTTTAGTTTTTACAGTGTACAAGACGTAGAGATGACGTCACAATAAGACGTCCTCTTGACGTCTTGCGTTGGTGCAAGTTGTCGTCTCATTGACGTAATTACAGGACGTAAAAAAGACGAAAACCGCGACGTAAATATCACGTCATTTTTAACACTTTCTGCTATCAGGGAAGAGGAATGAAGACGTAGAGATGAGGTCAAAATAAGACGTCCTCTTGACGTCTTGCGTTGGTGCAAGTTGTCGTCTTATTGACGTAATTACAGGACGTAAAAAAGACGAAAACCACGACGTAAATATCACGTCATTTTTAACACTTTCTGCTATCAGGGATGGGCGGTATGCAAATGAGTGAACCGATGATGTCACACACTCACTTTTCCTTATGTGTTTTATTATATGAAATTTCAAATATTTCAATTTTTATAGATGTGATAATAAAGAATCCCTTCCTTGTAAGTTACAATAATGATGATTTTACATGTTCCATATGTAGTCAAACCATGTTTTACATTATTGAAGCCAAAAAATGAAATATATGATATTTCATATAATAAAATACATAAGGAAAAGTGAGTGCATGACATCATCGGTTCACTCATTTGCATACCGCCCATGTTATGCATATCACTGTTTCATGAAATAATGCAAAACTTCAAAATGCCATAACTTTCATATTTTACATCCAATTTCAGTGAAATTTTTACTGTTTAATTTTACTCTGTTTATTCAAATCAACTTGATATTGAGGTGGACTTGGCCTTTAAAAGATTGATCTGTCACTAAGAACAGGGATGTTCTTGATCGTCTATAAAAAATGAAAAAAAAATGAAAATTAGGTAAGGGAATTTGTATCAATTAATGTTACACTTTTCTTTGGAATCTTAATAAGAGGATATTAAAGATAACTATACAAAATTTGGAGACCCTGAGCGACCTATATGCACTAAAAAGAAATTGTACCATCGTATGTTTAAAGCTAGAAAGGCGTTACTTCATAATGGACGCTTGTTGTTTTGAACAAAAATATGCGCTATGCTATGGTGGCTCTGAAGGGCCACGCAGACGCAAAAATTGACGTATATCGATGCAACAATTTTCTTGTCGTTTACGTCCAAGACGTGAACACAAAGAAAATTGACGTATATCTATGCAACAATTTCTTGTCGTTTACGTCGAAGACGCGAACACAAAGAAAATTGACGTAAATCTATGCAACAATTTTCTTGTCGTTTACATCCAAGACGCGAACTTCGCGCATTGGTGCTCATTATAGTGACTTGGTGCTCATTAAACGTGTGCCAAACCCTACGAGGATTGTAGGAATGATTATCTGTAAAATATTGTTTCAAATGAACTTTATTTACGTCTCAATATTGCCTTTAACCTCTATATATCCAGACACTGACTTTGATTTGCATTGATTATAATCCTGATGACTGTTTTCAAACAAAATAGCGCATTGGTGCTCATTATAGTGACTTGGTGCTCATGAAACGTGAGCTAAACCCTACGAGGATTGTAGGAATGATTATCTGTAAAATTTTGTTTAAAATGAACTTTATTTACGTCTCAATATTGTCTTAAACATCTAATTATCTAGACACTGACTTTGATTGGTGGTCATTATAGTGCCTTTGTGCTCACGAAACGTGTCCTAAACCCTATGCAGGGGTTATAGGAATAATTGTCTTCAGTGGCGTCGGGGGAGGGGGGGGGGGGGGGGGCAAAACTTGCGAGGAAATGGTTAGCGGAAACTGTTTGGAGGGAGATCCATATGTTTTATGGGTACTCTAGTGATTGTCTTGAAAATATGTGTTTCTATATGAACTTATTTACATCTCAATATTGTCTCTAACATCACTTCATCCAAACACTAACTTTGATTTGTATTTATTATAACCTTATGACTGTTTTTCAACAACTTCGTGCATCGGTGCCTGATAGAGCCTTGGAGTTTGAGCTCAAGAAACGTGTGCTTATAATCTCATAATATGTGTTAGCACGATATCGTGCCTTGTAGCTAAATAATAGCATAATCTTTATAGAAGGGTATCAAAGAGGGGTCCCCCTAGGACAACCACCCTCTAGAAATTATGCTAAAGGTCATATTAATTCTATTTTGGCGAGCGAGCGCAGCAAATCAGCACAATATTCTTCAACGTGATGTTAAGTCCAATTCCTTTTCCTATAGAGGGTGGTTGTCATGGGGGTAGTAAGTTGTCCTAGAGGGTTGTTGTCCTAGGGGTAGTTGTCTGGGGGTAGTTGTCCGCCAGGGTAGTTGCCCTATGGGGTAGTTAGTTTTTTTTTTTTCATTTGGGGGGGGGGGGGGGTCATTGTCCCGGGGGTAGTGGTCCTAGACGGTGATTGCCGTATGGGGTAGTTGTCCTAGGTGGTAGATTTCCTAGAGGGTGGTTATCTAGGGGTGGTTATCCGTTGGTGGTTATCCGGGGTGGTTGTCCAGGGGGTAGGTGTCCACCTTGTGAACATTGAGTGCACAAAAATTTACCTATGCTGTAACTTCTTTTCCTCATAATCCCAATTCAATGAAACTTGGACATTGTTCAGAAAGATATTCCACATGTTTTAGAACAATGTTGATATATTTATATTGCTTTTATAATTGCCTTGACAACTATTATTCAATGTTCATTTCCATTTTATTTTTGTAATTTTTCAAATAGATATTACTTTGAAAGTCTGAGATTCAGAGTTAATGTGCATGACTTAGATATAATAACAAAGGAATTATATCATTGTTTGTAAATATGATACACGCAAATAACATTAGACGTTATCAGGGGCGGATCCAGGATTTAGTATAAGGGGGAGCACACAAATGCAGGTTTGTCAACTTTTGGAAAAGGTAGAACCGTATTTTTTGGTCTTGCCAGCTTCTCGAAAAGTCTCTGGTCAAAGTGCATACTTTTCTTCCAAAGGGGGGGGGGGGGGGGGGGGGGGGGGGGCACGGGCCGGAAGTGCCCCCTGGATCCGCCAATGGACGTTATTATTGTTCTTGGTGCTTCGTAATACCTTCATTCTTTCCAACTGGAGCAACCAATTTTTAATTTAAGTTGAATGAATCATGCTGAGATAATTATTTCTACAAGACAGTGTAAAATATGATTATTTCTTATGTATGTAATGTATAATTTACACAGACCTTAAAAAAGGTAATACTGGCTGTACTAAACTTTTAGCTTGTCATCACCAAAGCATCGAATTTCACTTTGTTTATTAAAAACTTTGTTTATAAAAAGTTGTGTTGTGTAATAGGGGATCGGAATCTATTATTATGAAGCCTCTCTGAGCTAGGTAGGCCTATGTGGGTCTTTTCTATAATTCCTGCAAAATAACTTCTCAATTCAACCTTCCTAATCCTCGTACCTGAACTCCTTATACGTACATGACACAACACATTAAACACGCTTTTATACCATCAAATATTAATGGGATAGCCTTGCCCAACGACTAGCAGCCTCTCGTTTAATTCGATATCGATGCGATTGCAAAATGCGCATTCGAAATAGTTCTGTACATATACACAGATGTTATAACCACAACTGAATAGGCCCTAACAGTTATTCTGCGACAAGTAGGCCCAGGGTAAAAAACCAGAGATAAAACTCAAGAAGGAAAAACCCTGGAAAACCTTCGGATCCACTTTTGCACATTAAAAATCCCCCCCCCCCGAATTTTTGAGGTTGGCGAAAAAAAAAATCTCGCCACTAGTTCATTTTGAAAGAAAAAAATGAAGATAATGATTTCTACATCCCCGTATGGTTTAGCACACGTTTCATGAGCACCAAGTCACTATAATGAGCACCAATGCGCTATTTTGTTTGAAAACAGTCATCAGGATTATAATCAATGCAAATCAAAGTCAGTGTCTAGATAATTAGATGTCTTAGACAATATTGAGACGTAAAAAATGTTCATTTTAAACAAAATTTTACAGATAATTACTCCTACAATCCTCGTAGGGTTTAGCACACGTTTCATGAGCACCAAGTCACTATAATGAGCACCAATGCGCTATTTTGTTTGAAAACAGTCATCAGGATTATAATCAATGCAAATCAAAGTCAGTGTCTAGATAATTAGATGTTTAAGACAATATTGAGACGTAAATAAAGTTCATTTTAAACAAAATTTTACAGATAATCACTCCTATATTCCCCGTATGGTTTAGCACACGTTTCATGAGCACCAAGTCACTATAATGAGCACCAATGCGCTATTTTGTTTGAAAACAGTCATCAAGATTGTAATCTAAGAAAATCAAAGTCAGTGTCTAGATGATTAATGTTAAAGACAATATTGAGACGTAAATAAAGTTCATTTGAAACAAAATTTTACAGATAATCATTCCTGCAATCATCGTAGGGTTTAGCTCACGTTTCATGAGCACCAAGTCACTATAATGAGCACCAATGCGCTATTTTGTTTGAAAACAGTCATCAAGATTGTAATCTAAGAAAATCAAAGTCAGTATCTAGATGAATAGATGTTAAAGACAATGTTGAGACGTAAATAAAGTTCATTTGAAACAAAATTTTACAGATAATCATTCCTACAATCCTCGTAGGGTTTGGCACCCGTTTCATGAGCACCAAGTCACTATAATGAGCACCAATGCGCGATTTTGTTTGAAAACAGTCATCAAGATTGCCCACTTCGATGCCCACTAATAGCCACATGTAATAAGAAGGCGCGCGCGCGCGTGTTGCACGAAGCTCATGAATAATAATGTGTCCGACTTGGTGCTCAAATAGTCTCTACCTATACGTACGCACATATCGGACGCGCGTCCCAGTGCTTAGCTTACTGAAAAAAAAATTCACGTCAAATATTTACGTCTGCGTGTCCCTTTTGGTAGACACAGACGTAAATATTTGACGTGAATATTTAACTGTTTTTTCTGTTCTTTTACGTCTTTGACGTAAAGGAACAGAAAAATGTCGCATATATATATACGTCAATTTTTGCGTCTGCGTGTCCCTTGAGGGCCATTGAGTATAGAAAAATGAAACAAGATGAATGCGACTGCGTCTCCTATATGCCTCCGCCTAAATTCAGTTGATGGCTCAAACTGCTCTTGAAATATTGTGATAACCAGAATAAAAGCCTCTAATTACATGTTAACTGACCTCTTTGACATTTGACCTTACACCTTATAACCCAACTTATCTCCTCCTAGTCATGAATACAAATTAGTTGAGATATGGTGATAACAATGTAAAACTACCCCAAAATCTAATCAGTTCATCTTCGTATGGGGATACATACTAGTACCAAGTTTGAAGTTCTTACCTCAAACGGTTCTTGAGATATCGCAGTAACGAGGCTAAAAACCAGTAATTTCATGTAATTTCATGTAAATTGACCTCTGTGACCTCTGACCTTTGACCTCCTTACCCCAAAATCTAATCAGTTCATCTTTCTATGGGGATACATACTGGTACCAAGTTTGAAGTTCTTACCTCAAACGGTTCTTGAGATATCGCAGTAACGAGGCTAAAACCAGTAATTTCATGTAAATTCATGTAAATTGACCTCTGTGACCTCTGACCTTTGACCTACTTACCCCAAAATCTAATCAGTTCATCTTTCTATGGGGATACATACTGGTACCAAGTTTGAAGTTCTCACCTCAGATAGTTCTTGAGATATCGCGGTAACGGTGCTAAAAACCAGTAATTCCATGTAATTTCATGTAAATTGACCTCTGTGACCTCTGAACTTTGACCTACCTACCCCAAAATCTAATCAGTTCCTCTTTTTATGGGGATACATACTGGTACCAAGTTTGAAGTTCTTACCTCAAACAGTTCTTCAAAAATCGCGGTAACGGTGCTAAAAACCAAGAATTTCATGTAATTTCATGTAAATTGACCTCTGTGACCTCTGACCTTTGACCCCCTTACCCCAAAATCTAATCAGTTCATCTTCGTATAGGGATACATACTAGTACCAAGTTTGAAGTTCTTACCTCAAACAGTTCTTGAGATATCGCGGTAACGGTGCTAAAAACCAGTAATTTCATATAATTTCCTGTAAATTGACCTCTGTGACCTCTGACCTTTGACCTACTTACCCCAAAATCTAATCAGTTCATCTTCGTATGGGGATACATACTAGTACCAAGTTTGAGGTTCCTACCTAAAATGATTCTTCAGATATCGCGGTAACGAGAAGTGGGACGGACGGACGCACGCACACACGGACGGACGCACGGACGGACAACCCGAAAACATAATGCCTCCGGCACCCACCTAATAAAAATTACCCCAAAATTGTTGCATAGGTATACGTCAATTTTCTTTGTGTTCGCGTCTTGGACGTAAACGACAAGAAATTGTTGCATAGATATACGTCAATTTTCTTTGTGTTCACGTCTTGGACGTAAACGACAAGAAAATTGTTGCATAGATATACGTCAATTTTTGCGTCTGCGTGGCCCTTCAGAGCCACCATAGAAGGAAAAAGGAAATAAAATACCATAGAGCAATGTACAATTGCTGGAATTCGTTATTTATTCAATGGAATACAAAGACAAATCATGTTCATTAGTTTAAATGTATATTATAGTACCTTTTTTACAGAAGCTTGGTCTAATTACTTTTTCCAGGGCTGTATGTATATATATTTATATATTATATTTATATTTAGTAAATTATTATAATTATATACAATTGTAAAGAAATAACACATACAACAGCTGGCGTTCTAAGCCAACGACCCGGGTTCGATTCCCTGCGGAGACATTTTTTCAACCTTTGCAACAATTTCAAAAAGGGAGGACAGCTCTGGGGAACTTTGATTTAAGTTACGCAAACATTATTCTATTATTTCCTTTCACATTGTTATAATTATATATATATATATATATATATACATATATATAATTATACATATATATAATTATACATATATATAATTGCGATAGGGTTCGTAATTCCGAAAATGAAATATGGTCCATAATTACGAAGGTTCGTAAGTCCGAAAATGCATAAGAACCTTGTGTCATTTTTTCGGAACACTATGAACCCTATTTTATTTTTCGGAATTATGAACCTTATTTCATTTTCGGAATACCGAACCTTCGAAATTATGAATCTTTATCAAATGTTTGGAATTATGAACCTTATTCAATCTCGAAATTATGAACCCTTTGTATGGAATATTTGTGTTTCGGAATTATGATACCTTGGTACTGGAATTTTTTGTATCGGAATTATTAACCTTCGGAATTACGTACCTTCGGAAAAATGAACTTTCTTTTTTGAAGTTCGAAAAGCGAGTGCTCTCTCCCCCCCCCCCCCCCCCCCCGTCACCTTGAAAAAATATGCACTTTTAAAGTTGGAGGCCTGCTCCCGGCTCCACTGCTTTACATTATGGTGGTACGTGTGGTAACTATGAAAAACTATTCAGATTCCTAGAAGTTAAAGAGGGCTTGTAGGAGAGCAGGGAACAAAGAAGTGATAGGAGCACCTATTAAATGTAAAATGGTCGCTTGTCAGAAGCGAAAAGAGACACTTATCAGAAGTGAAAAGGCACATTTTTCGATACTTAAAACATTGGGGTCACTGTGGGTTCCACTTGAGCGCGGTCTTAAATCTGCTTAAGAAATTAATCTTTCAACGAACCCCTACCACTACTTCTCTAAGTCTCTTTTCATTTTGCAAATTTGGAATACAGTACCAGTCAATTTTATGTAAAATTTGAAACTCCTTTATCTTTGCAGATCAATATGAAATACGACTGATGATAGCAGATACTGTTAGCCTGATCAACGAAGGACGTGTGGAAATATTCTACAATGGGCAATGGGGAACCCTCTGCGGTGAAAATTTTTACTCAGGTGCAGGAAGAGTTGTTTGTGGCCAACTAGGATTCACTGGCTCCGGATACCCTTTGTACAGAAATATTATCCAGTATGGAGAAGGTTCTGGTCCAGTTTGGTTGAGATTGTCTGGTTGCACTGGAAACGAGCATTCAATCCACGAGTGTAAAAGCCCGAGCTACGACTGGGGAAGTACATCTTGTAGAAACAGTTATTCACATGTGGGCGTTACATGCTCATTCACCCCACTTTCGTGTAAGTAGGCCTAAACTGTACACATAAAACGAGCCCAGTAAACCTCCTTTATTTAATAAACAACGTGAATTTATTAACTTATTATGGCATCAGTAGTTGACTTGACATTCATATTGATACGCTTTGTCTCACTGACTAACGCCCCCTAGCGTCCGATGCAAATAGTGCAACGTTGCACACAGCAAAAACGCTGTTTAAAATTTCGCTGTTTAAAAATGTGTTGTTTAAATTTTAAGCAACGTTGTTTAAAAGACGGACCCTGTATTTTAAACAACCGCTGTTTAAGACATCAATGATAATCTTTTAAACAACGTTGTTTAAAAAGTTTGAAAAATCGCGCTAGACGGGTTTCCTTCTCCGCCAAACACGGCCTGCTTCATAATGGCGAATGACTTTGTGGTTGCAATGTTGCAGAAGTTCCAAATGCCGGAGCTGATTGTTACATTCAGAGGTGAGCATTTAGAATAAATATATTGTAATATGATCGAGTTTATACTCAAGACATAACACAGTCACAGAATTAATTATGATTTATAGACCAAGCTGCAACTTTGCAAGTCGCCTTTCCAGCGCAGCGCAGTTTATGTTGCACACACACAGTGAATGCGCGCGTGGGTCCGGTCCTATACTGTATGTGTGCAACTACTTTAAACTGCGCTGCGCTGCAAAGTTCCATGTCTACATCATAATTTATTTTGTGGATGTGGTCTAGATCTAAACATCACGTAGATGTCACGGCAGCACAAATATGTCTTGAGTATAACTCGATCAGAATACAATATATTTAGTCTAAATGCTTACCTATGAACGTATAAATCAGCTCTGGCATTTGGAACTTACTTTGTGTACAACAGCCTTAAACAACCGTGTACGTTTAAACACATCATATCTGTATAGTGTTTTAAACAATTCATTTTTAACAACTTTTAATGTATTTTTTAAACAATAGTTGTGTAAAAAGTTTTAAACAACTTACTTTAAACAACCTAGATGTTTTAAACAACTTTTTTAAACAACAAATTTTTTAAACAATAGTTGTGAAAAAAGTTTTAAACAACTGGGTGTTTTTAAACAACTTAATTTAAACAACCTAGTTGTTTAAAAGCTGTTGTTTAAAAAATTGTTTAAAATTTTAAACAACAGGCTGTTTAAAGTTTAAACAACTTGGGTTGTTTAAAGTTTTAAACAAGAGTTGTTTAAAATTTAATTTACTGTGTAGACAATGGGATTTCACAAAACAGTGATAAAAAGTAATTCTCATTTAAACAAAGACAACATTCACCGGAATAATATTTGACGTGTTATTTCATGTCCTACACGATTTGAAAGTTCACCCTACCTACCCAATCAAGCATAAGTCTTCACGTCCCTGTAATATAGTCAATGGGTTTTGACAACCTTATTTTCCAGCGCCATTTGCCACGGAACTAAGCCATAAGGAAGCGAGCACAACCAGGACAGAATGCCTCCATTATCGCACATCAGTCCTAATTGGCTGGTCACGCCCATTTCTTTCGACCCCCCCCGTACCTGTCCTATCAAAGAAGAGCATGTTTTTTAACAAGCCAAAGCATAAGCTATGAATATTCATGAGTGTAGCGCAGGCGAGTCCACTAATGACAGAGGGTTGTAGTCATGAAGCAATCTGAACGCAATTAATATCAGGGAATATTTTTATTAATTTCCTTCCGTATTTGTTACTTCTTATTGTTTTTTTTTATTTCAATTTAACTTATTTTCGGTATTAGGAATATGTAATTGATTATTTTGGATGAATTGTAGCACAAAATACTCGTATGGATTCTCCTGGCCATATTGGAGTGTGACGTCATATTGGCCAGTCTCGTAATGACGTCAGAATTTCTGCTTTCGCCGCGAGTACGAGCCAGCAAGCAAAATGAGACGGTCGTATCAATATGTTATGAACCTAGAAAAGTTATTTACCTTGAAGTTTTTTTTTAAATGGATTTGTGATCCCACTTGGTCTCCGAACAATTTCAGCTTTGTTGCCGAAAAATCAACTTTGGGCATTTTGCATAATTTGCATAAACCTAGTACTCCGCACAGTGTGCGCGCTGCACCTAACCCTAACAGCGTTGTAAACCTTGTGTAAAGCCCGGCGCACACTGTACGACTGCGATGCGACTGATTTTTGATCGGAATGTGAAGTGTGCTATAGCTTATGACTGCGATCCGATCAGTCGCACGACAACCGTAGACCAAATCGCAGAGATTCAACATATTGAATCTTCTGCGATGAGTCGTGCGATTTTAATCTTTTGGCTGATCAGGATGGTGCAAAGTGATGACGTCATCGTCAATTTGCTTGAGATAACCACCAAAACCAGGAAAAAGCTCAAAAAAAACGCACAAAAAAGCAGCTGAAGTTGTACGCACACAACGCACAACTCGCTCCAACAACGTAACATGTGCATGAATTGATGAACCACTGAAAGTGAAGGTCGAGGATAATGTCTCCTCTTTTTATACCCCGCCAAACGAAGTTTGAAGGGGGTATATAGGAATCAGTCGATGGTTGGGCGGGAGGGCGGGCGGTCGGTCGGTCCGTTGCAAAACTTGCGGATCGGACTACTTCCTCAGTTTTGACCGAAAGTCATGAAATTTGGTACACACATTGGTCTTGGTGGGAAGATGTGCAAGACATATTTTTCGGATGAGTCGGAATCTGCGTTGCCATGGTAACGGCATATTTATGGCAGAAAATCAAGGAAACACCTTGCGGATCGAACTACTTCCTCAGTTTTTGACCGAAAGTCATGAAATTTGGTACACACATTGGTCTTGATGGGAAGATGTGCAAGACATATTTTTCGGATGAGTCGGAATCTGCGTTGCCATGGTAACGGCATATTTATGGCAGAAAATCAAGGAAACACCTTGCGGATCGAACTACTTCCTCAGTTTTTGACCGAAAGTCATGAAATTTGGTACACATATTGGACTTGGTGTGAAGATGTGCAAGACATATTTTTCGGATGAGTCGGAACTGCGTTGCCATGGTAACAGCATATTTATGGCAGAAAATCAAGGAAACACCTTGCGGATCGAACTACTTCCTCAGTTTTTGACCGAAAGTCATGAAATTTGGTACACACATTGGTCTTGATGGGAAGATGTGCAAGACATATTTTTTGGATGAGTCGGAATCTGCGTTGCCATGGTAACAGCATATTTATGGCAGAAAATCAAGGAAACACATTGCGGATCAAACTACTTCCTCAGTTTTTGACCGAAAGTCATGAAATTTGGTACACACATTGGTCTTACTGGGAAGATGTGTACAACATATTTTTTTGATGTGTCGGAAGCTGCGTTGCCATGGAAACGGCATATCTATGGCAGTAAATCAGGGAAAAATCTTGCGGATCGAACTACTTCCTCAGTTTTCGACCAAAAGTCAAGAAAGGCTGTTGTCACGGGGCGGGGGTATTAATCATCATCTTCAGTGATATTTTAAAGATAACATTTAACAAATTCATAGTGACGAAGCATTTCGACCTGCACTCATCGGGTCACAACGCAGGAATGAGAGAATACAAGAAAATACAAAAGCCAAGGAAGGGTGTGTATGGCGACCCGGGTATGATCCGGGGACGCTAAAATAATCGAAGCGCTTGTACAAACTCCTTTTGTCGGCACAAGCGGATCTCTCGACTGAATGAACAACGCTTCTAAGAAGCGAAGATGTTGAAAGCTGCGTGCTCGGGCAACAATAGTGAACTGAGTTGGACCAATCGTCTGTTTGTATTTCTAGTTTTATTCATATTTTTTATTGATTTTCACGATTACAAACAGAGCAAATTAAGAAACAATTACAAAGCACATAATAAGGGACATAAAAGAAAGATAATAACAGAAATAATAGAAATAATATCAGCAATAAGAAAAAAAAAAGCAGTATCATCTAATTCAATGAACAAAACGTTGTGGTACAAGTATTTACAAAAACATTTTTTCTGGAAGATGACAATTTTATACATGTATACACTATACAATTTTGGACTAATAAAGAGAACACACCGGCGCGATGTGAGGGGTGACCACTGACCAGCAACATTCCAGGAGGAATATATGCCATTATAAAGTTTTATTGTAGTGGGAACCACTAATACAACTGACCCCTAGAGCACTGCCCATAACCCCCACACCACGTACGCCGGGGCATGAAATTATAATCTGAGTAAACGAGTTCACTCATAGAGATTAGATAATGTACAATACAGGAGTTACACCATCGAGATTCCACTGTATTAGTAGCATCTCGAAGGCTTCACCCTAACAAAAGCAGTATATGTTTATTACAATCTTCACTAAGATTTTACAAATCATTTTTCCATTTCTTAAAATGAATATAAATTTTTCCTCTTTCCTTAGCCACATAATATTCTTTTTGAGTTTTCATTTGTTTCATGAAAGATTCAAAATTGGGTCTAATATTTTTGAATTTTCATAGATAAATAAAATATAAGATTTGTCAGAGGAAACTCCAAACATTTTCTTATAATTATCCAAACTAAAATCAGTATCATGTTTTAAATGAATTACTTGCAATAAATCATACCATAAGGGGATAATGTCTCCTCTTACCGTATAACTGGACGGTCTGGGCGAAACAAAATAAACTAGCTAGAAAATGATGAGCAAGAGAAACAATGTCATAAATAAATTTATTCAATTTGTCTCCAACGGCCCACAAGGGGTGACACACGCTACTGCTGTGTGATAGGTTGCCCGGGTGCTGTGAAAAAAATCACAGGCGGAACCGGGCGGGATTCGAACCCGCGACCTCTGGATTACTAGACCAGTGTCATAACCACTAGACCACCGGAGTGCCCTGAGTGATCAGGTTCAAACTATCCCAATATGGGGACTAGAAACAATATTGGTCAGTATTCATATAAGCAACAGCCAGTCTGTTCCAGGAAAAGACTTCGAGGAGTGTCAAAGTCAAAAGCGGCTCAATTCACCTTCAATCAAGACAAGACCTGTCCCAGCTATCCAGTTCGAGGTAGGCAACAGGACGTTATTTATGAAGGAAATTAGAATGAAATTGCTAGATAAAGATGGTTTAAGGAGAAAGAAAATGAATGAGTCCGGATATGTGCCAATAATATAAATCAAAATACAAATGATTTGGAGTTGATTATTGAATTTGAATGGAAGGAAACTTCAGTCATAGAGGAGTTAAAAGAAAGGGATTGAGACGAAGGAAGAAGAAAATATGGGTATACGTAAGAGAGAGAGAGAGATGAATTATGGATCAACATTAAAAGATGATCTTGAAAAAAAAGTTTGAGTGAGAAAGAGAGAAAGAGGGGGGGGGGGGCTGAAATATGTATTTTTAAAAATTTAAATCTAGAACCCCTCCCCTTTTCATTCTTTCCTATATACCACCCAATATCTTCCTACTTCCAATAAATTTCTCTCATTGTCCTATTAAACTGTCTCTCACTCTGTATGAATCTTATTCTTATTCGAGTCTTTCCTAGCTTTCTCATCCCCCTCTCTCTCTCTTCATGAGCTTGCTTAATCTCTTTCTCCTTCCTTTTTACTCCTCTCATTTTTACTCTAATACTCTTCTCACATTCTCTCTATCTCACTTGCGACTCTCGCCTTTTTTCTTTTTAGTTTGTTTTCTTTTATAGTTCCTTTTTTTTTTTTCTTTATTCTTTTACACTCTGCCCCCCCCCCCCATTGGCGGATCCGGGGGGGGGGCACTTCCGGCCCGTGCCCCCTTTTGGAAGAGAAGTATGCATTTTGACCATAGACGATCAGCCACTTTCGCGATTGTGCCCCCTTTAGAATGAAGACCTTTTTTTATTTATTTTTTTGTGCTTGTCAGGGAATTATGGAGGGAAACTGGACCCCCATAACCCCCTACCGAGCGATTATTGAAGGTTTGGCGAAAAAAAAAATTGTGTCGCCTGGATCCTGGATCCGCCCGGCCCCCCCCCCCCCCTACACACAATGATCATAAGAGAATAATAAGAGTATAAATATATGTAGTTGCATAGCTTAAATTCAAAGGATTGCTCTTCAAATTGCTCTTAAATTAGAAATATGACTAGAAATAGCTGAAATGTTAGGGCCCAACATTCATGTCACTAGTGTGTGTAGTCCCATATACCCATTTCTGTGTGTAGTACATGTGCTTTTCAGCGAGATTGAGTCAACAATCAAACAATTCTTATGTAGACATGGTCAAGCTTTCCCATTTCCTCTAGTCTTAGACAGTTTCCTTCACATGACCAGAACTCTACTTTATCTTTAAAGAATCACCTGCTTGAAAAGACTCATGCTGGGCGAATCAAAGAAGGGTTGGAAAGGCAACGTAAGACATCAAACCAGGAAAGTGGGTGGCCTACTGATATTTTTCCTGATATTGCATTGAATGTGCTTAGTTGAAGTCCAAGGATTATTTAAGAATGGGACTAGATATATCAGAAATAGATGTAATACCAAATTTGTTTCATTCTATTCCTTCCACGTGGAAAAAAACCTCTTTGAATAAGAATGACTATCCTGATGAAGATACATAATTAAATTTAGAACTCTTTTTTAATAAAAGAAAGTTGTCACGGTGGGATTAAAGCAAAAACACACAGTTCTATTAAAGTGACATTAAATTAAAACTCCTAATTGGCGCGATCTTTCAACAGGATTTGAAAAGTGTGCCTCTTCCCATCATGCCCCATTCTAGTTTACAGGGGCTGCAATCTATTAGCCTAGCTTTTTAGCAGTCCCCTCCGCTACCAACCTAGTTTGGTTTTGGTTTTTCTATGTCTATATTGTACGCTGTAAACAATAATTGTAAGTTTCATTGATTTGCTATGTACGATGTAAACCTATGTTTTTTATATTGTTGGAAGTGGAAATAAATGAAATGAAAAATGAAATGAATGTATATGTAGACAATTTTTCACATGTGCAACTTCAAATTTAATAGTTTGAAATATACAATATGCGGGTTGTATCCAGGATATACCCTAATTCATGTCACGTGAGACATCTCGTGCCCTAATATCAATTTCACTATTCTTAGAATTTACCACATTTTATGAGGAAAATGCTATTTTGTTATAAAAATTGCCTGAAGTAAGATTTCCAAGATTAGTCAAAATTAGTAAAATACCACCTAATCTCTTCAAATGTCCACGAATAGCATTCACTGAGAAATCGAAATTTCCCCCAAAAAATCTTTCAAATTGCCAGCCAGTTTTATTATTTTGATTGCCAGATATGTTGACAATAAATAAACACACTAATCTCTTCTCAGTCGATGACTTTGAACCTTACATCGGTAAGCTATGAAATTATGATTTACACATTATGCTTTTCGTTGGCAAAATTAAAGTGTCATTCACAAGTAACAGTAAAACATTGTAAACCATAGAAGAATCTCGGCTCCCCATATTTTGAAAAAGAAGCCTGATTATTAAACACGCCTTTTGAAGAAAAAAAGCCACACCACAAGCCGATCAAAGTATAAGAGACTTTTTGGATTTTCCATTAATCTGCGAATGTTTCATGCTGTGAAATTATGAAATTACTGCTGTACAACATTGAATCTGAGCTAATTGTTATATTTGAAATACGTGAAATACGTCAATAATTCGCGAATATAGAGAAATTATCATGTCACAAAAGTGTATCGTTCCACAGTAGTTATATTCTTAGAAAAAAATAATATTCGTGAACTTTTTTTTTTTGCTTTCCCTGAAGGAAGGCCGATGGGTTACGTGCCGGCAGATATAAGCTTGTAGAAAATTATGTTATTATATTATTATATTATTAAGAGGGGAAAATATGGTATGTTGAATGAGAATAAAGATTACAGTTTAGAAGTACGATTTAAGCTAAGTTTTGTATACCGAATATAATTCCTCTTTCCCCTTTTTAAAATTAAAATGTGGGTTACCACAAACTTTTACTAATGCAACTAACCTTTGTTTACGGTTCCAAACCCTTGACCTTTATGACAGGTGAAACTTTTCCTCGCCAGCCAATGCTTGGTTGGATTATTGAAAGTTTGAAGCCAAATCCTAGAAATTGCAAATGGGGTAAAAATATCCAAAAGCTCTTTGGAATCGCATAATGTACATTACATCATAATTTGATATGCACTATAAAAAAACTGAATATTATTATCATCATCAATATTATTATTATTATTAATATTATTATTATTATTATTATTATTACTTTTAATTAATATTAATATCATGATTATTATTATCAGTATTATTATCATCATCATCATCAACATTATCATAAATATTATGAACAGTAGTTTTATGAATCGGACCCAATATCTTGGATTTGCCATAATTGGCCTAAATAGACAGATTAGGCACAGATTAGGCACTGTCGTCATACAATTTTGGAAAGAGGACGACATAGAACAAACTTGTATTATAACTTTCATTACAGTACACCAAACTGTGAGACTGGCTGGTCCAGGATCCACTGCTTCTCGCGGTCGAGTTGAGATCAATAACTACGGTCGCTGGGGCACAGTATGCGGATACCTCTGGGATTTACAGGATGCGAATGTTGTTTGCAAACAATTAGGATTCTCCAGATCGTCGGAAACCAGTATTGCACTTAATGGCAACGCGTCTGGGACAATTTGGCTTAGCAGTGTCCAGTGTAATGCAAATGATGATCTTCTTGCTTCATGTTCTCACCAATCCTGGGGCAGTCATAACTGCGATCACAGTGACGACATTGCTGTCGCTTGTTCTGTAACGAAAAATTTAGGTGCGTAGTTTCGATACCAATAGATCATGCCATGCATAATGAATTGAAAAAACGGCATTTCAGCAACGGGAATAAGGGTAAGGGTTTCCCCAAGAAACACAGGGGCTTGGACAATTGTCCCAAGACTCTATAAGGAGGCATTTAATTCGGGGGACTACCTTGAACGCCTTCCAAATATTTTGTCGAGGGAAACCGTAGTGGTAAACCGTCGATTAAAACTATGACATGAACCTCATGCGCTTTACATTTCTGTATCTTAAAACACACAGTGAGTACGTATTCCCTTTTTCACTCCCACACTACATAATTTGTACTACTGTAATTTACAGCGTCAGATGTGAACGGGCCTTAACAGTTTCAATATTCATGTTGTAGATGCCATTGTGACGCTTTGACTCTTTTATAACATGATGGAAATATAAAGGATAATTAAAAATATATGAGGACAGTCATTTTCATTATTCATTATTATTTTTTGTTTGTTTGTAGCAGACGATTACACGTTACGGTTGGCGGGAAGTAGCATCTGGTCTGATGAAGGCAGACTGGAGATCTACTACAATGGCCAATGGGGTACGGTTTGCCATTATGTTACTTCCTTGCTTTCAGTGATACCGCTGCGCACAGGGCATGTAGACAACTTGGTTTCAGCGCCGCCGTTACAATAAGAGAGAATGCCTTCTATGGTGGAGGATCGGGTTCCGTTTGGTTTCGACAGACAGGCGACTGTATAGGGGATGGCGACTCACTTGCCGGCTGCTCTCACGCGTCGTACCCGTGTCCCGACAGCCAAGACGTTGGCGTCGTTTGTTCCCGGTTTTCTTCGACATGTAAGTCACATTAGCATTTTAAAAAACCCCAATCATTTCTTTAACCTATATTTAACAGTTTCGGATAGATAAAAATTATAGAAATCAGGATCGGAACCGAGAGGCCCTGGAAAGAGCCGGCGGATCATTAGAAAAGATATTTCAGCGACTGTATAGGAAAATATTTCTATGCAGCTTTATGACACAACAACAGAACATTTTACCCTTCTAGCAAAATAAGCACACGAGGCGTTATTTCAATAGCGTCATTCAAGGATATTCAGGCACAAAAATGCACGGAACAGGTCAAGGCGCAATCTCTAGCCATTTACACATCCCATTGAACCAGGATACTATGACCTAGCACAAGGTTTTGGATTGTCAGAAAATAGATTTCTTGACGAATACTGGCAAAACAATCTTCTCAAACAAATTAGTGCATATGGAACATTATGTGTGACAACTCCGTATGCAGCCGTCATTACCTGTAGGGGCCTAATATGGCATGTATTCTATTGAATTGAACAGTTGGCCTAATCATGGGCCTAGTCTGGGCTGTCTGGGGTTTACGTCCCAATTAATATTTGACGGCAAAATGTTGGCAAATACATGGTTCCATATTGTGACATCATTTCACAAACATTATTGAGCCTCTACTTTACTAACGGTCTACGATCAACACCTCGAAATACTAAAGGATAATGGGATATTACGCACATGACCTTACTGACATGGGGCCCAAATGGTTTTCTGACCGTTCCGTAGAGGTCAGTGTAACAGAGGCATGCTACATGTGCAATTTACCAAAATCCTGAACTTGGGAATTAGTATACTAATTAAAAAAATGTACCATGGTAATACCATGGTAATACCGCGGTATATTGGGACGGTATTACTGTGAATGTACCATGAATTTACCGCGTTACCCATTGTCAAGATGAAAATACTATCAATGTACCATGCTTTTCATGGTACACGATGCAAATACTATGAATATACAATCTTTTTCGTAGTAATGTTGTGGCAATACGATGTGTACCACGGATTTACCATGTTTTCGTGGTATTATGGCGGTAATACCATGACATACGTAGTAATACCATGGTATTTTTTTTTATAAGGGTATACCAAGCTTTTGCATATTGGCCCCCAAAAGGGCTTGAACAAATTTACGCAGATGCTGTGCAAATAGTGCACGTAATGTTTCCATATAAAGGATACATGTGTATAGCTCATCTGTGTCATGGGATATATTGGCACCCGGTTTTGCCTGTAGGATAAAGAGGCAAATGTGCACCCTAACTAGAACCAACTTTTGCAGCCAATATTACGTCATTTTTAAAATTATGTTATTCAAATATTTTGTGTTTCCATGAAAGATAAATACAGCATACGTCTGGCTGGACGTGGATCATCTGCGTCTGAGGGTCGAGTAGAAATAAACTACGATGGACGCTGGGGTACTGTGTGCGGAGATCTCTGGGGCAATATCAACGCAGGTGTGGTCTGCAAACAACTTGGATTCACGGGACCGTCCACAGCCAATGTCGGACAATACGGGTCAGGGTCTGGGATTATTTGGCTTGACGATGTCCGATGTGATGTCAGTGATGATACTCTTGCTTCCTGTTCACACTCATCCTGGGGCACCAATAACTGCGATCACAGTCAAGATGCAGGTGTAATCTGTTCCTCCACAAATGAAACAGGTTTGTAAGTTTTCGTGTTGCTCCTTTTTTTCCGAACGCATCCACGTTATACAAGTTATAAGAAATAATGCATCTTACAGAACGTGTTTAATTTTTTCGGCGCGTAGGTAATTCTGCATCTCCGATGCAATATACTTCCATGACGTTAGATATTAATTGTGATTTCTTGTCAGATTTCGAAATGGAACATTAGAATAAGGGTCTTTCCTGTTTCTACATTATTAGTTTTATGTTTTAACACTCAACCTCTTGTATATTTCACACAATAAATATCTCCTATCAAGATGAGATGTCGATGAGATTGGTAGGATCAGACACCTCGGTACTTGCTGGAAGAGTAGAGTTGTTCCATGCAGGTCAATGGGGAACTGCGTGTGGCGTGTCCTTCGATGGCAGTGACGCTGATGTGGTCTGTAATCAACTTGGGTTTGATGGCGCGGCTAGTTACGAGACCGACTCCTTCTATGGCGCTGGTTCGGGAGCGGTATGGCTGGAGAACGCGGAATGCACAGGAAACGAAGAAAGATTAGACGAGTGCGACCTCCCTGGTTTTGGAACTGTCAGCACTTCATGCGACCACGGGAACGATGTTAGTGTTCGGTGTTCGACAGACCTTGGAATGCTTAGTAAGTTTCTTAACGCACTAATGGTCCTAAAGGACTTCGTGTGTTAGGCTTCTATTCCGTGACCATCCTTAACAGGCATAAATTCGATAGACCAAATCTTTTGGCAGTCAAAAGGATTTAAACTTGTCTACTTCTTCTTTTTTTATAAATAGCCTATCAATATCCATTCTAAATGAATGATATGTAAATGTAATATAACCCACGACGTTCACAAAATTCCCATTCTGCGTACATCAGTTCAATTTCAATTTTAAAGATGCTGATATCCACAAAATTTAATGTCTTTTATTTCTTTTATAAACGGGCATCCTAATGAGAAACCTGAAGCCTATACTTGATTGTTCTGCCAGCATGGTTTGTATCCTGTATACGGCTCGTACAAAAATAGTCATGAAAGCCCACTACTAGTACAGCATTTCCACTTAATACGTATTCAATTTTTACATTCGTAATACATATTCAGTATTTACATTCGTAATACATATTCATTATTTACATTCGTAATACATATTCATTATTTTTCAGAGAGAGAGAGGGAGAGAGAGAGAGAAAGAGAAAAGAATCAACCAAATCCGACTGCCATGTGCTCATGAGGGTTAGGGGGCAGGCTTACCTGCTTACAGGTTTTCTGCACCTTCTTTGGTAGTTTATATTATTACCTGGCATGCCTGAATCACTTCTAAGAAAGCATGTGCATGCTTGTAAATAATGCTTGCAACAATGGGACTGACGGATTTAAGCCCTCTCCGATGGACTTGGTAATGAGCATAAATTCTTTACCACAGGGCACTAGCGCTTACCCTTGGTTTCGCACCCGGGTCTTCCCAGCAACGAGACCACTGCTCTACCACTGAGCCGTCGCGCCTCCTTTGTTGGTTTATCTTTCTATACTCTGCCATTTTTATGTAACGATCGGACTAAGAAATCGTAAAGTTTAATTTTTCTTTCCGATCCCACTGTACAGAAGACTTCACTGTCCGCTTAGCAGGTATAGAGAGTTCAGCCAGTGAAGGTCGCGTGGAGATCTCTTACCATGGGCAATGGGGGACTGTCTGCTCGGATAGGTGGGGTCTCGATGACGCCACAGTCGTCTGCAAACAGCTGGGATTCACCGGCGCGATGGGTGTTGGTGACGCCACAACTTACGGCGAGGGAACTGGACCTATCTGGTTGCACAATGTAGAGTGCTCTGGAGCAGAGGCAACTCTTAAAGATTGCGGACATGACGGATGGGGAACCAGTGATTGTGAACATTCTCATGATGCCGGCGTGGTGTGTTCAATACCTATGCGCAGTAATTACATTTCCTTCTTTTCCAAACAAATGTATTGTGGCAAAGAAAATTCAACGTTAACAGTTTACAATGTTTATGTCATAGCTATACAGGAAAGAAAAGTGTTCAACAGTGTATAGGCATGAGTGTGAAAACTAAATTTTGATACTCATCCAAACTGTTCCAAATTTCGTAGAAAGCTACACGATTCGCAGTTTCCTACAATAGACATGGTAAAAGTGACATATCCCTAATTACGGGGTTGGAATCCTTCCTCCAAACCGGGCGGGAGATGGCAGAATGACGTTCCTGGGCTCCAAAAGGCATCTTCGGTAGACCCTTTGCTTTTTTCCTGATTTATTTTTTCGACTTTCAAACAGGGTTAGGGGGTACACTAGCTCCGTATTCAGTGATATGAATCCACAACCATGATCATTAACTGTTGTGACATAGAGTCCTCTCATCTGTTGCATTTCATTTTTCAAATCATACTGAATCCCTCAAGCTGTAATTTATTTTCAAGATCCTCAGGTCAACAAACGGGACATTCAAGAAATAATGGCGTTACCTTTATTATTTAGTCCACTGTCATTTTGTCTATTTATTTCACAGTGCCATCATTCAGTGCCGGTTGGATAGCTGGAATTTCTGTTGGCGTGGGAGTTCTTGTGTTCGTAATCATCCTCCTCCTCATTGTCAACTTAAAACAGCGACAAACTGTCATGAAGATGAAGGAGGAAACGCCGATGGAAATTTCTATGCCTACAAAGGGCGCTGTGGATGAGGATGCTGAGGGGTATGAAAATATGGCCTTTTCATGAACCTATATGGCTGTACGACACATGCTCATGCGACAGTTGCTCCATGCACGGTTAATGTCGTACACTACTCGAATCCAACCCTGTAACAAACAACGTGAACACCAACACGAACTGTACACCTAACCTTAAACCTATTGCAAACCTAACGCCTAACCATATCTATCACGAAATAAAAGCCCGGAACAATTGTCGCCGTAGATAATTGCAGAGCACCACTTAAACGAGTATAGTCTCTAGGATTCGTGCGACCGAACATCTCACTCTTGTAGACAATTTGATTGACAGGAAAAAAAATCATATACACATTGATATCCTAAAGTGACAGTAAACTGAAGCTCCAAATGGTGCCATCTTTTAACAGGATCTGTAAAATGTCTGTGCCTCTCATTTCCCCATTATGCCCATTCTAGTTTGTAGAAGCTTGGAATGTACCTGTAGGCAATTTTCCACATTGGCAAAGTCAAAGATAATTGTTTGATAGATCAAATATGCCTATTATTAAAACAAGCTGTTTGTCAAAATTAAAAATAAATACAATTAATTTTCAAATTATAATCTTAATTTAGCAGTCACTGTAAGATGGCGCTGTTCAGTTCAAGTTCTACCAGTTTAATGTCACTTTAATGAGTAAAGTCTGTTTACGACTACATGTTTAATAACGTACATAATGCTGAGCCATTTTCTTTCATGACATTCAACTTCATTAATAGCTTATAAAATAGTTTGGAGAACACGTAGCAACCCTGATAGCAGAAAGAGGAAAAAAATGACGTGATATTTACGTCGTCGTTTACGTCTTTAATTACGTCCTGTAATTACGTCAATAAGACGACAACTTGCACCAACGCAAGACGTCATGAGGACGTCTTATTTTTACGTTATCTCTACGTCTTGTACACTGTAAAAACTAAAGTGCTACTTTTAGGAGCATGTATAGTGACTGCACCTAAAATGCTGTTTATAGCACTTACAGTGTGCTAATTTACCAGCAAAAAAAAAAAATGTGACCGTGGCAAGCCTCGAACCAGGTTCCGCTGATTGAGAGGCGCTGACGTTACCGATGGACTAACGAATGCTTCTTGCAATCCAGTTTAGTCATGGGAGTCAAGTAGATAACATGAACTATGTGGTGTCGTAAATTCACTACGTAACAGTATGATCTGCTCTAAATCGTACGATGTGAGTTAGTCTAGCTGTAATGCCAGCAATTCTCGATCAGCGGACTCTGGTTCGAGGCTTGCCAAAATCATTTTTTTATGAATGTTTAGCAGTTTAAGGAGCCGGTCCAGCTCCCGGGAAAGTGCTGAAATAGCACTCTGAGTGCAGTCCCTATGCAAAAAGTGCTATATACAGCACTTCAATCTTTACAGTGTACAGATGACGTCAAAATAAGACGTCCTAATAAGACGTCCTCTTCACGTCTTGCGTTGGTGCAAGTTGTCGTCTTATTGACGTAATTACAGGACGTAAAAAAGACGAAAACCACGACGTAAATATTTTAACACTTTCTGCTATCAGGGAAGTATATTCAGATTCCAAGCCATTGGTAGGCTTTATGCGTATGACGTTGTATACACAGATATTTAAATAACACTTGATGTGAAAATCATTAGTTAAACATCTTTTAACAATACACTGTCTGATAATAGCTAGATGTCTTTGGGTAGTCAACATATCGAACCAGCTCAAAGGTAAACCCGAAGATTAAAAACCCAATTTCTGCACAGGTAACAGATTATGTAGGCCTCTTCTTTAAACTTCTATGATAACATGTTGATAATGCACTTGTTACACTTCAGAATTGTATATCAGATATAAGACAGTGGATGGTGGTGAATAAGTTAAAATTGAACGATTCAAAAGACTGATTTTTTTGTTTCTGCTTCTGCCTACAACCTGTGTAGTCTCCCAAATGTTCAGTTAGATGTTGGTGGCACACTCATAAGACCTTCAGAAACAATAAGAAACCTTGGTGTTATGTTTGATCCGTGTATGTCGATGTCACATAATATCTCTTACACCTGTAAAACAGTAACTTTTTATTTAAGGAACATTTCTAGAATCAGAAGGTTCATCGATCAGTCTGCTTGTCACAATGCTGTCCGTTTTCTAGTTTTATCTCGTATTGATTATTGCAATGGACTTCTTTCTACGATTCCCTCTAATCAGTTGATTCGTATTCAACGATTACAAAATTGGGCAGCACGATTAATTTTACAGGTTTCTCGAGACCACCCTTCTCAACCACTCTTAAACTCACTACATTGGCTTCCTTTGAAGCAAAGAATAATTTTCAAATTACTCTTGTTTGTCTACAAAATACTTAATAACCAGGCTCCAGAGTATGTGATTAACTGACTGAGTTTATACAAGCCCGCTAGATTACTAAGGTCCGCCAGTGACCCTCTCCGCCTCACATATTCAGTGACTCGAACATTAGCTGGTGATAGAACATTTACTGTGTCAGCTTCAAAATACTGGAATGATTTGCCACTTTCTATTAGACAGTCTTCATCAGTAATAATTTTCAGAAAGGCATTAAAAACACATCTTTTTGATAGTTTATAGTTATAGTTTATAGTTTGTAGATGATTTAATTTATTGTAAGCGCTTTGAGCCTTATAAGTAATAAAAAATAATATGCTTCATGCTTGTTAGTCTTGCTTGTTACCGATAGGCCTCATTACCCAGTTTAGGCGTATAATTGCCTTAGTCAGTTCGTAATCAATAAAAAGCATATGAAAATATTGTTTGCGTAGAATATCAGAGAAAATATAGATGATACACAACATATTAAACAATAGTTTTGTTCAAATTGGACAATTTAAGATTTTTAATTGTGCAACGAAATGCAACACGCATTGCATTCCATCAGCGACACGGTGAAATTTCGTATGAAGAAAGAATTAGATCGGCTGCATTGGACTTCTCTCTCATTGAGAAGGGACTACGCTCTATATTCATTTACCTGTTTACCGTGGCGTGTTTGTAGGGCCAATACAGTGCGAAGCAATCGCTGACAATACACATATACATTATCTTCATTTGGAGCTGCTTCCATCTTTCTTCCCGAACCCATGCTCTCTTCCCCTCATCCACACGTCGATTTCCTTGATTCTTTAATAGCGGCCTTCCAGGTCAAAATTAAAGATAGTGCCTTACCTAATCCGCTGTCATTGACCCGTATTTTCGAAAGTGGCCTAATTTAAAGGTGTTACTCGGAGATGTACAAACAAATCAAAATGCAATAAATTTGGTATCAACGGAAAGGGGAGGATGCCCTAAAACATTCCATGAACATTCGAAATCCATAGGTTTTCATAAATTAATATTAATTTGTTTATAATGTGTGCCAAAATATTCACATATTTTCGCCCCGCAAGCAGTTTCTTTTTCAACCTTGGAAATGTGACGTAATACTCGGGACACACTTGCTTGCTTCTAGCTAGCTCATTATCACGTCAATACAGCGCGCGCACATAACGTTCACGGTTCGAGGTAAGCTACTGATTTCTTCCAAACTTTGAAAATCTTGTCGACAAAATGTCTGATTTTGGCCCTGATTCAGAGGTTAGAATTTGGAATCACACCGTCATTCCAGCAATCACTGGATGAATCACTGCAGCAGCCACACACACATATATGATTCATACAGCTACAGTACAGTCAAGTCGGATACCGTAAGCTAGCTGTCCCTTTCGTGGCTCATCTGAGACCCTGTCAGGGGTCTTGAAAAAAAGTCCTGATAATCTTTTTGAACAAGCTTACATCTCTAAAATTTAATTTCATCGTATTCTTTGGGGATTAGCTTTCCAAAAATGTATAATTTGTCCTATTTCTTATTTTATGGGACATTTCTCCATTTATCTGCTTTAAGCCAGACTTAACTTAGGCCCATGATTTATGGAAGGCCAATCGTCAACCCCTAAGTCCGATATAATTATGTAACAAAATAAAGAAAGAAACTTATTTTCTGGCATGAAATAAGAAATCAATTCTATCGTGAGGTTTTTGTATTTGCATTTAGTTCCAGAACTAGAGGGTGTCTATGGGTGATGTTATAGGATTAAAAGAGAGTGACATTTGGCTCTCCATAATTCAGTGGTCTAACTCTACACACTTAGGCGGGGGCTTAAAGGTATGTACACTTCGAGAATACGGGACATTATTTCTAAGACACCTAAAATCCTACCGGAACAACTCATCTAGTTAAAAGTGATGATTCCTGTCAAACTTGCTTACCCTGGCCTCAAACCAAGCCAGTTCTCCTTAATGAATGTACAGTAACCGTATAATTGAAAAGTAGGTTATATACATTACCTATTAAGTTACTTTAAAATTAAAGGGAAATTCCACTCTGGCATCAAGATGGTTTTAAAAGAATCAGACACAATTAAAGAAACACATCAATGAAAGTTTGAGGAAAGTCCTATTGGAAATAAAGTAATGATTTCTTGAAGTTGTAAACAATCAAACATGAATTGGCAACTCCGTGACGTATCTTGCAGGTCCTATTCCATTTGCCATGTACTAATTAAAAAACAATAATAAACTTCCATTTTCTCTTAAGAAAATATGTCATCATACATGCACCCTCAATATCATCATTGCACATGTGTTTTTATACAAAACCTATATGAAACAAATCTATTTCTTCCTCAACAACCAATAAAATGAAAATTTATGAAATTTTCTTTACTTAGATAATAGGAGAGGACTTTGTATAAAAATTCGTCACCGAATTGCTAATTTGTGTTTGATTGATTACAACTTCAAATATGTATAACTTTCTATTTCATATCGGATTCTGCTCAAACTGTCACTAATCTGTTTCTCTCCGTTTCTGCTTTTTATAAATATCGACTACATATCTTGGCTATCGCCTTTTTAAATATTTTGCTCTATCAGAAATCGATCCTTTCCAATAGTATTTTGATATGCAATTTTCATCAATACTATTCAGGTAATGAAATCGTACATGTAACTATATAAATGAATGGTGAATCTTTATTACATGATGTACCTATTTTTTCTTGCATTTATACAAGTATGCAGCCATGAATTATGAATTATACAAACCATTTCCGACGGAGTCGTACACATGAAGCTATATAGCATAAGGATTCATAATTAGTTGATATGTTATTCGCTCACGTACATGTATTTTATAGTTAAACTGGTCATTTCGTAACAACTGTGTTAATCTTTCAATAGTCCAATAATTATGCAGTTTTCTTGTAACCAAATCATGAAATCAAATTCGAAGGCGTATCATTTTTTGTATATATTTAAAATAACTTGAAATTATGACGTTATATGTTAATCCACTACTTTTTTGTCTTCGTATACCCCAACTGATCTTGTGATATTATACAGAGTTTTCAGTTCTATAGATAATTCATTACACAAAATTTTACAGTCATGTGTAATTTAATTTATATGTCAATTAGAGTGTTTCTGAGTGTGCTTTCCCAAGTCGTGAGGAAAGGCCTGATGGTAAAGGGATTGAAATCAATCTTCCAAGGCAGCTTGGGGGAGCATGCTCAGGCACAAATCTGCACTTATATTCTTGTTTTATCTGTTATATTTATTATTGATACACAATTTGATTTTCATTATGAATTGTATTCGTATATTGGTACGTCGAATTAAATAATAATAATAATAATAATAATACTTCATTATACACTATAGTATGCATTACGATGCGTCCAGATAATTTAAATTTGTATTTTTTGGCATATTTTATGGTTTTATTAGTATAAGCCTACACTATGCCTTAAATACATGTAGATAGCATTTGCAAATGTAAAAATGGCTGTTGAAATTTGTTGATATAAGTTGTTCTTTGTAACTCTAAAACACTAAATAAATAAATAAAACACAAAAACAGCATCAAATAATCACTCATTCAAGTCTCAAAAAATTACTAACATGAATCACTGCTCTTCAAATTTAGAACTTTAGATATTACTGATACACCATTTAAACCCCGCCAAAAATATCTAAAAATTGGTAAGCTAATATCTTACTCTACGCCAGTTTCCGTATCTCAACTAATATTTCACAGCATAAGAAATATAATAACCCCACAATTCTACACTTGGATCATTCATTCAACAAGAAATAAATATATGTATCTTGAATTTAGAAACTTTTGTACACATAAATTAGAATCTGAATATATACACAATACCAGGGGCGGATCCAGGATTTAGTATAAGGGGGGGGGGGGGGGGGGGGAGCACACAAATGCAGGTTTGTCAACTTTTGGAAAAGGTAGACCCGTATTTTTTTGGTCTTGCTAGACCTCCAAAATTCGCTCAGTGCGGGGGGGGGGGGGGTTATGGGAGTCCAGTTTTCCTCCATATTTCGCTGAAAGGAAAAAAAAAAAAGGTTTCATTCTAAAAGGGTGAGGGAGCACAATCGACAAAAGGGCGGATCCTTTATGGTCAAATTGCATACTTTTCTTCGAAAGGGGGGGGGGGGGGGCACGAGCCGGAAGTGCCCCCCTGGATCCGCCAATGCAATACAATACAATAATTCCCAGTCAGGTTGCAATCCAATCCTTTTCTATCCCTAACTTCATGTAAGACCAAATCACTGCATGAATTCTCACTTGCTGCCCACTACATCTTCAGCGTATTAAACTATTTCTAAAACACGCTTTAAACTCACTGAACTTCTAAATAACGAACTAGAAATATCAACTTACATGTCCCTGTCCCTGTCTGGCCAGGACTGCTTCCACAAAACTAACATCCTAGCTTAACTTAAAATGATACCAAACTCCTCCATAACCCAATCACCCACACTAATATCTAAAAAAAAACAAAAAAACTGTTGCCCCTGTTATGCCTATGTGGACCAAATAACCCTCTTTGAGTCATATCCACCAGAACTACTTTCTGATCATGTCACTAAACTCTAAACTTGGAGACACCCTATACTCACAATAGAGCGCTTATGTAATGTATACAAATCTCTGAGCACCTAGTGACGAGCTATCCTAGTAAACAAAGCACCCCAAAACTAACCTTTTTTTCTCCAGCACATTTGAAGTGAATATTTAGTGTGGCGCTATTCGAACTTAATCTGAACGTAATTGACATGTGTCATTGTGTGTTAACTGCTATTGTACGCTCTGGTCTCACCAGAAAACAACTAGTTAATCACGTAAGTAAAGTAACGTGCTTTTGCATACATCTGTAAAAGAAGTGCTTATTACCAAGTAGCCACCTACCCATGTAACGAGTTTTCTGTCTTATTGTTATGAGTGAAAAATCGGTAAATTATTGGTCATTGTAGCACGTTCAGTAATGGTTTCACAGGTCCTACACAATCAAAAAGTGATAATCACGTTACTTTAACCGGTCTTATCATCTCGTTGTCCTGCTCGTGAATGAAAGGTGACTTTATGGTGGAGAAAACTGGTTATTCTTAGGTGTCTTAACCCTAACTAGGCCGGGGTATTTTGGGAGTTCTTATGGCCGGGGGGGGGGGGGGGGCTCACAGGCCCCCCAAAGATCTCGGCAACGGTTGACTCTGCGCGCATGAAATTTTGCACAGATGTATATTAACTTATGTAGAACACAATCCCGGTGTAATTTTTTTCAATATTCTTGTTCGTTTTTTTTAAATTAATTATTTTATTACATAATATGCAAATTTTCTTGATTTTTTTCTCAAAATGGTAAATTTTGCTATATGAAAATGAAAATGGATTGAATATTGGCTGTAACTGGACCTCTAAGACTCACATATAAATAAAAAGAAAGAAAATTGGGTAAAACGGTGTTTTATTTATTAATATTCATTAATATGCAAATTAGCTGTGTCATGTGTATTACAAGCCAATAATGTATTTCTTTGTTTTTATTCTTATGTATTTCTTTGTTTTTAATTTTATGTATTTTTTTGTTTTTTAATTTTAATGTATTCTATTGTTTGCCAACCATAAAGCATATTTGTTAAATGAATATTGTGATAATAAACAAGAAATTGTAATGATTACTAGGAATGGTTACTTTTTTGCCATAGGCTAATACACACATGAATGGAGAATTTGATCATTTTGCTTGACATGTGATCAATAATTGTAATCTGACACCAGAACTGTATGACCGATCCACAAAAATGAGATATCAAAATGTGCGTGAAACATCAGGAAAAAAAGTCATGAAATTTGAGCGCGAAAGATTCAGCCGTCACGAGGCCACGTACAAAATTCGGGAGGGGGCCTCCCAGGCCCCCCCCCCCCGGCCTAGTTAGGGTTAAGCACCATCTACAAATGTGTTACAGTTACTATTACTTTCTTAGTAATGGCGACGTGATGTACACGGATTAATACTCTGAGCGGGGCATCCGTTATTCTTAGGTCATGTAGGTGTGGAAAGTATAATTTAGTTTTCTCAGACACGTTCTTAAATAGTTTCAAAGTTATCGTGAGCTCTACAGTGATGGTCGCGTCACTTTAACGGGTTTTTCATCTCACTGTCCTGTCTGTGAATGAGTGGTGGTGAAAACTGGTTATTCTTAGGTGTCTTAAACACCATCCACAAAAGGTGTTACAGTTACTATCACTTTCGTAATATCCGAAACCCTTTGGAAGCGCATAGGGACGTTACATTATAATGTGATATGCGCTATACAAGAACAGTGGTATTATTATATTATTATTAGTAATGGCGACGTGATGTACAGGGATTAATACTCTAGGTGTGGAAAATAAGGTATAACTTAGTTTGCTGAAACACGTTCTTAAATAGTTTCAAAGTTATAGTGAGCTCTACAGTGATGGATACGTCATTTTAACGGGTTTATCATCTCACTGTCCTGTCTGTGAATGAGTGGTGAAAACTGGTTATTCTTAGGTGTCTTAAAGGTGTTACTCGGAGATGTACAAACAAATCAAAATGCAATAAATATGGTATCAACGGAAAGGGGAAGATGCCCTAAAACATTCCATCAACATTGGAAATCCATAGGGTTTCATAAATTAATATTATTCTGTTTCAAATGTGTGCCAAAATATTCGCATATTTTCGCCCCGCGAGCAGTTTCTTTTTCAACCTTGGAAATGTGACGTAATACTCGGGACACACTTTCTTGCTTCTAGCTAGCTCACGATCACGTCAGTACAGCGCACGCACATAACGTTCACGGTTCGAGGTAAGCTACTGATTTCTTCCAATCTTTGAAAATCTTGTCGACAAAATGTCTGATTTTGGGCATGATTCAGATGTTAGAACCTGGAATCACACCGTTATTCCATCAATCACTGGGTGAATTACTGCAGCAGCCACACACACATATACGATTCATACAGCTACAGTACAGTGAAGTCGTATACCGTAAGCTTGCTGTCCCGAGAATGACGTAATTTTTCTAGTGCAAGAATTCTCGCTTTCGTGGCTCATCTGAGACCCTGTCAGTGGTCTTGGAAAAAAGTCCTGATAATCATTTTGAACAAGCTTGCATCTCTAAAATTTAATTTCATCGTATTCTTTGGGGATTAGCTTTCCAAAAATGTATAATTTTTCCTATCTCTTATTTTATGGGACATTTCTCCGGTTATCTGCTTTAAACACCATCTACAAAAGGTGTTACAGTAACTATCACTTTCTTAGTATATTCCATGAACCTGCTTTTTATAAATGAGCCTCAATGCTTGGAATCCAGTTTGCATACATTATTTGTAGCTATGTCCGGCAAGCTTTCAGGTTGTCAAGAACAACCTTTGTTTGAAAGGTATGCATAAAATTTGCATACATTACCGAAGCAGTCTATTGGTCTTCACTGGCTTTCAAATACATGAATTAACAACACAACAGGGTAACAAAGGAACATTCTCCTGTATCAAACTTCACTACTACTGTAACAATGAATAAACCTTCCAAGGAGATAACAATCTGGTTCATCTCCAAGCCCCGATGCTTCAGTGATAAAAAAATTTAAGAATTCCACTTCACCCTATTACAATCAAGCAATTAATTCTCTCTTTTTTAGTTTTTATTTCAGAAATTCTGGATTACTACATATTAAAGTAAGACTGATATTTTAACGGGTGTTCATAAATATCCGAGTCATTTGCTACTTTCCTAATGAGAAAGTGAAAAGTTTAAAAGCGAAAGAATTAAGCCCAGTCTTAAACAAGTATTAGGCCTACTATTCCCTGAATGTTTTTCTTCGTATGAAAACAGGGTTACCTAATATTCAATGTGTGCAGAATGGGATTGAAGAATGGGAGAACATAAATGCACCCCTCCCCCTTGAAAAAATCCTGCGTGTACTACACTGATGTATAATACCACAAAAACACAACTTTGAGTATTATCCTAAAGTGTCCTGACCTATTTGCAAAACGATGGTCGGAAACCGAGAGATAGCAACACTTCTTGCAAAAACATTACTTGAAACAGAGTCGGACGCTTTTCCATAATATATTGTCAGTAGATATCTAGAAATGCTTTTTGTGGTGTATGAAAAATCACATTATCAATTAGTCTAATTGCTTCACCAACAATTCTACCTTTATAAATATCCGGCCTGATCTACTCTTATGATTTCAAGCAACATTTCTTTAATTCTTGCTGAAAGAACGTTCGTTAATATTTTGTAGAGATATATATCTGCAATTCTTTATCAATAGTAAGTCTGTGCCATCTTTTTGAAGTAAAGATATGACAGCCTGCTTTTGCGAAGAGAAAAGTTCCCCTTTGTACAATCTTCATTTAGAGCCTCAACTACTAATCCCCAATCGCTGACCCAAATAATACATGCAATTTGGTACCATCGTTCCCCGGGGACTTATTGAGGTTTTTTCTTTTAATGCCGCCATGCATTCTCCCTCGGTGTTTTTCCCTTCACATATTTCCATCGACTTTGGACGTAGTCTTGGTACATATCTGAAGAAAAAAAATCTCATCGACTTATTAGATGCATCTGGAGACTGTGAATATGATGAACCATAAAAGTTTTGTATTTTAATTTTTACTGCATTTTGATCCGAACTTACTTTACATTATCTTGTTACTAATTTCCTAATAATTGTCTTTCTTTTATTAGATTCCATTAATTGTGTATAATATCTTGCTCCCCTTTCTCTAATTTCATAAAAGGAGGCTCTATATGTAATCTTAAGTCCTTCTGTGATATAATCATAACATGCGTTGAGCTATATACTTTTACATTCTCACATGTCGGGGTGGTTTTTATAATTATTTTTTATTTTACCTTTTCATTTTCGATACATTTTTTTTCTTCAGAATCATTATTTTTGTTGATAAGGTCCAAGTTCTTGATCTTGGCCTTTTACAGGTAACCCCTCCATCATATTTGAACTCTGGGTGCCTTTCTGTGCCTGTGAGCAGGTTTAAGGTACAACTTCTTGACCATGTGTCCATTGCTTTTTGACAAGTTCTTCGGTTCCAAAAGTATAAAGAGCTCTCCACAACATTATGTTCCCACATCCGAGCTGGACTGAGGCTGACAGTAGATGGCAGTAGACAGACAGAATCCTCTCTGAGTTCCTTTCTGAATAGTTCGCATTTCAGCTACATGTAGTTATTCCAGAGTACGCTATACGGTTCCTTATCTGGAGTAGCCCTTTATGGCTGTCTTTGGGGAATCGGTTTTCACCACTTTGTAACCAATTTCTCTGTGCCACTGTTTCAAACAGCCATATATATATATATATAGGGTTAGGGTTAGGTCTAACCCTAACCCTACACCACTACCCCTTAAAATGCCAATATCTGTCATTTTAGCTGTCATATTTAGGTCGAGGTAATAGTATATCAATATTATATACCATTAAAATGCCAATAGCTGTCACTTTAGCGGTATCTGTATTAGACTCTATTGGTCTAATTAAGCAGGAGACTGGGTTGATATATATACCCATATATATATATATATGTATCGTAAAGTGTTTATAGGAACAAATATATCTGTTTTAATTAAAACAGATATATTCTATAAGATTACAGACACACACCAGTACTTACACTTTAAATCTTGTCACCCAAGACACTGTAAAACAAATGTTCCTTACAATTTAGCAAGACGTATTTGCACAATAGTATCAGATATCGATATTCGTAAGAAACGATTATTAGAATTAAAACACATGTTAAAAGCCAGAGAATATCCTGCCCTTGTAAAAAAAAACATGGTTCCCATGGTACGGTAAAACAACGGTAAAACCATGGTTTTACCATGGTAAATTGGACGGACATACCATGGATTTACCGTGGTTTTACCGTGGTTTAAAACCATGGTTTTACAACCAAACCGCTGTATAACCATGGTTTTACAATAAAATCCACGGTAGAACCATGGCTTTTACAACCAAAACCACGGTATAACAATCAAAACCTTGGATTTACAACCAAACTACGGTATAACCATGCTTTTACAGCCAATTCCATGGTAAAACCATGGTTTAATAATGGTTTTTTAACCATGGTAAAACCGTGGATTCTATAACCATGGTTTATAACCATGGTTTTTTAACTTTTTTTGCTCTGATTGCAAAACCATATATGGTTATTGGTCCATTGTAAAACCATGGTTTATCCATCGTTACGACGGTAAAACCAGAAAGAAATTTCTACAAGTCCAATCACTTAGACCAGTGAAAACCAGTATAACCAGTTTAACTATTTGACCTTGGTATGTTACAAGATATGAAACTCTTGTACTAGTAACTACCAGTGGCAATAGCAACAAAGTTACTCTGGTATGTCTGCAATACTTCCAAAGTGCAATGGAATTTTGAAAGACTTTGCATATTTTGAAGTGTGAGGGAATCGTCCATGTATATGTATTGAATGAACATATTTTAGTTCCTGGTTAGTGTTTCCTTAATTACTGTTTAATTACCTGTAATTGATACCAGTGAATGAATTGTTCTAGTAATCGTTTGTTGACCCATCTTTGTATTTGATAAACGTTTTGGTGTACTCTAAATCATCAACAATGAAGAAATGTACTGCAAATTTTAATAAATAATATGAAAACGTGAATACACAAGCACCCAATATTTAATATGCAAATTAAGTTGTTTCTATTGGTTTTACAATCAAATCCACGGTATAACCATGGTTATACAACCAAACCCATTGTATAACCATGGTTTTACAGCCAAACCAACGGTAGAACCATGGTATAACCATGGATTTTACAATCATCAAAACCACAGTATCACCATAATCAATCAAAAGCACGGTATCACCACGGTTTTACAATCAAATCCACGGTAGAACCATGGTATAATAATGGATTAACAACCAAAACTACGGTATAACCATGCTTTTACAGCCAAAATCATGGTGAAACCATGGTAAAACCGTGGATTAACCATGGTCTATAACGGCTATAACCACGGTTTCTTTTAACCATGGTTTTTAGATGGTTATTTTAACCATGGTAATAACGTGGTATAACCATGGTTATACAAGCAAAACCGCTGTATAACCATGGTTTTACAATCAAATCCACGGTAGAACCATGGCTTTTACAATCAAAACTCAAAAATACGGTATCACCATAATCAATCAAAACCACGGTATCAAAATCACTGGTATCACTATGGTTTTACAATCCAATCCATGGTAGAACCAAAGTATAATAATGGATTTACAACCAAAACTCTGGTATAACCATGCTTTTACAGCCAAAATCATGGTGAAACCATGGTTTAACCCTGTTTCTATAATCTGATGAAACCATGGTTCTCATAACCATGGTAAAACCATGGTTTATCCATGGTAATTTAACCATGGTTTTTAACCATGGTAAAACCGTGGCTAAACTATGGTTATTTAACCATGGTTATTTAACCTTGGTAAAACCATGGTTTATCCATGGTTATTTAACCATGGTTTTTTAACCATGGTATAACCATGGCTTAACCATGGTAAAACCATGGTTTATCCATGGATTTGATGGCAAAACCATGGTAAAACCGTGGCTAAACCATGGTTCTATAACCATGGTTATTTAACTTTGGTAAAACCATGGTTTATCCATGGTTATTTACCCATGGTTTTTTAACCATGGTAAAACCATGGTTTATCCATGGTTTTACCATGGATTTGATGGCAAAACCATGGATGGTTATTGGTCCATTGTAAAACCATGGTTTTCCATGGTTATGATGGTAAAACCATGGTTATACCATGGTTATGACAGTAAAACCATGGTTATTTTTACAAGGGTGAGGAAATCATCCAGAATGGGATTGTGAAAGCTGAAAAGTTGTCTCTCGAAGAACTAAGATCATGTAAGCAAAAAAATGAAAATACTGAATCTATATCTTTTATTCACACGCATAATCCTAATAATCCCAATATCTCCAAACTGATAAAAGACACAATTACCGTCCTGTCAAATGACAGAGAATTAAAGCAAAAGTTTAAAGCAGTGCATTTGATATCCAGTAAACGCCAAAGCCCGAATCTAACACGATTGTTAACCCGAGCAGCCCCTAAAGCACAACTCGATATAAAAAATGGTGTTAAAAAATGTACCGACAAAAGATGCAAAACTTGCCCGTATATGAAAGAAACTAATCATATCATCTTCAAACACAAAAGTGAAACTTTTCAAATACATTTTCCATTTACATGCACAGACTCACTGTGCATAGGCAACTTAAAGTGAGCGCTCACATCGATTGTTGTGCGGGCTCAAAGGAACCAAATTTGGATATAATACCCTTTTACAAAATGAAAGAAGACAACAAAATTAAAAGATGTCTGAAAGAGAAACACTTCATTTCAAAATTTATGCCTTCTCTGAATGCTTTGTAGGAAAACTGCTTCTCCTACCACTCCTTCTCACCCACATCCACATTTACCATTATCCCCCGAAACTCCAAACAACAACCCCCCCCCCCCCCCCCATCCTACTCTATCTCTTTGTGTACAAGTATTTCAATATATCTCTCTCCCTCTCCCTTAAGACACTGCATCCTCGACACCTGTCAATATATTAGTTTATTCCATTTTCTTTCTCTACTGACTCCCATTTTTATTTGCCTTTCCCACGGTCACAGATTAATAAGAATTGTTATATAACTTTATGATTTGTTGAGTTGTACAGATTAAGACTTCCAAAGAAACTGGCGACAAAGAACTTCCTACTTGCATCATTTAATCTGAGATTAGAACTAAGATTCAATACGTCGTAAAACAGATACAGGACAATGTTTCAAACTTGTCCTAAGAATATCATTGTACCATACTTTTCCTTAAAGCCTACATTTCATTATGTGTTTTACAAATACCCATCCTCGCTTACTATTATCATGTGTAGGCCTCGTGAATCATTATTCAATGATCTTTGTGTGACTTTACAAAGTTTTGGATTGTACGGATTATAGGATTCTCTGAGAATCCTAACATTTTAGAGTTCTCACCGTACAACGCTTAGTCTAAGATTTAAACAAAGACTTATTAAGCCGTCAAAAAAACTACTGGACAATGCCACACACATTGTCCCATTTGCATATTACTGTACTATACGTGTATATAAAAGCATGTCAAAACTATCAATGGCTCATTCACCTGAAGAGATTAAATCGAAAGCGCTTGTGAATTTTTATAAAAACATGCTTCTTGTGTGTGTATTCTATATGATGTTGTGAACTTTATTTTTCTACATATGTATATATATACAGTGCTGGTCAAAAGTTTCGGTACAACTCAAGGTCTCATTGTCTACTCATGTAAAGGTGTATCCACACGGATTTTTATATCACGTTTATATCGGGTTAACATGATAATGTTACATGTTGATAATATTGTGCTTTCCATACTGTCTTAAGTACATCAATGTGACCCTGGTCACATTGCGGTCTTTAGCACACCGAGATAAAAAAAAATGATAGTTGCTTCTAGCATGTCTAGTATACTACTAGTGTACCCTTGGCTTAAAACCTGGGCGGAGAAAAGTAATTGCCTTACTTACAAGAAGAAGAAACAGAAGAAGCTGTCTTGGTCTTTATTTTCTAGTCTCCTTCACGGCAGGGGCGTCGATTATTGCACGGGGGAGGGGGGGGGGGTCGCCCTCCCCCAGACAGAATATTGGGAGAGCAAACATATCGTTTTGCCCAACCAATAAATCCACAGGTGTAAAATAGAATAAGGAAAATTATGCAAATCTCGAGAAATGAAACCTTCCATACAGTGAAATATAAAAAGTATCGCACGGTCAGATTTCAATTTCACAGCGCGCTCCACGCGCAAATTCTCTGTTGTAACCGTGGAGAAGCTGGTACATGTAATTTAGAGGCTTTAAAAATCAATAAAGGTAAGCTGTCTTGCCCCATGAATCCGAAAAAAACAAGATCGACGGCCCTGCTTCACGCGACCATTATCCGTCGACAGCACAACATCATACAATGATAATCATCATGCAACTTTTATTTTGCAGTTAGGTTCTGACTTTCGGAATGGAAGGGCGGGGTCCCTACCGGATCAGCTTCTCTGGAAACTCTTTTCTTGGGTTGTACGACCTCGGATGTGCAGTGTGCCTCCTAGACCATGGCAAGAGGTTAATACAGCAAGTGGAGTCCTACGGGGGCATATCGGCCGGGGTGTTGACGGCAGCACTCATGATGTCTGTTCCGGAAAGATTGCTGGTGAGACATTGCTTAGTTCTGAGCTTCACTTCAGCCGTACAATTATGAGGCGACTTTGAAGTAGAGTTTTAAAACACTTTTAGAGAAAGTTGTTGGAATTATGATTGTCAAATTATAATATCATCGTGATCATTGGCCTATTAAATCACCAGTACAAAACAGAATAGAAGTTAGACACAAAGTTGACGTGGGTATGATTATTCGAAGATTGAGCAATCGAATGAAAAATTTAAAAAATACAAAACAAAAGTACATGCTTATCACAAAGAGACAACACCAATACGTGATTTCCATGTAAATCATTTAATCAGGGTCAATTTATGTTCCAACTAATGAGTAATGAACTTCTGAATGCTCTCGCAGACCTTTTTATAACTAACAATACACTCCACAACTACCCAACAAAACAATCAAACTTTTCCCATCTTCCCCCGCACGAGAACGCTCTTAGTACACAAAACTTTCGTCTTTACAGGTCCCAAATTCTGGATCAGTCTCGATCCAAACCTTAAGGAAATAGAGAGACTGTACCGTTTTTTTTTTTTAACTGAAATTTCTTTTGCTGAACCGATATCATACAAATTAGTATCACTCCCCTGTCCATCTTAACGCACTATAAAACGCCCTTGTTTTCTCATCACAAAATGCTGCATGGTTGCTGATCTAGATCTGCATTTCGCTTCCCTCTTCTCTCTTCCTCTCTCTCGCTCTCTATCTCTCCCTCTCTCTCTCTCTATCTCCCTTTGCCTCTCTACAATTAATAGTATTTTATGTTCTGTTCTGATTCCATGTGCTGATTTCCATGCTTTCTTTGTTTCTTCTCATCTTAAATTCACCGCTTCTACTTTCCAGCTCCTTTTCTTTGCTAAATGGGCACCTAACTCGACAAGCCTCTCTTTAATAGGTTCCCCACAACTGAATATACTGTATGCGTTTACTATAACTACTGGAATATATTTACTATACTGAGCTGTTACATATATATTTGCATCATGTCATTTGATATATATGGTTATATTTTGCTTTCTCATTGTACATACATTATGTAAAGTGGTCGTGGAAACAAATCAGATCAAATAATATCTCTTTGATTCGAAAAAAACGGTGACAAGGGCTGAAAATAGAAATGTAACTTTTGATCTATTTTATTTCAGCAATATTTAGATGCCATTCTCTCTCTGTCTACAAAGTTACACAGTCTTCCGCAGGGAGCTTTGACCCCTGGATTTGACCTCACACAGGAATTACGTCATATTCTCGAAGGACTTCTAAAGGTAAGTGAATCATATCCAATGTTACTATTTACTATATGTTTTCAATTTTACATATCTTTATTCCATCAAATACTTTTCACGTAGAATTTTCATTGACATAAACCAAAGAGTGTTCTCATCGAATTTCATGTTTCGCTGGAGTGATTTTTGTCCATCCTGTATATGACCTTTAATCTTCTATTCCAACTAAAAGAATAATTGCCATGTCACGTGTTCAAGTCGGCTACATGTACCCTTGCAAGAGTTGCTGGCGACAGAAAACATCCCAGGGCACATGCGCAGAAGGCAACAAACTTTGGAGGAAGAATTACAACCACTCAAGCCCCCCACGAAGACAGATATCGTGATGGTTGACGGGAAGGCGTATCTCTTTGGTGAAAAGCAGGTAGTGACAGCGTATTCGACAAAACAGTCACTTGTAGAGGTAAATAAATAACATATACACCCCACAGACACACACACCCACACACATTATGTGGAAGAGACTTTGATGTGTATTTTGTTTTTGGTTGTATATAAAAATACTGATAGTTGATCAACTAGACATGCTCTTTCATGTGCCAGTTTTCCTTGATAGACTTCAATAAGCATTTCCATTGCAAGGGGTTTGTAAGACCCAACCGAGCTATATACTCAGCGAAATCCAACGTACTTTGGGTAATAGGCCTGTATCATTTGTATCATTTGCTGAGGTATAAGTTTGATAATCGTCTGTTTAAAAATAGAAAGTAATAATAACATAATTGTTGCCTTAAATACTTTTTGAATGCTTTAAAGATCTTATGATAACTTGTTGATGATTTTCTTAATCTCCTATTCCTTCTCCTCCCCCCCCCCCCCCTCCTCTACCCTTTCTTTGTCCCCTCCTACCTCTTTCTGTAATTATTGACTTTACAGGTTTTGCTCGCTGCAGTTTACTATCCGTCAAACCCCACGGCAAGCGCCCCAACCGTAATGGGCAAGGTATGAAAACCATGTAAACTAGCCCACCCTCCCTCTCCCTCTCCCCACCCCACTCGCCCTTTCGTTCACCAATACATCTGGTGCATTCACAATCGCCTCATGTCTTGGTTATTGAATTTTCACTGATGTATTGAATCTTTAATGCTTTCAAAAGATTTTTTTTCGACAAAAAGAAATCGACTGAAATATCATAAACATGTAGGTCTAAATCGCCCTTAGTGTTAATTCATGAGAAACATACTGCTATACTGCTATGAAGTGATATATAATGTATGTAGGGTGGAGATAATGGAAAATTGTTGCGTCATTATGTTTGGTACCTTTGTTACTACATATATTTGTACTCCGTCTTTCCAATGAATATTATTCAATTCCTTCATTTAGGACATTTGTATATATTTTTAATTTGTGGGGACAAAATGTTTTTTTTTAACCTTTAATTTCATGACCATTTGAATTAGTTTGATGGGCAGAAAGAAAGGGGGTCAAAATCGAATAAAGAATCTGTTTAACAAGAGGTAATTTGTTTATATAGCTTGCATTGTGTGACTTTTCCTTTAATATTCCCTCCTCTTTTCTAAATTTGTCTTATTCCTCACCAGCATTACGTCGACGTGAGTGCACTCTCCGGCACGCCCAAAGACGCCGCCGACTGCGGGTTCCCTCCCACCGGTCACGTGATAACCATCGCACCCAATAAGAATGCGGGACTGAGCAGACCGCAAGACAACCTCACCCTGGGTCTCCGTGACGTCAGCAGAGATAACTATGTCATCAAGCCCTGGCACATGTTCCGACTTGGGGAAGGGTTGTATCCTCCTCGGAGGGAGGAACTGGAAAAAAACATTTATTGATGGGATTTCGGATGCCAAAGAGTTCCTGAAAAAGTTTCGACTGTATGACGAAGGATACGATAGCTACCCATACCAGGCGCCGATGTACTGATGACTTTTTTCCACTTAAAGGCCAAGTCCACCCTAACAAAAAATTGATTTTAATAAATAGAGAAAAATCCAACAAGCATAACACCGAAAATTTCATTAAAATAGGATGTAAAATAAGAAAGTTATGGTATTTTAAAGTTTCGCTTAATTTCGCAAAACAGTTATTTGCACATCCTGCTCAGTATGCAAATGAGGGAACCAATGACGTCACGCACTCACTATTTCTTTTGTATTTTATTATGTGAAATATAGAATATTTTAATTTCTGAAGATTTCACCATTAGGAAGCTCTCATTGAATTGTGTATAGGTTGCAACAATGGCAATTACACATGTTCAGCGAGGAATCAAACCTTGGTTCACATTATAACAAGGAAAAATTAAAATATTTCGTATTTCATGTAATAAAATACAAAAAGAAATAGTGAGTGGGTGACGTCACTGGTTCCCTCATTTGCATACTGAGCAGGATGTGCATATAACTGTTTTGCGAAATTAAGCGAAACTTTAAAATACCATAACTTTCTTATTTTACATCCTATTTTGATGAAATTTTCAGTGTTATGCTTGTTGGATTTTTCTCTATTTATTCAAATCAACTTTTTGTTAGGGTGGACTTGGCCTTTAAAGGTCATATATTGAGAAAAGAAGTGGTATGCGTTTCTATTTGGTAATATAAAAATATGTGTATCAAAGAAAACAATCCTTTTTAAAAATTTCAAATAGCTCAACTAGAAAGTGCAATTTGTTTAAAATAAATATCACCTCTTTGAGGGTTTGAAATTGTCTCGCAGTCCAATTTCGGCAAAATCCATATCAATTATCCTTCCAAACAACAAAGATACTGCATAATAGTCTTCCATGTTTTCAATCATTAAGATCTTTGATTTACATAGTCTAATTTGCAGCTGGCTCCACACACATTAACAGATCTTAAAAACCAATTTAAAATTATGTTTGATTGATTGATTGATTGGTTCGTTGATTAATTGATTGATTGATTGGATCAATGTTTGATTCTGAATTATCAAATTTCTGTTCCTGAATAATGGTAAACCATGCCATACCCTGCACAAATCCCAACCCTAATAATTCATCACCAATTACCATAGATCAACAGCGGGTAATGCTTTTAAAACTTCCGCAGTAAATTTATGATCACTGATGCTTAAATTTTTGATTACATAACAACATGTCATACACCACACAAGCCCATATCCATCATAATCTATCATAAACTCACCATACCATAAGCAATTTCTAAGCTGGAGAACTTCTCATCTCAGCCAAAATGGAAAATGAATTCATGCGCAACGTAATTTTCACGTCCTTTACAAATTAAAGTGGGCAGTGCTCACCCAAGCATGAAATATTTTGGGATATATCTTATAATATAATACACTAAGGATTTATATTATACACTAAGGATTTCCGGCTCTTTTTTTGGGTTCAAATAGGCTCCTCCCCTGGCCCTTTCGGTCCCCGCCTTTTGGTACCCACGGGTGGGGAAGGGTTCTTAGGGTGGTGGGAGGCACTTCTTGAGGGCTGACGTCCCGTCCATATTTCATAAATTCATTTTTAAACATTCAATTTCCGCAGGGAGTAGGCCTAATAATTCTAACAACCCATGAAGCGGGTTTGTAGCGGTTTGTAGCTTCATGCAGCCCAGCCCATGCCCTTTCCCTGTGAAGGGGATGTATGCCAAAGAACAGCATGGCCATATCCGCATGCATCCATGGCTTCAGCATACAGTACAGTATTATACACACGTGTTAGATCGTTCGCACGCAGAGAGCTCCATCATTTGAAGCTTCATGGTCACACACACAGTTTAGTGTGTATATGTTTCACGACGATCGCTACCGGTACGGTATAGTCTGCAAGCACAGACCCTAATTTGACACTTTATCAGAAAATCTGATAAGAATTCCTTCGAAAATATTTCCATAATGATTAGGAATACGTATAATGATATTAATCCCTTCTCCCCTCGCCCTGGGGGTGATGGGATGACAATGGAATGGGGGAGCGGGAAGGGGGGGGGGGGGGGTAGTAGGGGGAAGTCAATCCGTCGGTCCTCCCAAGACCCATATAAGGGGGCCATAATCCCCCTGAAAATAAAATGACAAATTCATTTTTCTCATTTTTGCATCCTTTACAGGGGACGTACCGCTAATTATGGATGTTACTCTGAGTATTAATAAACCACAGAAACATGGCAAGATCAAATCGCTCCCTCTAGGTCTATGCATGGATATTCTACTCGAACATTATTATATCCATATCATCAATTTTCATCAAGATTAAAAGGAATTTTCTTCAGAACTCATGCAAGCTTTGGATGAATAAGACATATTCACATGATCAGGGGCGGATCCAGAATTTAATATAAGGCGGGGAAAACAAGTCCAGGTTTGTCAACTTTTGGAAAAGGCAGACCTGGGGGGGGGGGGTGGGGGGGGGTTGGTGGCAAGAATTTTTTTTTTCGTCAGACCTAGAAAATTCGCTCAGGAGGGGGTGGTTATGGGGCTCCCTCAACACAATCAACAAAAGGGCGGATCGTCTATGGTCAAAATGCATACTTTTCTGCACCTGAACGGGGGGGGGGGGGGGGGGGTGGGGATGGCACGGCCCAGAAGCACCCCTCCCCTGGGTCCGCCAATGGACATGGTGTAAATACTTATTGGTAAAAATAACTTTACCCGACTTTTTTATTTATTCACTTGATTATTGTAACAAATATACGGTACGGTGATTAATCATAAACACAGCTAGGCCCGTTTCTGCTAGTATATATATATCTCTCTACGGTTTTTCGATTTGTCTTTTCTATTTGTATTTTACCAAAACCGATGCAGAACACTTTCTTTATATATATATATATATATAAGAATTTCCTCAAATTTACTAACTTTTTAAAAAGATTTGGAGCCGCTTTAAAAGTGTATGGTGTTTTTTTTCGGAGGGGGAGGGGGGTACACTCGATATAGATATATATATATAGAGAGAGAGAGAGAGAGAAACAATTAATGAATTCCAGAGAAGACATTGGTAATGCATTGAATTCCAACTTTTATATTTATTTTCACCAAATTTTCGATCCTCACGGATCTTCCTCAGGGTAATGAACAAAGTGAAATATGTATGTGAAGCTCTGCTCAGAAAGGTTGACAATGTAATATACCATGGTAACGCGCTTAGTTGCTAGGTAAAGTTTTGAGCGCTTATTTTTTAAAAGCGCAAAATACATAAATTGTGACGTAATAATACAAGTTGACGTGTAGTCTTACATAGCAACACGCACGGTTGCTAGGTGAAAGTTTGAGCGCTTATTTGTCAAGCGCTTATTTGACAAATAAGCGCTCAAAAAGAGAATTGCTAAATATCATAAAATTGGTTTTCTTAACATTAAGTGATAACTTGTTAGCTCTTATCCAAGACTGAACTGAACGAAGTTCTTTATTCAAAAGATTAAGTAGTGTATGTGGGTCACGGTGAGATAGAAAAAGATTAGAATCATCAGCAAACAAAATAAATGAAAAAATATTGGAAGAATTTTTAAAATCATTAATATAAAGAATAAAAAGTAAGGGGCCAAGGAGTGATCCTTGGGGTACTCCGCAAGATATTGATTTCACTCTGGAATTTTTACCTGCTAAAGAAACAAATTGTTTACGAGAAGTGAGGTAGCTGCTGAACCAATCCAAGGCCCTCCCACGAATACCATAATGTGATAATTTGTATAACAAAATATCATGGTTGATCGTGTCGAAGGCCTTGGAAAGGTCCAGGAATATACCAACAGTGTGTAAGGAATTATCAACAGCACATGCAACCTTATCAATAAAAGAAAGTAAAGCATGAACAGTTGAATGTTTTTTCCTAAAACCAAACTGAGAATCACATATTATTTTACAGTCAGTTAAAAATTTAATTAAGCGCGAGTACATTAATTTTTCAAGTATCTTTGAAATGGATGTGAGAAGTGAGATTGGACGATAATTGCAAATATCTCGTTTATTATCTTTTTTAAAAACGGGTATAACTTTTGCTACTTTCATATTACAAGGAACAACGCCATTTAGTAAAGATTGATTAAAAATATATGTCAATGGTGAGAGTATTGCATTAATTACGTTTTTCAAAAGGAAATTTGTAAGTTCATCACTTCCAGGACTCTTGTTACATTTTAAATTATTAACAGTGTCTTTAACTTCGTATTCAAGTATCGGGGTAAGGAAAATAGATTGCGGATTAGGATTCTTTAAAAAAGATTTAAATCCTCTATCAGGTTCAGGGATATTCTTTGAAAGGTTGGAACCAATTTGAACAAAGTAATTGTTAAACAACTCAGCCATAACAGCAGGATCTTCGATTATTTCCCCACTGTGTGAGATTTCCTTTGTTGGTTCGGAATTCCTGCTTGAATGTAGGACCTTATTTATCACCTTCCACGTACTCGAAATATCATTCTTGTACTTGTTAAATTGATTAGAAAAATACATTTTTTTGGCAAGACGTAGGGAAGTTGTCAGAACATTACGATATCGAATATATTTTCTTTTAAGTTTGTCAATTCCAGTGTGTTTCTTATATTTACAAAACAGATTGTTTTTACGGTTGATAGACTTAAGGAGAGATTTAGAGATCCAAGGAAGTCTAGGTGTCTTTTTATATGTAGAGCGGGAAAACTTCTTAAGAGGGATTGTAGCATTATAAGTCGACATAAAAAGGTCCAAGAAATTGTCAAAACAAGTATCCAAGTCTTGAATGTTATAAATAACATTCCAGTCGATATGTGCTAATCTCTCCCTAAGTCTATTTAAATTTTCTTCAGAAAAATCTCGAACACTAATTGATGCAGATTTATTGTTACCTCTACCGAGAAACACTTCAACAAAAATAGGGAAATGGTCTGACATATCAGACATCAAAATGCCAGATGATGTGTTTGAGAAACTATTTACAAAAATATTATCAATCAAGGTAGACGACGAGTCTGTAATTCTGGTAGGTTTGGTAATCGAGGGTATGTAAGAATTGGATAACATGACATCAAGAAATTCTTGGCAAGAAGAGGCAATGTTACAATGCAATAAATCTAGGTTGAAATCTCCCATAAAAAAGGCATTCTTGTTGTTAAGAATAGGAGACGACAATAGGTTTTGGACACAATCCAAAAAATCTTGGACGTTACCTTTGGGGGGCCTGTATATTTCACCAACAACCATTTGATTCTTGTCAGGCATTTCAATTTGAATAAAAATACATTCAATAACATCAGACATTATATTGAGCTCTTTTAGTTCTCTGACCTTTAAATTATTAGATACGTAAAACCCGACTCCTCCCCCTCTTTTATGTTCTCTGTTATTAGTATAAAAGGTGAAACCATCAATGGAAACAAGAGGGCATTGAAAATCATTCAACCAGGTTTCAGATAAACCAACGACATAGTAACCATAATTGAGTTGATGAATAAAAGAATGAAATTGGTCCACATTCTTACAGAGACTTCTAACATTATGGTGCATGAGAAAGAGTTTGTCTTTTGAATTCAAAGAGTTCCTGATAACGTTATTGACTGAAAAGTATTTAGACGACATTTTGTGCAAGGATATGTCATTGGAATCAAAATCAAATAAAAGTTCAGGTGTTTGGAAGTTTAAATACCGAGGGGGATTGTCACGGTCGTTTACATCAACATACTCATCATCCATAGAATGATATAACAAATGTAGAATGGAATGAGCGGGGGTGATTGAAAGTGACTATCAAAAGACGAACTCTTAGAACTGCAAAACAGCCAAAACAAGCAAAAATGGCAAATGTAATTAAGGCATTAAGACACAAGATACATATAGAATGGAAATACATAGCAAGACGCACTGACTGAACAATACCAAATAAAGCTGCGAAAAAACAGCAGGTACGTTGGATGACACACCCACAGCATTCAAAGTATATATACAAAATAGTCAATACTGACAATTCAAGCACAGAAAATGTTATCCTGTGCATTGTTGTTGCAAATAAATCAGCAGCTTTGCAGCCAAATTATTGTATGAATTATACGGTCGAATAAAAAAAAAAAAAAAAAAGAGAAAAGAATACACACAAATAAGAAAATACATAAAGTTAGCCAACATTACTAAACTCTTAGCTTATTGTGAGAAAAAGTTGTTTTGTTTTTTTTAAATAGAAAATGCAAGATACTCAAATGTGCAAAATTTACACATAATTACTACATGATAGATAACATCAGTTTGAAACGATAACAGGTAAACAAACCGAATAACGAGTATCCCGGCAAGGGGCTGGCCGAGTTTATCGGCGAGGATGGCAGAAAGCATACAAGTCAAACATAGCTAATTAGGTATTAATTAATATATATAGGATATACTTTGCACTCCAGAACATTGTTTCTAAAACGAGATAAATGGAAAATGTAAAATCATGATAGATGTTCATGTGTTATTTTCTGCCAAAAAGGTGATTATTTTTATACAGATAATGTCGGTCAGAAAATATTACTGATATTAGAATATCAAAAAATACATTACTTAGGTAGCATGTCTGTACACATACAAAATGCAGACACTCAAATATCACGCGTGTAATCACGAGTGTAATATTTAAACATTATCATAAATGGAAAATGTAAAATCATGATAGATGTTCATGTGTTATTTTCTGCCAAAAAGGTGATTATTTTTATACAGATATAATTAAAAAGAAAAGAAAAATCAGAATTCTAGGTGAGTTACGAGTAACTTCTGATTGGAGGGAGAAAAAATAAAGTTAATCATCTAGCCCCATCTAGCACATCAATTCTACGCAGTTTTAACTGGAATCTCGAATTGCTTGTGCTATTGTGCATACATGAAACCTTGTGAGAGCACAAGTATGATGACTTGATTCATATTTTGATGGAATAAAGTGACATAGTTTTTAATTAATGCAGTATAGTTTACCAATTGTATTTCATTTATCATGGTGCAGAAATGTTTTCTTCCATGCCTACTTTTCAGACTCTGATATCTTTTGGGACATTTTCCGGGGACATTCACCATAAGGTTACTTCACAAAGATTTATCTGAAGCAACTCTTGTAGAACCAATCTTCAAGCTAGAATAACCTTATTCATTACCAAATGTACCACTGGAATGTTGTGCCTATACCCATCCCCCCCCCCCCAACATTTGTTCAATTATCAACATACGAATTCGAGAAGACGCCTCGCTCGGCTGGTAGCTAGGTAGGGGGGTCTGGCGTAATGGGTAGATTGCTCTCATAATAAGAATTGACTGGGATTATACCTCCTAAACCCGCGATGTTTTCCCATGATTTCCCATTCCGCTCGCTCAATTTGAAGCAACCGAGGATTTTCTGAAAAAAAAACCCAAAGCTCGATCGCACTAATAGATCAAATTATGAAATCAAGGAAATCCTGTCACGTACTGACATCAGTGTAACCATTAAGTTCTTATTCAGTCTTCTTTATGAGAATGCTTAAAACCCCCTCAAGTTTGTTTATTTGGTTCAATCTGGTTGGTGCAATGCGACCTTACATAATTATGCACGACAATAATTAATGAGACACTGATGAGAAAAACTACCGGATAAGCGATTAATTAGGAAAGATAGAAAGAGAAGAAGATAGAAGAAACTTAAAGAATAGCATAGTGATGATAAAAAGAGGAAATGAAAGAATGATAAAAACAAAGAATAACATAAGGAAAAGTAGAAAGTGAAGAAAATAACATAAGGAAAGAGAGAATTATCTGGCGGACGCCTGATAATTCTTTTAGACCCTTGATATGGAGAGGGGGGGGGGGGGGGGGCTGCTCAGTCTTGTATTCAGGGTTAGTGACCCTTTTTTGCGCTAAAATTTTAAAGAAATTCTGTTTACCAATTACTTTGTCTTACTCTGCAGATCATTTGCATCTGCCTTTTGTTCCAATTTACTGTATTACATGGTCAAGTTGCACAGTGCATGTAGTGTGTGTTGCTAGGTTACTAGGTGTTGCTAACGTGATCGTAACGTTTGGCGGGCAGTGATGTTTGCCTGACATGGCAGCGCCTGGTGCCCACAGCTGCATTCTGACTATAAGGAATTTTATAGGCTTTGGGGTGGGTGTGATGGTTATATTTAGGCAAACTTCCATGTTGTTAAATACATTGTGACAATGATTCATTGAATATTCATTAATTTCCCATTTTCGAAGGTTTTCACAATCCCATGTACTTGTTTTTTTTAAATTCTATTGGACGGATAGACCTGTGCTCTTTATAAATGCATATTCAATTGTGTTATCAGTTGAAGTGAATGCCATTGCTGTTGGTTTCCATACACGTTTGAATTTCTTCAACTTGAATGATTACTTAATGACACATGTATTTTGTTTCACACCTGAATTTAACATTGCCAATATGTGAGGCACTGATGTTGGTGTCAGCTAAACAAAGCTTTTCTTGAATGTAATTAATGCATTTACCATGTGTACAATTTGCCTTGTTTTATTTCACAAGTTTAGTTTATTTGTTCTTTAATGCGAGACAACTGCTTTGCATCCTATGTATTTTCTATTTTTCTGCAATGAAAAATAAGCCCCTGATTTTGTATTCCTTCCCCCAAATATTTTCTTCTTGTGATTTTTTTTTATTTTTGAGAAACCTTTACTTTCTTGTAGGATTATTCTTGCTTTCTTAGTGGAATGCATAATCTGACACGTTTCATGTCTTTTAGGGAATTTCTTACAGTAGCCCTATTATGGTCACTTTTCCCCAATTCCTGATTGAAACTTTTTTTTTTCTCTCTCTCTCTCTCTTTTTATTTGTCACAGTTAATATGTTGTGTTATGCTAGCACTCATTCCTTCCCTAGATTTCCCTACAAGTGGTGAAACAAGGGTCATGCATAAGATAAAAAGATTATGTAATTTCAATAACAACATTCAGTAGATAGGACATGATAGCCAGTTGTACACTGGCCTACTGCATCCACATAATTTCGATTTTCTACATTTTGCTAGTGGCCGTAATATAGGCATACATTATTTTTCACTTTAAGAAATCTTACTCTCTAATAAGAGTTATCCATTTATCTTGGCTAACATGGCAAAATTTGGCCTTCCTATATATACTGCAAGATCATGCATATTTCAAATTTTCTTTATTTTTTAAATATATTTTTCTTTAAATACAGGACAACTAACTACATTGTAACTTATCAACTCTGTATTTTTGGCTATTGAAAGAATAACCCCGAGATTTGGGATTTTTAATCTTTCTCCCCCTATTCTGCACTTTTTGACAAACTGAGTGTTCACACAGTCTTGGATCTCAATAATTGTATGCAGACACGACAGATGTCTATGACCTAATATGATAATTGTGCTTTGGAGTATAACAGTATTGATCATTTGATTCCTTGTGGGGTTTTTCCAATTTTTTTTCAAGCTTTCCTTAGAAGTGACATATACTGCCATGACTGTATATTTTGTCTTCCTAACCCTTTTTCCTTAGGCATTTCCCCCTTGATTTAGACCAGTGTTTATCCATATATGTTTTTGTTTTACCCAGTCTTGTATTCAGGGTTAGTGACTTTTTTTTGCGCCAAAATTTTAAAGAAATTCTGTTTACCAATTACTTTGTCATACTCTGCAGATCGTTTGCATCCGCCTTTTGTTCCAACTTACTGTATTACATGGTCAAGTTGCGTAGTGCATATATACTGTGTGTTGCTAGGTTACTAGGTGTTGCTAACGTGATCGTAACGTTTGGCGGGCAGTGATGTTTGCCTGACATGGCAGCGCCTGGTGCCCACAGCTGCATTCTGACTATATGGAATTTTAAAGGCTTTGGGGTGGGTGTGATGGTTATATTTAGGCAAACTTCCATGTTGTTGAATACATTGTGACAATGGTTCATTGAATATTCATTAATTTCCCATTTTCGAAGGTTTTCACAATCCCATATATTTTTTTTTTTTTTTAAATTCTATTGGACGGATAGACCTGTGCTCTTTATAAATGCATATTCAATTGTGTTATCCGTTGAAGTGAATGCCATTACTGTTGGTTTCCATACACGTTTGAATTTCTTCAACTTGAATGATTACTTAATGACACATGTATTTTGTTTCACACCTGAATTTAACATTGCCAATATGCAAGGCACTGATGTTGGTGTCAGCTAAATTCTTTTTTTTTCCTTCATAAAATGACATGATTTTATGTATGTGATGAAGATATGATAACTCAAATTAAATAAACATCTATTTTCTTCAAATTGGTATCCCATTTCAAAAAGAATCAATTCCTTGATTAAATTTTGCTGAAATGAACATCAAATACAAATATTTGCTAACCAGTTTCTCCCATCCTGAATTATTATTATGACGCAATGTTTGCTTAACTTCATTTGCTTTGACTGAGTCATGTCTTCTCATTTATATCGTTGCATCAAGAAACATGCTAATAATGGTACTTTTCACGAAATGGAATGGTAGCCTCGCATATGGCATTTGATTACGATGTACATACACATTTCCCACGATGTACACACACACATTTCCTGTTGAAATGAATTTGAAGTGAAGTGGACCTTTTTCGTGCTTATACAAATTGTTCTTCTTTTTTCCATCAATACACCTTTATATTTTTTAAATCCGCCTTTTCTTCCAACTCATTGTATTGCATGGTCGAGATGCACATGGTATGCACTGTGTGTTGCTGGGTTAGGCAAATCCGGCGACAGCGGATGCCTGCGATTTGCATTCCCATTATGGGATTTGAAAAGCTTTGGGGTTATCCTTAGGTGACTGTACTGGTTTGTCACTGAGCAAAGTGGTATTCATTTGTATGCATCGCGAAGGAGGTCCACTGAATCTTCCTCAACTGAGTTGGTTATCTACCTCTTGATGTTTTATTTATACCGTTGATAAACCTGTGTTACATACATTACATATATTACATATGCTCATTCGATTTTCCTTTTCTTGTAGAAGTGAAATGCCACTGTAATGTTAATACACACTGTATTATCTTTGTTGTTTCTATAATCAATTATTGCAATGTTGGTAGGTTAATACATTCCTCATTATACTAAATTTAGTATTTATGTATGGTCAATGATTTAGCAATTTCGTTCTTTTTTCTCTTTATCTAAATTCCTCAAATGTGTACGTTATTCTTAGCTCCACTGCTGATTGTTTTCTGCCACATGACGTTCCAGCGTTTAGATTGCCTTAAGTATGTTATGCCAACAGAGATTTACTATGTTTTCTCTTCATTTTCATCCCCATCATATGTTTGTTTTCTCTACTCGTTTTTGTTGTTGGTCATCATTTTCCCTCCACTCCTATTTGATGTCCATCGATTTATTTTTCTTCTTACTGCATGTGATCGACACTTCCTTTCCTTTCCTTACTCTTCTCGAATAAAGCGCCATTACCTCTTTTATACAGTATTTCTCCTTATCGCCAAATGTCAATGATGAGGGAGTATTTTTTTATCTCACGATGATGTTTAACTCTGACGATAGGCAATCGCTGCCATTTCATAGGCTTAGTGATGACGATTTCTTTGATTTACATAGACCTATTCAGTCTGATGATGTGTCTGATACTTCTGCTAATTCTTATGATAATCTTATCATAGATAACATTAACGCTTCAGCTGCAAATCTGGAGTTCGATTTTGATTTAGATGACCCTGTCAAACGTGGAACTACTAACTATATAACCATCAATCAATTTTCAAAGGTTTCAAAAGATTTTCAGAATGATACATTTTCCATCCTTCATTTAAATATCAGAAGTTTGAACAAGCATTTTGATGACCTTCTTTCACTCGTAGATAAACCTATGCCAAGCCCCTTTACGCTGATTGGCCTCACAGAAACTTGGCTTAATTACGATTCAAACCACCCATTCCTTATAAAAGATTATGACTTTATCAACAAAAATAGACAAAATCGAGTTGGTGGGGGAGTTGCTCTCTACATCCTCAAATCATTTAAATACACTATCTTGGATGAAATCTCAGTTTCTAATACAATTGTTGAATCCCTTTTTATTGAAATTGTGATTCCTGGTAATAAGAATATCATTGCCGGAGTTATTTATAGATCTCCCAACTCAAATGCTCAAGAATTCTTACAATATTTTTCCAATTTGTTAAGAGACGTCAATTTTGACAATAAAGACTTCTTCTTGATGGGAGATTTTAATATAGATTTATTGAACCATGAACATAACAATATTTCTCAAGACTTTCTTGAATTAATTTTATCTGCTTCTTGCTTGCCGCTCGTTTCTAAGCCAACGCGTGTTGCTAATGCATCTGCTACTTTAATTGATAATATTTTTTCGAACGTTATTCCACATCCTGATTCTTATATTATTTTATCTGACATAACTGATCATTATCCTATTGCAATGTTTTATCCACTAGGTCAATCTATTAACAGAAATAATTCTTCAATATATAGACGTAAAGTTAATGCCGAAAGCCTAGCACGTCTTGCCATTAATCTTGAAAACTTTGATTGGTCGTGTATATATACTAATGAAGACATTAACAGTTCATATGAAACTTTTTCCTTAATATTGACCGATCAATTGGATATTAATATGCCGAAACAAAAAATCAAAACCAACTATAAGAAAACACCTAAGCTCCCATGGATTTCTAAATCCATACTACGCTTAATTAATCGGAAGAATAATCTCTTTTATAAATATAAAATAAAAGGTACTGAAAAATCAAAGGAAAAGTATACATCCTACAGAAACACATTGACTCAAATCATTCGCCTTGAAAAAAGAAAATACTTCGTAAATCGTTTGGAAATGTTCAAACACGATATGCAAAATACCTGGAAAATTATTAAACAAGCGATGAATTTGACAGATAAAAGATCTGAAATAAACAAAATCATGTATAACCATGAAATTATCGAAGATTCCAAAGATATAGCGAATATCTTTAATACTTACTTTTCGTCAATCGGCAGCAATCTTTCTAAAAATATTCCCCCATCAAACAAAAATTATAGTGATTTTTTAGGCCCTGCTAATCCAAATTCTATTTTTCTTTTTCCTACGAATAGGCAAGAAGTCATTAATATTGTATCCAACTTACAGAATAAAAAAAGTTCCGGTTTTGATGGAATTAATAACGTAATGTTGAAAGCCATTATTCCTGTTATTGTAGATCCTTTGGTCCATATTTTTAATTTATCATTGACGCATGGTAAATTTCCCAATTCCATGAAACTAGCAAAAATTATTCCCTTATTCAAAAAAGGTGACAAACTTGAAGTAGGTAATTATCGGCCAATCTCGTTACTATCTTCTTTTTCCAAAATTTTGGAAAAGATAGTGTTTACTCGAATGAGTTCTTTCCTTAAAAAAAATGATATCCTCTCTAATTTCCAGTTTGGTTTTAGGGAGAAACATAGTACTGTTCATGCTTTGATGTCTTTTGTTGAGAAAGTTGCCCATTCAATTGACTCGTCTTCTCACACAGTAGGTATATTCCTGGACTTCTCCAAGGCCTTTGATACGATAAATCATGATATTTTACTTTATAAACTTGCTCATATTGGTGTCCGTGGAAAGGCCTTGGAGTGGTTCAGGAGCTACCTTTCTAACAGAAAACAATTTGTTTCCTTAAACGAGCAAGCATCAGATTTTAAAGATATTTCTTGTGGCGTCCCTCAAGGAAGCCTGTTAGGCCCATTATTGTTTATACTTTATATAAATGATTTTCATAAATCATCCGATTCCTTGTCATTCATCTTATTTGCAGATGACACCAATTTATTTTTTTCTCACAGTGATCCAAATGTTCTTGTCGATGTAATCAATAGAGAGCTGCGTAACATATTAGAATGGATAAGGGCTAATAAATTATCATTGAATCTACTGAAGACGAATTATATATTGTTTAGTAACTCCTTAGCATCATTACCTACTGATATTGTTTTTGACAATATCCCTCTTGAGCAAGTCTCTCAAACCAAATTTTTAGGTGTTTTGATTGACAGTAAACTTTCCTGGAAAATCCACATCGAAAATATTTGTAAAATTATCTCTCGCAATATCGGTATCATTAACAGACTTAAATCACACCTTCCTCAAGCATCTTTACTTATGCTTTACTCATCTCTTATTTTACCATATTTAAACTATGGTCTTTTGGTTTGGGGAAACAGTCATCAAACACTGCTGGAAAGAGTTTTACTACTACAAAAGAAAGTCATTCGTATAATTTGTAATGCTCCTATACGTGCCCATACGGATTCTCTTTTCCTTGAACATAACATCCTAAAAATTAAAGATCTGTACTTATTTCATCTTGGTGAATTTATGTATAAATACAATTGTGGTACTCTACCATCTGCGTTTCACGATATGTTTCTAAAAAATCGTACAATTCACAAATATCCCACCAGACAGTCGGATGAATTTCATTTACCATTTTTGAGAACATTTTCTGCACAAAAAACATTTATTTTTGAAGGTCCTAAACTTTGGAATACTTTGCACCATGATTTGGAAAAATCCTCTTCACTCTTAAAGATTGAAATCTAAAGAAATTTTTATTGGCTCCTTACAAAACCTAACTCGCTTTGTCAGTTGTTAGTAGCATTTAGATTACCTCTATATATGCAGCATTTAAATGTGTATGTGTGTCTATGTATATATGCATCATTATTATTATTATTATTAAATGATTATTATTATTTATTATTATTTTTATACAAAGAACTCGTCACCACTCGTCAACCAGGAACATCCTCATAACTATTTCCCTTTTCACACGAATCGATGTTGCGCGCTACCTTTGTTTTGATCAGTTACATCCATTCATCTTTCATTTGTCATTCCTCAGTCCCACATGCAATCAATTTCTCTCCTCTTTCTGTCTTTCCTTTTACTTTTCCCTTGTTACTTTCACACATTTTGTATGATATGTTTACGCTTTCCCCTCTCTGTTGGCCATTATTCTCGTTTTTTTTTGTTATGTAAATTACTATTATTGAATACTTTCACCTGAGGGGTCCACAATTTACAAGCTTAGCTTCACAGTGGACCTCTCCATTTCCAACCAAACATTCATAAAATTATTTTTCATACTGCAATAGTTTGGTACATCTTATCTAATCTACAATACTGTTATATTTATGTGTTGTATTGCGTGTATCCTACTTTGTTGATTTAATGATGTATGTGAATTGTATATTTCTTTTTCGTTGGAAATGAAAAAAAATAAAAACTGAAACTGAAACTGAATCATTTTGGTCCTCCCCTCCCTCCTTTTTAGGTAACTTATTTCATTTACCTGAATTATGAACCCAAATTCATTTTCGGAATTGCGAACCCTATATATTTCATTTTTGGAATTACAAATCTTAGTTCATTTTCGGAATTACAAACCCCATTTTATTTTCGGAATTACGAACCCTATTTCATTTTCGGAAATACGACCCTTCGGAATAGACCGCTTCGGTTATTGTATGTAAATTTTATACATACCTTTCAGACAAAGGTTGTTCTTGACAACCTGAAAGCTTGCCGGACATAGCAACAAATAATGTATGCAGACTGGATTCCAAGCATTGAGGCTCTTTTATAAAAAAGCAGCTTATGGAATAGCTCGTCACTAGGTGCATAAATTTGTATACATTACAGAAGCGGTCTATTATGAACCCTCTTTTGATTTCGGAAAAACGAACCTATGGGAATTATGAACCTTCAGAAATTCGAACCTTAATAATAATAATAATAATAATAATAATAATAATAATAATAATAATAATAATAGACATTTATAACGCGCCATGTATCTAGGGGTGCGTTTATCAACTCTTTCTTTCGGCAGAAACAGGTTTTCCAAAGGGCTTTCAGTGATTTTTTTAGAGATGATAAACGCAAAGCTGTTTTGATTATGGGGTTCGGAAAGCCTTTTTGAAAGTCGCAAATTTGTGCTTTCCGAAACAGGTTTCAGCCAGAAACAGGTTACAAAAAGCGAGATAAACGCAAAGCTGTTTTGAAACGACTTTATACTTCGGTCACGAACTACGTGTTTCCGGTTTCTGAAAAGACGCGCGCCAGGCAGGTACATGTGTACAAAGCACAGTACTACTAGCTACGTACGCTGCACTATAGGCTACTAGCGAGCATAGCTAGCGATAGCCAAAACAAAAAGCGCGCGCCGTATATGGCCCCTTCTCCTCGGGTCAAACTGCGCAATGCATCTGCGCAGTGACAACGTCGATTTTCGACTTGTCGATGAGATGATAAACGCAACTTATTTTGAAAGCCGTTTGCAAAGGCCTTTGGAAAGGGCTTTTGATAGTGGGTATGGAAAGCCGTCTCAAACTGGGGAAAGATGATAAACGCGACCTTAGTATCCTATTCCGGGGCGCGGAAGAGAGGAAATACATAGATGAAGAGTATAAACTCAAACTTATAGAAGTCAATCAGAGAAGGCGGTATTGAATACGGTGGACGTTGTGAATATTGTGGACGTTTTAATGCCGCGAGAGGGCACCGTGATCGTTACCTGATCATGCCGTTGCCCCGCGGGGCGCAAACCTCGGATAGACTGGTCGCCGCTCTCGTGCGAGATTCGGTCGGCTTCGTGCAGTCGAAATGTAATCCCACTTAGTCCAACGGACGCGTTCGACGCAAAAACTTTGTGTACGAGTGAATGTGTTTACGCAATCCTGACTTCCCCACGGCCGCCTGGTTGCGTATCCCTTTAAAATGTGTTTTGAACTTTTCAAGAGAATCTATGGCTTTAAGAGAAATGGGTAAGGCATTCCAAATAATTGGTGCACCCGCAGAGAAAGCCCTATTACCATATGATACCCGTGTTTTAGGAACACATAGAACAGATTTAGATGAAGATCTTAAAGGGAAATCCAACCTTGTTTTTTCTATTGATGTTATATGAAGCGTAACTTGCTGGTTAATTTGATACCAAATTTAGCAGAATTGGAGAGCTATGAAGAAAGTTATAGAATGATGATCCCCCAAACACGTCTTTCGCCCGTCGTCTGCTGCACATGCATGGGGCCGCCTCTGTGTGTATAAGTAATTAATTCAGCACACAACAATTGCCATTGTGTTTTGCAGCTGTCGTTTCTCCCAACCTTTTGAGGTCCAGTGTCATTAATGATTCATGACTCTGGGTTAAAAAGGTGTTCTGGAATTTTAAGTGCAACACACAATGGCAATTTTTGGGATTGCGCGATTACTGGAGAGTTGGGCCCTGTGTGGGATATGCATGTAGAGAAACAGCAGAGTAGGGGAATAACCCAAATAAAATAAAATAAAAAGGGACACAATCTAGACTAGCCAGTTGTCCACAGATACGTCATTCGTGGAAAATGGCGGCCACCATGTGCAGCAGTGTTTGGTGAGATATAAAACATTCTATAACTTTCTTCATAGCTGTACAATGTTGGTAAATTTGGTATCAAATTAATCAGCAAGTTACGCTTCATAGAATATCAATAGAAAATAATCAAGGTTGGATTTCCCTTTAAGGAACGCTGGGGAGTAATTCTTGCATGTACGTTGGGGCCATTTTGTGCAAGATTTTCCATGTTAACAGCAATATTTTGTATTGTATTCTTTGTGCTTTTGGAAGCCAATGTAAACTTTCTAAAATAGGAGTTATATTTCGATGTCTTACTTAAAACCCTAGCGGCGGCATCCAAAGCAAATTGCAGTTTATCCGTAAGACGGGCACGAACATTATAAAGGAGTGAATTAGAAAAGTCTAGAGACACCAAAAGCATGTATCAGCGTTGCAGCAGATCTGTCATCTAGAACCCTCCTAATACAACCCACATTATGGAGGTTATAATACATTGATTTACAGATATTATTAACATAAGCTTCCATCGACATGGAATCAACAAATGTATAACGCTCTACAGAAGTTGAGTTTGAAATTTGTTCCTGGCCAATAACAATACTACGAGTACGAATAAGATTTTTGTGAAACTTGGATGATATGATAAGGAATTCTGATTTACAGTCGTTCAACTTAAGCTTGTTTGTTACCATCCAATCTGCCATGTCTACAATGCAAGCTTCCAAACGGAATCTAGCAGATATTTCACTATCATGATCATTTGGGTCAAAAGGAACATATAACTGTGTATCATCAGCATATAAATGAACAGAGATACCATGTTGTCTAGCTATATCTGCTAAGGGAGCTACATATATACTAAAGAGTATCGGTCCAAGGACCGAGCCCTGTGGTACACCACAATCAGATTGAGTGGATGACGTTATATCAAACAAATTTTCTCTTTCCAAGATACGGTGCCAACACAATAAACCCCACATGTTTCCAGACGGGTAAGTAAAATTGAATGGTCTACAGTATCGAAGGCAGCCGATAGGTCTAGTAAAACAAGAAACACAGCTTGTTTCTCGTCGAGGGCGTGATAAATATCATTTGATACACGAACTAGAGCCGTTTATGCTCACTGAAGTGGGTGAGTATACATGAAGCTATTACTTTTTCAAGGATTTCTGACAGAAACTTCAAATTTGCAACATGGCGAAAATTTGCAAGATTATCAATTCCCAATGATGCTTTTTTCAACAGAGGAGACACGATAGCTAGTTTGAAAGATTCTGGGAATACGCATGTCTGTATTGACAAATTAATTATGGCAGTAATACAAGGAGCTAACAGTTTAGAATGTTTATTCAGTATCCAGTAGGGTCCACTGAACAATATTTGGCAGGAATACTTAAAATAAGCTTCAAGATCTCTTCGTTGCTGGCTGGAAGAAATTCATCAAGAGCAGGTACATTCTGGCGGCTTGTCTCGAATGGGTGGGTTGCGGGAGCGGGATGGGAGCGGGAACGGGCACACCCTTTCGAGACAAGCCCCCCGGTTATCTCGAATGGACGCGTTCCCAGCGAGAAGTTCAATGAACGCGCCACTTCGAGACAACCGGGGGGGGGGGGGGCTTTCCTCGAATGGGTGTGTTGAGTAGACTTTTGTAACAGACGTTTTAGAAATTTTTGAAAAATGTACTCTTGCTGTTTTTTTCTTTTTTCGTTTTTCTTTTGTCTAAGATGTAGAAAATATAATAAAACAGTATCTAAAGTGGCGCGTTCGTTGAACTTCTCGCTGGGAACGCGTCCATTCGAGATAACCGGGGGGCTTGTCTCGAAAGGGTGTGCCCGTTCCCGCTCCCATCCCGCTCCCGCAACCCACCCATTCGAGACAAGCCCATTCTGGCACACTTGGCCAGCATCATTCACGGAAGTAGGAATCAAATTATTAAGTTCATCTCGAATGGTAGATATTTTTGAAAGAAAGAATTTACAGAATTTTTCTGCAAGTTCCTGTGTGGGTACTTGTGACGAATAATTTACTTTGGCTTTCCGATGAAGAGTGTTGTTAACTATACGATAGAATTGACTATGTGTGTGCAGTTTGAAATTTCCTGATTCAAGTGATTAGACTTGGCATCCATTATCATCAGTGTCACAAGAAGTCGTTGGTCGTTGAAGAGCTGTCGTTTGACCTCCTTTTTCAAGGATTTCTGACTGAAACTTCAAATTTGCAACAGGGCGAAAATTTGCAAGATTATCAATTCCCAATGATGCTTTTCTCAACAGAGGAGACACGATAGCTAGTTTGAAAGATTCTGGGAATACGCATGTCTGTATTGACAAATTAATTATGGCAGTAATACAAGGAGCTAACAGTTTAGAATGTTTATTCAGTATCCAGTAGGGTCCACTGAACAATATTTGGCAGGAATACTTAAAATAAGCTTCAAGATCTCTTCGTTGCTGGCTGGAAGAAATTCATCAAGAGCAGGTACATTCTGGCGGCTTGTCTCGAATGGGTGGGTTGCGGGAGCGGGATGGGAGCGGGAACGGGCACACCCTTTCGAGACAAGCCCCCCCCCCCCGGTTATCTCGAATGGACGCGTTCCCAGCGAGAAGTTCAATGAACGCGCCACTTCGAGAAAACCGGGGGGGGGGCCTCGAATGGGTGTGTTTGTTTGTTTGTTTGTTTGTTTGTTTGCTTTTATTTCTGCGTTCTAATAACATACAATAAATCGAATGTTTACATAAGTAAAAAGTCATGTACAATTATAGAATACAATAATAAACATAATACAAAACATAGTAACAAAATTAAGGAATATAATAGACCTATGTAAATATTTTTTCCAATAAACTAGAGAGGTAATTTAGAACGCAGGAGACCGCCATCGTGAGCGGTTAGGCTGGAAATGGATGGCGGCCTCGTAAAAAAGATTAGGCGACATAACTCTCTTGGTAAAACTGAGTGATCAAGTGGGTGCAGTGCAATTGCATGTGCGGGTGCAAATAGTAAATACTAATTTAAAGCGTGGGCACGTATGATTGTAGTATCTTTCGTTTAAGTGTAGCTTTTAAGGAGTAGATGGTTGAACAAGATTTTATGTTATCGGGAAGATTATTCCAAATGTCCGGACCAGAATGTCTTACAGATTTGTGTGTTATTGATAATTTGGGATTCGTAAGATGGAAATTTCCAGAAATGCGAGTAGGGTAGGAATGAACAGAACTATTAAACTTAAACATGTTATCAAAGGATGGTGGAAGTTGATTATTAATGTACTTGAACATTATGACAGCTACTTGGATAGTATTCAAGTCGAAAATTTTTAGCGTTTTAAGTTTGTGGAATAAGGGGTCAGTGTGAGTTAAGAAATGCGATCCGGTACAAATACGTATTGCTCTCTTTTGTAGTTTAAAAATAGAATTGATTTTTGTCGAACCACAATTAGCCCATACAATGTTACAATATGTTATATACGGGAGAACTAGTGTATTATATAACAGAAATAAGGTTGCATAGGGTAGAAGAAACTTTAGCTTGGAAATTATACCAATGCTTTTAGAAATGCACATTATTACGTGATGTAAATGGTCATTCCAAGTCAAAGTTTCATCTATAATTACTCCCAAAAATTTGGACTTAGTTTTCTTTTCTACTGGCATATCATCGATTTTAATATATATTGGTGTGTCTGTATTATGAGAATGATGTTTGAAATACATGAAGTGAGTCTTTTTTATATTAAGAGAAAGTTTATTGCACTTAAACCAGTTTGATACTTTGTTAATTTCATAATTCAAAGTATTGGTTAAGGAATTAAGGTCTTTGTGAGAACAAAAGATATTTGTGTCGTCGGCAAATAAGACAAAAGAAAGAACGGAGGATGTCTTGATAATATCATTGACATAAAGAAGAAATAGTAGTGGGCCTAAGATGGAGCCTTGGGGGACACCGCATTGAATTAAAAGGGAATCAGAATCATATCCATTGAATGTAACATATTGTCTTCTGTTTGTTAAATAATCTTTAAACCATAAGAGTGGTTGACCCCGAATTCCATAATGACTGAGTTTGGAAAGGAGGATAGCGTGATTCAGCGTATCGAATGCTTTACTTAAGTCACAGAATATACCAACAACATGTTCTTTGTTAGCTATGGCATTTGTAATTTTGTCATAAATTTGGATTAATGCTAGGTCAGTTGAGTAATTTTTCCTGAAACCATATTGATTTGAACTGAGTATATTGTGTTTATTAATAAATGTATGTAACCTATTATAAACGATTTTTTCTAAGACTTTGGATATACTTGGAAGTAAGGAAATGGGACGATAATTACTTATTTCGTGCGGATCGTCTTTTTTGAAAATTGGATTGACTTTAGCTATTTTCAATAGATCAGGGAAAACACCTTGTGATAACGAGTGATTGAAAATGTGAGTTAAAGGCATTGCAAGTGGGTGGATTATTTCTTTTAAAACAGACATACTTATTTTATCGAAACCATAAGATTTTGAGCTGTTAAGAGATTGGGTAATATTAACAATTTCGCTGGGACGTGTTGGGTTTAAAAAGAGAGACTCTTGGTTTTGTTCGGAAAGATAGTCTGTAAAGTGAGCGTTAGGGCTATTAATTTTGCTGGCGAGTTCAGGGCCGATATTCGTGAAAAATGAATTAAATGAATTTGCATAAATACTAGGATCATGTATGTTAGTACCATTTAGTGTGATATTATCCGTGGGTGGGGAATCTTTCTTTCTTCCCATAACCTCTTTGATGATTTTCCAAGTTGCAGTAGTGTTTGAACTGGCCTTCTTTAATCTATTAGAAAAGTGTAATTTACGGGATATTCGGATCAGTTTTGTTAATTTATTGCGGTAAGTTTTATATGTCTTTAGGTTAGTATCAGTTGGATTGCGTAAATGTAATTTATAGAGGCGGTTACGTGTTTGTATTGACTTCAATAAACCTTTCGTTATCCAAGGATTCCTGGGTTTACTTCGCTTGTTTTTAATTTTGCCTAGGGGGATATTCTTTTCATAATAATATTGTAATCTGTTATTAAAATGTTTGTATGCGGTATTGACATCATTTACATTGTAGACATCTGCCCATCCCTCTAAAATTAAATCCTGTTTCAGTAATTCTACATTACGTTTGGATTCTTTGCGATATAAAAATTCATCAAATGATTTAGGGCAACATAGTTTGCATTCACATGTTAAAAATATGGGTAGGTGATCGGAAACTTCAGAGCATAATATCCCCCCAATGGTTTTGTTATTATGTACGTTGGAAAAAATATTATCAATCTGAGTTGAAGAATGTGAATTTATTCTGGTGGGTTTATTAATAGTCGAAATGAAGCCATATGAATACATTAGTTGCATAAAATTGGTTGAATTACTGCTGTCAGAAGAGGGCAGGAAATTGATATTAAAGTCACCAAGCATAAAAATATGTTTGTTTTCTTCGCCTATTTTATGAAGATATGAATCCATTTCATCACAGAATAGTTCAAAATTAGAGTTGGGGGGTCTATAAATTAAACCTATAATGACATTTTTGAGATTTGAGTTGTCAATTTCAATAAATAATGATTCCGCTTGTGTTAGTTTAACATCTGAACGGATTTTGAATTTTAAGTTTTGAGCAATATAAAATGCAACACCGCCCCCTCTTCTTCCTTTGCGGTCTGCCCTAATCAACTTATAATTAGATAAACTGAACATATCTGGAGAATTCTGATGTAACCATGTTTCACTTATTCCAATGACGGAAAATGCAAAATTATTTAAGGAGTGTAAAAGGTTGTCAAAATATTCGAAATTTCTGTTCAGACTTCTCGAGTTTATATGTAAAAGTGAAATATTATTTGGACTATGAGAAAATGTATCGTTAAATTCTAAGGGAGTGTAATATTTACTGTCGTGTATATTGTCAAGAAGAATATCGGGAGTGTAAGCGTGTGAATCCATTTATTTATACAAAAATGTAAAGTGCCGGTTTTTTGGAGGATGATCAACTGCATGCGTGATGTCGGTGCGTTTGCAAGTGCATGTTGGTGTGTTTGTGTGTATATGTAGTGCAAGTGCAAGTGTTGAGTAGACTTTTGTAACAGACGTTTTAGAAATTTTTGAAAAATGTACTCTTGCTGTTTGTTTTTTTTTCGTTTTTCTTTTGTCTAAGATGTAGAAAATATAATAAAACAGTATCTAAAGTGGCGCGTTCGTTGAACTTCTCGCTGGGAACGCGTCCATTCGAGATAACCGGGGGGCTTGTCTCGAAAGGGTGTGCCCGTTCCCGCTCCCATCCCGCTCCCGCAACCCACCCATTCGAGACAAGCCCATTCTGGCACACTTGGCAAGCATCATTCACGGAAGTAGGAATCAAATTATTAAATTCATCTCGAATGGTAGATATTTTTGAAAGAAAGAATTTACAGAATTTTTCTGCAAGTTCCTGTGTGGGTACTTGTGACGAATAATTTACTTTGGCTTTCCGATGAAGAGTGTTGTTAACTATACGATAGAATTGACCTATGTGTGTGCAGTTTGAAATTTCCTGATTCAAGTGATTAGACTTGGCATCCATTATCATCAGTGTCACAAGAAGTCGTTGGTCGTAGAAGAGCTGTCGTTTGACCTCCGACTTGTTCGCTCGCCACTTCCGTTCAAGGCGCTTCTGCAATCGTTGGCGTCAGCGATCTCTGGTGTGTACCAAACATTACGGGGACGAATAATAATGCTTTCCTTTACAGGGGCATGGCGATCAAGAATGGTTACGAGACCAGTCTCATACTGTTGGATGAGACCATCCAGACACGACTCTGGGAAAACGACATGTAAATGTCATGCACTCATACAAGTATGTACTTCATCAATTGTGAATTATACAAACCATTTCCGATATTTAAAAAACTATAAAACTGACTGCGTCGTACATTATATTAAACCATTGCTATGACGTCAATCTATTCAATAAAGTGTAGATTATTTGTACGAATGTAAGCAATGGTTTAAATCAGAGAATAGCCTTGGAAGTGTAGATTCGCCACTCCCAATCTACTCGGCTACGCCTCGTAGATTCGGAACTACGAATCTACACTTTCTCGGCTATTCTCCTTAATATACATGGTTGGGAGTGTGTTAGTGCGATCCGGCAACACAAAGGTTTTTATTGTGGTGTACCTAAAAACCAGCGTGTTGCCGGATCGCATTAATGCACGATCTCACAACCATGTATTAATAGTTTTATAAAACGGGTCTACAAATCTTAGTGCGTTCACTTACCTCAAACTGTCATGGCATGTCCCATGCGTGAATCCTGCTCATTAGTAGACTGTTACAAACGTACAATGTGTATTTACAATGTTTAGGCCTAGCCTAGGCCCTAGATCTAGACGGTTGCGAACGTATATGCCTGTAGGGGCCTACATCTGTTTATTTACAATGTTTAGGCCTCGTCTTAGGCCTAGACCTATTTGTTATTAATGTGAACCTGACAATTATGGAAGTGGTATGGAATCTGGTTCACCGATGTATTTTCACTTACCGGTACTTGAGCTTGGCTGAGCATATTCGAATTTGAAGCTTGAAGGTGAAGACAATGTACCACCAATGGCACTAGGAGTAGGACTAGTACCAGTACCAGCACTCGTAGTAGGAACAGGACTAGTACTACTAGTAGTAGGAGTAGGACTCGGAGTAGGAATCACTTGGCACTGTTGTGTTCTTTGTGTAGTCCGTTCCATCCGCTTTTCTGATGCCTGCATGGCTCAACATTAACAGCGTATCTAACTCACGTTGCGTGATGGTGGATAGGTCCGTGCGACTGAGTTTAGCGAAACTTTCAAGCTTTGAAAATCCAAATTTCACTGCTCGTTTCGTACTGTTGGAATCCTTCCCATTCAGTAGATCGTCGAGTTCTTCCTCCGTGAGAAGTGCAAAACTGAGATTCGAAGATACAGCCATTTTTTACACGCTTCTATCGTCAAAAATTTAACTTAAACTTTCATTTTCGGTACTGAACTGCACCGGTAATTTTGTTGATTTGTTGTTCTTTTTGTTGACATTAGCGCGACGATCGATATCGCGATATCGATATCGCGATATCGATAGCGTATACGGTATAGCAAAACACAGAACAAAATCGAGTAGTATCGTCTGCGCTACATAAATGTTTACATGTTTACATGTTTACATGTGCAACAGTTCCCTTTTGCTGTATGTTATCACTTTTTTTGCACAGTCACGTGGTGTTATTTGACCAATCAGGATGGCCACATTCTTGAACCCGTTTTATAAATGAAGCTAATGCATAAGGATTTATGATTGGTTGATTTGTTATTCTCTCATGTACATTCATTTTATAATTAAACTGGTCATTCCGAAAATCTGTGTTAATCTTTCAATAGTCCAGAATGTATTCCATTTTCTTGTTATCAAATCATCAAATCAAATTTGAAGGCGTATCTTTTTTTAAATGGAAAATAATTTGAAATTATGACCATTTTATGTGTTATCCCATCATTACCCACGCCGATGAAATCCACGCCGATGAAATCGGCAGGGTTATGTAAAGGGCTCCGTATGTTTGTTTGGTTTTTTGTTGTTTGTTTGTTTGTTTGTTTGTTTGTTTGTTTGTGTACAAGATAACAAGAGAACGGGTGAACGGATTTGCACCAAATTTTCAGGGAATGTTCAGAAAGTGACAGGAAAGAATCGATTAGATTTTGGTGATGATTGGTTGACCCCTGCACATTCTGTGTGACCTTGAAGTTTTGACCCTGTAGTAAAGTATAGGAACTTCAGTTCAGATAGTGACAGGAAAGAAACTAGAAAGATTGATGACCCCAAACTTCGCCTGCAGATGCAGAAATATTTTGGCCAATCAAAACACTCATTACTTCGTCTCACCAAAAGTCTATTTCAGCTTTATGAATTTTAGAAGACTTTTAGACCCATTATTTGCCATTTCACTTCAAATCCGTACGAGCCTGCAATGAATATTCAAAGCCAACGTATCCCAGCAACAAGGGATTTTTCGCGGGCTTGAACTACTACTGCGAAAGCGGCTATGTACGGTATACTAATAGGCGGCTAGGCTCTATAGCTATCGCGCGCGATACCTTTTTTATCCACAAATTCATTTAGATTCAGGCTACCCTAGCCCTACGGCTTCTCCTCTATTTCTTATCTTCTGTGCATTTCTGTTTATTTTCCCCAGTTCTTTCCACTTTGTTGTGGAAGTTTTTGTGATTTATTTTATCCTGGTGGACGTGTAGTACGTGATTTTAATTGTTTTCGGTGAAAATCTGGTGAGTTTGTTCGACGTGAGTGAGTTTATCGCACTCGCGAGCGTTCGCGTGTGTTGATCTGAGTGAGTGCTAGTGGGCTGTGTAGCTAGCTGTACGTACATAACTATACACAGCGCTGTCGCGAAGTGACGGGGATCTGGCATGGTCGGGCTAGGGAGTACATAACCCCAGGGAGTCAGACTGTGCCTGGCTCACTGTAGTAGGATTGAACTTTTTTCTTTGGGTTATAACGGTCCTGTCATATAACTAGTTTATACCTCATTTATGTCTGTTTGAGTGGATTTCGTAGTTGTAAAATATATACAAAAACTGTATTTTTTTAATAATTTGTGTGGATTTGCAAAATTTGGTGGCTGATCGAGGTTCGCCGAATACGGGCATGCACGCCAGTATCCACTTTGACTTTGTTGATGGGTGGTGACTGAGCTGAGTGAGTAAGCTCTGTGCCTCGCATGCATGTCATTTTGAAGTCTAGATCCAACTTTATTTGTCGTCATATATATTTTATCCAAGCCCGATGAAAAAAAAAAAAAACCCCAATTGCAATGTAATTTAAAGATAGAACATGAATACATTTACTAACACTTACATGACTGAACACTGAATACAAATTGCTAACATTTTTTTTTCTCACCACGCCACGCTCTCTGACATGTCTAATCAATTACTTTTAGGGGAGGGATGTTTCAATAATAAAATATCTTTTTCAGAAGAATTTTTTCAAGGGTGGGGATACACAAAGCTATGACCTGGATATGGCAATATTTATGGGGGGGGGGGGGGGGGGAGATGTGCCTCTTGTTATCCCCTTTGAATGGCTACTGCTTACAAAAATAATCGCAACAAAACAAAACCTATATTGGGTTAAGGCGTGGGTCTGCCGCCTTTGACGGCCTTTCTAGTTTTCTTATATTTTTCTCTTTGAATACCCCAAGTCAATTAAACCGAGTATTTCTGAGTATGCTTTAGCAAGTCGGGGGAAATGCCGAATTGTATAGTGATTGAAATCGCTTTATTCTTCCCAGGCAGCTTGGGGGAGCATGCTCAGGATTTCTTTTTCATTTTCAAGTCCTTTAATTCCAGCTTTTCAATAGAAGTGTCAAAGTAATACATGAGCAAAATAATGTACATGTATTTTTAACCACAATATGACAAAATATACATTCATGCGGTACGAGTGTTGGAGGACACACCTCTAAAAGCGAAAGCTTGGGGCGACGGTGTTCTTAGTACATAATGCACAATATTACATAATAAATATATAAACTGTTTCATCTGTATTACACAATGTTATTTTCAATAATAGTAATATCAATAATAATCATCATAATAATAATGATAATAATAATTATTATTATCATTATTATTATAACTCTAACTGCGACTTAAGGCGAAACTTTTTGTCTCATCCTATTGTTAGGATTCGCCTAACAATAGTTAGTTAGATTCTGTAGTAGTTAGAATCCTGGATACGTCATTGTCATAAATCAGTAAAGTTGTTTAAAAAAGTCGGTCCTCTTATTGAAGCAGGGTATACCATTCAGTATTAAATAAATCCAGTTGGAATTTAAAAACGTAAAGCTGTGGAATTTCATCACGTGCGTACGTGCGTGTGTGCACGGGTGTGTGTGCAGATACACGCGTATGATAAACATTAGTGTCGTTGTACATGTGTATAGTCCGTCTCAAGAGTAAGTACACTTTGAATGAAATAATTGCAAGTTTGCAACTACAATAACTAGAAATAATTTGCAACCATTTCTTATAGCACTACAAAAACTATTCGAAGATACGCTCATTATTCTTATGCGTTATAAACCAACATTTTAAAAAGACATTTCACCGAAAGAGAGAGAAGAAGAGAGAAATAGTCGGAGAGATTGAGAGAGAGGAAAGGAAAATGAAGATAGAGAGAGAGAGCATGACATATAGTGCTGGTTGTTGGATGAAGGGGGAAAAGAAAAAAGACTATCCCTTCTTTATAGAGATAATATTACGCTTGGAAAAATGTGTTTTTTAAAAAGCTGGTTGAATTTGCATAAACTAGAGAAACACAGGAAGTTTAAAAGTGCAGTATTTAGCATGTTTAAAGGAATCGGTCCCAAAATTTTTGCCTACACTTTTCTGAAACATTTTTGAGATTTGCTGCTGACTAGAACAGATCAATGATGTGATCTTCAATGTTCAAACATTGTAATTGGAAAAACTTTGTAGAACATCATCACTTTACGCTCTTTTTCTCTTCTGAATCCTTCCCCGCAGAGAGGGTTATAGCAAATTCATAATTTTCAAAGCATTTCAGTTTCGCTTGAGTGATCAAGGAACTTGGAAGGGAGAAGTGTGAAGACTAGATTAAGAAAGAGAGGAAGATAGAGAGAGAGAGAGAGGGGGGGGGGGGGATTGGGGATTTAAAAAATAAAATCGAAAGAATTATCACTGACCGGAAGGCTCGCCAAGGATAAAATGACTTGATTGAAATCGCCAACTTTAATTTAAAAAAAAAGCCCAAAGCCCAAGTAATTTTGTTGTTGATTCTCTAGATGTGAGCCAAAAAAATCACTGTTCGACTTTTAACAAAAAATTTAACTAAAATATTCTTCCAAGTGAGATTTTTTGTACTCCAATTAATGTCTGACATTATATCTACCAAAAAAATTTGTTTCCTTTATATGGGATGAACAATTAAGGCTCTAAACTAAAACGAAATCACATATATCGATTTAAATCAATTAAAACTGATATCTTTGATTTAAAATAAAATCATGATTTCGCCCCTGATGACCGGTATTTGTAAACAAGCAAATTATAATTACGAGTTCTATCACCTCTTCATTCCCAACTGTTACTAGGTGCCGTCACATTCTCCCCGACCGAATGTAATGAGTGAAAAACGATCATTTGGACATGGCTGTGTTTGTTTCGGAAGGCCTCGTATGCAGGAGGAAGTAAAAAGCCGTTTCTATATTTGTAGTATACAGTTTATAATAATTGCTTCTTATTATCAAGGAGGTTTACGAAACACGCTCCGCCCATTCTGCAGTCATGTTCGTACACTGAACTGAATTCTATACTTAAGCCCTTGACCAAACTCTATACCTAACCCCTAAACCTGACCTAAAACTCACTTGCAACCCTAACCCTACCCCTGTAGGACGAAATAAAGCCCAGAGCAATTGGTGTCGGAGCACTGTGTCGGAACACCATCAAGGTGCATCTCTGGAAATACACCAAAGTATATAATAAGCTCACTGAAAAATGTTCGGGCGTAAACCTTTCAAATCAAAATGTACTTTGAGGTGAAATGCAATCATCGATGGACCATGAATGTAAATATGCACAAGGTGTTGTCTTGACAACGGCAAACAGTTGGTATGATTCTACTGAAAACACTGAAATCGCCATTTAGAAGGGGAGAAATAAGCCACTCAAAAGATCAAGAAAGGGAGGTGGGTTCAATCGTTCAATACGTTATGTATTATCCATTTTTTAATGAAGAAAAGTTACTTAGAACTATAACTGTTTTTGTTTGCTAATATTTGTCTGTACATTTTGAATAATTATGTCACTACAATAACAAGGAAATTATTTCAGCAATGTTTTTTTTCCTTATTTGTCTCTTTACCCTTTGGTTTTTAATAACAAACACAACGAAGGCCCAATAATGTTAACACTCCTCATAATAATTAAAAAAATAAAACAGATTAAAAGTAAATTTATGATGTTTATACATCCTTATTGAAAATACGTATAAAGTCCTTGATAGAATGTTAGCTCTTTAAAAGTTCAATTCCTTCTCCGGAGCCATCCCCGCAGAGAACTTCAGACCAAATTCATAATGAATTATTTATTCAATTAATTCACTTACGTTTGGGTAATGTGACTGGAAAAGGAAGAATAGTTGGGCCTAGAGTAAGAAAAAAATAGAGAGAAGGTGGAGGTATTGAACAGAACTTTGAGGAGATAGAGAATAATGAGATATGAATAGCCATCCACTGTTAACTAATTTAAACTAATTTAAACATGGTTAGTAAATGAAGAAGCTTGATGGGAGGAATTTTTAATTTGTAAACAAATTTTTAGGCATTTTACTCCCAGTGTTAAAGATCGTATGCTCGATCTGTAATGAAAAACACAAGTCAGAACAAATTGGAACCAGCGGGATTCGAACCTGTCATCTACTGCTTGCCGGCAGCGACTTAACCACCAGGCTATTCTGGTTCACGGCCAAGTCACGATGAACTGGAATCAAATCAAATACGCAAGATCCTCTTCTGTTTTTCATTACAGATCGAGCATACGATCTTTAACACTGGGAGTAAAATGCCTAAAAATTTGTTTACAAATTAAAAATTCCTCCCATCAAGCTTCTTCGTTTACTAACCATTGTCTACGGCGGACCGTTGAATATTAATGAGTCAGAAAGAAGAGGATCTTGGGTATTTGATTTCAGTTCATCGTGACTTGGCCGTGAACCAGAATAGCCTGGTGGTTAAGTCGCTGCCCGGCAAGCAGTAGATGACAGGTTCGAATCCCGCTGGTTCCAATTTTTTCTGACTTGTGTTTTTCATTACAGATCGAGCATACGATCTTTAACACTGGGAGTAAAATGCCTAAAAATTTGTTTACTAATTTAAACATGGTTTCATAACACTTTCAAGTAATCATTCAAAGGCAATTTTAAGGGCCCTGTGAGTCATTTTTGGAAATGTGTAAACATTACAACGACACAAATTATATAATCCACATATTATTTTTATAGGCACTATAGCTATAGAAATTTCCTTTGAGTTGATTTCTTGACAGTATTTGCTATCGTGTTCTAGAGAGATTTGTAGTTATTTTTGATATTGCTGTCGTTTTTCTCAAACAACACACGAAAATGTGTGATTCTCTTCGCGAGTCGATACAAGATACCAACCAACTGTTATTTGTATAAAATTACCGTACGTTAAACCCGGAAGTTTTGTAAAAATACGCATCTCGTCTATTGTACATATGATTTTTTTGTGAACCATTGGAAATAATTTTCAGTAGCTCCATTGCGTTTATATCCCAAAGTCAGGTCTGATCTTTTCATCCCTGTAAAAGCGTTTGAAGAGGAAAAGGCACATCTGACCATGATTATTCTGTCGAGAGTATGTCTTCTGGTCATCCTAGGGCACTATGGACACCCATTTGCAAACGCTCAAAGTAAGTTTTCTGGAATATTCTTGCCAAAATTAATGCGGTAGGTAAAACCTGAACTCCATTGCACTTTGAAATACAATGTAGTTATAAGTTCAGACTGCGATGTCACTTTGGAAGAAATTGGGATATCATTCAATTTCAATTCAATTCAATTCAAAATCATTTTATTTCCAACAATAACACTTACAAATAATACAGAACATTCATTATAACAATTACAAAGTACACAAAAAGTACAACAAATTTCGTTTAGAATGTTCAAAATACAATGGAAAATAACATATGAAGGAAAAGAGAGACCCACTAAAAAGACATCATTAGACATGTCAGATATGGAAATGTATATTATGTAAGATTATCCCGACTTAGCTCGTTTGTATAGTCGTGTGAAAAACAAATGGTGGTGTATTTAAGTCTATTGGTTGGAGAAAATGACAAATCGGCCTTTAATCGTTGACACTCTCTGGTCTGAAGTAACTACTATTCGCAGGCCTATTGATCATCAAATAAGAATGACTACCTGTTATTGTTAAGCGCTTAGAGACATCGTCGATGTATTAGGCGCTATATAAAAGCGGAATATTATTATTATTATTTTGTCATCTCCTCTTCACTTATTTCTCTTACTTGACTAGCGTCAGTCTCAATGTTAGTCTGTTGCCTCATTCTTAAAGTAGAACACTAATGATTTTAAATATTGGCTTAATACTTATTATTGCATAGATGGCATAAATTAAACTAGGTTATCCAAATTTAAAGCTTGGAAACATTTGAATTAATGATTATTATCAATTATAAAACGGTAAAATACAGCCCCCGATATAGCAGCTGAAAAGCTCCTTGAACGCTGCTGAGATGTGTGACGACACAAGAGGGGCGAGTCCTGTCTAAGCAGACGATGTCCCATAACATTATACACATTTTTCAGTGCCTGTTTTGTCATCTCCTCTTCACTTATTTCTCTTACTTGACTAGCGTCAGTCTTAATGTTAGTCTGTTGCCTCACTCTTAACTTCGTGTATGGTATTATTTTGATGAAAAATGCAGCGTTAAAAAAATAAAGGAATCAGTCACTTGTAAACAAAATAAGACGCCATTGTATTTTCAGCTGCTTGCACCGGGGCATGTTCGGCGTTTCAAGAGGGAACGAATACCATCCGTGCTTTTATTCGGAGGGCTTTTCAATTTGAAAATGGGGTTTATTTCATTGATCACTGACCCTTCTCCTGTGTATTTACAATCAAACGGTTTTAGTTATCAGAATCAGTTTCACTTTCCCTTTTAGAATGGTGTGAAATAAGGTCATGTTTAAATATATCAAACTCTTTATAATTTGATAAATAATTGCATTGCAATTACGTTCATTCATTATAGGACGTCGTCTGCTTAAGCAGGATCGATCCCTAGTGTGACGACATCAAAACATCGCTATATTTCTGGCGAATCCTCGGATATTCCAGATGCTTAGAAGAGCTTTTATTTATGTTGTTTTTATAATCATCAGATACGCAGTTGACATAAAACTTATACGATTGCCATCTGTAAGCTTCCCAGTTTCTAGTGATACATTAATTGCCATATTTGTGATTTTCTTGTAATATGATCTTTAACTCATAATGTATATAACTTATAACTTACGCACGCTTGTTGTTTTGACAAAAATTACGCGCTATGCACTACATCTTTAGCGCTTTTTTTTGGTACTACTTAGTCTGTGTCTCTCTCTATTTTCAATCTCCGTCGCGGATTTTTGATATATATATATACACTCAACCAAAAAAGTAAGTTCCCCCCTAGCATTTTTGGATATATCTCAAAAAGTATTTTACCGATTTTCATAATTCAAACGGGAATGGATAGGAAATTTTATTACTCATAACATGAATGGCATATCATTGCCACCAGATATCATTATTGGTGTGAAAAAATGCATTTTATGTCAAAATGCATGGGAAAAAATGTTGCACTTAAGGTTATATGAAGCATATTGTTTACATTTCCTATGCAAGTTAGCAAATGACCTTTTTAAATTGTTATGTAATTCTCAGGAATTTCTTCAGGTACAATATGCTTCCCTATTAAACTGTATGCTCATGAAAAGAAAGAGGTAGAGAAATATGCAATAAACCATGCTTAAAAGTTCAGAATCATGAGTGATTGTTTGATTATTTGTGTAAAAGTCAATGCAAATCACTAAAGTGCAACTTTTTTTCCATTAGAACAGCGTGTATACTCCAAGCATAGACTCAAAGTCCATAGTCGCATGTATGGCTTCAATGTACACGGCGCTAATACACGTGCGTGTAATTCGTTCGCACAGCGTACATGTAGCCTACTGCGTGTACTACGTTTCACGCATATATCATTATTTTGTGGCTTCACATACACAGTTGTGTGTGTATATGAGTTCACTGTAGTCGCTGGGGCCGGGGGGGGGGGGGGGGGGCATGTCTCGCTGAAGCACATAACCCGGGTGACGCGTTTATGGTATCCAAAAAAGCAAAAATCAAGAATCAAGAGATCCGCGGAAGGGGTAGGCTTTGGAGTGTAGGGTTAGGGTTAGGGTAGTGTTTAGGGTTTACCTAACCGCACATTTGGGTGTTTGTCGCATAAGTTATGCGACAACCACCAACAGACATGAATGGGGAATGGCCTTCATACCTTTGGAAAGATGTTATGGTATATCGCCTCAATTCATTCCCTTAGATATGACAGACTAAACTGATATGTAGACATCATTCGGGGGAGGGGATGTGTAGGAGATCACGTCACTTAGGAATATCGGTTGCAACGGTGTAAAGAAGGAGCCCCCCAAAACAACAACAACAACAACAAACAAACAAAAACTAACAAAAACTAACAAAAAAAACAACAACAGAAACAAAAAATTCCTACGAAATTATTTCCACTATGATATGAATACGTATAATGATATTAATCCCTTCTCCCCTCGCGCTGGGGGTGATGGGATGACATTGGAATGGGAAGGGGAGTAGGATCTAGGGAAAATTCAATCCGTCGGTCCTCCCAAGACCCATATAAGGGGGCCATAATACCCCTGAAAATAAAATGACAAATTCATTTTTTTTCTCTCATTTTTGTATCCTTTACAGGGGACGTACCGCTAATTATGGATGTTATGTTTTCATGGCCTTGATTTCTCCGAGTATTAAACCACAGAAACATGGCAAGATCAAATCGCTCCCTCTAGGTCTATGCATGGATATTGTACTGGAACATTATTATATCCATATCATTAATCTTCATCAAGATGAAAATGTAATTTTTTTAAAACTCAAGCAAGCTTTGGATAAATAAGACATACTCACATGTTCACGGGCGGATCCAGAATTTAGTATAAGGCGGGGCACACAGGTTTGTCAACTTTTGGAAAAGGCAGACCTGTATTTTTTTGGTCTTGCCAGGTTCTTGCAAAGTCGCTCAGTGGTGGGGGAGGGGAGGGGGGGGGGAAGGTGGCGACAATTTTTCTTTACGTCAGACCTCCAAAATTCGCTCAGTAGTGGTGGTTATGGGGGTCCCTGCATAATTCTTTGACAAGCAAAAAAGGTTTTCATTCTAAAAGGGGGGCACAATCAACAAAAGGGCGGATCGTACATGGTCAAAATGCATACTTTCCTTCCAAAAGGGGGGTTGGGAGGGCACGGACCGGAAGTACCCCCACCCTGATCCGCCAATGCACATGTTGTAAATACTTTTTGGTAAAAAATAACTTTATCCGACTTTTTTATTTATTCACTTGATTATTGTGACAAATTAACGGTACGGTGATTAATCATAAACACAGCTAGCGCCCGTGGATGTCCACGGGCTGCTTCTGCTAGTATATATATATAACTCTAATGGATACATTAGCTGGACAGTTTTTGTCTTATTTCTATGCTCAACTGTCCCGCCAATGTGTGTGTGTGTGTGTGTATAATTGGGTTTTTACAGACGTGTATCAATCAGATATGATTATTTACGTCTGGGACCGACCTTTTACGTCACCATCCGAAAGACGTGACTCAGTCCCGAACCTGGGTCCGCTGAATCAGTTTATAACTTCCACTGGTAGCTGGATTACAGGCGCACGCCACAACGCCCAGTTGTCACCAACTGTCCCGCTAATGTAGGTGGTGCTATTATGACGGAATAAACTGCATTGTTGTGCGTCCAGCTAATGTACCCTTTCGTCATATATATATATATATATATATATATATACACACAGCCATGGAAAAATTAATTAGACCAAGAATGGTTTCTGAAAGTGTTATATTTGTGGTAAGAAGGAAATAAAATATCATAAAAGCAATGTACAATTGCTGGAATTCGTTATTTATTCAATGAAACACAAAGACAAATCCTGTTCATTACTTTAAAATGCATATTATAGTACCTTGATTACAGAAGCTTGGTGTAATAAATTTTCCAGGGCTGTATATATACAGTGGCGGATCCGGGGGGGGGGGGGGCACAGGGGGCACGTTCCCCCCCCCCCCCCCCGGTCCAATTTTTTTTTTTTTTTTTTTTTGCTTGTCAAGGAATTATGGAGGGAAACTTGACCCCCATAACCCCCCCACCCCCCCCCCCCCCCCCCCCCCCCCCCCACTGAGCGAATATTGAAGGTCTGGCGAAAAAATTGTTTTGTCGACATTTTCCAAATTTGGAATACAGTACCAGTCAATTTTACGTAACATTTGCAAACTCCTTTATCTTTGCAGATCAATATGAAATACGACTGATGATAGGAGATACTGTTAGCCCGATCAACGAAGGACGTGTGGAAATATTCTACAGTGGGCAGTGGGGAACCCTCTGCGGTGAAACTTTTTACTCAGGTGCAGGAAGAGTTGTTTGTGGCCAACTAGGTTTCAATGGCTACTTATCATACCCTTCCTACAGGAATATTATCCAGTATGGAGAAGGCCCTGGCCCAGTTTGGTTAAGAGTGTCTGGTTGCACTGGAAACGATCATTCAATCCACGAGTGTAAAGATCCGAGCTACGACTGGGGAGATACATCTTGCAGAAACAGTTATTCACATGTGGGCGTTAGATGCTCATTCACCCCACTTTCGTGTAAGTAGGCCTAAACTGTATAACACAAAATAATGTGCCCAGTAAACCTCCTTTATTTTGTTAACAACGTGAAATTTATTAACTTATTATGGCATCAGTAGTCGACTTGACATTTTATGAACCTAGAAAAGATCTTTCCGTTGAAGCTTTTTTATGGATTTGTGATCCCACTTGCTCTCCGAACAATTTCAGCTTTGTTGCCGAAAAATCAACTTTGGGCATTTTGCATAATTTGCATAAATCCAAATGGCCATATGTATACGCATATTGAAAAGAGCAAGGCAACCTCCGCACATTGTGTGCGCTGCACCTAACCCTGCACGATCCGACTGCGATGCGACTGATTTTTGATCGGATCGTGTAGTGCGCTATAGCTTATGACTGCGATCCGATCAGTCGCACGACAATCGTAGACCAAGTTGCAGAGATTCGACATGTTGAATCTTCTGCGATAAGTCGTGCGATTTTAATCTTTTGGCCAATCAGGGTGGTGCAAAATGATGACGTCATCGTCAATTTGCTTGAGATAACCACCAAAACCAGGAAAAAGCTCATCGCACAAAAAACAGCTGAAGTTGTATGCACACAACGCACAACTCGCTCCCACAACTCTGGCGGGCTGAAACATGCGTACCGTATAGACATGTGCTTGAATTGCTGAACGACTGAAAGTGAAGGTCGAGGATAATGTGTCCTCTTTTTTTATTCATATTTTTTATTGATTTTCACGATTACAAACAGAGCAAATTAAGAAACAATTACAAAGCACATAAGGGACATAAAAGAAAGATAATAACAGAAATAATAGAAATAATATCAGCAATAAGAAAAAAAAAGCAGTATCATCTAATTCAATGAACAAAACGTTGTGGTACAAGTATTTACTAAAAAACATAAAGACAGTGCATCCACGACACACTAAATTTTCTGGAAGATGACAATTTTATACATGTATACACTATCCCAGCGTTCATTAAAGCTGTGAAAGATGTGTGCCTAGCTGGAGTGAAGGAGGAAGTCAATCCCCATCTCCTCCGCTTGCAATACAAGACTGACCAGCTCGAGCAACTAAGCAGGAGAGATAACCTCCGAATCACTGGCATTACAGAGGAGGAATCTGAGGAAGAATCGGAGGAGCTACTTGCCAGTAAAATTTGCAAAGTGGCAGAACAGGCTGGTGTGGATCTAAAGGGGGTGGACATTTCATCGTGTAATCGCCTTGGAAGGAAGTCTGCCGGCAAACCTCGGCAGACCTTTGTTCGTCTTACCACCAGCAGAGAGATCGTTTCTATGACTCTCGTTTCAAGCTAAAAGGAAAAGATGGATGTCAGGGGGTCTTCGTAAATGAAGATCTCACCCCGATGAGATATGCAGTTCTGAGGGCTGCAAAAAGCTCTGCATTAGTGAAACGTGTATCGACGAAAAACGGCAACATAGTATGCAAGATGACGGATGACGAATATGTAACCATGTCCTCACCAGATGACCTCTTTGAAGTTGGCGTCGACAACATTAATTACAAAGACTTCAAACTGCATTTCATGGAATAATGTACCATTCCACCTCCTCGTGTGGAGGCGTTTTTAAAGCGTCCTTAAAATGAATAATACACATTTTTATCATAAATTGACCCCGAATTCATTCGATAATGTTCTTAAATTTGATAGAACGAATTCCTTAAAGTTATCTCACATTAATGTTCGATCTTTGTCTAAAAATGTTGAAGCTTTTAAATTATTGTTTGAATATTGTATTCATACAAGGTTTGATGTTATTGGTATGTCTGAGGTATGGAATGTGACCAACAAGTCAATATTCGGTATAGAAGGATATTCTCTTGAAGTAAATTGTCGCCCCAGCGATTCAAGAGGAGGGGGAGTTGGAGCATACGTCAGTACATCACTAAAGTACAGGTGTTTGGAATATAGCATTAATCATGCAGAATCCCTTTGGTTAGAAATCAATATTACAGATGATATAAAAGTTACAGTTGGGATAATCTATAGAAAACCTAATACTAATGTGAAGGAATTTCAAGATGGTTTGTTGAGTGTGTTAGAAAAATGTAAAGTAGATCAACGTAAGTGTGCTCTTCTGGGCGACTTCAATATTAATTCTTTGGGTGAAGATGACACTGTCGAGGAGTTTCTCACATCATTACAATGCATAGGATTGGATCAATTGATTCAATCACCAACAAGGGTAACAAAAGATTCCTCTACATTATTAGATCACATATATTCAAATATCAACACATCTGAAATTCACTCAGGTATAATACAATCGGATGTGTCTGATCATTTCCCAGTTTTTGCAATTTTCAAGAACATATCGAAAGGGAAGTCTAATAAAAAAGTAATTCGGTATAGATGTTACAAAAGATATGATATAGAAACTTTCAAAGAAGATCTTGGTGCTTTTAACTGGGTAACAGTATTTAAATCAAATGATATCAACACAGCTTATTCTAATTTTTGCATTTCTTTCTCGAACATATGTAATAAACATGCACCGTTGGTTACTAAGCAGTTAGGAAAGAGAAAGGCAGCTAAGAAGCCATGGATATCTCGAGGGATCATGAAATCGATTCGTGTAAAACACACAATGTATGTCAAAGTTATTAAATCAGATCATCGTCAGGATCTTGTGGATAAGTACAAAAAGTATAGAAATGTACTGACCACTATACTAAAAAATGCGAAAAGGAATTACTACTGCAATTTGTTAAATAATAATAAGAATGACACAAATAAGACATGGGCTATAATCAATGAGTTGGTATAATCAATCAGGTGGAAGTGTTGAGGTGGACAGACTTGTCAAGCAGGTTCATGGAAAATGTGAGCAACTGACATCTGTGTCTGATATTGTTAATGAATTTAATGACTTCTTTGTGAACATTGGACCAAATTTAGCTGATGAATTGCCGAATGGAGCTACAACATATGATGAATATTTGGGACAGAATACTGAGCCTTCTTTATTTTGGAAACCAATAACTGCGGTCGAAGTTAGAACTCAATTATTGTTACTAGATACAAAAAAAGCTTGTGGTCACGATAATATTCCAGCAAAATTAATTAAAGATAGTGCTCCTTATATATCACATCCACTGGCATATATTTTTAACTTATCATTAGAGACTGGCAAGGTTCCGGATGAAATGAAAATTGCAAAGGTTACTCCCCTTCATAAAAAAGGCTCGAGAGAGGATCCAGGTAACTATAGACCCATATCGGTTCTACCTGTCTTAGGTAAAATATTTGAAAAATTAATAAATATCAGATTAATACAGTTTTTAGAAACAAATGATGCTTTCTATTACCATCAGTACGGTTTTCGGAAGAAATATAGTACCAAATTGTCATTAATCAATTTGATAAATGCAACTTTGAAGTCTATAGATGAGGGGAAAGTTACCCTTGGTGTTTTCATTGATTTTAAGAAAGCTTTCGACACCATTAATCCTGATATACTTTTAGGTAAACTCTCCAATTACGGCATTCGAGGGTTACCACATGAATTGTTAAAGAACTATCTTATTAACAGATTTCAGTTTGTTCAATGTGGACAAACATTATCAAAAAAGAAAGAGATAAAATGTGGTGTTCCACAAGGATCAGTACTAGGGCCAACTTTATTTTTGATCTACATAAATGATTTGCCTTCAGTAACTAAGTATTTCAATTTTCGGTTGTTTGCCGACGATTCAAACCTATTCCATACTTTTCCAGCTGACCAGTTCGAAATCGATACAGATGAAGTGAATGACAACATAAAGAAGATACGAAACTGGTGCATGGCCAATAAACTTACAATAAACTCAATGAAAACTAATTTCATGCTAATAAGTAGCAGGCGGAAAAAAATAGGTATGAATGGTAAATTGAAAATAGCTGGTGAGGAAATCAAAGAAGTTGATGTTGCCACTTTTGTTGGAATCAACATTGATAAACATCTGTCTTGGAATAATCACATTCGTTTTGTAAATCAGTGCATAAGAAAGAAAGTTGGAGTGATATTTAGGTTGCGACATTTTGTACCCAGGCGCACTTTAATACTGCTATATAAAGCCTTTATACAACCACACATTACCTACGGAATAGAAGTGTGGGGAAGCACTTATAAGACTAGCCTAAGAAGCATATTGTATTCACAGAAAATGGCGGTCCGTGCTATAACATTCAGTGAATGGAGAACTCATACGACTCCTTTGTTCCAAAGTCTGCGAATCCTTAATGTATATGATTTGCATGACTTGTCAATTTCTACTTTCATGTTTGATTTGTATAATAACAACTTGCCTCATACTTTAGTAAATTACTGTGACACTATACAGCATAGGTACTCCACAAGGCAAAAGGAAAGTGGACAGTTGCGTCTACCAAAATTCAGAACGACGCAAGGTCAATTTTCATTGTCTTTCATTGGTAGTGAATTTTGGAATAGATTACCTTTTAAAATCAAATTAACCAGGTCTAGAAGTAGGTTTCGGAATTCTGTTACGACATACTTGCTGAGTAAATCATAAGTGAAAACGTTTATGTAAATAGTCTGTATATGTGCAAGAAATGTATTTCACTTCATTACTTTCTACTTTTTGTACTTCATTGTAAACTATTATTATTTTTAATTTGGGTATTAATTGAACTTTACCAAAATACTTTTTGTTGTTGTGGGTCAGGCTCGACTAGCACATGTGCTATTATCTGGCCCCTTTTACCAACCAATGCTTTTCTTCATTTATATGTAAATATCATTGTATGTACAAAAAATGTATTGTAATTAAATGTTGTTGGTGGTAAATAAATCAAATCAACTATACAATTTTGGACTAATAAAGAGAACACACCGGCGCGATGTGAGGGGTGACCACTGACCAGCTACATTCCAGGAGGAATATATGCCATTATAAAGTTTTATTGTAGTGGGAACCACTAATACAACTGACCCATAGAGCACTGCCCATAACCCCCACACCACGTACGCCGGGGCATGAAATTATAATCTGAGTAAACGAGTTCACTCATTAGAGATTAGATAATGTACAATACAGGAGTTACACCAACGAGATTCCACTGTATTTAGTAGCATCTCGAAGGCGTCACCTTAACAAAAGCAGTATATGTTTATTGCAATCTTCACTAAGATTTTACAAATCATATCCATTTCTTAAAATGAATATAATTTTTTGCTCTTTCCTTAGCCACATAATATTCTTTTTGAGTTTTCATTTGCTTCCTGAAGGATTCAAAATTGGGTCTAATATTTTTGATTTTCCATAGATAAATAAAATATAAGATAGAAATAAAAAGGACAGAAATTTGTCAGAGGAAACTCCAAACATTTTCTTATAATTATCCAAACTAAAATTAGTATCATGTTTTAATTACTTGCAATAAATCATACCATAAGGGGATAATGTCTCATCTTACCGTATAACTGGATGGTCTGGGCGAAACAAAATAAACTAGTTAGAAAATGATGAGCAAGAGAAACAATATTAGTCAGTATATAAGCAACAGCCAGCCTGTTCCAGGAAAAGACTTCGAGGAGTGTCAAAGTCAAAAGCGGCTCAATTCACCTTCAATCAAGACAAGACCTGTCCCAGCTATCCAGTTCGAGGTAGGCAACAGGACTTTATTTACAGATCTAACAAAATGTTAGCTCTGTAAAGTAATTGTTAAAACTAAAGTAATAAAAATTAAAGAACTTAATTCTTCTTCTTCATCTTCTCCTCGATCATCGTCGATCCTCCTTCTCCTCCTCGATCTTCTTATTCTTCCTCTCCCTCTTCTTTTTCTTCTTCCTTTTCTCCTCCTCCTCCTTTCAAGTTTCGTCTTCTTCTTCTCAGACCCCTCCTCATTTCCTCTTCTTCCAATTCTTCTTCTCCTTCTTGTTCTTGGATCTAGAGACTAGGCTCGAGAGTCTACTCTGGAGTCAAACTCCGGAGTCAAACATTTAGAACTTGATCTAAATCTAATTAGGTTTACATCTTATTTTCTTTCTTTCTTTCTTCTTCCTCTTTCGCCTCCCTGGGATTTCCACACATGCCCAGCCAAGGAGTTCCCGGAACTATTCAAGGAGATCTTGATCTATGTCAATAATTTTTAGTTCTAACGTTAGATCTAACATTTAGACTTAACTTTGATCTAGTCTGATTAATTTAGGCTAGATCCATATATTTAGTAACACGTTAGACTAGATGATCTAGATCTATAGATCTAGATCTAGACCTAGATTCTAACCGTATTTAGAAACTTTATTTGGAGAGTCTAACGTTAGACCGTGGTCATGGTTAGACCTAGTTTGGACTAGACTAAGAGTAAACCGACTGTATATGTAACTGTTAGTGTTATACTGTTAATTTTAGACCTTTGTAGGCTATGTTCATTCCTGAATTAAATTCCTGTTCATTTTTAAATCCTGATCTAAATTCTACATCCAACAACAAAATAAATTACATTCTAGAGAAATGTTAGAGAACGGTAGAGTCTACATAGGATCAGTTTTAACAAAAGATTGTATCTGTTAGATCTAGTCTAACTCGAGCTAGACCTAAGCTAGATCTGTCTATAATTGGTAGACCTGTTTATATGTTGTTTCAATTCAATTCAATTCAGTTCAATTCTCATTTATTTCATTTCATTTCAATTAAAAAGTACATTCAAAACAAATTACAAAATATGTCATAAACGAAATTAGAAAATGAAATGGGGAACTACATAAGTAAAGCCCTTGGGCCTTGTACAAGCATAGTTCCCTAAAAATATTGCGAAAATTATATAGACAACAAAATAATAATAAAAAAATAAAAATAAAAATAAAAATAAAATATAACACAAATAGGACACAAATATAGATAACAAATAAAATAAACATAACTATACATATTTAAGGGAAAGCAAATGCTTCAACTTCAACTTTTTGAAAGAAGTGCTTGTATTTCAATTAGAAATATATTTGGGGATTGTGTTCGAAATTACAGGGAAATTATGTCGTACTGATTTCATGGCATTATTTGTTTTTTACCGGCCATAAGTGAAAAGAATCCTTAAAACGGGTATTATGATTATGTATCTGGAAATTAAAAGTTAAAATTTGAGAAATATTAGATTCGGGTACAGTAATTTATTTTTAAAGTAAAAGAAACCAAGGAGAGCAAGGGAGTAAGAGATTAATTTTTCCTAAACCCATATTGTGAATCAGTAAGAATATTATTATTTAAACATAATCGATTATAAAATGCATTTTTCTAACAATTTTGATATGGATGGCAGAATGGAAATGGGCCTATAATTATCGAATTTATGAGGGTCATTCCTTTTCAATACATGGGTTATCTTAGCAATTTTTAGTTTATCTGGGACTATGCCTGTAGAAAGAGAGAGGTTGAATATAAAAATCAATGGATGTACAATATAAATTATGATTTTTTTTTCATTCACAATCCATCTAGAAATGGAATCAAGAGAAGCAGGAGAAAAGGGTTCCCGAGTGATCAGAAACAACTGTTAAGTTAGTACTAAGATTATCAAATTACTGTTGTGTAATGAATTACTAATGTTAATAACTTCATGTTCTGTTATGGGATTAAAGTAAATAGAATTGTTGATAAAAAAACCAGTCAGATAGTCTCATAAAAGAGGTATCATGAGGAGAACTTCTCACTGAATTAGTTATCTGTCTACAACAGTTTATGAAATGTTGATTAAATTCAGTTACTATATGTTCTGGATCGCAAACATTTCCAGTCTCATTAACAGTACAATTACATAATTATACATTGCTATTTTCATTATCTAGTAAGTTAAAAATAATAGCCAAAATTGTAATAAAATGCAGTTCAATATTATATTGCGATAATCTAAAAAAAAATAGATTAAATTCAGGATTTCCATGTAAATTTATTTATTAACTCTATAGTTAATATTTGAAATTCTGCAAAGTTTGTATGTATGGAATTTCACAAGTTTATCTGTATAGGGAAGAGGGCCGTTTTCAGTTATTTATATTCCCATCAATTACAGATTAAGTATACTTTTGAAACGTGAAAGGCCACACTAGTCTCAAAGTGATAAAGGAGCTCCGTGACCAGCCTCCCCCTTACCACCTTTCCTGACTTTACAGATAAAATCACTATATTTGCACTCCATGCATTTGAGTATAATTGAAAGTATATAGGAAAACTATCCCATTTGTTTCTGTAAATATAATTAATGAAATCAATCATGTTTCAAAATTCAATGACTTAGAAGCAGGCATTTGGTTTACTGGAGGACATCATGTTACCCTTAAGTAATATTAGAAAACAGCATGGAAGGTAAAATGGACATTATGTTTACAAATGACAAGAGTTGTCCGACACTATTAAATAATGTAACCACTGTCACATTACCATTTCACCAATTTGATATTCTTTTTTTTTTCTCAGCATTCACAAATGCTTATAGTTGTCCCATCATATTCACATGTTCATGGATCTAATTAAAATGAGATTCATGAATTGTCTGCTTTGATCACCCTTTTTCATTTACTGAATAATTTAAGGAAATAGTGAAGCTTGGTAATGAAACTTTGTTTATTGTTGAGTTTCAAGGCGTCGTATGAATGGCTGAAGAACCATGCCAGAAATTGTGCAATCTAAATGATTGTATATTACATGATAGAAAAAGGGCATGCTTCTAAGATTTCTTATCAACATTGCTACATGCATTTTTAAGTACTTCCAGAGCAGAAAAAATAATAGAAGGTAAAATGGACATTATGTTTACAAATGACAAGAGTTGTCCGACACTATTAAATAATGTCACCACTGTCACATTAACATTTCACCAATTTGATATTCACAAATTTTTTGTTTTCTCAGCATTCACAAATGCTTATAGTTGTCCCATCATATTCACATGTTCATGGATCTAATGACATTCATGAATTGTCTGCTTTGATCACCTTTTTTCATTTATTGAATAATTTAAGGAAATAGTGAAGCTTGGTAATGAAACTTTGTTTATTGTTGAGTTAAGAATGGCTGAAGAACCATGCCAGAAATTGTGCAATCTACATGATTGTATATTACATGATAGAAAAAGGGCATGCTTCTAAGATTTCTTATCAACATTGCTACATGCATTTTTAAGTACTTCCAGAGTAGAAAAAAATAATAGAGAACTGAAATAAAGGAGAGGTATGAAGGAAATTAGAATGAAATTGCTAGATAAAGATGGTTTAAGGAGAAAGAAAATTAATGAGTCCGGATATGTGCCAATAATATATCTCAAAATACAAATGATTTGGAGTTGATTATTGAATTGGGATGGAAGGAAACTTCAGTCATAGAGAAGTTAAAAGAAAGGGATTGAGACGAAGGAAGAAGAAAATATGGGTATACGTAAGAGAGAGAGAGAGAGAGAGAGAGAGAGATGAATTATGGATCAACATTAAAAGATGATCTCGAAAAAAAGTTTGAGTGAGAAAGAGAGAAAGAGGGGGGGGGGGGCTGAAATATGTATTTAAAAAAAAAATTAATCTAGAACCCCCTCCCCCTTTTCATTCTTTCCTATATACCACCCAATATCTTCCTACTTCCAATAAATTTTATTATATATTATTTATATTTCCTTTTTTTTATTTGTGTGTGTGGGGGGGGGGGGTTCTTTCCTTCTTTCTTTCCTTTGCCGTTCTTTTTTCTTTTCTATCTCGGCTCAGTGCTACTATTCTTGAATATGGGACCTGCCTGCATCTTTCCCACTTTATTCTTTTACACTCTGCCCCCCCCCCCCCCCCATTGGCGGATCCAGGGGGGGGGGGCACTTCCGGCCCGTGCCCCCCCCCCCCCTTTTGGAAGAGAAGTATGCATGAATCGATTAAAAAGATAGATAATAATTTATTTAAACGTTTGCAGGTTTATCTGGACTAAAAATGAATAGAGGTAAAACTTTCATTTTATTAATGGGACCTCATAGTAGCTCGAATATTGCAACTACTTTTGGTAAAATAATGATAGAAGTCTTAGGTATATGATTTTCATTAGAAACACAAAATTGAACTACAAAGATATTTTGAGTAGAATTAAACGATTGCTCAGTTGGCGAAAACAAAGAGACCTTACTTTAATGGGAAAATCGAGTAAATAAAGACTTTTGTTTTATCAAAGTTGGTATATGTTTCCTCACTTATGCCAGTTCTGCACTGAGCTTAAAAGAGATGTAACTACATTTGGACTACAATAAAGGGTGGTTAAAATGTACGAACCTTCAATTATTCATTAGCTCTTAATCGGAATCTTGAGTTCTGGAAAGGTGAAAAATAATTTGTGAGCTTTTTAAGAATGGGACTAGATATGTCAGAAATAAATGTTATGCCAAATTTGTTTCATTCTATTCCTTCCACGTGGAAAAAACCTCTTTGAATAAGAATGACTATCCTGATGAAGATACAGAATTAAATTTAAAACTTTTTTTAATGAAAGAAAGTTGTCACGGTGGGATTAAAGCGAAAACACACAGTTCTATTAAAGTGACATTAAATTAAAACTGGCGCCATCTTTCAACAGGATTTGAAAAGTGTGCCTTTTCCCATCATGCCCCATTCTAGTTTGTAGCCTATATAGTGCTTACCGAATGTATCTGTAGACAATTTTCCACATGTGAAACGTCAAATTTAATAGTTTGAAATATACAATGTGCCTATTTGCCCAACAGCTGTTTGTCGAAATTCAAAATAAAATGCAATTAAGTTTAAAATTATATTCTCAATTTAGCAGTTACTGTAAGCTAACTCTGGTTTTGCCAGTTTAATGCCATTTTAAATACAAATATGCGGTGCGTTATCTTGAGCACTTATATTAATGCTTCAGGAAAAGAAATACATTTTTTTCTTGACACGTAGAAGGTTCACCCTGAATAGTAGGTTAAGAGAATTCCAGTTTAAATTACTGTATAACCTCGTTTATACTAATAAACATTTGTTTACTTTTAAAATTGCAGTAAGTAATGTAAGAAAGAGAAACATTTAAAACAAGTTTTCTTTTTATGTGAAAAGGTAAGAAGACTGGATAGAATGTGGAAATTTGTTTGATAACATATAAATTAAAAACATTGATTTGAAAGGGGTTCATGTGGGAATACAGGCTTCCACTACAGTAAAAAATTAGTCAAACCATATTATAATTTTGATCAAGCATATGATATTTACTTATAGTAAAAAGAATAGTATGCCTCTGACGTCACAATATATTATGAGACGAGTAATAGAAAGTGAACAAAAAGAACGAAAGTTAGCCGAGAAGAAAGGAACACTAAAAAAATCATTATAGGAAATGGGAAATATTTGATTCATTAGCTGCACTCCCCTCCCTGGAAACTCATCGCGGATATGATTGTGCGTCTACGTTTGTGGGTAGATGAGGGACCTTGGAGCTACGTGTTTGATGGTATTTTCGGGTTAAGGGAGGTGGCGTGTGTATGTGGGTGTTTGCGTGATGTGTGGTGGATGGGGGGGGGGGGGGGGGGGTGTTGTGTTGAGCCGTGTCGTACTGTGCTGTTGGATGTGCTTTGGGGGTGTGTTTGGTGTGTGTTTGTAGGTGGGGTTTTTTTTTCATAACACCTTCACTCCACTTTCATATCTTCTTTCTGCGTTCTTTTTTCTTCTTCTCTTCTCTCTAGATTTAACAAAACAAGAAGTGCAAAAGTTGATGTATACATTATTCTTTTCCGAATACTCTATGCTTTTTTTTTCTTGTGCCTCGATGGAGGTTTTTATTTACATGCAAACATCAACAAAAAAATTGCGAAAACAATACAACTAAGTCATTAGCAAAGACTTATTTTTTCGACAGTACATATATTGATAGCAGTTATTTTAGATTGCATTTAACAATTTATCCGGTAGCCCTTTTATCAAGATAAAGGGCTACCGAATACTGTATTCTTAATCATTTTATGATGGCCCGATATGAATTGTGAAATTATTTTCATTTGTAATTCTGTTGATGAGAAATTTATTGCAATTTTGTATGAAATGTGAAACTTTATTTTACTTGCAATTATGTTTATGTGACGATTTATTTGTAATTATGTAGGAAATGTGAACATTTATTTGTAATTTTTGTATCGGAAATGTTAAATTCATTTGCAATTTTGTTTATGAGAGGAAAGAATACAAAAAAATCGGGTTGTATCCAGGATATACCCTAATTGATGTCACATGAGACATCTCGTGCCCTAATATCAATTTCACTGTTCTTAGAATTTACCACATTTTATGAGGAAAATGTTATTTTGTTATAAAAATTGCCTGAATTAAGATTTCCAAGATTAGTCAAAATTAGTAAAATACCACCTAATCTCTTCAAATGTCCACGAATAACATTCACTGAGAAATCAAAATTTAAAAAAAAAAAATTCAGTCAAACTGCCAGCCAGTTTTATTATTTTGATTGCCAGATATGATGACAATAAATAAACACACTTGTGGGGCTGAACACCACCATTTAATGTATTTGACCGACTACACAAATACTGAAGACACCATTGGTTGTATGCTCGTGGTTTATTATTTTGATGAAAATAATGGAAAACAGAAACCCCCTAGTCAGAATATGTCATACGTGTTAAGTTACATCATCTCAGATGTGCCCATCACCAAAACTTGCAAATCAGTCATGTCAGTGGCTTTAATGCATGTTAACTGCAAATAACGGCTACTGGAGACAGCTTCACAAACTGGTAACTTGCTGCCTTGAACGTAAGATGTCATGTGGTTACACAGCAGGGCCTTGCCTGACATGTAGCCACATGTGTGCGGACTACTTCATAAGCAAGTTTTATTATCCTTCCTCGTTAAAAGCATTCACGTAATTGTTACTTATTGGTGAATATATAAAAAACGCATGTATAATCTCCATGAGAATATACTATTAACTTCATATATACATTTAATATAATCTCTAAAACAATTTAAGAAAAATAAACCGAGGAACTACTTGGCCCTTAGAGTAAGAATATAAGGCACACGTGACCTTTACAGTGATTAGGTTTCGGGGGGGGGGGGGGGGGGGGCTAAAACATACATCGACCACACCCGAAATGCTGTAGGGTGGTCTGTAAAGCATTAATAAAAAAGCAGGGGCGGATCCAGGATTTAGTAAAAGAGGGGGCACAAAAATGAAAGTTTGTGAAAAGGTAGACCCGTATTTTTTTTTTGGGGGGGGGGGGGGGAACGAAAAAAATTTTTTCGCCAAACCTTCAAAAATCGCTTAGTAAGGGGTTATGGGGTCCAGTTTCCCTCCATAATTCCCTGACAAGCAAAAAAAAAAAAAAAAAAAAAAAAGGTCTTCACTCTAAAAGGGGGGGCACAATCGCGAAAATGGCGGATCGTCTATGGTAAAAATTCATACTTCTCTTCCAAAAGGGGGGGCACGGGCCGGCTGTGCCCCCCCCCCCCCCTGGATCCGCCAATGAAAAAAGGAAATTTTCGGTATGATGAAAGCATAAAGAGTTAGGACCACTACACACTAATCTCTTCTCAGTCGATGACTTTGAACCTTACAGCAGAAAGCTATGAAATTATGATTTAAACATTATGCTTTTCGTTGGCAAATTAAAGTGTCATTCACAAGTAATAGTAAAACATTGTAAACCATAGAAGAATCTCGGCTCCCCCTATTTTGAAAAAGAAGCCTGATTATTAAACACGCCTTTTGAAGATAAAAAGCCACACCACAAGCCGATCAAATTATAAGAGACTCTTTGGATTTTCCATTAATCCTTTTCAAATTGAAAACCAGAAGTTTTTCGAAAAATTTCCGAGAGGTCCAGATCTGCGAATGTTTCATGCTGTGAAATTATGAAATTACTGCTGTACAACATTGAATCTGAAGGAAGGCCGATGGGTTACGTGCCGGCAGATATAAACTTGTAGAAAATTACGTTATTATATTATTAAGAGGGGAAACATGGTATGTTGAATAAGAATAAAGATTACAGTTTAGAACTATACGATTTAAGCTAAGTTTTGTATACCGTATATAATTCCTCTTTCCCCTTTTTTTTCAATTAAAATGTGGGTTACCACAAACTTTTTCTTATGCAACGAACCTTTGTTTACGATTCCAAACCCTTGACCTTTATTCCAGGAAGGTAATCCAAAGGCTGCCTGGGATGGTTTGAAATTGTTAACTGGCTTTGAAAACGCTAAGAAATCTAAAGGTATCAGTCTTACAGACAACCCATCTGTTTTTGTTGAAAACCTCAATTATTTTTATTGTCGTTTTGACTGTAATGATCATAGTAACCATTTCTCACAATGGCAGGAAAGGATCAGAAGCAGTAATACAACTGCAAATAGGATAGTTGTTTCAGAAGGCAAAGTAAGGAAGGTCCTGGCATCAGTTAGGAGCACCAAAGCCACGGGTCCTGATGGGGTTTTTGGCAAGGTACTTAAGACCTGTTGTCAACAACTTGCTCAAGTATTCAAGATGTTATCACAGTGGTCACTGGATGTGTGCAAAGTCCCGAGTCTTTGGAAACAAGCAAATATCATCCCAGTGCCCAAGATCCCTAAACCTGTTGTTCTCAATGACTTCAGGCCCATAGCTCTTACACCTGTGAGCATGAAGTTTTTTGAGAAACTTGTGAGGAATGTTTTGCTTGATCAACGTAGCCAGTTTCTGGACCAGTTGCAGTTTGCCTACAGGCACAATAGAAGTGTTGATGATGCTTTGACACAGGGATGTAGCTACGGTGGGCGGCAGTGGGCGGGCCCGCCCACCACTCACATTTTCCGCCCGGCACTCGGGCTGAAAGTCAGTCTCCCGCCCACCACTATTTCCCCAAACTTGATGTGTATTAATTGCCCCAAAACACACATATAATGCGCAGAAATTACCTTGTTGTGCTTTGATATTGTCCATAAATATTATTTCTTGACTTGTAAGTATAGTACACTCGTATAACCTGAAACTAAAGTGAAAATTAAATAAATTGATTGTAATCCGAACGTACGATAGCTAGCTAGCTACGTATACGCCTCCGGCCACATCTCCGGCGGCGTCCGCAACCAAGGGCCCGGGGACATATCGCGTGGGGTTGGTTCGCAATAAGATGATTTCCTATTGCAAAGGCAGTCAAATTCACTCAAAGCGTCATTACTATACTTCGTGTGTAGAATCTAGGCAGTCATACACCTCAGCACTTTCCAATACCACTGCACAAAAGTCACTAACATTCACTCAAAATCGGCATTTAATTTAAAAAAACCGACACCAACATATCCATGAAATACAATAAATTCAACTTACCGATGTTGGAAAAGGTAATTTCAAAAATGAAATCCGTAATTTACCGTCAATTATGGCGAAACGGGGTATTGGAGGTCATTGTGTACATTTCCTGATCGCCGCGAGCGCAGACGTCTCCCCCCCAAAAAAAAATTTGGTCATTAAAAATTCAGTCCTTATCGCACACACGTAAAAGTCCCAATTTTCTGCAGGCGCGATCGTAGAGATCGATGGTTTGCACGCGATACCGAGTTCCTTTGTGGACAAAATTTTATTGGCCGATTTTAGTCTAAAACATCGGCGGAATGAAAACATGCGATCGTCAAAAAAATCTGCGGGAATTTCTTCGGTTTTGGACATGATTTTGACATTGGATTTTTCTGGAAATATCAGAAGTTCTTCCTAACGGTCATTTGAGGTAGGAGTGAGATTTTTAAGAGCTGAATTTGATAGGAAGTATTTTAAATATTTTTTCCTCCCCCATAGGCTACCTGGCTTTAGTACATGCGATAGAAAATTCGTAGTATTTTTGCATTAGGCCTAGTCCCGCGCAGTGGTCAATATGACCACTATCAGTATTACGTGGTGTGGTCAAGTTGTGGGCACAAAAAAGGAAAGGCGTTACAGAGTGAAAGTGAAGCTGACTTAGGTAAGTAAGTACTTAGGTAAGTAAGTACTTACTAGTACAGCAGAATGAATGAAACAACACAGCTATTTGTTTGTTTTTTATTGCATTTAATTCATTATCCATTTCATACATTTTATTCAGGATAAATAAGGACAATGTGTTATAAATAATGATATCTAGTACTAACTAATGCAGTATGAATTTGTTTCAGTTACAGCCATTCATGTGTGACTCATTTAAGTCATTTGGGTATCTAGAAATTGGGATTGTGGGCCTTAAATATTGTATAAGGCAAAAGCTTAGGGGGCGCTGCCCCCTGAACCCCCTCTGCGGCGTTGCCCGGAACCCCTGGTCGATAGTCGTGAAGCTGAGTTCGCTGCGCTCACTCGACTCCACACCTATGCTCCACAAGCAGGTCAAAGTCCATGAGGTTGCACCCACCACTAAAAATGCTCTAGCTACAACACTGCGTTTGACATATCTTTTGTACTCAGTTTGCAAACATCTTGATGATTGTGTTGGGGGATATGCCAGAGTGTTGTTTGTTGATTTTTCGTCGGCTTTCAACACGATCATTCCACATCAATTGGTGGAAAAATTACACTCTCTCAAAATAAATCCCAATTTATCACTCTGGATAAGTGATTTCATGACAGACGGGAAGCAAAGGGTATGTCTTGGTGAAGTAATGTCAGAAGTAAAAACTCTAAACACAGGAACTCCGCAAGGGTGCGTCCTGTCTCCAACGTTGTTTACTTTCCTAACTAATGATTTTACAACCCAATCTGAATCAGATTGTCGTATAGTCAAATACGCTGATGATACCTGTATAATTGGTCTGATAAGTAATAACAATGAAGTGGTATACAGAAGTACTATTGATGATTTTGTTCAATGGAGTGAACAGTCTTCTCTGGTGTTGAACATCAAGAAAACACAGGAAATGGTGATCAATTTGCGTAGGAGTTCTAGAACTGACAGTACTCAAATACCCTTATGTATAGGTTTTCACCGACAATTTCAGCAAATGTGTACAATAATTTGTAAAATAAGCATTCGTTTTCGTGCGAATTAGAATAAACATTTAAATCCCTGGTTCAATTTAACAAATGATAATTCTATTTCCACGAAGGTGCATTGCATCGTACAAAAGCAGCGTATGATTTCCCGCTTCTGAACTGGTGTTAGTGAATTCCATTTTAATTTGGCGCGAAATCAATGGCACAATGACATCGCAGGTGGCTACGGCCTACGATTTTTATGTTTACATTATTTACGGTCATCGTGCGATTTCATGTACTGGGCATCGTAGAGAGGCCAAAGACAAAGCCGTACAGAGGCTGTACGGAGATCGTACAGAGATTGTACGGAGGTCGTAGGGAGATCTTACGATTTAAAAAAAGCATCGTAAAGAAATTGTAAGATCTCCCTACGACCTCCGTACAATCTCTGTACGATCTCCGTACAGCCTCTGTACGGCTTTGTCTTTGGCCCCTCTACGATGCCCAGTACATGAAATCGCACGATGACCGTAAATAATGTAAACATAAAAATCGTAGCCCGTAGCCACCTACGATGTCCCCCAAATCGCAAGGAAAATCGTAGACTAATCCATAGTACGATGACCGTAGCAAATGTAAACTAGGCATTACATTTGGTCTACGATCATCGTAGGGTGACCGTAAACTGATCGTATCCCTCTGATCGCACGATCTCCCTGGGGTGGCATACGACGATCGTACGATTTTCGTACGGATTCACGGTCTCCGTAGCCTCTACGATTTTGTTTAGCGCGGAGTTATACAAATTTTTCAAAATCGTAGGATCGTAGCCCTTAAAAACATCGTAGGTGGCATCGTACGATCAGCGCAGGGTCATTGTGCGGAGGCCTTGCGCTGATCATGCAGAGAGCGTACGATTTTTTTTTTCAACAGGGGAGCAAAAAAGCATCGTAAAGAAATCGTAAGATCGTAAGGTATCCGCACGATCATCGCACAGCTATTGCAGGGCTCCCGCACGCTTATCTCTCGATAGCCGTAATATCGAGCGGTCATCGCACGATAACCGCAGGGTCTCCTTACCATTGCTGTACGACTGCCTTGGGGTGATGATTTTTTTTCCAGATAGGTATACATTGGCCATTTTCAGCAGTAACCGCGCAGAAATCGCACGATCTCCCTACGACCTCTGTACGGCTTTGTCTTTGGCCCCTCTACGATGCCCAGTACATGAAATCGCACGATGACCGTAAATAATGTAAACATAAAAATCGTAGCCCGTAGCCACCTACGATGTCCCCCAAATCGCAAGGAAAATCGTAGACTAATCCATCGTACGATGACCGTAGCAAATGTAAACTAGGCATTAACACCGGCTGGATATCACAGTGTAGAATGCTACTCTTTGTCTCAGGATAGGGAGATGCACTGTTCATGTACGTACCCTTCTTCTTCTTCTTCTTCTTCTTCTTCATCATCCTCTTTCTTTCTTTTCTCTTCTTTTTCTTCTTCTCCTTCTTCATCTCTTCTCATCCTCCTCCATCCTAGGCTCTGCCTTTCTTCTTTTCTCTCTCCCTGCTCTCTTAGGTACATGTACATGTAAATTAAACATACGATATTATGCAAGTTAATATTTCACACATACTTTGTTTTTGAATATTGGAGTATATATTGCCACACCTGTCTTAGAGAGTCAGGGGAAGTACTGGTTGTCTATTTTACATATGTATGTACCCTTATTCGTTCTTCCTTTTTTCCTTTTCCTCCTTTTCTCTCTCTCTTTCTCTTTCCTTTCTTTTCCAGCTTTTCTCTGTTTTCCTGTATTTTCCTTTCTTTTGTTTTCTGCTTTCCCTATCGTTCGTATGTACTCTTTTCTTCTCTCTCTTCTCTCTCCTTCCTGTTTTTCATTTCTTTTTTTTCTTCTTGTTTCTTTGTTTCTGCATGGTTTTCTGCAAGACGTGGACCTCTTGCTTGTACTCTACTTCCTTTTGTATATTGTTTATGTAGTTTTATCATGGAATAATGAGGTATTATATTGCCATGCATTTTTATTCTCAATATGTTAATATATTTTTGATACATGTATTTTTATGCTTGTTGCATGACAATAAATGAATCATTGAATCATTGAATTGAATTCAAGAACTGATTATTATCATCACTATTATTATTATTATTATTATTATTATTACTATTAAGTAATATTAATATCATGATTATTATTATCAGTATTATCATCATCATCATCATCATTATCATAATTATTATGAACAGTAGTTTTATGAATCCGACCCAATATCTTGGATTTGCCCTAATTGGCCTAAATAGACAGATTAGGCATTGTCGTCATACAATTCTGGAAAGAGAACGACATAGAGCAAACTTGTATTATAACTTTCATTACAGTGCACCAAACTGTGAGACTTGCTGGTCCAGGATCCACTGTTTCACGTGGTCGAGTTGAGATCAATTACTACGGTCGCTGGGGCACAGTATGCAGAGACCTCTGGGATTCACAGGATGCGAATGTTGTTTGCAAACAATTAGGATTCTCCGGATCGTCGGAAACCAGTATAGCACTTAATGGCACAGCGTCTGGGACTATATGGCTTGACAGTGTCCAGTGTAATGCAGATGATGATCTCCTTGGTTCATGTTCTCACCAAACCTGGGGCAGTCATAACTGCGATCACAGTGACGACATTGCTGTCGCTTGTGCTGTAACGAATAATTTAGGTGCGTAGATTCGATACCAATAGATCATGCCATGCATAATGAATTGAATCTTATAAACAATGAACAAAACGGCATTTCCGCAACGGGAATAAGGAAGTGAAACTGTCGTGGTAAACCGTCGATTAAAACTATGACATGAACCTCATGCGCTTCACATTTCGGTATCTAATAACACGCAGTGAGTACGTGTTCCCTTTTTTCACTCCCACACTACAGTTTATTTACACGAAGAAAAAAAAAACACACAGTAATTTACAGCGTCTGATGTGAACGGGCCTTAACAGTTTCAATATTCATATTGTAGATGCCATTGTGACGCTTTGACTCTTTTATAACATGGTGAAAAAATATATGAGGGCAGTCATTTTCATTATTCATTATTTATTTTTTATTGTTTGTTGTTGTAGCAGATGATTACACGTTACGGTTGGCGGGAAGTAGCATCTGGTCTGATGAAGGCAGACTGGAGATCTACTACAATGGCCAATGGGGTACGGTTTGCCATTATAATTACTTCCTTGCTTTCAGTGATACCGCTGCGCACAGGGCATGTAGACAACTTGGTTTCAGCGCCGCCGTTACAATAAGAGAGAATGCCTTCTATGGTGGAGGATCGGGTCCCGTTTGGTTTCGACAGACAGGCGACTGTATAGGGAATGACGATTCACTTGCCGGCTGCTCTCATTATGACCCTACGTCGGTCTCGTGTCCCCACACCCAAGACGTTGGCGTCGTTTGTTCCCGGTTTTCTTCGACATGTAAGTCATATTAGCTTTGAAAAAAAAACCCCAATCATTTCTTTATTATATATTTAAGTTTCGGACATATAAAATTATAGAAATCAGAATCAGAACCAAGAGGCCCTGGAAAGAGCCCGCGGATCATTAAGATATTTCAGCGACTGTAGATAATCGCTAGGAAAATATTTCTATGCAGCTTTATGGCGCAACAACAGAACATTTTACCCATCTAGCAAAATAAGCACACGAGGCGTTATTTCAATAGCGTCATTCAAGGATATTCAGGCACATAAATGCACGGAACAGGTCAAGGCGCAATCTCTAGGCAGAGACACATCCCATTGAACCAGGATACTATGACCTAGCACAAGGTTTTGGATTGTCAGAAAATAGATATCTTGACGAATACTGGCAAAACAATCTTCTCAAACAAATTAGTGCATATGGAACATTATGTGTGACAACTCCGTATGCAGCCGTCATTACCTGTAGGGGCCTATTATGGCATGTATTCTATTGAATTGAACAGTTGGCGTAATCATGGGCCTAATCTGTGTTGTCTGGGTTTTTACGTCCCAGTAAATATTTGACGGCAAAATGTCGGCAAATACATGGTTCCATATGTGGTTAACATGAATTGTGACATCATTTCACAAACATTATTGAGCCTCTACTTTACTAACGGTCTACGATCAACACCTCGAAATACTAAAGGATAACGGGATATTACGCACATGACCTTGCTGGCATGGGGCCCAAATGGTTTTCTGACCGTTCCGTAGAGGTCAGTGTAACAGAGGCATGCTACATGTGCAATTTACCCAAATCCTGAACTTGGTAATTAGTATACTAATTACAAAAAAAGTACCATGGTAATACCATGGTAATACCGCGGTATATTGGGACGGTATTACTGTGAATGTACCATGAATTTACCGCGTTACCCATTGTCAAGATGAAAATACTATCAATGTACCATGCTTTTCATGGTACACGATGCAAATACTATGAATATACAATGCTTTTCGTAGTAATACGAAATACCATGAAATACGTAGTATTACCATGGTATTTTTTTATAAGGGTATACCAAGCTTTTGCATATTGGGCCCCAAAAGGGCTTAAACAAATTTGCGCAGATGCTATGCAAATATTGCACGTAATGTTTCTATATAAAGGATACATGTGTATAGCTCATCTGTGTCATGGGATATATTGGCACCCGGTTTTGCCTGTAGGATAAAGAGGCAAATGTGCACCCTAACTAGAACCAACTTTTGCAGCCAATATTACGTCAATTTTTAAAATTATGTTATTAAAATATTTTGTGTTTCCATGAAAGATAAATACAGCATACGTCTGGCTGGACGTGGATCATCTGCGTCTGAGGGTCGAGTAGAAATAAACTACGATGGACGCTGGGGTACTGTATGCGGAGATCTCTGGGGCAATATCAACGCAGGTGTGGTCTGCAAACAACTTGGATTCACGGGACCGTCCACAGCCAATGTCGGACAATACGGGTCAGGGTCTGGGATTATTTGGCTTGACGATGTCCGATGTGATGTCAGTGATGATACTCTTGCTTCCTGTTCACACTCATCCTGGGGCACCAATAACTGCGATCACAGTCAAGATGCAGGTGTAATCTGTTCCTCCACAAATGAAACAGGTTTGTAAGTTTTCGTGTTGCTCCTTTTTTTTCCGAACGCATCCACGTTATACAAGTTATAAGAAATAATGCATCTTACAGAACGTGTTTAATTTTTTCGGCGCGTAGGTAATTCTGCATCTCCGATGCAATATACTTCAATGACGTTAGATATTAATTGTGATTTCTTGTCAGATTTCGAAATGGAACATTAGAATAAGGGTCTTTCCTGTTTCTACATTATTAGTTTTATGTTTTAACACTCAACCTCTTGTATATTTCACACAATAAATATCTCCTATCAAGATGAGATGTCGATGAGATTGGTAGGATCAGACACCTCGGTACTTGCTGGAAGGGTAGAGTTGTTCCATGCAGGTCAATGGGGAACTGTGTGTGGCGTGTCCTTCGACGGCAGTGACGCTGATGTGGTCTGTAATCAACTTGGGTTTGATGGCGCGGCTAGTTACGAGACCGACTCCTTCTATGGCGCTGGTTCGGGAGCGGTATGGCTGGAGAACGCAGAATGCACAGGAAACGAAGAAAGATTAGACGAGTGCAACCTCCCTGGTTTTGGAACTGTCAGCACTTCATGCGACCACGGGAACGATGTTAGTGTTCGGTGTTCGACAGACCTTGGAATGCTTAGTAAGTTTCTTAACGCACTAATGGTCCTAAAGGACTTCGTGTGTTAGGCTTCTATTCCGTGACCATCCTTAACAGGCATAAATTCGATAGACCAAATCTTTTGGCAGTCAAAAGGATTTGTCTACTTGTCTACTTCTTCTTTTTTTATAAATAGCCTATCAATATCCATTCTAAATGAATGATATGTAATATAACCCACGACGTTCACAAAATTCCCATTCTGCGTACATCAGTTCAATTTCAATTTTAAAGATGCTGATATCCACAAAATTTAATGTCTTTTATTTCTTTTATAAACGGGCATCCTAATGAGAAACCTGAAGCCTATACTTGATTGTTCTGCCAGCATGGTTTGTATCCTGTATACGGCTCGTACAAAAATAGTCATGAAAGCCCACTACTAGTACAGCATTTGCACTTAATACGTATTCAGTTTTTACATTCGTAATACATATTCAGTATTTACATTCGTAATACATATTCATTATTTACATTCGTAATACATATTCATTATTTTTCAGAGAGAGAGAGAGAGAGAGAAAGAGAAAAGAATCAACCAAATCCGACTGCCATGTGCTCATGAGGGTTAGGGGGCAGGCTTACCTGCTTACAGGTTTTCTGCACCTTCTTTGGTAGTTTATATTATTACCTGGCATGCCTGAATCACTTCTAAGAAAGCATGTGCATGCTTGTAAATAATGCTTGCAACAATGGGACTGACGGATTTAAGCCCTCTCCGATGGACTTGGTAATGAGCATAAATGCTTTACCACAGGGCACTAGCGCTTCCCCCTTGGTTTCGCACCCGGGTCTTCCCAGCAACGAGACCACTGCTCTACCACTGAGCCGTCGCGCCTCCTTTGTTGGTTTATCTTTCTATACTCTGCCATTTTTATGTAACGATCGGACTAAGAATTCGTAAAGTTTAACTTTTCTTTCCGATCCCACTGTACAGAAGACTTCACTGTCCGCTTAGCAGGTATAGAGAGTTCAGCCAGTGAAGGTCGCGTGGAGATCTCTTACCATGGGCAATGGGGGACTGTCTGCTCGGATAGGTGGGGTCTCGATGACGCCACAGTCGTCTGCAAACAGCTGGGATTCACCGGCGCGATGGGTGTTGGTGACGCCACAACTTACGGCGAGGGAACTGGACCTATCTGGTTGCACAATGTAGAGTGCTCTGGAGCAGAGGCAACTCTTAAAGATTGCGGACATGACGGATGGGGAACCAGTGATTGTGAACATTCTCATGATGCCGGCGTGGTGTGTTCAACACCTATGCGCAGTAATTACGTTTCCTTCTTTTCCAAACAAATGTATATTGGCAAAGAAAATTCAAGGTTAACATTTTACAATGTTTATGTCATAGCTATACAGGAAAGAAAAGTGTTCAACAGTGTATAGGAATGAGTGGGAAAAATAAATTTTGATACTCATCCAAACTGTTCCAAATTTCGTAGAAAGCTACACGATTCGCAGTTTCCTACAATAGACATGGTAAAAGTGACATATCCCTAATTACGGGTTGGAATCCTTCCTCCAAACCGGGCGGGAGATGGCAGAATGACGTTCCTGGGCTCCAAAAGGCATCTTCGGTAGACCCTTTGCTTTTTTCCTGATTTATTTTTTCGACTTTCCAACAGGGTTAGGGGGTACACTAGCTCCGTATTCAGTGATATGAATCCACAACCATGATCATTAACTGTTGTGACATAGAGTCCTCTCATCTGTTGCATTTCATTTTTCCAATCATACTGAATCCCTCAAGCTGTAATTTATTTTCATGATCCTCAGGTCAACAAACGGGACATACAAGAAAAATAATGGCGTTACCTTTATTATTTAGTCCACTGTCATTTTGTCTATTTATTTCACAGTGCCATCATTCAGTGCCGGTTGGATAGCTGGAATTTCTGTTGGCGTGGGAGTTCTTGTCTTCGTAATCATCCTCCTCCTCATTGTCAACTTAAAACAGCGACAAACTGTCATGAAGATGAAGGAGGAAACGCCGATGGAAATGTCTGTGCCTACAAAGCGCGCTGTGGATGAGGATGCTGAGGGGTATGAAAATATGGCCTTTTCATGAACCTATATGGCTGTACGACACATGCTCATGCGACAGTTGCTCCATGCACGGTTAATGTCGTACACTACTCGAATCCAACCCTGTAACAAACAACATGAGCACCAACACGAACTGTACACCTAACCTTAAACCTATTGCAACCCTAACACCTAACCATATCTATTACGAAATAAAAGCCCGGAACAATTGTCGCCGTAGATAATTGCAGAGCACGCACCACTTAAACGAGTATAGTCTCTAGGATTCGTGCGACCGAACATCTCTCTCTCTCTCTTGTAGACAATTTGATTGACAGGGGAAAAAAATCATATACATATTGATATCCTAAAGTGACAGTAAACTGAAGCTCCAAATGGCGCCATCTTTTAACAGGATTTGTAAAATGTCTGTGCCTCTCATTTCCCCATCATGCCCATTCTAGTTTGTAGAAGCTTGGAATGTACCTGTACGCAAAGTCAAAGATAATTGTTTGATAGATCAAATATGCCTATTATTAAAACAAGCTGTTTGTCAAAATGAAAAATAAATACAATTAATTTTCAAATTATAATCTTAATTTAGCAGTCACTGTAAGATGGCGCTGTTCAAGTTCTACCAGTTTAATGCCACTTTAATGAGTAAAGTCTGTTTACGACTATATGTTGAATAACGTACATAATGCTGAGCCATTTTCTTTCATAACATTCGGCTTCATTAATAGCTTATAAAATAGTTTGGAGAACACGTAGCAAGTATATTCAGATTCCAAGCCATTGGTAGGCTTTATGTTTATGACGTTGTATACACGGATATTTAAATAACACTTGATGTGAATATCATTAGTTAAACATCTTTTAGCAATACACTGTCTGATAATAGCTAGATGTCTTTGGGTAGTCAACATATCGAACCAGCTCAAAGGTAAACCCGAAGATTAAAAACCCAATTTCTGCACAGGTAACAGATTATGTAGGCCTCTTCTTTAAACTTCTATGATAACATCTTGATAATGCACTTGTTACACTTCAGAATTGTATATCAGATATAAGACAGTGGATGGTGGTGAATAAGTAAAAATTGAACGATTCAAAGACTGAATTTTTTCTTGCTGCTTCTGCCTACAACCTGCGCAGTCTTCCAATTGTTCAGTTAGATGTTGGTGGCACACTCATAAGACCTTCAGAAACAATAAGAAACTTTGGTGTTATGTTTGATCCGTGTATGTCGATGTCACATCATATCTCTTACACCTGTAAAACAGTAACTTTTTATTTAAGGAACATTTCTAGAATCAGAAGGTTCATCGATCAGTCTGCTTGTCACAATGCTGTCCGTTCTCTAGTTTTATCTCGTATTGATTATTGCAATGGGCTTCTTTCTACGATTCCCTCTAATCAGTTGATTCGTATTCAACGATTAAAAAATTGGGGAGCACGATTAATATACAGGTTTCTCGAGACCACCCTTCTCAACCACTCTTGAACTCACTACATTGGCTTCCTTTGAAGCAAAGAATAATTTTCAAATTACTCTTGTTTGTCTACAAAATACTTAATAACCAGGCTCCAGAGTATTTGATTAACTGACTGAGTTTATACAAGCCCGCTAGATTACTAAGGTCCGCCAGTGACCCTCTCCGCCTCACATATTCAGTAACTCGAACATTAGCTGGTGATAGAACGTTTACTGTGTCAGCTTCAAAATACTGGAATAATTTGCCACTTTCTACTAGACAGTCTTCATCAGTAATAATTTTCAGAATGGCATTAAAAACACATAGTTTATATAGTTTGTAGATGATTTAATTTATTGTAAGCGCTTTGAGCGTTATAAGTAATAAAATATAATATGCTTCATGCTTGTTAGTCTTGCTTGTTACCGATAGGCCTCATTACCCAGTTTAGGCGTATAATTGCCTTAGTCAGTTCGTAATCAATAAAAAGCATATGAAAGTATTGTTTGCGTAGAATATCAGAGAAAATCTAGATGATACACAACATATTAAACAATAGTTTTGTTCAAATTGGACAATTTAAGATTTTTAATTGTGCAACGAAATGCAACACGCATTGCATTTCGATCAGCGACGCGGTGAAATTTCGTATGAGGAAAGAATTAGATCGGCTGCACTGGACTCTCTCTCATTGAGAAGGGACTACGCTCTATATTCATTTACCTGTTTACCGTGGCGTGTTTGTAGGGCCAATACAGTGCGAAGCAATCGCTGACAATACACATATACATTATCTTCATTTGGAGATGCTTCCATCTTTCTTCCCGAGCCCATGCTCTCTTCCCCTCATCCACATGTTGATTTCCTTGATTCTTTAATAGCGGCCTTCCACGTCAAAATTAAAGATAGCGCCTTACCTAATCCGCTGTCATTGACCCGTATTTTCGAAAGTGGCCTAATTTAAAGGTGTTACTCGGAGATGTACAAACAAATCAAAATGCAATAAATTTGGTATCAACGGAAAGGGTAGGATTCCCTAAAACATTCCATCAACATTCAAAATCCATAGGTTTTCATAAATTAATATTATTCTGTTTCAAATGTGTGCCAAAATATTCGCATATTTTCGCCCCGCAAGCAGTTTCTTTTTCAACCTTGGAAATGTGACGTAATACTCGGGACACACTTGCTTGCTTCTAGCTAGCTCATTATCACGTCAATACAGCGCGCGCACATAACGTTCACGGTTCGAGGTAAGCTACTGATTTCTTCCAAACTTTGAAAATCTTGTCGACAAAATGTCTGATTTTGGCCCTGATTCAGAGGTTAGAACCTGGAATCACACCGTCATTCCATCAATCACTGGGTGAATCACTGCAGCAGCCACACACACATATACGATTCATACAGCTACAGTACAGTCAAGTCGGATACCGTAAGCTAGCTGTCCCTTTCGTGACTCATCTGAGACCCTGTCAGGGGTCTTGAAAAAAAGTCCTGATAATCTTTTTGAACAAGCTTACATCTCTAAAATTTAATTTCATCGTATTCTTTGGGGATTAGCTTTCCAAAAATGTATAATTTGTCCTATTTCTTATTTTATGGGACATTTCTCCGGTTATCTGCTTTAAGCCAGACTTAACTTAGGCCCATGATTTATGGAAGGCCATTCGTCAACCCCTAAGTCCCATATAATTATGTTTAAAAAAGAAAGAAAGAAACTTATATTCTGGCATGAAATAAGAAATCAATTCTATCGTGAGGTTTTTGTATTTGCATTAAGTTCCAGAACTACAGGGTGTCTATGGTGATGTTGTAGGATTAAAAGAGAGTGACATTTGGCTCTCCATAATTCATTGGTCTAACTCTACACAATTAGGCGGGGGCTTAAAATTATGTACATTTCGAGAATACGGGCCATTATTTCTAAGATCCTATCGGAACAACTCATCTAGTTAAAAGTGATGATTCCTGTCAAACTTGTTTACCCTGGCCTCAAACCAAGCCAGTTCTCCACAATGTATGTACAGTAACCGTATAATTGAAAAGTAGGTCTTATACATTACCTATTAACTTACTTTAAAATTAAAGGGGAATTCCACCCTGGGATCGAGATGGTTTTAAAAGAAGCAGACAATTAAAGAAACACATCAATGAAAGTTTGAGCAAAGTCTTATTAGAGATAAGGTAATGATTTTTTGAAGTCAAACATGAATTGGTAACCCCGTGACGTATCTTGCAGGTCATCTTCCATTTGCCATGTACTAAAACAATAATAAATCTCTTAAGAAAATATGTCATCATACATGCACCCTCAATATCATCACTGCCCATGTGTTTTTTATACCAAACCTATATGAAACAAATCTATTTCTTCCTCAACAACCAAGAAAATGAAAATAAAGATTCGTTACCGAATTGATAATTCGTGTTTGATTGATTACAACTTCAAATATTTATAACTTTCTATTTCATATCGGATTCTGCTCAAACTGTCACTAATCTGTTTCTCTCCGTTTCTGCTTTTTATAAATATCGACTACATATCTCTTTTTAAATATTTTGCTCTATCAGAAATCGATCCTTTCAATAGCATTTTGATATGCAATTGTCATCAATACTGAAATCGTAACTGTATAACTGAATGTTGAATATTTATCACATGATGTACCTATTTTTTATGCATTTATACAAGTATGCAGCCATGAATTATGAATTATAAAAACCATTTCCGATACTTAAAAGACTATAAAACCGACTGAGTCGTACATGAAGCTATAGCATAAGGATTCATGATTAGTTGATATGTTATTCGCTCACGTACATACATTTTATAGTTAAACTGGTCATTTCGTAACAACTGTGTTAATCTTTCAATAGTCCAATATTTAAGCATTTTTTTCTTGTTACCAAATCATCAAAGCAAATCATTTCTTTGTATATATTTAAAATAACTTGAAATTGTGACCATGTTATATGTTATCCAACAATTTTTTGGTCTTCGTATACCCCAACTGATCTTGTGATATTATACAGAGTTTTCAGTTCTATAGATAATTCATTACACAAAATTTTACAGTCATGTGTAATTTAATTTATATGTCAATTAGAGTGTTTCTGAGTGTGCTTTACCAAGTCGTGAGTAAAGGCCTGATGGTATGGGGATTGAAATCAATCTCTCAAGGCAGCTTGGGGGAGCATGCTCAGGAACAAATGTGCACTTATATTCTTGTTTTATCTGTTATATTTATTATTGATACACAGTTTGATTTCCATTATGAATTGTATTCGTATATTGATATGTCGAATTAAATAATAATAATAATAATACTTCATTATACACTATAGTATGCATTACGATGCGTCCAGATAATTTTAATTTGTATTTTTTTTTTGGCATATTTTATGGTTTTATTAGTATAAGCCTACACTATGCCTTTATTACATGTAGATAGCATTTGCAAATGTAAAAATGGCTGTTGAAATTTATTTGTTGATATAAGTTGTTCTTTGTAACTCTAAAACACTAAATAAATAAATAAAACACTAAAACAGCATCAAATAATCACTCATTCAAGTCTCAAAATATTACTAACAGAAATCACTGCTATTCAAATTTAAAATTTTAGATATTACTGATACACCATTTAAACCCCGCCAAAAATATCTAAAAATTGGTAAGCTAATATCTTACTCTACGCCAATTTCCGTATCTCAACTAATATTTCACAGCATAAGAAATATAATAACCCCACAATTCTACACTTGTATCATTCATTCAACAAGAAATAAATATATGTATCTTGTATTTAGAAACTTTTGTACACATAAATTAGAATCTGAATATATACACAATACCAGGGGCGGATCCAGGATTTAGTATAAGGGGGGGGGGGGGGGGAGCACACAAATGCAGGTTTGTCAAATTTTCGAAAAGGTAGACCCATATTTTTTTTGGTCTTGCCAGACCTCCAAAATTCGCTCAGTGCGGGGGGGGGGGGGGGTTATGGGAATCCAGTTTTCCTCCATATTTCGCTGAAAGGCAAACAAAAAAAAGGTTTCATTCTAAAAGGATGAGGGAGCACAATCGACAAAAGGGCGGATCCTTCATGGTCAAATTGCATACTTTTCTTCGAAAGGGGGGGGGGGGGGGGCACGAGCCGGGAGTGCCCCCCTGGATCCGCCAATGCAATACAATACAATAATTCCCAGTCAGGTTGCAATCCTTTTCTATCCCTAACTTCATGTAAGACCAAATCACTGCATGAATTCTCACTTGCTGCCCACTACATCTTCAGCGTATTAAAGTATTTCTAAAACACGCTTTAAACTCACTGAACTTCTAAATAACGAACTAGAAATATCAACTTACATGTCCCTGTCCCTGTCTGGCCAGGACTGCTTCCACAAAACTAACATCCTAGCTTAACTTAAAATGATACCAAACTCCTCCATAACCCAATCACCCACACTAATATCAACAAAAGGGTAAATCTAAAAAAAAAAAAACATTGTTTCCCCTGTTATGCCTATGTGTACCAAATAACCCTCTTTGAGTCATATCCACCAGAACTACTTTCTGATCATGTCACTAAACTCTAAACTTGGAGACACCCTATACTCACAATAGAGCGCTTATGTAATGTATACAAATCTCTGAGCACCTAGTGACGAGCTATCCCAGTAAACAAAGCACCCCAAAACTAACCATTTTTTCTCCAGCACATTTGAAGTGAATATTTAGTGTGGCGCTATTCGAACTTAATCTGAACGTAATTGACATGTGTCATTGTGTGTTAACTGCTATTGTACGCTCTGGTCTCACCAGAAAACAACTAGTTAATCACGTAAGTAAAGTAACGTGCTTTTGCATACATCTGTAAAAGAAGTGCTTATTACCAAGTAGCCACCTACCCATGTAACGAGTTTTCTGTCTTATTGTTATGAGTGAAAAATCGGTAAATTATTGGTCATTGTAACACGTTCAGTAATGGTTTCACTTTCACAGGTCCTACACAATCAAAAAGTGATAATCACGTTACTTTAACCGGTCTTATCATCTCGTTGTCCTGCTCGTGGATGAAAGGTGACTTTATGGTGGAGAAAACTGGTTATAATCTACAAAGGTGTTACAGTTACTATCACTTTCTTAGTAATGGCGACGTGATGTACACGGATTAATACTCTGAGCGGGGCATCCGTTATTCTTAGGTGTGGAAAGTATAATTTAGTTTTCTCAGACACGTTCTTAAATAGTTTCAAAGTTATCGTGAGCTCTACAGTGATGGTCGCGTCACTTTAACGGGTTTTTCATCTCACTGTCCTGTCTGTGAATGAGTGGTGGTGAAAACTGGTTATTCTTAGGTGTATTAAACACCATCTACAAAAGGTGTTACAGTTACTCTCACTTTCTTAATATCCGAAACCCTTTGGAAGCGCATAGGGACGTTACATTATAATGTGATATGCGCTATACAAGAACAGTGGTATTATTATATTATTATTTACAGCAATAAATCGATGTATCTACCTATTTGCTAGTTTCCCAAACTATGCCGTCATTCGAGAAAAACTAAGTCTTAAACGCGCAGCCCCTGCCCGCGCGCGCGTACTCCCCGTCCACCAATCCAATCGCGCCACCGCCATACTCTTCCTCTTCCTTTCTCGCCCGTCAGTGAAGTGACATCTATGAGCTAAGTCTAAATTGCGAGATTTTTACCTCCAAAAGCGTTTTTGGTTGCTATTCGCAATAAAAATCCCGTTCACCAAATTCTAATACTGATTTTGGTGTATCGGACTTTTCATAAGTCAACCTCCTTCACGGTATTTTTAATCAAAAAGATCGCCGTTTTCTCTGCCCCGTTTGGGCTTTACACAGACGGTGTACTAGTACACTGTGTCAGGGCATCTTCCCCGTGTATTGTAGGTGGTTGATTCAACGCGCTTAGACAAGCGGTTTTTTATCAGAACGATTGGTTAGTCTCCGTATACAGGAGTTTATTCCCACTCCGTATTGTGAGTTGGTTGTTGCCTTTGTTAGTTCTATATATATTGCTTGCTTGTCTTTAATTTACAGCAATGTCGAAGTCTCCATCTACAGCTAGTGGTTCCCCTGTGGGAACTCGACTAGCTTTGGGAGGGTTGGCTGTGAGAGGTACATCTCGCACCACCGTTATCTTCCCTGGAGCTTCGACTGTCGGTAAGTTAGGGCCCACTTCGTGTACGGCTCGCCCCGTTATGAGTTCGCCGTCTATTTTGACGACCAACTCATGCGGGGAAAACCGAGAGAGAGAGTGCTGGGACTCGGCCAATACCTCTCTCGAAGATAGAGACTTGTATAACGGTGGGAGTGAGTGCCTTAGGCCAATACCTCTCACCGATAAAACTGTGGGTGTTATCCCTTCCCACAGTTCGTCTCGCTCGAGCATCATTCCTCGCTCCCTAGCCATAGGTGTGTTTGCTCAGGGATCGGCTCCTTTTGTCTCTCCGCACGCTTCTAACACAAGCAAGGCGGGAAAGAGTAAAAAGAGTCGTGATCTTCCAAAAGTACCCCCCTCAGGGCCTACTACGGAGGCGGTGCCCGTTTCTAAGGGTAAAGGGAGCGATAAACATGCTCACCTGCCCAAGAAACGTAAGCACCAGAGTACTGCCCAGCCATCAGGCGGGGCGGACTCTCTCCCCTTGACATCGACTGTGTGTTCACCTCATGTGTCAGGGGGGCCAAGAAGAAGAAGGTTAGCCCCCAAGGGGCGACTACTTCTTCTGAGTTGGGCGTCTCCCATGAACTTCTGAATTATCTCAAGATCATTGTGGAGCGGAGTGGTTGGTCAGACTCTGTGTCCGTACCCCCCACCACGCCTGACTCCAACCCCTCCCCCCAAGGGGGAAGGGGGGATACCTGTACCCGCCCCGACCCAGGTCCGGTTCGGATACCGGATTCGGATACCGGTTTTTCCGGTTATCCGGCTAGGAACACTGGTTTTCCCTTGTTTTACACCACTGCAACCAGTGGATTGGGATCCGGTTCCTGCTCTCAGGTATCCGGCTCATTGTGTTGGGTTCCAACACACAGGAGTCTTGCCGCCCCACTTCGGGCGTCTCCCGACCACGTTCAGCTTTGATCGTCCGGTCGGGGCTGCTCCCATTCCGGCGGCACTTGGTGCTCCGCCTGGGGAGGAATCCTGGGACTGCCTAAACCGCCCTTCTTGGGATCAGGTTTCTCAGTCTGGATTTTCGGAGGATGATGCCTCTTCACAGGCTGAGATTACACCCCAGACCAGTCGGTCCTTGGCGGTAGAGACTCAAACCTGCTGGAGAAATATCTTCCCGACACTTTTTGCAGAGTCGGGCTGATCCGGGACATCCGTCTCTCCTTTTTCAAGGTGAGCGTCCCTCCAAGGGCATCCCTCTTACGGAGGACTTTAAGCGAGTCTACAATGACTTCGCCTCACAGCCTCTTTCAATCCTTGGTAGGGTCCGTCCCTCGGCCAGGGAATTCACCTTCTCTCAACAGGACACTCTCGATTATTTTACGAGAAAGTCCTGTTCCAGTGACCTCCTACATGTAGGTGGTAGGCTTGGTGTCAACTTTAAGAGTACACCTTACGCCAAAATGGAGAAGTTCCCGTCCTTAATGGAAGCTCATTCCAGGACTGGCCTGAGGCTGACTGCCTACTTGGGTACGCTCCTTTCCCTTCGCGCTAGGAGCCAGGAACTCGAGATGTCCGACTCGGACATCCTGTTTCTAGACGAAGCCCTCTTGTCCTTGACAGGCTCGTTGTGGTCAGAACTGTCTGTTCGACAGCAATAGCCACTAATGCTAGGAGGAAACTTGCTCTTTCCTCTCTGGGCATTGCGGATGCGGACATACCTGCCCTCCTGGCCAGTGTCCCGCACTCCGGCCAACACCTCTTTGGAGGTAAGGTGTCTGATGTGATTCAACTTAGGTTGATTCACGCAAGCAGGCGACGGAACTTCTGAAACGCCTCAAGTCCTCGGCTCCTAAGCCGCAGGCCCAGGCTATTTTTCCGCCTCCTAGGCGCGGTGGCACTTCCAGCTATCAAGCCACTCGTGCACCGCAAGTTCAGCCCAGTGCCCCACGCACACAGGGGGCCAGGGCGGAGCCTTCTCCTCGAGGTAGGAGAAGGCCTCGAAGTCGCGGTCGGGGCCGTGGTTCGGCCCGCGATTCGCGGCGACTTTGAGGGTGCGCCCCGAGCGTTGGAGGAGAGGGTTGGCGGCCGTCTTCAGTACTTTCTTCCCGCTTGGGAAGAAATTACCGACGACATTTCGTGCTCTCCATCGTGCGAGGAGGCTTCTGCATAAGACTCGCAGAGCCCCTCCCACACGGAGCCATCCGCCGCAACCCGCCTTCAATATCGCCCCCTTTTTCTAGAGCACATCTCCACCGAGATTCAAGAGCTGCTGGAAAAGGGCGCGATCGAAAGGGTAAGAGACCACCCCCATCTGTGTCTCTCCCCTATCTTTATAATTCCCAAACGCTCGGGGAAGCTCAGAATGATCTTGAATATGAAGGTCATAAATACCTTCATACCAAGAGAGCGTTTCCGCATGGAAACTTTGGCCTCGATTCTTCCGGCGATCAGACCGTCAGATGTGGCCATTTCGGTAGACTTGAAAGATGCTTACTTTCACATACCGATACACCCTTCTTCAAGGGGCCTTCTAGTTTTCTCCTTTCAAGGCGAAACCTTCCGGTTCAAGGCCTTAACTTTCGGCCTGAAACCGGCTCCTCGAGTTTTTACTCGAGTAGTCTCTGCCCTAGCCGCTTTCCTCAGGTATCGCGGTCTGAGACTTTCCACTTATCTGGACGACTGGCTCCTGGTGGCGAGCTCTGTGTCCGTCCTTCAGTCACACATGGACCTACTTCTCCGTACTACGCAAGAAGTAGGATTCATAGTCAACTGGGACAAGTCGGAGTTGACTCCTACCCGCAGACCCAATTACCTGGGTGCGGAAATAGACATCGTGAACCAACTTGCCCGCCCCAGTCGGGAGAGAGTTCAGGCAATTGTCTTACTGGCTCGATCTCTTCGTCTCTTACGTCGAGTTCGGGCAGGCCGATGGCTCCAGTTCTTGGGCCTTTTCCAACTTCATCTCCTGAAGTTTTTCAAGCCCAGTGTAGACTCGCTCAAGGTGTGGATTCCTCTATCCGAGGAAATCAAACGCCTGCTTATCCCCGGGTCGAAAGAGTCGTTCCTTCTTCAGGGCAAGTCTCTCCTCGGTCTTCATGTCTCTCCGCCTTTTCGAGAACATGATTGTAGGTCACTCCGTCCTGATTTTGACGGACAACACTACTGTGGCTGCCTGCTTCAACAGGCAAGGCGGGACTCGTTCCACTACCCTGAACGATCTAACCGCCAAACTTTGGAAGTGGTGTCGGTCTCACCGAGTGATTCCGATCACCTCCTATGTTCCCGGGCGGGACAATCTGATTGCAGAATTTCTGTCCCGGGGCATGTGTCTCCCCTCCGAGTGGTCACTGAACCAAGAGGTCTTCGACTACCTCAGTTCAGTCTGCGCCCCTCTGGAGATAGACCTGTTTGCGACAGCTCTCAATCATCGCCTCCCGAGATACTGCTCTCGATCGGGGAGGATGCGAGGACGGCAGGACTCTCAGAGAGAGCCTCCCAGTTCATAGTCCAGAGCAGAAGAGATTCTACCCGAGCTGTTTACAACTCGAGATTAGAAGCCTTCCATGCTTGGTGTGGGGAGAAGGGATTTGCTTCCCGTTCTGCCCCGGTGGGTGCTATTGCAGATTTCCTTATCGCCCTTTTCGATAAGGGCAGGTCCCTCTCTACCATTCGTGGTTACCGGTCCGCTATTGCTGCGGTTCACCTTGGTTTTTCTGATGGTTCGGGAGTTTCAAACTCTCCCTTCTTGACTCATTTGCTGAGGTCTTTCTTTTGAAACGACCAGCAAATCGCCAGTTGACTCCTGCGTGGAGCCTTCCTTTGGTTTTGGACGCCTTGGCCAAACCGCCCTTTGTGCAAAGCGTCTTTACACCATCTCTCGATTAAGACCGCCTTTCTCGTCGCTATTGCTTCTGGGCAGAGGAGAAGCACTATTCAGGCTCTCTCTACGGCGCCCGGGCATATCAGATGGGAAAGGCAAGGTGTACGTATTGTCCCTCGACCTTCGTTTATTGCCAAGAATCAGACGGATTCTTCTGGCTCAATCGAAGTGTTCTTGAGTCCTCTGTCAGAATTCTCTTCTGTCAAGGAGGATAAATCTTGGTGCCCTGTTAGGGCTCTCAAATGGTACTTGGATAGGACTAAGGTTTTTCGTAAGGATGATCAGCTCTTTCTCATTTCCCGTCACCCTTATTCCCCAGCATCACGGGAGACTATCTCCCGTTGGATTGTCGAGGCTATCCAAGCTGCGGGTTCGGAGGCTCTCCTGTCTGAGAATCCTCCAAGAGCGCATGGTACTAGGAGTGTTTCTACCTCCTGGGCGCTTTTTCAGGGTCTTCCTTTGGAAGACATTTGAGGGCCGCCTTTTGGCGTTCCCCTACTTCCTTCACATCCTTCTATCTTAAGGATGTTCCTTTGGGTGAGGTTAGATTTGCAACCTCTGGGTTGAGAGCTGCTTCGTCGTCTCTGTCTGCCCCGCGTTAGTTACTCCCGTCCTGGGACATGCCACCCGGGTTTTTATCCGTGCTATTCTAGCAAATAGGTAGATACATCGATTTATTGCTGTAAATCAAGAAAATTATAACTAATTTTGTTATTTACTAGATAAATCTATGTCCCTCCCTCCAGCCCCTCTCCTTGTCTGACATCATGTCCTAGATCTGTCTCTGACTGCTCGGAAGAGGAAGAGTATGGCGGTGGCGCGATTGGACGGGGAGTACGCGCGCGCGGGCAGGGGCTGCGCGTTTTAGACTTAGTTTTTCTCGAATGACGGCATAGTTTGGGAAACTAGCAAATAGGTAGATACATAGATTTATCTAGTAAATAACAAAATTAGTTATAATTTTCTTGATTAGTAATGGCGACGTGATGTACACGGATTAATACTCTAGGTGTGGAAAATAAGGTATAACTTAGTTTGCTGAGACACGTTCTTAAATAGTTTCAAAGTTATCGTGAGCTCTACAGTGAAGGACACGTCATTTTAACGGGTTTATCATCTCACTGTCCTGTCTGTGAATGAGTGGTGAAAACTGGTTATTCTTAGGTGTCTTAAACACCATCTACAAAAGGTGTTACAGTAACTACCACTTTCTTAGTATATTCCATGAACCTGCTTTTTATAAATGAGCCTCAATGCTTGGAATCCAGTTTGCATACCTTATTTGTAGCTATGTCCGGCAAGCTTTCAGGTTGTCAAGAACAACCTTTGTTTGAAAGGTATGCATAAAATTTGCATACATTACCGAAGCGGTCTATTGGTCTTCACTGGCTTTCAAATACATGAATTAACAACACAACAGGGTAACAAAGGAACATTCTCCTGTATCAAACTTCACTACTACAATGAATAAACCTTCCAAGGAGATAACAATCTGGTTCATCTCCAAGCCCTGATGCTTCAGTGATAAAAAAATTTAAGAATTCCACTTCACCCTATTACAATCAAGCAATTAATTCTCTCTTTTTTAATTTTTATTTCAGAAATTCTGGATTACTACATAAAGTAAGACTGATATTTTAACGGGTGTTTATAAATATCCGAGTCATTTGCTACTTTCCTAATGAGAAAGTGAAAAGTTTAAAAGCGAAAGAATTAAGCCCAGTCTTAAACAAGTATTAGGCCTACTATTCCCTGAATGTTTTTCTTCGTATGAAAACAGGGTTACATAATATTCAATGTGTGCAGAATGGGATTGAAGAATGGGAGAACATCAATGCACCCCTCCCCCTTGAAAAAATCCTGCGTGTACTACACTGATGTATAATACCACAAAAACACAACTTTGAGCATTATCCTAAAGTGTCCTGACCTATTTGCAAAACGATGGTCGGAAACCGAGAGATAGCAACACTTTTTGCAAAAACACTACTTGAAACAGAGTCGAACGCTTTTGCAAAATATATTGTCAGTAGATATCCAGAAATGCTTTTTGTGGTGTATGTAAAATCACATTATCAATTAGTCTAATTGCTTCACCAACAATTCTACCTTTTAAATATCCGACCTGATCTACTCTTATGATTTCAAGCAACATTTCTTTAATTCTTACTGAAAGAACTTTCGTTAATATTTTGTAGAGATATATATCTGCAATTCTTTATCAATAGTAAGTCTGTGCCATCTTTTTGAAGTAAAGATATGACAGCCTGCTTTTGCGAAGAGAAAAGTTCCCCTTTGTACAATCTTCATTTAGAGCCCCAACTACTAATCCCCAATCGCTGACCCAAATAATACATGCAATTTGGTACCATCGTTCCCCGGTGACTTATTGAGTTTTTTTTCTTTTAATGCCGCCATGCATTCTCCCTCGGTGTTTTTCCCTTCACATATTTCCATCGACTTTGGACGTAGTCTTGGTACATATCTGAAGAAAAAAAATCTCATCGACTTATTAGATGCATCTGGAGACTGTCAATATGATGAACCATAAAAGTTTTGTATTTTAATTTTTACTGCATTTTGATCCGAACTTACTTTACATTATCTTGTTACTAATTTCCTGATAATTGTCTTTCTTTTATTAGATTCCATTAATTGTGTATAATATCTTGCTCCCCTTTCTCTAATTTCATAAAAGGAGGCTCTATATGTAATTTTAAGTCCTTCCGTGATATAATCATAACATGCGTTGAGCTATATACTTTTACATTCTAACATGTCGGGGTGGTTTTTATAATTATTTTTTATTTTACCTTTTCATTTTCGATACATTTTTTTTTCTTCAGAATCATGATTTTTGTTGATAAGGTCCAAGTTCTTGATCTTGGCCTTTTACAGGTAACCCCTCCATCATATTTGAACTCTGGGTGCCTTTCTGTGCCTGTGAGCAGGTTTAAGGTACAACTTCTTGTGTCCATTGCTTTTTGACAAGTTCTTCGGTTCCAAAAGTATAAAGAGCTCTCCACAACATTATGTTCCCACATCCGAGCTGGACTGAGGCTGACAGTAGATGGCAGTAGACAGACAGAATCCTCTCTGAGTTCCGTTCTGAATAGTTCGCATTTCAGCTACATGTAATTATTCCAGAGTACGCTATACGGTTCCTTATCTGGAGTAGCCCTTTATGGCTGTCTTTGGAGAATCGGTTTTCACCACTTTGTAACCAATTTCTCTGTGCCACTGTTTCAAACAGCCATATATATATATATATATATATAGGGTTAGGGTTAGGTCTAACCCTAACCCTACACCACTACCCCTTAAAATGCCAATATCTGTCATTTTAGCTGTCATATTTAGGTCGAGGTAATAGTATATAAATATTATATACCATTAAAATGCCAATAGCTGTCACTTTAGCGGTATCTGTATTAGACTCTATTGGTCTAATTAAGCAGGAGACTGGGTTGATATATATACCCATATATATATATATATATATACATATATTTGACTAACGGGTACATTAAGTCGACACCTAACAATGCAGTTTATTTCGTCATAATAGCGACCCCTACATTAGGTCGACAGTTGGTACATTAGGTCGACAGTTGAACAAAGAAAAAGAACAAAAACTGTCCTCCTAATGTACCCGTTAGTCGTTTATATATATATATATATATCAATATATGTAGAGAGAAACAATTAATGAATTCCAGAGAAGACATTGGTAATGCATTGAATTCCAACTTTTATATTTATTTTCACCAAATTTTCGATCCTCACGGATCTTCCTCAGGATATATATATATATACATATATATATGTATATATATATATATACAGTGCTGGTCAAAAGTTTCGGTACACCCTGGATTTTTGTGACGAGTTTTTACATGAGTTTTTATTTCCTATGTAATGACCTTCTCTAAGCTCTCAAAATCAATTTTGTAGGTCTTATATCATATAAAGATAATCTACATATATTGTTTTATACTTACTTGTGTATTTTTCTTTCTCCGTTTTGTTTTAAAAAGTTAAACTGGCAAAAAGCAGCCTAATATTGTTTGTTTTGTTACATACTTTTTGTCCCAAATTTGTTTTGTTTTTGTTTTTATTTTTTGTTATAGCCATGTAAATCAAATACATTTACCAATTCCACATGATTACTTTCATTAGTAATTAACTTTAGATATCCATCAAGTGTTCTTGCAGCAATAGTTCAAAATGTCTCGTTGCCACTTATTTTCAAGTCGTCCGACATGTGCCAGCTAGGGTTCATGTACAGAAACTTAAGCTCACTAAGGCTGTTATTCCACGTTACATCAAATTATTTTTGTATCCACTTATCCTGCATATTATGCAGCTTCAACGAACATATGTTTTCGGGGTTGTTACTGTGATGTGCGAAATGTTCCCTAGTTAAAGAATTGAATGAATTTAATCATCATGAAAACAGCTCTAGACTATTAATTTCCACATTGCCCCCTCATCCATGCTTGACAGTGGGGGCAATGTAAGCAGGAGACACTTGTTCACCGTCCCTATGGTCACTACACATATTTGAGTTGACACGAAATTTTAAAAAAGTTTTTCTCAGTGAAATCAGCTTTCTTTTCTTTGGGAAATACATAAATTTGATTTATTTGTTCATCGTAACAAAGACACATGTAAAATATTCAAAAACTACGTTTTATTGACAGAAATATAAGAAGAAAATTAAATAATTGAAATTGTTTGGCATGTTCTGTCTCTGGACCCTAAACCCAAACAGCTTGTGTTGGACGAGTTGAATAGGAAGGTCTAAGTAACATCCCTGAACATTTGTGCTAGAATACTGAATGGACATTTCAAGTAATAATTGTTCTGATATTCATTATAGGAAAATATTACATTTGATGTCAATAACAAAACGTATAGATACTTTGGACAGTTTACTGAATACGTTGTTTTTCTTTCAAATTTTGAAGAGAAAAATACTATAAAATTGCATATGTAGTTTTGTCATTTTTCGTCAGTTGAGAGTATCCAACCAAGCACCTTGCAAGTAAATCACACCTGAATGTATCAGAAGATACACAAATAATTACTTGGTACTACAAAATTTCAATATGGCACGAAAAAGAGACATGATAACGAAGCTTTTCGACCTGCACTCATCAGGTTATCACGCAGGTATATAACAAATTACTTGAAATCAACTATATTATACTCGATGAACCCGGACGCAACCTAGACGCCGTAATTTCAGAACAATCGCAAAGCTTATACGAACTCCTTTTATCTGCACAGAAGGGGATCGTGCGATAGAAGATATTATATAGCAAACATGTACATGTAAAACCAAAACCAAAAGATCATTTGTCGGTGCCTAGACAAGCTCATTGTGTGGGGAATAGACCCTGAAGTAAAAATTCATCTCAAATCTAGGGTGTACAGAAACTCCTGACCAGCATTGTATACACACCAACACACACACATATACATTTACAACCCGTATCCCATGGATATGCATTGGAAGTTATTTCAAACCACACTGTAGTTGTAAATTTATATGTAGGCCTTTCTTGCACACACATTTTTTTACAAGGGGGTTAATTTTTAACCGTAAATGAAATAAGGTTCATTATGTCAGCAACGTTGCTTTTAAAACGTTTCATTGACCCAGTATTAGATATTGCTCTTCCTGAAGGCCCCGCTATTATTATTCTCTTAGCACTCTCATGTACCAATTTACACGTGGGTCAAGAGGGACAATTGCGGGTACAACACCTTGTCCGAGTAAGTAAGCACTGAGCAATGATCGAACCCAGAACCTCTCGTAGGAGAGTCAAGGGCCTTCATCAGTAAATTACAGTGCTCCCTTTTTATTTTTTTTCTACAGGACTGGGGCATATTATCTGAGAATTTCATCCACTCACCTCTGAACGAGCATCTGGACATATTCGGTTAGGTTTTGATGGCCTCGTGTACTGTGAGGTTCTGGAATCACCAAAATGATAAGAACTTGGCCCAATCTCGCTGAAAAGCACACGCCACTTCACATAGAAATGGTTATATGGGACTACACACACATGTGGCATAAATGTTCGGCCCGAACACCTCAGCCATTTCTCGAATATGAGGGCATTTGAATAGCAATCCTTTTCAGTGAACATTCTACTGTGATATTCTTCAAAACTACCGAGGTACCGAAGTATGGGAAAGCTCACAAATTACCAGGACTCAACCTCTGACCAATCAATATCATTGTTGCAAGTGCATATTCTTGAAGTGGCAGACCCTGAACCATTCAGAATGGTTGTTCTAATTTGCTTTACAATTTGCAATTGATTGCAACTTTCCTGCAACACCCCAATTAAAGTCTTAAATAATTTTATAACTTGAGAAAGACCTGAGGATACGTCGAAATTCGTGACCCGATAAATCCAGTTGGAATTTAAAAGCATTAAGCTGTGGAATTTCATCACGTGCATTATTGTGTGCGTGTGTGTGGGCCTGTTTAGCAGTATGTCCGAGGACATTTTCGGACAGAGAACAAAAAAAAATCATGAGAACAATGGTCCTCGGAAGCCGGACAATAGTCCTCGAACGTCGAACAATGAATTTGTGCTTTATTCCGTCGACTGTCCAAGGACGAGGAACAATAGAGGAACAATACTTGTCCTCGGAAGTAAAGCCATGTAAAGCTGTGTGTGTGTGTGTGTGTGTGTGAGAGAGAGAGAGGGTGTGTGGGTGTGGGTGTGGGGTTGTATGTGTCTGTGTGTTGTTCTGAAGGCATGTTTGGCGATTAAACAAAATGTATCAATTCTGATAAAAAAATGACATAAAAGAAAGTAAAACAATGTAAATACATTCCTTTTTTCCCCTTTGTTTTCAAATGTTTTTCTATTCAAAGGGATTTTAAGTTGATTTAAATCCCGATTTTAATAAAAGTATAATTTAAATGGATTTATTTATTCTGGCCAACCCTGCCTGAAGGTGATGAAATACATTGAGTTGTGGGGAACTGTATTGTTTTCTACTATAGTATTTTGGGCCCCACAAGCACTTCTCCTATTGTATTTTGTACACCACAAGCATGACAGAATACTAGTAAAGGGCATCATTGTGCTCTTTTGTTCTCTGTACCGCACAACTGCAGGTATGTATTAAGAGCACACACACAAACACACACAGCTTTACATGGCGTTACTTCCGAGGACAAGTATTGTTCCTGTAATGTTCCTCCGTCCTCGGACAGTCGACGGAATAAGGCACAAATTCATTGTTCGATGTTCGAGGACTATTGTCCGGCTTCCGAGGACCATTGTTCTCATGATTTTTTTTTTTGTTCTCTGTCCGAAAATGTCCTCGGACATACGGCTAAACACGCCCACACCCACACACACACACACACACACAGCTTTACATTGCTTTACTTCCGAGGACAAGTATTGTTCCTCCGTCCTCGACACTCGACGGAATAAGGCACAAATTCATTGTTCGACGTTCGAGGACTATTATCCGGCTTCCGAGGACCATTGTTCTCATGATTTTTTTCTTGTTCTCTGTCACAAAATGTCCTCGGACATACGGCTAAACACATTAAAAATTGGTTTGTTCTAGCTTATGAACAACTTGATCATGTGACAAAGAATTTTACGAATAATATCATATGAAACATTTCACAAAATTCCACTAGTCAGCCTTTCATTTTTAAGACAAACATATAAGACTTCAAATTACAAGGGGTATGAATAATTATGCTGTTAACTTTAGGCCTATATAGACCTCTTTATATGAAAATATTCATATAATTATATAACATCAAGCTCTCTTATGCATTTATTTGTGTGTTATGTTTATAATCACGTCTGCCACTTTTTTCAGTCCACAAACTCAAGTACGTCCTTTCAACGCCCCCACCAAATGGTTGGTATGAATTACATCAAAGCATCGATATAAATATTTACAACTAAAATAAGTAGAATTTATTTTCAGCCATTTCTTATACCACTTCAAAAAGCTGTTGGAAGGTGAGCTCCTTAATTTGACTTTACCTTAATTTTGAGTAGATCATAAGCAGACGTGTTATTAACCAATATTTTAAAAAGACATTTCACCGAAAGAGAGAGAGAGAAAAAAGGAGAAACAGGGAGGTTAAGAGAGAGAGAGAGAGAGAGAGAGAGAGATTGGAGACACGGGTAGAGAGAGAGAGAGAGAGAAAGATAGAGCATATGAGAGAGATTGCTAGTTGTGGGATGAATTGGGGGGGGGGGGAAGAAATGGACAATCCCTCCTAAGAGATTGTTATATTTATATTTCATATTTATCTATTACTTTTCTGAATCCAATCCATCCCCGCAGAGAATTAAATATAAAATCTATAATTTTCAAAGCATTTCAGTTTCAATTTCATCGTGTGCACGAGTTGGTGTGTGGGTGTAAATCGTTTATCAATGTTAGTATTTAAAGTTAAAATGGAAAATATATAATTATAATTGCAATAAGTAGAAATTATTTTCAATCATTAGTAACATTACAAAAAGCTTTTGGAAGGAGGCTCATTATTTTGATATCAGCTACATTTTGAGTAAATGGTAAGAAAGATGTGTTAGAAGCAAAGATTGAAAAAAGACATTAAACCAATAGAGAAAGCAGAATAAGAAGATGAGGAGAGAACTTTAATTTGCTGTTGCTAATTTCAATATAGAATGTAAGGTAACCCTAATATCTGGGCGCCATGGCGATAATAAGGCAGTGGCGTGCCCGAAAATTGTCATAACATTGAACATTCGTGAACCCCCTAGTTACGGGCCTGTTACAGCAAGTCGAGCAAACCCGGAAGTTGTGTAAAAATCAGAACATTGTAGATCTTTGTGCACCATCTAAAACATTTTTAATAGATCTTTTGCCCCTCTATACCAACGTCGGACCTAATGCTTTCATCTCTGGAAATTGTTTCAAGGGAAAAAGACAACCATGAGTATCCTGTCGGGAATATGTTTTCTAGTTATCCTGGGAGTCTATGGACAACCACTTGCAAACGCTCAAAGTAAGTTGTTTTAGAATTTCTTTCCTAAATCTATGCTTGACCCGTTGTCTACCAATTTATCGAATTTTCATAGGGTTAATACAGGGACCACCCGGTTCCCGTAGGCAATTTTTATCATCCTTGTATATCGTTTGAAGGGGAAAAAACAAACATGAGAATCCGGTCTGGAATATGTCTTCTAGTCATCCTGGGAGTCTATATACAGCAATTTGCAAACGCTCAAAGTCAGTTGTTTTGGAAAGTCTTTCCTTAATCTATACTCAGCAATTGAAGTAAGTTCCCCTTACTTTTTTTTATAAAACGCGAGAAATAGTTGATGTATGCATAATTTTCTACCCGACAGTTTGATTGGTTAATATTCATATGGAAAAAGTTTCAGGCCAAAAGTCTCTTTTGCTCCATCTGCGTGTGTCCAACAAGACCGCACGCAGAGTGAGCGTAACTAAAATGAATTATTCATTGGCCTGCCCAGTCGAAGACACTCATCGCATGTTGACAAGGAGATATGGACTAGTCCATTGTCGGAAATGGGTAAAAGACTGCACGTTTTTTGTTTGATTTGAGGGTACTGTATTTAACTCTATATGATGCACACACAGGCATGCACTCTCCCAGAAACCACCCGACACATACGGTATACACACATGTACAAACACCCTCTCGCATGTATTCATACACATACCATCATGCAGTTGTTGGATACAAATCAAACACACAAAATACAAGTTAGCTACTCCAAATACATGCAGTCAATGAAGAAAATGTTCTTGTTTTGTGAGAAAAGCTTTTATTGAATACAAAAAGAAATCTGTCAACTTTGAACTTCAGCAGAAGAGATCACAATTTCATAAAAATAATGCTACAAGAATAGAAGAGAAGAAGAAATCAACCACTACAGTACATTCCGTATTAATGATGAAAATGCTAGTATTTGGCAAGTTTAGCAATACATCATCTTGAAAATATGAAGTTCCTATCAAAACAGAGTTATATAATGTTTCATGCATGCAGTTAACATTGTTACAATGGATTCCGTTACGATATATTTTATTCACTACAGGTTCACCTCAAGCGAATGTAATAAATGCTCAAAATGTTATTTGGACAGGTGTCAGCAGGAAGATTATATTAAACCGAAGCGACAAAATATCAATTATCATGAATTAGAATTGTGTCAATTTATTTAACTTGACATACAGAATTTAAAACTCATTTTCTTTCATTTGGAGAGAAGAGTATGGGAAGTGCTGGAAATGTATATACATGCATGTCTATGTCCATATAAAGTTTTAACATGGAAATAAAGTTCTTACTGCTACTGGTCAAGAGCAGGAGATGGTTTTCAAGGCTTTATCAAAAGTCTGTCCCTTCTACACATAAAGTAGTGTGTATGTACATGACTGTATATAACATGTAACATAATTGTGTACCTTTGCAGTTCATGTTTAAATGGCACACACTAAAAATATAATATACAATACAAGTAACCTGCCGATCATAAAAAGGAACAATATATTGCTGAAAATTGGGATGACCAGTCTTCCTTTTTTATAGATGTAGTAATACTGATAAGAGTTGATTACAATTATGGTACAATTTATGTGCATATCATTTTACACACAAAAAAATACATTTCCAGAAACACAAATAATAAATACGGATTACACAAGTGACAAATATAAAATCTTTTCATAAATCCTGAGAATAAGGCAAGGTAAATAATGAAGACCATAGCACATCATGTAGTACAAGCCTATAAATACTGAGTTGCATAATATTAATGGAAACATATATTAAGTAAAACAATTACAGAAGTTCACAAGAATGTCAATGAGTCCAATCAAATGTTAACTTTAAAGGAGGTGGAAATACCATGAAAAAAGGCAACCCAAAGCACATGAAATACATAATAATAATAATAATAATACATTTATAAAGCGCAGTAACTATCCAACAATTTGTATATATTCTACTGCGCTGCATGAGCTCCTGATATGCTTGTTATTAATTGAATAGATACGCTTTGAGTTTTGATTTAAACATATTCACTGATGGGGATTTCCTGACTTCCAATGGCAAGTTATTCCAGAGTTTAGGGGCTGCACAAGCAAATGAACGATCACCCAGTGTTACTTTTGTTTTTACGAATGGAATTTGGAGAAGCAGAGTATCTTGGGAACTGCGCAGGTTTCGACTATGTTGATTGACTCTGAGATTCAGCAATTCTCTGATGTACATAGGAGCTTGACCATGAAGCGCCTTATATACAATAAGCAAGATTTTGTAAGATATTCTTTGGCGAACAGGTAGCCAATGCAGATTTCTCAAAATTGGGGTGATACGGGTGAATTTGGAACAGCCACTAATCAGCCATGCACAAGTGTTTTGAACTCTTTGCAGTCTCGATATTTGACAGTCGGGAATCCCATACAGTAGACCATTACATAACAGTAAGTTGTACTTTCATTACAATTATCTTTAATTTTGTACTGGTACATATTTGCACATTTTCAAACTTACTATACATCTGACCTACATACATGTACAACTTACAAGTTTACATAATACTTAAAAGTCATTACCATAAATCACTGACGCTCACCGTTACAAAGAAATGTATAAGATGCCACACTTGCTTGTACATGTGATATCTATGTACACATTACATATGTAAGTCAATTAGTCCAAAATACAATTTTAGACACCTGGACATGTTCGCTTATTGTGGCCTGTTTGTTCACATTGGGAACAAGTAATATGAAATTTGGGGCTACGCTGGCACTTTCCTTCTAACTGACTTATTCTGTACTGTTTGTGGATAATTTGAGTTAAGGCAGTCTTACTGAAATTTGTTGAGCGAAAGTACCATTTAGTGATCATGTCATTTAATTTCTCTAATCCTTGCTGGCAGAAATCAGCAACATTCCCATGTAAGCGCATCGCCTCTGGCAAGTGGTTGGCCAAAATATGCATATATGGGGTTACATCTTTAGAAAGATACAAATAACTGCCATACACATCAACCCACTGTCTTGCTGCTTTTTCAAACTCACATATTTCAACATCAGACAGGTTTTGATTAAGACTATCCATCAGTTGCTTATAATCGGTCCACACGGATTTGATACCAATTAGTTTTGGATGATTTGGGATTAGTGTATCAAAATCAATACATTTCATAATACTGCGATGTTCAGGGCCTGTAGAGGAAGTATAATTTAGCTTTCTGTCACTAACAAAAAAACTGCAATCATGAATGCCAATGCCTTCAATAAACCTTTTGAAACGCTGCAAATTTTGGCATTTGGCAAGCCTTTCTTCTGTCATCTTGACAAAATTGTCTTCATCCTGCATGTATTTAATGATCTGGTATATCATTTGGTCTGAAATTCTCAGAAACAAATGCAATGTGTCATGGACAATATTTGTGATAGGAACTGAACTAAAAAGAGGCTGAGCAATACATCCAAATGCTTTCTTGTGAACAGACTTTGAAATCTCCTCTATAGTTCGAGCCCCTTGATTTTCAGCAGTCATAGACCATTTTTTTACATGTCAAAGCGGGATTCATTTGGGCATTTACACCATACACATGAATATTTGCCAGAAAAGCTAGCAATGCCAGTAACCTGGTTCAAAAATTTTAAGTCACCACCTAAGTATTTCTCAACTTTAACAGACTTTCCATTTACCGATATTTCATCTAAGAAGTCAAATTCTTTAATCAAGTCGGACAAAGCTGTTTTTAAACAAGTATTTGTTTCTGGGCATCTCAGAATAGCTAGTAGGTAATTTCCGTGCTCTGATTTACATGTCTCTTCTCCAATGATAGTGAAAGTGACATTGACGAGATGGGTCGTGCTGCTCGTGCTAGCGCTAGCAAGCTAGCCCTCACAAGCGCAGTGGCTATAGCTAGCTCCCGCGGCTTTAGAACTTGATGTTATTTCACTTCTTCTTAAAAAACATCATATCATCATTACTGTGTTTTAGCTGTCAAACTTTCAAACTTAGACAATGGTGGGAGGTGATGGTGGATACAGACATTTACTGTAAGGGAAAGGACGTAAAAGACGGAAGATTTCTTCAAGGACCGAGAAAGTTGAAAGAGCACGATATCTTGCAATACAGAAGTTTTGGGACAAGCAGGCCGCTGATCTGTGTACATGGTAGCGTTTTTTAGGAAGGCGAGTGACGGGGGAGACAAAGAGCAGGCTGATGGTGTTTAATATTATGACCCTGCTGGCCCAAGCCCTCTTTCAAATCGAAGAAATAGAAACCAATAGAATACTTACTCACCACAACAATGAATTTGATAAAAATATATGACTTATAGGATTTTTTACAAGAACATTGGACACAATTGAATGTTGAAAAAATCACACCAAAATAATTTCCCACTTTTTGGTAACCCAGGGTACAGCCCTAAAAAAAATTAAATAATTCAACAAAATGGCCGATTTTTATTTGGTACACCGGGGTACCATTTATGTCATCATATGCCGGAGCCCTGTTAAATAAATAGAAAACAAAGTGGGCCCTCCAACAGAGCCCTGGGGGACACCACAGACTAATGACCTGGATGACGAGGTTATGTTATTCAAAAGAACTGATTGTGAATGGTAGGATAAATAAGACCTGAACCATTGTAAAGCCTTCCCCTTGAAACCTAGACTAATCAGAGTGTTAACAAGAATAGTGTGGTCTACGGTGTCAAAGGCGGCAGATAAATCATGATTTGAAATTGATGCCACTACCCAACAGTTTGACAAGATATGATTGACCCTCCAGGGCATTATTGTAGGAAAGTTATATTTTCATGATTTGAAATTGATTTCAGATTAATATAAGATGTCTGTGTGATTTGTGTGAAAAGAAAAACTAACATTTTGTATAATGTACTTATATATATAAACACAGATCTGAGATTTTAGAAAAAAAGTAGATGATAATAGTGTATAGATTGGAAGTGAAGAAAATTATATAGCTAGTCGAGCTTGCCAAAGCAATTGCGACTGAAATTAGATTTTAATCTTATGTATATTTCTAGGTTTGTTGGGCATCCATAAGTATTAAATCCTCTGTCTTCCATTCCCAAATCACAAAATATTTATATTTTTAAAAGCATGTTTCCTTCTGTCCTAGTTAAAACTGTTAACGTTAAAAAGTTAAAAACGTTAAAAAGTTAAAACCTTTGTAGTAAATACCATTTTGACACCGTTATCTTTCTATGGCCAACTCGTCCCACACTTCTATATTTCTTGCTCCAATATTTCATCTGCTGAAAGCCAGACGGTTCCTAACTGCACATGTAACATACCAGTTAATTCCCTTCTGGTACACGGCTGACAATTTTAGCTACTGGTATTGACATTGGTGGGGCAGCTGTAGTGTCTAGCATGAATATTTGCTGTAAATATTAGATCGGATATTGCAGAATGGCAGAACAATATCCTTATATGATGGGTTATAGGGACAGCTCGTGCTTTCTTGCATGTATCACCACTCATTTTGATTCTTACTGTACCATCTTTTACCAAGTGTGATTTTCTTGATTCAGACAGAACAGATATCAAGCACTCCTTCACAGAACGAAAAACGCCAGTTATTCGTAAGTCACCAAGAATGGTATCAATTTCTTTAACTTGACATTCAGAGTTTAAAGCTCGTTTTCGTTCATTGAGAGAGAAGAGTCTTGGGAGATTTGGGTAACGTTGGGCAATTTCATGATATCCTTTTTGAGGAATATTAAAACTATCCGACAAGAAAAGCATCTCGTCAATGTCACTTTCAGTCGCAAGATTTTCACTCTCACGAAACACAAGCTTGATGAACTTGGACTTCTCATTTTCAAGTTCAACACATATTGGTGATAAACCAGCATCTCTTGCCCTATCATCGATCAAACTTCTGAAATCATCCAAAGCCCTTGCTTGTGTTTCATATTTCCAGGATCTATTATAGTTTAATTTTCTTTTGCTTTTACCCCTCTGACGTCTTTGACATTTCATTGGATTTTTCAAACGATTAATTTTACGTTCTAACTCCTTGTTTTTAGACTGGGATTCATCAAACTTGCTTTGTACTGATGATAAGTCACTCTCTAATTTAATACGTTTCTTTTTTTTCAGAGGTGAAATTTTCTTCTAGCTTGCGTTTGGTGGGACTGCCTGTCTTATGCGGTAATTTCATTGAATATGTTGACCTTTTTTTATTTGTACGCCCAAAGATTTTCCTCCAGAACGAATACACTTTCTTGATTTTTGCAATAAGCTTTTTATCTTATGCCTAAGTGTATTCACAACAGAATTCACAATACTTTTGATAAAACTGAGGCAACCTCATCATCAGTAATTCCAGGGCCTTTAATTTCTTTACTGGCCACACTGTACAGGAGAAAATTATTTACATATAAATCAACAATACGGGGGTAGTCTTGACGCGGATGTGGGGTTGCATGGACCAACCTTACAACACAAGAAAGTGTTAATGACAGGAAAATACAACAAGCACTAAGTTTGGCCATGACTAAATGGATGAGAAAAAGAGAAGACACATGTAAATCAGAACACCTGAAAACCTTACAAATGTACAATGTAATTCATACTATACAACAACCCCTTTGCGTGACAATTTCTTTTTACTACATAATGATCTATAATATGATTATTGCTTTGGGGAATACTCACAACTGATGACAAATTACATAACGATATATGCAATTATAAAGTATTTTTTCTGTTTAAAATAAAAGGAAAAAAATAGAAACTAAATTTGTCCATAATTGCTATAGTTTGGCTATTGACTTTCAAATGTAATACATTACAAGTATCAAACTATTACACGTAGATTATCTTTATAATAGTGTCCAAACCTGTCAGGTTTGCCAGGGACCAGCGCTTCCACAAGTTATACTTCTATGCTGGTCTCTTTTTTCATTCTCATTTTCATAAAATCAATCTAACGTAGTCTTCATTACTGTTACTTTTTTTTCTTACAACTCAAACTTTAATGCACTTTATTTTGCTTGTAATGATCGAAAATGTTTCTGCACTAAGTTGTGTTGTCAATTATTTTGTATATTGTTAAATGCATATTGTTATATACATCTGCTTTGAAAAATGAAAATATAATGAAATAAAATCTAAACTTGAAATCTGAAATCTGTAAAAATGATTTTGGATCCTAAAGAAGGCCATTACATGGGAAATAAAAACTGATGCAAAAACTTGTCACAAAATCCAGGGTGTACCTAAACTTTTGACTAGCACTGTATAAAAATTATGAATATTGGTGATTTAAAAATTCTCGGGTATCTGCAGCCTCTCCTTCCCTCGCCGTCGGTCTCGCAGGGCGTCGTTCAACTGGGCTGTAGGTTACATGTAACCATCAATCGTGATTCAATAGCGTAGTGCAAACACAAGAAAGCGAACGACGGAGCGAAAGTATTGAGGTATGACCCCCTCTCGTGATGGGAACTATTTTTGTTTTTAAAATAACCACAAGGGTAATTTTCTTTTATCCCAAATACACAATTAAACCACCCTTTTTGAACGTTTTGGACAACGAGCAGGGCCTTATCGATGGGGGGGGGGGGGGGGGGGGGGAGGCATGGGCAACATGATCGACCGAACTTTCACTTGCATTATCTACCACTACTACTTGTACTGTACGATAAATTTTCGTCAAAGTTCATAATCATGAAATATAGATAAGCGATTAAGCGTTAAAATTGTATCTTTTCCATTTTTCTTCACATCCTACTTTGTGTGTGCAATAATACATTCTCAAAGAAAACGCAAGGGAGTACCGATAGTGAAAGAAAAAAACAATGCATCTCTAGCCGTCTGCAAATATTTTTATGCATGAGAGCCCAGACTGAAAGTGGATGTGATTTTCCATCTTTAGCACACGCATTGTTATTGCAAAGGCTGAAAAACAAAGTCTTTTATAGAACATTATGATTACTATTACTCTTTTGAATCCATCCCTGCAGAGAACTTCATAGCAAACCCATAGACCCGTATTCTGAACTTTGGTGTAACTTAAACCACGGTTTAAATATGTGGTTTAACTATGGGTAGACAAAAATGTCAACAATTTTTTTACACTGTATGTTCCTTATGTTTACTGGATTCTGGTCTCATGATTTAATGGTCAAGAAAACTATTGTACTTATCATTACTAGACAGTTTTTAAAAGTTTGAGTACCAAAAATGCTGATAAATTGAATATATACTTTGGGCATATTACTCCCAGTGTTAAAGATCGTATGCTCGATCTGTAATGAAAAACACTGGGAGTAATATGCCGAAAGATTTGTTTACAAATTAAAAATTCCTCCCCAGTCAAGCTTCTTCGTTTACTAACCATTGTCCACGGCGGACCGTTTGAATATTAATGAGTCAGAAAGAAGAGGATCTTGGGTATTTGATTCTAGTTCGTCGTGACTTGGCCGTGAACCAGAATAGCCTGGTGGTTAAGTCGCTGCCCGGCAAGCAGTAGATGACAGGTTCGAATCCCGCTGGTTCCAATTTTTTCTGACTTGTGTTTTTCATTACAGATCGAGCATACGATCTTTAACACTGGGAGTAATATGCCGAAAGATTTGTTTACAAATTAAAAATTCCTCCCCAGTCAAGCTTCTTCGTTTACTAACCATTGTCCACGGCGGACCGTTTGAATATTAATGAGTCAGAAAGAAGAGGATCTTGGGTATTTGATTCTAGTTCGTCGTGACTTGGCCGTGAACCAGAATAGCCTGGTGGTTAAGTCGCTGCCCGGCAAGCAGTAGATGACAGGTTCGAATCCCGCTGGTTCCAATTTTTTCTGACTTGTGTTTTTCATTACAGATCGAGCATACGATCTTTAACACTGGGAGTAATATGCCGAAAGATTTGTTTACAAATTAAAAATTCCTCCCCAGTCAAGCTTCTTCGTTGAATATATACTGTTAGAGATTTGTGTCACAGTTGGCTGCCCATAGTTAAACCGCACATTTAGACCACGGTTTAAGTTAAACTGGAGATTAGAATATGGGACATAGTTTCCAAAGATTGTCAATTTCATGTCCACGTGTGGGTGTGTCTGGGTAAATACATATGTGTGTGTATATATATATATATATATATATATATATATATATATATATAAATGAGACGGGACGTAGCTCTCAGTTAACCTCGATTTTAATTCCAAGCTTTCGGCCTCATTTGGCCTTCTTCAGGGTCTTCTATACTTGGATGCTGCGCTTCCAACTCTTTGCGTTCGTAAATGAGAAATGGAATTAAAATCGAGGTTAACTGAGAGCTACGTCCCGTCTCATTTATATCTTTCACGCTTATATTGTACACATCATGAGACACCGACTACGTTCAAGTCAGGAGACATCTCTCACACTATATATATATATATATATATATATATATATATATAAATGTGAAAGAAATTGCGAGAATAACGTTGCGTAGCTCAATCAAAGTTCCCCAGAGCTGTCCTCCCTTTTTGAAATTTTTGCAAAGGCTGAAAAAATGTCTCCGCCGGGAATCGAACCCGGGTCGTTGGCTTAGAACGCCAATGCCTTAACCACTAGACCACGGAGACGGGTTAGTGGTTTCGGCGACACCAGATTCAGTTGACCGACAGATTGACAAATCCTCAACCTTATTAATTAATTCCTTTGTCGGGGGCAGGTGAGTTTTGAACAAAGACAAGCCGCGTGCCTCAGCTGGATCCAAGCGAATGCTTTGAATACATGTATACATTAGAATAATTATTAACAAGTGTAAGGAATTTAACATATACAACAGCTTTGGCAAATCTCGTGGAAATAAATACAAATGTGAAAGAAATTGCGAGAATAACGTTGCGTAGCTCAATCAAAGTTCCCCAGAGCTGTCCTCCCTTTTTGAAATTTTTGCAAAGGCTGAAAAATGTCTCCGCCGGGAATTGAACCCGGGTCGTTGGCTTAGAACGCCAATGCCTTAACCACTAGACCACGGAGACGGGTTAGTGGTTTCGGCGACACCAGATTCAGTTGACCGACATATTGACAAATCCTCAACCTTATTAATTAATTCCCGGCGGAGATATTTTTTCAGCCTTTGCAAAATTTATATATCAACACAAGAGTGAAAAAAAGAGAGAAACGAAAGGGGATAGAGGGTATATGGTTAAAAGGGGAGGAGATTAAGAATATTGATGTTTAAATAAACCTAATCCCAAAATACTTACAAAAGAATTGTTTTATTATTGTTATTGTTCTCAAGTAGAAGGTAAATCAACACACAAGAGAGGGTGAGATTATGATGGTCCAAACTAAGATGTATGAATCCCACTAACTGCTCTTTGTATAAGGCTAAAGCAAGTACAGCAAACCCGGAAGTTGTGTAAAAATTAGAATGCTTGTGCACCATTTAAAATATCACTAGATATTTTGCACCTCCATACCAAAGTCGTTCCTAAGAATTTCATCCTTGTAGATCGTTTGAAGGGGAAAAGACAAACATGAGAATCCTGTCTGGAATATGTCTTCTAGTCATCCTGGGAGTCTATATGCAGAAATTTGCAAATGCTCAAAGTAAGTTTTTTTTTGAATGTCTTTCCTTAATCTATACTCAAGAATAAAGTAAGTTCGCCTTACATTTTTTAACAAAACGCGAGAAATATTTGATGAAATTCGTTCATTAAACAAGAGCCCCAGGGGGCACGACGCTCACCTGAGGTGGATCAATTCATATCTGGTGCAGGGGCCCCTATAAGGCCACCCAGAAAAATTTCATGAACAACTTTCATTCTTCATCTATAGAGGTATCTCTATACACAATACCAAGTCTGAGCTTCCTACCAAGTTCAGTTAAATTCCAGTCATGTGTTTTGGAGAAGCAGCTGAAAATGTAAAAAAATTATGGATGGCGGACAACTTGCCCCACCCCCCCCCCTCAAGTATGTTACCCCCACAGACCACCTATAGGGCCACCCAGAAAAAAATTCAAGAACAACTTTCATTTTTCGTCTATAGAGGTATCTCCATACACAATACCAAGTCTGAGCTATTCCTGGTTCTGGAGAAGAAGATGTTTGAAATTTACATAGCTTTTACAATTGGGGGCCCTCCCCCTGGGCCCCCCTGGGGGCCACATGAACCAGCAACTTTGGGTCCCCTACCCCTAAGGATGATTCCTACCAAGTTTGGTTGAATTCCGATCATGTGTTTTGGAGAAGAAGATCAGAATGTACATTTTGCCTGGCAGCGCCCCCCTCCAGTATGTTACCCCCACAGGGCCCCTATAGGGCCAATCAGAGAAATTTCATGAACAACCTTCATTCTTCATCCATAGAGGTATCTCCGTACACAATACCAAGTCTGAGCTATACCTGGTTCTGGAGAAGAAGATGTTTGAAATTTACATAGCTTTTACAATTGGGGGCCCTCCCCCTGGGCCCCCCTGGGGGCCACTTGAACCAGCAACTTTGGGTCCCCTACCCCTAAGGATGATTCCTACCAAGTTTGGTTGAATTCCGATCATGTGTTTTGGAGAAGAAGATCAGAATGTACATTTTGCCTGGCAGCGCCCCCCCCCCCCCCTCCAGTATGTTACCCCCACAGGGCCCCCACAGGGCCCCTATAGGGCCACCCAGAAAAATTTCATGAACAACTTTCATTCTTCATCTATAGCGGTATCTCCATACACAATACCAAGTCTGAGCTATACCTGGTTCTGGAGAAGAAGATGTTTGAAATTTACATAGCTTTTACAATTGGGGGCCCTCCCCCTGGGCCCCCCTGGGGGCCACATGTACCATTTTAGCAACTTTGGGTCCCCTACCCCTAAGGATGATTCCTACCAAGTTTGGTTGAATTCCGATCATGGGTTTTGGAGAAGAAGATGAAAATGTAAAAAGTTAACGGACGACGGACGACAAATTTCCATCGCAATAGCTCACTCGAGCCTTAGGCTCAGGTGAGCAAAAAAACGAGGTATGCCTAATTTTCTAACCGGAATTTTGATTGGTTTTTTTCTTCTGTGTACAACTGATTATGTTTTTATAATGAAATTGTTGTTTTATTAGAGTCTGTACAATAATAAAAAGTTGCACTTTGGCTTTCATATCGAGCAAACATTTTGACGCTCTTTAAAGTAGAACAGTATTGCCGATCACGAAATATGGTGATTTACATATGAATGTAAAGCAGGATGTGTGTTGAATACGTTGGTGTTCATTACTGCCAATATAAATATCATTATATCAATGTAAAAACACATTTTATCAGCCCGTCTCAGACGGCGACGAATTGCGAATTGGCGTTTGCGAACGGAGTGTTTATTGATGACGTCATCGTTGGGTCGTTTGGACGGCGCGCTTGCCAGCGCTTATATTGGATGGGCGTGATAGTGTAGATCATCGGGGTGATAGCTTATTAGATCTCTAGTTATGAAACTACTAATGTCATAACTACTTAAAAGAAACGATTCACACATTTCTTATATAATTCAGTTATCATGGAAATGGCTGTGGGACTTTTGGAGTGTAATTGTTTGAAGAAAAAGAACGTCCAAAGTCACGAGCTGAGACTTCATCTCCAGACACGGCCCGAGCTCCAGACGTGTCGATACTGAGTTTGATTTTGTTATACTGGGCCTTACTTCTAAATTCCCTTATTTGATAAAGCTACGTGTATGGTGGCATATTGTCATCTATAATTGCTTCTTCTGAAAACTGATATAACTCACATTCTCTCTGGATGAAGTGTCGAAGAAACTTATTTGATTTCAGCAGAAATCGAATTTCGCGCATATGTATATAGTTCCGTGTACGGGGACCGTACCGGTGAAGAATTGTTCGTCACTGATTTGTTCCTGCAAACGAGATTTATTTGTGTTTTTAACGCACTTATTTACTGCAAATGTCAATGTCAGATTCTATTTTAAAATATTTATATTGTATATAATTTTTAAAAGAACGCAAGGTGAAATTATAGTAAATAAATGTGAACATTTCCGGTACAAAAATAAATGTCTCAGCTCAGGTGCAGATCTCGCTGTCACTCAGCTCGTACGTGGATAGCGTGCATGCAATGACCTGTTGTTTACGTACGTGCATGCATGACTGACGGAATTGCTGAATGCTGGTGCTGCTGTTTCGTCTCCGGAATTGCGATTTAGGGTGGCTAATTCTTACATATTTCAGTTATATATTTAATTTTGTGAGTGTGTGAATCGAATCAAGAGTTTGTTGGACGTTGGTGAAGTAGAGGGAAGGGAATATGGCTGAGCGGTCGAGGTCGTCTGACAGTGAAGTAGGCTACGGGATGACGCTCATGCTCGGCAACTTCTTCTCCTTCTATCTCCTCGCCCTCGCCTAATTCACCACTATCATTGTCACTGTCTCTGATACACTATCAACATCTCCTTCTTCCTCTTGGTTGCTTTCGATTTCAAAGTCTAAATCTAACTGAATCTCGTCCATATTTGTGATCGAGCACATATATCCAAATAGCGTATACCTAGCGTTTGTACAGCTTTCTCACCACCCGCGCGCGCCAGCACATTGTTGAACGACCGAACGATGATGTCATCATCAAACACGCATTTCAGATTAGTGTTTCAGATACAATATCGCGTTGAGATTTTATCAATTTGTATAATTAATTTATGGCGTCCCAACTACTTTTCCAACCTGAACAATAGTTTAAGACGGTTCTATGAACCATAACCTTTACAATGATATGAAATTTAACCTTATTCATATCAATACTGTTCTACTTTTTTTAAAATAACCACAAGGGTAATTTTCTTTTCTTCCAAATAAACAGTTAAACCACCCTTTTGGAACGTTTTGGACAACGAGCAGGGCCTTATCTAAAAATTTAAAAAATTTTAAAATTGTATCTTTTCCATTAATTTTTTCTTCACATCCTACTTTGTGTGTGGAATAATACATTCTCAAAGAAAACGCAAGGGAGCCCCGATAGTGAAAGAAAAAAACAATGCATCTCTAGCCGTCTGTAAATATTTTTTCTATGCAAGAGAGCCCAGACTGAAAGTGGATGTGATTTTCCATGTTCAGCACACGCATTGTTATTGCAAAAGCTGAAAACAAAGTCTTTTTATAGAACATTATTATTACTATTACTCTTTTGAATCCATCCTTGCAGAGAACTTCATAGCAAACCCATAGACCCGTATTCTGAACTTCGGTGTAACTTAAACCACGGTTTAAATTATGTGGTTTAACTATGGGTAGACAAAAATGTCAACAAATTTTTTACACTGTATGTTCCTTATGTTTACTGGATTCTGGTCTCATGCTTTAATGGTCAAGAAAACTATTGTACTTATCAATCCCAGACAGTTTTTAAAAGTTGGAGTACCAAAAATGCTGATAAATTGAATATATACTGTTAGAGATTTGTGTCACATTTGGCTGCCCAAAGTTAAACCACACATTTAGACCACGGTTTAAGTTAAACTGGAGATCAGAATATGGGACATAGTTTCCAAAGATTATCAATTTCATGTCCACGTGTAGGTGTGTCTGTGTAAATACATATGTGTGTGTGTGTGTATATATATATATATATATATATATATATATATATATATATATATATATATATATACTGGTGTCTTTTATTGACGTTTGTATGAACATTTTCATGCGCACGTGTGGATGTGTCTGTGTAAATACATGTGTATATGCGCGTATATACACACTGGTGTCTTTTATTGACGTTAGTATGAACATTTTAATGTGCACGTGTGGGTGTGTCTGTGTAAATGCATGGGATTATATACATGCATATATGCGAAGATACCCAACTTTAACATTTCGACGGCGTCTCGGTAAATTGTATAGTATGAGGATTGATGAGACAGGAGACAAAGGACGATTATGTAGACTGGTTTCTTTTATTGATGTATGTATAATTAGTCTAAATGGATAATAACTATTTATTAAGTAAAGCTGGTTTCCCATCATTATAACCACTACTAAAAGCTGTTGGAACGTAAGCTCATTATTTTTATATTACCTCAAGTTTGAGTAGATTTTAAGAAGACAACCCTTCCAAGAGCTTGTAAATATTTCTTAATTCAATAGAGACAACTATGAGTTTAAAAGCCGCCTTAATCTGGAATAAGAATAACGAAACAAACACAGACCTAGTAATATTTGCACTTACACAAACAGGTCTAGCAGATAAAAAGTAAATATCTGTACATTGTTATTCACAAATACTTTTTACAGTCCTGAATAGAATCATGCTATCACTTTAATGCTCGACTGCTTCTCTTTAGCCATCCCCTTAGAGGATTTGAGAGCATATCCATATTTTCCAACTCATATCAATAAGGACTGAGTGATCAAACACAAGAGTGAAAAAAAGAGAGAAACGAAAGGGGATAGAGGGTATATGGTTAAAAGGGGGGGGGGGAGATTAAGAATATTGATATCTAAATAAACCTAATCCCAAAATACTTACAAAAGAATTTTTTTATTATTGTTATTGTTCTCAAGTAGAAGGTAAATCAACACACAAGAGAGGGTGAGATTATGATGGTCCAAACTAAGATGTATGAATCCCACTAACTGCTCTTTGTATAAGGCTAAAGCAAGTACAGCAAACCCGGAAGTTGTGTAAAAATTAGAATGTTTGTGCACTAGATATTTTGCACCTCCATACCAAAGTCGTTCCTAAGAATTTCATCCTTGTAAATCGTTTGAAGGGGAAAAGACAAACATGAGAATCCTGTCTGGAATATGTCTTCTAGTCATCCTGGGAGTCTATATGCAGCAATTTGCAAACGCTCAAAGTAAGTTTTTTTTTAATGTCTTTCCTTAATCTATACTCAAGAATAAAGTAAGTTCGCCTTACATTTTTTAACAAAACGCGAGAAATATTTGATGAAATTCGTTCATTGAAAACGAGGTATGCATAATTTTCTAACCGAAATTTTGATTGGTTTTTTTTCTTTTGTGTACAACTGATTACGTTTTTATAATGAAATTGTTATTTTATTAGAGTCTGTACAATAGTAAAAAAGTTGCACTTTGGCTTTCATATGGAGCAAACATGTTGACACTCTTTAAGTGCATAATGTAATTTTCGTCATCAAAGTATACTAGATAAATTACAGTCAAAAGTTTCGGTACACCGTGGATTTGAGATGAGTTTGTGTGTGCTTGTGTGTGTGGGCGTGTTTAGCCGTATGTCCGAGGACATTTTCGGACAGAGAACAAAAACAAAATCATGAGAACAACGGTCCTCGAACGTCGAACAATGAATTTGTGCCTTATTCCGTCGACTGTCCGCGGACGGAGGAACAATAGAGGAACAATACTTGTCCTCGGAAGTAAAGCCATGTAAAGATGTGTGCGTGTGTGAGGGCGTTTGTTTAGCATTATGTCCGAGGACATTTTCGGACAGAGAACAAAAAAAAAAATCATGACAACAATGGTCCTCGGAAGCCGGACAATAGTCCTCGAACGTCGAACAATGAATTTATGCCTTATTCCGTCGACTGTCCGAGGACGAGTAACAATAGAGGAACAATAGTTGTCCTCGGAAGTAAAGCCATGTAAACGTGTGTGTGTGTGTGTGTGTGTGTTAGGGTGTGTGTCTATTCCGCACATAATGAGCTTGTCTAGGCAATGACAAATATGCCAAATATTTGGTTGTACATTACTTGTTTACTACATAATGATCTATAATATGATATAATATTGCTTGGGGGATACTCACAACTGACGAAAATTTACATAACGATATATGCAATTATAAAGTATTTTTTTTCTGTTCAAAATCGAAAGAAAAACAAAATAGAAACTAAATTTGTCCATAATTAATAATAATAATAATAGATACTTATATAGCGCAAAATGCTACAGCCTCTAAGCGCTTTTTAGAAGTGAAGAGAAAATACATGTATTATATTGAATAATTAATACACAACATAATTGCCATAGTTTGGCTATTGACTTTCAAATGTAATACATTACAAGTATCAAAATATTACACGTAGATTATCTTTAGTCTCCAGACTTCTACAAGCTATGCTTCTATACTGGTCACTGTTTTCATTCTCATTTTCATAAAATCAATCTAACGTAGTCTTCATTACTGTTTTACTTTTTTTCTTACAACCCAAACTTTAATGCACTTTAAATTTTGCTTGTAATGATCGAAAACGTTTCTGCACTAAGTAGTGTTGTCAGTTATTTCGTATATTCTTAATTGCACAATACATATTGTTATGTACATGTACTTGTATATCTGAAACATGTACATCTGAAATCTGAAATCTGTAAAAATGATTTTGGATCCTAAAGAAGGCCATTACATGGGAAATAAAAACTGATGCAAAAACTTGTCACAAAATCCAGGGTGTACCTAAACTTTTGACTAGCACTGTATAAAAATTATGAATATTGGTGATTTAAAAATTCTCAGGTATCTGCAGCCTCCCCCACCCTCGCCGTCGGTATCGCAGGGCGTCGGTCAACTGGGCTGTAGGTTACATGTAACCATCAATCGTGATTCAACAGCCTTGTGCACACGAGAAAGCGAGCGACGGAGCGAAAGTATTGAGGTATGACCCCCTCTCGTGATGGGAACTATTTTTGTTTTTAAAACCACCATTTTTGAACGTTTTGGACAACGAGCAGGGCCTTATCGAGGGGGGGGGGGGGGGGGGGGGGGCTTGCGTAAAATGATCGACCGAACTTTCACTTGAATTATCTACCACATCCGTTGTACTGTACGATAGATTTTCGTCAAAGTTCATAATCATGAAATATAGACTGAGCATTAAAATTGTATCTTTTCCATTTTTCTTCACATCCTACTTTGTGTGCGGAATGATACATTCTCAAAGAAAACGCAACGGAGCCCCAATAGTGAATGAAAAGACAATGCATCTCTAGCTGTCTGCAAATATTTTTTTTTCTATGCAGTATACTGTGCATTGATTGCGCTTCACTCTGGACTATAGGTGCACTTTACCATATGAGGTCCGATCTAGCATTATTAAAGAAGTAATTCTTTACCCTTGAGAAATTTGGCTGAAAATGCATTGTATATATCAGTATCTAAGTCCAGAAAAAATATTTTGTATAGGACAGAGATGACAGAACTTCAGGTTTTTTTTTTAATTCGGTCCTGTACAGATGCCAAGAGTCATCGTTTGAAGAAGTCGTTTGAAAACAATAGCATATAAGACCCTTCCCTTCAGATATTTTGGACTCATTTAAGCTGGATTATTAACACCATACGACGGTAGGGCCTAACTGATGTAGTAGCCGATCGAGTGTTTAAAAAAAAATCAACATTTCCTAATGCGTTACGCGACGTGCGGTTAATTCAATGGACTGCTTTGTGTTTATGCTATACAAAGCCGGTGAAGCGAGGCACAACGCTTTGTGCAAGAGCGGCTCACACGTCCACACCGGGGGGGGGGGGGGGGGGGGGGGGGGTCACTCGCAGACTGAAGTGGAAAAAACGCCGAATAAGGGACGGATTTCCGACCCAAGGCGTCGACGACGTCTTTTGAAAAGGGGGGTGTTTTTCGTTCTTACATTCGATGTTTTTGTGAAAAAGGGTCTCAATTTAGCTGGTTCTTCGACGTCAATCGACACGATCGAGCGCGAGCGAATGGATTATACATAGAGAGAATCACGCAGACATTCGACAGACGGCAGTTCGGGCGGCGTTTCATAAAACTTGTCATCACTAACAACTGTTATAAGCTATGGAAATCCTTGCATCTGATTGGCTGAGAGCAGACTTGTCGGTAAAAATCACTGACAAGACACTTGATGAAACGCTCCCTATGGGAGTAACGGTTAGTCATCGGTGACATCCCTGAAATCTTCTTCGTCAAATTTGAACATTCTTTTCAACAATGTTGATATCATTAAGTAGGCCTATCAGGCGCAGGCAGGAGGCTGGACTTAACCGTTATTGCAATGATAACTCAAAATAACTGGATATTATACGACCAGTAGTCGATTAATTTATGTTTCTTCATTCAAGTGTATGATTTCAAATATGTCATGCAATTTAATGATGTACAAACTTTGTCCATTTACATCATATAGGGGTCCATTTGTACACTGTGCCATACCAATTATGCCACTAAGGGGTATGTTTCACATTGTTCTATGCCATTTATGTCGATTACGGGTATATTTTACATTGTCTTACGCCTTTTACGCCATCTTACGCCATTTACGCCAATTAGGGGTATATTTTACATAATTTTACGGCATTAAGGGGTAGATTTAGACACCAAGGATTACGCCATTTAGGGTCCAATTTTGAGGTGCTCGGACGAGCATGGGTACCACTTCAGTCTGCGAGTGACCCCCCCCCCCCCCCCCCCCGGACGTCCACCACCTTGAGGACGACCGGGATTTCCACCCAAAACGCGTACGTCCACAGGGCAGTGGACGAGTGAGCCGTTCTTGCACAAAGCGTGGTGCCTCGCTTCACCGGCTTTGTATACCATAAACACAAAGCAGTCCATTGAATTACCGCACGTCGCAGTCGACTAGTGAACGTGCAAAATCGAAAAGTCCCTAATACCGCTACGGTTGTTCAACATCAGAGTAAGGAACTAGGAGAGGATGGGTAGGCCGATATAACAGGTTGCTTTACACGAGCTAATATTACCTGATAAATTTCATGGTAGGCGAATGTGCTTCTTTTTCATATGTTATTTTGTGTGTGGTTTTTTTTTTATCAACCGGCCCTCAAACCACAAATCGACCGGTCTTCAAGCCAAAGTATTGAGCAGGAAAACTCCCCAAACTCCCATGGCCGCCCCTGTTCGTGACTGTAGCATTTGGTAATTTAAACGATCTTATAAGCGACATCTTCTTGATTCACAATAGGTACGTTCACACGTAGAGCGATAGCATCGATGCTATCTAGGTTTCGATACTATTTTGGTGAAGACCAGATAGTTTTAAGACCAAACGCTGTCTGAACGCAGATAGTCACGAGATAGAAGCGAGTTTCCAAACTATTCTTGCAGCGAGTTTAGCAGGAGTAAATCTCAGGATCCAGCGACAAAGCATCGACGCTTTGCGGTAGACCACCCACCGCGCTTGTGACTATTTGTAATGTGAGCGCAATCGCTGCTATCTTCACTCGCTGCTATTATAATTCTGTCTGTTTCATGTGGTGCTATAATATAATGCAATGTATGTATTCATCTGATGTACCCACTTCCGTACTTTTTTCTATTATCATTCTGTCTGTTTCATCTGGTACTGTAATGTAATGTATGTATTCATGTGATGTATATAGGGGCAAGTAGGCTAATGTGTATACTGTGTGGTAAGGGTTTGTTTTGTTTTGTTTTGTTTTGTTTTGTTTTGTTTTGTTTTTTTTGGGGGGGGGGGGGTTCCTTCTTTTTATCTTTTTCTCTTTTATATATGTGACCAGGCACCACAAAACCACCCAAAAGTCGCACTGTGTGATTTTCAGTTAGAGCTCAATCAATGTGTTTTGGTTGGCATGCATGGTCAAATTTTAGTTTTGGGTATTTCCTGAAAGAGTATACTTTTTTCTAAGTAATCTAAAAATGTGGAGGCACCAAACAATCTAGAAGTGGTATTTTTGACAGTTTTTTTATCAGACTTATGTGTGTCTTCTCTGGATTTTGTTGTATTACTTTTCTTTTTCACGACCCTGAATACTTGTCTCATTTTAATCACCCATAATTCTCCCGGTGTAAGTTCTTGCATTGATACTTGTGCACTATGATAAACAGGATATGTCTAAGTAGTACGCCAAGTTTTAGGACAATCTGATAATCCCTTCATAGAAATTTTCATTGAGTTCTAATCCTCCTTTTGTCACCTTAGCACAACACTTTGCAAGTCAGAGTGCTTCAATTATATAGACTGCAAACTTTAAACCCTTATTAAGAAGTAACATTATGAGGGACTGTGCATTCTTCTCTTTGTACATTGAGTTATGAACATCCAATGAGTTATATATCATTTTAAAGCTGAGAATCTGCTCTTTCAGAATCAGACCTTAACTAAAATATGATGTGGTCTTTAGATATTGATTTACATGTGCTTACCAGAGAATATAGTGTGCATGTGTTTTATTTTGGCATAAGATTGGAGTTCAGTCAATTTTGACATGTACAAGGTTTATTTAAAATTAAGTATTATAACACATGTATTTGCTAGTTGATTGTATTATCGATATTACAAATGAATTGTTATTGTGTTATTATGTTGATTTATGAAGACAAATAAAATATTATTCAAAACAAAAGCTTCGCATGATATGACCCCTGTGCACAAACTTCCGCGCGTTTGACCATGCATACCAATTATACTCGGGTCACTCTGTGTGGCGCAGTAATTATTGTTTTGGCAGCGAGTGAGCGATGAATAGTCACGAGTGGGTGATAGAAGCAAGTCGATCATGGCCTGTCTGAACGTACTGGAAATATTTTTGAAACTTACATAGCATCGATGCTATGTACTACGTGTGAACATAACTAATGTTAAATGTACTAGATTATTGTATATGTTTCCCTCTCTTTTCTTCTTTCCTTTCTTTAGTGCTATGAACTTCTGTACACGTGATATTCTATCATTTCTTATAATTATGTTTTTATGTACTCTCTATGAAGGGGTCATTTTTAACAAGCCTATATTTGTGCTTTCTATGATCCCGCCACTATTTATTATACTAATTTGTATTGATTTTCTGTAATATGTTTTTATGGTGGAAATAAATGATTGAAATTAAGCAATGCGACTAGCCAAACTAATGGACGAGGACGACTTTGGTTATTTATACTGGAGTTAGGTAATTGGTAGAATCACTTTCGTGTTACAAATTACTTTGGAATTATGTTTTCCTTGTCCTCCTAGCACTAGTCATAACGGTTAAATTAAGAGTCTCGTTTTATTATAGTCTAAAATTGTTCACTGTGCAATTTCCAAAGGGTTAAAGTACAATAATTCATAGTTTTTAAAATTCTGCCCCACCCTCGAGCATCGTCCTCAGCTTAAGAAAATGGGGTCTGCTCGCTATTTATAAGGACCGCTATTCATAGAAAACGGCTTTTCAATTAAAGCTTTGGCGAGAAGTATAGAAATTGCGTTTAACTTGTTTAAATTTTCATTTTTCAACTTGTTGTGTTCTGCGCTGTAATGCGCGCTGACAAGAGACAGCATTGTCTTCGGAAATTAGTGAAATGTTTCAATAAAAGGTCAATCTTTCCACCCTGGTTCATTTTCATTCTGTGTCTGTCAATATAAATATGATATACCATTATAAAGTCGTGGGTACTTTTTTTTTTGTGGGTCAGTATATTTACTCCCATATGTTTGTGATAACAATTTATGCATTTCATTGTCATTTGGGGGAATTTACACCTGTTTTGTATTGTGGGGTCCAAAAAGAAATTTCCAACATTTAAATAAAAGTTGGCCTTGAGTTAAAAAAGGTTGAGAAGTGCTGGCCTAGCTACACTACATCGATCAGCTTATCATCATCACTCAGTCTCAGAACAATGTCAATCCTTCTTTTTATTTAGTTATATTATTAAGTTATATACACTAAGTATGTAGATCTATAGTAGTATCACCGATATCAATTTCATCTTAGTATAACAATACTCCCTAATATTTGTGATAGACATGTACGGGCTTGTCTCGAATGGGTGGGTTCCGGGAGCGGGATGGGAGCGGGAACGGGCACACCCTTTCGAGACAAGCCCCCCGGTTATCTCGAATGGACGCGTTCCCAGCGAGAAGTTCAATGAACGCGCCACTTCGAGACAACCGGGGGGGGGGGGGGGGGCTTTCCTCGAATGGGTGTGTTGAGTAGACTTTTTTTTACAGACGTTTAATACTGGGTTTTTTTTTTTTTTGGTTTTTCTTTTGTCTAAGATGTAGAAAATATAATAAAAACAGTATCTAAAAAAAGCTTTTGACAAGGAAATCATTATTTGTGCAAAATAAATAGGAGAATTGAATAATTATGCATTAAAATACACGGGGACGAAAGGGCAAGTGGCATAGCTAGGATTTTTGTATTTATTTATTTATTATTATTTTTGTTTGGCGTGACCTGGGCCCCGTAACATAAAGAGTGTTTATAAACTCCGATCAAGCGCTAATGGCAATCAATCGCTAAGATCCGTAACACAAAGCCCCCCCCCCCCCTTTCAATCAAAGGCTATTAGAGCATGATTCATAGCGATCAATCGTTAATTTTTGCAATGAATTTAAATAACACGTAACGACTTGTCTTGAGACTATGACAATTCCACATTTCCCCGCTGATATCCTGAAGCTAGTGAAAGCATGACTGGAAAAATGAGGTAAGTACCTCCGTTTTATTCATATTATATGACGATGTCAATATATTTTAATAATCATAACATCTATAATATAATACACTAAGGGCTCTGAGGCTCTTTTTTTGTTTTGTTCAAATAGGCTCCTTCCCTGGCCCTTTCGGTCCCCGCCTTTGGTACCCACGGGTGGGGAAGGGTTCTTAGAGTGGTGGGAGGCACTTCTTAAGGGCTGACGTCCCGTCCATATTTCATAAATTCATTTTTGAAACATTGAATTTCCGCAGGGAGTAGGCCTAATCATTCTGCCAACCCATGAAGCGGGTTATAGCTTCATGCCGAGGCAACCCATACCCTTTACCTGTGAAGGGGAGGTATGCCAAATTAGAACAGCGTGTATACTACAAGCATATAGACTCAAAGTCCATAGTGGCATGGATGCTTCAATGTACACGGCGCTAATAGTTCGCACATGCACAGCGCACTGTGTTCTACATACATAGCCTATACTGCGTGTACTACGTTTCACGCATATTCGAGGTACATCATTATTTTGTGGCTTCACATACACAGTTTTGTGTGTATATGAGTTGACTGTAGTCGCTGGGGCGGGGGCGCGTTTACGTTTTACAACCTTGCCTAGGCAGATTTTTCCCAAATCGCAACGAAACGGCTTGAGCTCAACCCTACACATTGTAGCAACCCTACACATAGATAGCGAGCGCATCACGTAACGTAGAGAGATCGAGACGTGGGTTCTTTGAATGAATTAATGTGCACGTTTTGTCGTTCATATCATTCGACGTCGGGTGTGCCAGTGCCTCCTTAATGGCTGGACTAGACTATGCCACTGTTTTCTTGTCAGCCCCCCCCCCCCCCCATATGCCCCTTAATGGCTGGGCTAGACTATGCCACTGTTTTCTTGTCAGCCCCCCCCCCCCCCCATATGTTTTTATTGTGGACTTATGTTAGTACATATATATATATATATATATATATATATATATATATATATAAGAGCAAGACAGAAGAGAATAAACAAGAAGACATGACAAAATCAAAGTCATGTCTATTTACATCACACAGATCAGTGATTTACATATGCTTTAGTCATTCATTAATACTTTGATTACATAATCAGTATTTGTGATATAGTGCTCACTCGCCACAAGCTTTATATGCTTTTTGAGTTGTTGCCTTCCATTATATTTTGACTCAAACTTGATATTTTTGTGTGCATTTTTTTTTTTGGTAAATAAATGTCATTTTGAACTGAACTGAACTGATGCCAACTGATTGTCAACCCCCCCCCCCCTTCCCCCTGCATAAATGTGAATGTGCCCTTGTTCGTTTATCTCATCCCCTCATCACGCTTCATTTGTCAAATACACACGTCTGTCAAATACACACGTCTGTGCTTCAATGCGTAGCTGCCTACATCAGTGTATGGAGTGTACAGGTGACAAAACGGAATATACGCAGAGTGAGTGAGCTCGAGCCGTTTCGTTGCAATATTTGGAAAATATGCCTAGGCTAAGTTGTAAAAAGTAAACGCGCGGGGGGGGGGGGGGGGGTGGGGGGATGTCTTGCTGAAGCACATAACCCGGGTGACGGGTTTATGGTATCCAAAAAAAGCAAAAATCAAGAAAATTCAGAGATGATATAAAGAGATCCGCGGAAGGGGTAGGCTTTGGAGTGTAGGGTTAGGGTTAGGGTAGTGTCTAGGGTTTACCTAACCGCACATTAATTTTTTTGGGTGTTTGTCGCATAAGTTATGCGACAACTACCAACAGACATGAATGGGGAATGGCCTTCATACCTTTGGAAAGATGTTATATCGCCTCAATTCATTCCCTTAGATATGACAGACTAAACTGATATGTAGACATCATTCGGGGGAGGGGATGTGTAGGAGATCACGTCGGTTGCAACGGTGTAAAGAAGGAGCCCCCCAAAACAACAACAACAACAACAAACAAAAAACAAACAAAAACTAACAAAAAACCAACAACAGAAACAAAAAATTCCTACGAAATTATTTCCACTATGATATGAATACGTATAATGATATTAATCCCTTCTCCCCTCGCGCTGGGGGTGATGGGATGACATCTGGGAAGGGGGAGTAGGATCTAGGGAAAATTCAATCCGTCGGTCCTCCCAAGACCCATATAAGGGGGTCATAATACCCCTGAAAATAAAATGACAAATTCATTTTTTCTCTCATTTTTGCATCCTTTACAGGGGACGTACCGCTAATTATGGATGTTATGTTTTCATGGCCTTGATTTCTCCGAGTATTAAACCACAGAAACATGGAAAGATCAAATCGCTCCATCTAGGTCTATGCATGGATATTGTACTGGAACATTATTATATCCATATCATTAATCTTCATCAAGATGAAAATGTAATTTTTTTTAAACTCATGCAAGCTTTGGGTAAATAAGACATACTCACATGTTCACGGGCGGATCCAGAATTTAGTATAAGGCGGGGCACACAGGTTTGTCAACTTTTGGAAAAGGCAGACCTGTATTTTTTTGGTCTTGCCAGGTTTTGGAAAGTCGCTCAGTAGTGGGGGAGGGGAGGGGGGGGGGGGGTGGCGAAAATTTTTCTTTACGTCAGACCTCCTGCATAATTCTTTGACAAGCAAAAAAAAGGTTTTCATTCTAAAAGGGGGGGGGGGGGGCACAATCGACAAAAGGGCGGATCGTACATGGTCAAAATGCATACTTTCCTTCCAAAAGGGGGGTTGGGAGGGCACGGACCGGAAGTACCCCCACCCTGATCCGCCAATGCGCATGTTGTAAATACTTTTTGGTAAAAAATAACTTTATCCGACTTTTTTATTTATTCACTTGATTATTGTGACAAATTAACGGTACGGTGATTAATCATAAACACAGCTAGCGTCCGTGGATGTCCACGGGCTGCTTCTGCTTGTCTTATAATATAATACACTAAGGATTTCGGGCTCTTTTTTTGGTTCAAATAGGCTCCTCCCCTGGCCCTTTCGGTCCCCGCCTTTTGGTACCCACGGGTGGGGAAGGGTTCTTAGGGTGGTGGGAGGCACTTCTTGAGGGCTGACGTCCCGTCCATATTTCATAAATTCATTTTTAAACATTGAATTTCCGCAGGGAGTAGGCCTAATAATTCCACCAACCCATGAAGCGGGTTTGTAGCTTCAGGCCCAGCCAACCCATATACCTTTCCCTGTGAAGGGGAGCTATGCCAAAGAACAGCATGGCCATATATCCGCATGGCTTCAGTGTACAGTATTATACACACGTGTTAGATCGTTCGCACGTACGTGTACAGGTCATCATACAGGTATAGAGTTACATCATTTGAAGCTTCATGGTCACACACACAGTTTAGTGTGTATGTTTCACGACGTTCGCTACCGGTAATTTGACACTTTATCAGAAAATCTGATAAGAAAATTCCTTCGAAAATATTTCCATAATGATTATGAATACGTATAATGATATTAATCCCTTCTCCCCTCGCCCTGGGGGTGATGGGATGACAATGGAATGGGGGGAGCTGGAGGGGGGGGGGGAGTCAATCCGTCGGTCCTCCCAAGACCCATATAAGGGGGCCATAATCCCCCTGAAAATAAAATGACAAATTCATTTTTTCTCATTATTGCATCCTTTACAGGGGACATACCGCTAATTATGGATGTTACTCTGAGTATTAATAAACCACAGAAACATGGCAAGATCAAATCGCTCCCTCTAGGTCTATGCATGGATATTCTACTCGAACATTATTATATCCATATCATCAATTTTCATCAAGATTAAAAGGAATTTTCTTCAGAACTCATGCAAGCTTTGGATAAATAAGACATATTCACATGATCAGGGGCGGATCCAGAATTTAGTATAAGGCGGGGAAAACAAGTGCAGGTTTGTCAACTTTTGGAAAAGGCAGACCTGGGGGGGGGGGGGGTGGCGATAATTTTTTTTCGTCAGACCTAGAAAATTCGCGCAGGAGGGGGTGGTTATGGGGGTCCCTCCATAATTCTCTGACAAGCAAAAAAAAGAAGGTTTCATTCTAAAAGGGGGCGGGGCACAATCAACAAAAGGGCGGATCGTCTATGGTCAAAATGCATACCTTCCTGCCATTGAACGGGGGGGGGGGGGATGGCACGGGCCAGAAGCACCCCCCCCCCCCCCCGGGGGTCCGCCAATGGACATGCTGTAAATACTTCTTGGTAAAAATAACTTTACCCGACTTTTTTATTTATTCACTTGATTATTGTAACAAATATACGGTACGGTGATTAATCATAAACACAGCTAGCGCCCGTGGATGTCCACGGGCTGCTTCTGCTAGTATAATATAATACACTAAGGATTTCGGGCTCTTTTTTTGGTTCAAATAGGCTCCTCCCCTGGCCCTTTCGGTCCCCGCCTTTTGGTACCCACGGGTGGGGAAGGGTTCTTAGGGTGGTGGGAGGCACTTCTTGAGGGCTGACGTCCCGTCCATATTTCATAAATTCATTTTTAAACATTGAATTTCCGCAGGGAGTAGGCCTAATAATTCCACCAACCCATGAAGCGGGTTTGTAGCTTCAGGCCCAGCCAACCCATATACCTTTCCCTGTGAAGGGGAGCTATGCCAAAGAACAGCATGGCCATATATCCCAAATGATAGTACAGTATTATACACACGTGTTAGATCGTTCGCACGTACGTGTACAGGTCATCATACAGGTATAGAGTTACATCATTTGAAGCTTCATGGTCACACACACAGTTTAGTGTGTATGTTTCACGACGTTCGCTACCGGTAATTTGATACTTTATCAGAAAATCTGATAAGAAGAAAATTCCTTCGAAAATATTTCCATAATGATTATGAATACTGGACCACTGAAGGAAGGAAAAACAGAAGTCTGGAATTCCGTTTAAATCGGATATGACTACCCTGATCTTGGTAGTACTGGTTTATTCGATCTATAATCAAATCAGAAGAGAAACGGAAAAATCTCTTTAAACTCTTGTAATCATTTGCATATATGAAAATGATATAGTAGACTGTGTATCATTTAGTAATTTAAACTTATTAAATGCTATATGCAAACCTATACAGTGGAATCTCTTTATAACAAGTTTCTTTGGAACCAGGACACTTGCTGACCATATAATTAGGCATTTTACTACATCGGTAGAAAATAAACAAAACAAAGGAAATTGACTCCAATTAGACTGTAGAAATCAGCCTGTTAAATCAGGTACCTTTTATATCATATCTCATTTAAATCAAGTTTCCACTGTATTGCTTGTTTGCAATTGCTATGTCTTCTAGCACAATAACGTTTTATCTTCCTCAATTCTATATACATGTAGCTGCTTTATCAAGCAAAATCTTATTAAATGTACTGATAAATCATGCCTATGTCAAAGTGCACTCTTTGCATTATAATCTGCACATTCTATATAGAAAGAGAAGCTTCTACATTGTTGAAAGTGATACGAGACAAAGAAAGAGAGAGAGAGAGGGAGATGTTGTTGTTGTAGTTGAATATGATGGCGCACTTCAATCTCTCCAGATTATACGCGCCAGCCACTTTCGTCAGTGGGACTTCGGCTAAGGAAGGCCCACGTATAGCGTCGATCCATTTGGTGATTATTAGTTGCATGAAATCATTAGTGAAAAACAGATTATAAATATATATTCCATCACCTAAATTAGTACACGAAAGCCGAAGCGAAATAGCAAAATACAATAATCCATGAAGGTTTGCATGGTGGAGCTTATAACGTGGAGAAGGTTTACGGTTCACCATGTGTGTTGGTAGGAGGAAAGGGAAAAAGAAAATTGGAGATGGATAGACGAGAAAGGATGACAAGAGAGAAAAGAAGAAATAATCTTTCGTGACACTGGGTGAAGTCCTGAAAAGGACTGTAGACCAGATGAGATGAGAGGAGAAGACTTGGTTGATGACCGATGGATGAGCAGCGATGGATTGAGTAGCGAAGGTTTGAGTAGATGAGGCTTGAGTAGGAGGTTACTCGACGTTTCGGACAGGTTGACTGTCCGTCATCATGAGTGAAGTGTGCTAGACGAGCGGCGGGGTTTTATGGAGTGTGTGCGGACGTCGGAGGAATCGGCGGCCGGAGGTGCGGGCGGGTTGCTGTCGGTGGTGGCGCTATTATGTCCGAGAGTTGAGTGGACGTGTGTGCGGACGTCGGATGGATTGGTAGCGGGTGGCTGGCGGCGTGAAGTCCTTTGTGTGTTGCTGGTCGAGGGCGGAGATTGTACCGGGTTTGTGTAGGTGGGACGGCGGGCTGTGGTGTCGGGGGTGCGTCGGCCTGAGGGTTGGGTGGGATGGCGTTGGTAGTCGGCGGGTCGGCGTGCTGGATGGTCGGCTGGTCGGCGGGTTGAGTGGGCTGTGAGTCGGTGGGTTTGGTGGGCGGCGATTCAGTCGATTGAGTTGTCAGTGGTGCTGGTTGTGTGGATTGGGTTTGGTGTTGGTTGGTGCCCCTATGAAGGATTGGGTGCCAGATGTGGTTGAGATGAAGTCCAGTGTCCTGTGGTACTGTGTCGTGGCGTTGAATCTCGATGGCCTCCCTCACTCTTCTGGTGTGCCAGTGCTTGATGTTGGTGATTAGAGTGCTGTGTGCCCAGTCGATGTGGTGATGTTCTTGTTGTGCGTGTTTGACTATTGCAGATTTGTCCCAGTCGCTAAGTCGGTGGCAGGCCTTGTGTTCCTTAAGTCTTGTGTTGAAATCTCGTCCTGTCTCTCGATGTAGACCAACGCAAAGTGACCAACGCCCTAGCCGACTCCAAGCCACCCAAACCCAATCTAACCAAGGAAGAACACCAAGCCATTAAGGAACTACGCGAAAACCAATCCATCCACATTCTTCAAGCTGACAAGGGCAACGCAACAGTCGTCATGAACCAACAAGACTACAACCACAAGATCACGACCTACTCAAGGACAAGGACACCTACCAAGAACTGAAGCACGACCCGAACCAAGCCACGGAAAGGAAGATCAACCAGAAGCTACTCGCTCTCCACCGCAAGACATCATACCCAAACCACTCTACTTTCAACTCCGATCTTCTTCAGGCACCTGCCCCATCCTTTTCGGCCAACCCAAGATTCACAAACCCGACACGCCTCTCCGACCCATCATTTCCACCCGCGGATCTCCCAGCTACAACACAGCACGACACCTAGCCACCATACTTCAACCACTAGTAGGCCTCACCGACCATCACGTCACCAACTCACAGCATTTCGTCGACATCATCTCCAAGACTAAGCTTCAACCCACCGACACACTCGTCAGCTTCGACGTCGTCTCACTCTTTACCAGCGTACCGGTCACCGAAACCTGCGATATCATCAGACAACGACTCCTCACCGACTCAGACCTTGCCTCACGCACCAACCTCACTCCTGACCAGATCCACGACTTCTCCTCACCTGCCTCAACTCCAATTCCTTTAAGTGGCGCACCAACTTCTACAAACAACTCAAAGGGGCTGCCATGGGTTCACCTCTCTCACCAATCATCGCCAACATCTTCATGGAGCACCTCGAACAGCAAGCACTGAAGACCGCCGACAAACGACCCTCACTCTGGCTTCGCTACGTAGACGACACTTTCGTCATCTGGCCACACAGCACAACAGACTTGCACCGATTCCTCGACCACCTCAACAGCCAACACCCAGACATCAAGTTCACAATGGAGACTCAACTCAACGACTCAATCCCTTTCCTGGACGTTCTCGTCAAGAAGACTAACTCAGGGTTCCTCTCACACCAGATCTACCGAAAACCTACCCACACGGACAGATACCTCAACTACCGCTCCTTCCACCACCCATCCGTCCACCAGTCGGTACCCAACTCCCTCATCAGACGCGCATACCAACTCAGTGACAAGGACCATCTTCAACAAGAACTCACTCACATCACCAATGCACTCACCTCCATCAACCAATACCCTAGGAAGAAGATCTCCACCCACCGACCTCATCACCAACCCACAGACGCCGCCACCGACGACCAACCCACCGGCAACCAACCCACCACAGTTGTTCTCCCGTACCTCGGCAAGACATCCCACCAACTACACCGCATACTTACTCAGGCTAACTTCAAAGTCCGACACCGATCCTCCAAGAAACTTCACTCCATCTTGCACTCACACAAGGACAAGACCCCCACCAACAAACAACCCGGTGTATACAAGATTCCCTGCGACTGCGGCAAAGTCTACATCGGAGAGACAGGACGAGATTTCAACACAAGACTTAAGGAACACAAGGCCTGCCACCGACTTAGCGACTGGGACAAATCTGCAATAGTCAAACACGCACAACAAGAACATCACCACATCGACTGGGCACACAGCACTCTAATCACCAACATCAAGCACTGGCACACCAGAAGAGTGAGGGAGGCCATCGAGATTCAACGCCACGACACAGTACCACAGGACACTGGACTTCATCTCAACCACATCTGGCACCCAATCCTTCATAGGGGCACCAACCAACACCAAACCCAATCCACACAACCAGCACCACTGACAACTCAATCGACTGAATCGCCGCCCACCAAACCCACCGACTCACAGCCCACTCAACCCGCCGACCAGCCGACCATCCAGCACGCCGACCCGCCGACTACCAACGCCATCCCACCCAACCCTCAGGCCGACGCACCCCCGACACCACAGCCCGCCGTCCCACCTACACAAACCCGGTACAATCTCCGCCCTCGACCAGCCAACACACAAAGGACTTCACGCCGCCAGCCACCCGCTACCAATCCATCCGACGTCCGCACACACGTCCACTCAACTCTCGGACATAATAGCGCCACCACCGACAGCAACCCGCCCGCACCTCCGGCCGCCGATTCCTCCGACGTCCGCACACACTCCATAAAACCCCGCCGCTCGTCTAGCGGGCTTGTCAGGATAACGTTGTAAAATCAGGGCAGGAGTGGCGGTCCTGCTGGTATCCTGGAATCTGTACCTTTCTAACAAAAACTAAAGTTAGACCCACGGATCAACAAACAAAGTATAAGTGAAAAGAGCAATTTAGTAAGGCAACAATAGTCAAAATTGACTAGTTTGCCTATTTTAAAACAACAACAAACAACAACAGCACACTTCACTCCTGATGACGGACAGTCAACCTGTCCGAAACGTCGAGTAACCTCCTACTCAAGCCTCATCTACTCAAACCTTCGCTACTCAATCCATCGCTGCTCATCATCGGTCATCAACCAAGTCTTCTCCTCTCATCTCATCTGGTCTACAGTCCTTTTCAGGACTTCACCCAGTGTCACGAAAGATTATTTCTTCTTTTCTCTCTTGTCATCCTTTCTCGTCTATCCATCTCCAATTTTCTTTTTCCCTTTCCTCCTACCAACACACATGGTGAACCGTAAACCTTCTCCACGTTACAATAATCCAGTTTAAGAATTGTGAGATAAATGCAATGCGCGCGATACAAACTGTTCATGGAAAAAGCAGACTAACCAAAACGGTTAGTGGCATGTACATAACATAATAATTCCCGAATATAATCAGGGTTAGTCAAAAGTTGCTTAAGGTTGGGTTATTGAGTTTTAACTTTCTGATCATTATGTGTCTCTCTTTTTCGTATTTTGAACAATATAAAATGAAATGTTCGATAGTTTCAAATACTTCGCAAAGACCGGAAGAATGCTGATTGATTTGTAACATATAAAAATTTAATGTACACTTACCTACTCTCAGTTGTTGGATCAGGCATTCATCTCTCCGAGACAAGCCTTTTCTGTATGCCTGCTCGGTAACCTTGTCCTGCAGAGCATATAGAAATCTTCCCTTTTCTGAACTATTCCATTCATTTTGCCAAATATTTTTATAATAAACCAACCGAGAGCATGCAAGTTCGCTTGTAGTGTTAGATAAAACAATGTCTAAATGATTTTTCAGAGCGCCTTTCTTGGCAGCCCTATCAACTATTTCATTGCCGTTAATATCACAGTGAGATGGAATCCATTCAAAAAAGACAAGAATATCCTTTGACAAAAAATTATGAATTTTGTGTAAGATTTCATTGACAATAGCGCATCTAATAAAGTATGAGTCGATCATTTGAAGGGCTGACAATGAGTCGCTAAAAATGACCACTGAACAGGACTTTACGAAACTGTCTAACCACTCCAGAGCCATTAGAATGGCGACGAGTTCCGCTCTCATGATACACACATGTGACAATCTAAAAGATTTAATCACCTGATATTGGGGAACATAAAACGCAGCTCCTGTTCTGAGATCTTCAAGTTTAGACCCATCTGTATATACATGCAAATATCCTTTCCATATTATTCCTATTCTGTCCTGAACAATGGATTTCATCTCGGCTGCAAGCATATCCCTTTTTGGTATTTTACCTCGAGTATCAAATGACACAAGAGGACGGGATAATCGCCATTCGGGAATTTTCGGTATTAAATTGTCTTGATTTTCTACATTTACTTCGTCTCGACTGGCTCTAAGGCTAAATGGTGCTTTCCCACCCTTCCATTCACTTATATTCATGGTATAATGATCACCAAGAATTTCTTTAGAAGCATGACTGGATGAGCTAAACAACAAATAATATCAAAATTTATCATTAAATAATTTTCTCCTAACTTCCAGCGGCAATTCTCCACTTCTCCAATTCTACACCTGTAGAGCCTCCAAGGATACATTATGTATAGTCCTTGTAATAATTTTTAGTGCTCTGTATTGTATAGCGTCTAGCTTTTTCTTCAGAGATATACACGCAGAATCATACATTTCATTGCCATAGTCTAAAACAGATAAAATAAGTCCTTTATATATCATCATCAAAATTTCATACTTATTTCCCCATGTAGTTCCTGAAACGCAACGTAATAAATTTAATCTTTTCTTACATTTCTCAATAATTGCGTTAATATGGACCGACCAAGTTAGTTTATAATCCAGCCACATACCAAGAAACTTAAACTGCTCACAATGAGGCAAAACATGCCCATTTATTTTCAAAGCAATGTCTTTCTTTTGTTTATTGGTAAATACCAAAACTACCGACTTGGTGTGTGAAATCTTTAATTTCCACCTCCAGCACCAAATTTCGATTTCATGGAGGGCTTCCTGTAGTTTCTGGCGAACCAGATCTAAGTTGGAACCAGAAAACCAAATTGCAATGTCATCGGCATAACATGATAATTTAACTCCACTTTCGTTAATCTTTAAGTCATTCAACATCAAAGTAAAAAGTACAGGACTTAAAGAGCTCCCTTGTGGGATACCGTTTTCTAACACATAATTTCCGACAAACAATTGTTAACCTTAACATTACAATATCTATTCTTTAAGAAATCTTTAATAAAACACAATAATTTTCCATGAATTTTTAACCTTGACAATTTTTTTAAGAGACCTCCTTTCCATAACGAGGCATATGCCTTTTCCAAGTCTAGAAAAACAGCTACAGTATACAGCTACAGAGAGAGCAAGAAAGAAAGAGAGAGAGGGCGCTATACACCTACTACATGTACACGTAATTTCTAACTTGTCTTTACTTCTAATCTAGACCCAAAATATCATTCATAATAAATGAATAAACATGGAACGTGTATCTATATCCACACAAATTACAGCTTTATGAATAGTCATAAATAATCCCATATCCCTGTTTTATGCTTTATGAATCTAGCAAACTCCCAATTGTACACAAAATGGCTTCTTTGCTTGAATTGACCACACCTTTCTTTCAACCAGAATTTGCACTAGCTTTCAAAAACATGTTATTCTCTATCACAAACCTCATAGATTTATCTCAAGTCTACATTAATGACTGTTCTCTTATCTATATATCTGATTATTGTTAATTGACATAATTCAAACTTGTACGATCTTAAAAGAAACACACATACTTCATCTTTACGTAATTCACATGTTTGAATGTACGTGTTAAACCCATTTAAACAACTGCATATTCCCATATATACGTTATCCAACTAGACTACAGTTTACTACACCAACATGGTTGAACATGATTTATAAACTTCATAAATTAAGATTTCTGTTATCTCTGTTATAAAACTTACTTCTTGGCAGAATCCAGACTTATATCATGGCAAACATGATGGAACGACCTTCACAGGAATTCCATCCATAAAAAGACAAATCGCCCCAACTTTCCCCCTTGACTAGTAATTTCGGACATGTTGCGACGACATCGTCATTCGTTCTCAAGAATCAATACGGTATCTTTCTATCATCAAATAAACCGGGAAATAATTTTGTAAATATCAAACAGCAATCACATAACTTCTTTTACATGTTCTATTCAAAATAGGCACATACATTCTTTCACAAGATAATATATCCAAATAAACTGAAAATTATAATCCTCACGGAAACAAATACGTATAATGATATTAATCCCTTCTCCCCTCGCCCTGGGGATGATGGGATGGGAATGGGGGAGCTGGAGGGGGGGGGGGGGGGGGGGGGGTAGTAGGGGGGAAGTCAATCCGTCGGTCCTCCCAAGACCCATATAAGGGGGCCATAATCCCCCGTACCGCTAATTATGGCAAGATAAGCACACGCTGACGGAACAACCAAGGGTCCTTCGCCCATGATCTCCGACAGACCTCGCGTTGCTAGCCCGGTGGGTTGTGTATACGGCAGAATTTTTTCTGACTTGGACGATGCAAATTTCATTGTGCTTGTAAAACTAATTGTGTATTTGTTATGATGGTATTATTATGACCCATGTCTGTTATTTCTTAACCCACTTGAGAAAACCCACAACATGCAACAGGCAGGCCAAACATTTGGGCCTGCCTGTTGCGCATTGCAAGCATGTTGTTATTGGTTGGCCTTATAATAGCTTGGAAAAAAATCCAGCCCCTATTTTGTGGGTTTGCCCAAGTGTTTTAAGAAATAGTAGGAGACATGGGTCATAATAATACCATCATAACAAATTAGTTTTACAAGCACAATGAAATTTGCATCGTCCAAGTCAGAAAAAAATTCTGCCGTACACAACCCACCGGGCAAGCAACGCGAGGTCTGCCGGAGATCACGGGCGAAGGACCCTTGGTTGTTCCGTCAGCGTGTGCTTCTTGCCACTGAAACAGGGTTGCGCGATAGGATAAAAAGGCGTCTTAATTCCGGTAAAATATCAGCTTTCATCTTTATATATGCACAATTCATTGTCATAGAATGCTACTTACATTAGAATTTTACATAATTATTGTTATGATTTATTAAAAAATATTGACATCGTCATATAATTAATATGAATGAAACGGAGGTACTTTATTACCTCATTTTTCCAGTCATGCTTTCAGCGATATCAGCTAAACACTCTTTATGTTACGGGGCCCAGGTCACGCCAAACTAAAATAATAATAATTCAATTCTCCTATTTTTTTGCACAAATAATGATTTCCTTGTCAAAAGCTTTTTTTAGATACTGTTTTATTATATTTTCTACATCTTAGACAAAAGAAAAACGAAAAAAAAAAGCAAGAGTACATTTTTCAAAAATTTCTAAAACGTCTGTTACAAAAGTCTACTCAACACACCATTTCGAGGAAAGCCCCCCCCCCCCCCCCCCCGGTTGTCTCGAAGTGGCGCGTTCATTGAACTTCTCGCTGGAAACGCGTCCATTCGAGATAACCGGGGGGGGGGGGCTTGTCTCGAAAGGGTGTGCCCGTTCCCGCTCCCATCCCGCTCCCGCAATCCACCCATTCGAGACAAGCCCTTCATTATCACTTTTCCTTCCTTTGAACGGTGGGCCCCGAAAAAATCCCATATTTCTACTACACGACTTTTCACACACAGGTTAGACTACACCGATTCAAACGCAACGCCTATGCCGAACGGGTTGAAAAATGTCCCCCAAAATGTGTTTTATCGAAATTAAAAAAAAAATCTGCGATAAGTTACCCGAAGACTATATAATTATAATAAATAAAAATATATTCCCTTTGCAAAAAAATTAACACAAACGACAAATTTATCTGATCAAAACGGAATAAATAACTAGGCGAAAACACACAACATCCAAAGTAAACTCTATGTCCCTGATAGCAGAGAGTGCTAAAAATGACGTGATATTTACGTCGTGGTTTACGTCTTTTTTACGTCCTGTAATTACGTCAATAAGACGACAACTTGCACCAACGCAAGACATCATGAGGACGTCTTATTTTGACGTCATCTTTACGTCTTCCAGGTCAGTGAATGACAACTTCATGACGTCTTGCAAATCACCAAATGACTACTTTTGGACGTCTTTTGGACGTCTTGCAGGTCATTAAATGACCACTTTATGACGTTTTTAGACGTCTTGCGGGTGGTAAAAAATGACGTGATATTTAAGTCATAGTTTACGTCTATTTTACGTCCTGTAATTACGTAAATAAGACGACAACTTGCACCAACGCAAGACGTAATGAGGACGTCTTATTTTGACGTCATCTTTACGTCTTGCTGGTCACTGAATGACGACTTCATGACGTCTTTTGGACGTCTTGCAAATCACCAAATGACGACTTTGTGACGTCTATTGGACGTCTTGCAGGTCACTAAATGACCACTTTATGACGTCTTTTAGAGGTCTTGCGGCTGGTAAAAAATGGCGTTTTATTTACGTCGTGGTTTACGTCTTTTTTACGTCCTGTAATTACGTCAATAAGACGACAACTTGCACCAACGCAAGACATCATGAGGACGTCTTATTTTGACGTCATCTTTACGTCTTCCAGGTCAGTGAATGACAACTTCATGACGTCTTGCAAATCACCAAATGATGACTTTTTGACGTCTTTTGGACGTCTTGCTGGTCACTAAATGACCACTTTATGACGTCTTTTAGAGGTCTTGCGGCTGGTAAAAAATGACGTGATATTTAAGTCATAGTTTACGTCTTTTTTACGTCCTGTAATTACGTCAATAAGACGACAACTTGCACCAACGCAAGACATCATGAGGATGTCTTATTTTGAGGTCATCTTTACGTCTTGCAGGTAACTGAATGATGACTTCATGACGTCTTTTGGGCGTCTTGCAAATCACCAAATGACGACTTTGTGACGTCTTTTGGACGTCTTGCTGGTCACTAAATGACCACTTTATGACGTCTTTTAGAGGTCTTGCGGGTGGTAAAAAATGACGTGATATTTAAGTCATAGTTTACGTCTTTTTTTACGTCCTGTAATTACGTAAATAAGACGACAACTTGCACCAACGCAAGACGTCATGAGGACGTCTTATTTTGACGTCATATTTACGTCTTGCAGGTCAGTGAATGACAACTTCATGACGTCTTGCAAATCACCAAATGACGACTTTTTGACGTCTTGCAGGTCACTAAATGACCACTTTATGACGTTTTTAGACGTCTTGCGGGTGATAAAAAATGACGTGGTATTTACGTCGTGGTTTACGTCTTTTTTACGTCCTGTAATTATGTCAATTAGGCGACAACTTGCACCAACGCAAGACATCATGAGGACGTCTTATTTTGACGTCATCTTTACGTCTTGCAGGTCAGTGAATGACAGCTTCATGACGTCTTTTAGAGGTCTTGAGTGTGGTAACAAATGACGTGATATGCTAGACGCCCAAAAGACGTCAAAGAATCGTCATTTGGTGAACTGCAAGATGTCCAAAAGACGTAATAAAGTCGTCATTTAGTGACCTGCAAGACGTAAAGATGACCTCAGAATAAGACGTCCTCATGACGTCTTGCGTTGGTGCAAGTTGTCGACTTATTGACGTAATTACAAGACATAAAAAAGACGTAAATCACGACTTAAATATCACGTCATATTTTACCACCCGCAAGACGTCCAAAAGAGGTCCAAAAGTCGTCATTTGGTAATTTGCAAAGTCATCATTTAGTGACCTGCAAAACGTAAAGATGACCTCAAAATAAGATGTCCTCATGACGTCTTGCATTGGTGCAAGTTTTAGACTTATTGACATAATTACAGGACGTAAAAAAGACTTTAATCACGACTTAAATATTACGTCATATTTTACCATCTGAACCACTAATTACAATCTGTTTAAGTGTAATGACGACCTGTCAAAAGCATTCATGAGCACATGGATACCAAATTCAAAGTACATACATGTACAATCACTGAAAAATAAGTTATGCATAAAACACAAGGCAGACATAAAATCAGTTTCACATTTTTAATGCCACTGGTATGAAAATCAGCTGCAAACATCCATTCATAAAACATACATAACAATGATAATCAAAACTGATGTGTGAGTAATTATATACAGGTATATGTTAACAGGTGGATTATTAAATCACACAGTGGGAAACACAAGCTACCCTAATGAAAAGAGTTGTGAAAATGAATGGATTTTTGGCACGAAGTAAAAAAAGGGTAAGAAAATATATTAAGTATTTGAACATTTACCAAAAAACAGCATCACTGACAAAATTGGAGGGGAAAGTACCTGATTTCTATGGTCTCAAAAATGGTAATGTTGAATGTACATGAATTACTAACTCATGAAATAGCTTGAGTATAAGATTTTGTTAAGAATGTTTTGCCTCATTTGCATCAAGTAGATACTCAAATGCTGAATTATTTGCAAAGCATTTTTTTTTTTCAATTTGGGTTTGAATCTAGATCTTGCACCAGAACAATGTTTTATACAAGAACAAGGAAAAATAAAGAAAGTTAATTATGGAACGAAATGCTAGGAATCTATGTAAGACAACAAACCAAATGGTGGAATTGTAATCAGAATAAGTTGGTTCAAAATAATGCAAGTTGATTTACCCTTGAATTTCTTTGACAAATATATTTTTCACAAGGAAAATGCCTGAATGAAGCATATTAATTGTACGTAGCATTTCAGTCCGGTTCATAAGAAATAAATACGCACAACTTGGTGACTATGAAAAGTCCATTATTAACATAAACTTCATAGTGGCTCTTTGAATAATTGATGTACATGTATAACTAATGAATTCTCTGTCCTGTGGATTGGTAGACGAATATAGTCTTATAGGAATACTATAGGAATAATAAAATAAAAGATTTTGAGTTATGAAAACTGCAACTCTCAATCATTGCAAGATATGGCATATTGACAAAATCTATCAAGCTCTTCTCCTAAAGAAAATGCGCTATTGGTAAAAATACCCTTTTACATCTACCAATATATTCTGCAAAAAGTATGAAAGTGCTGAAAATTGCATACACAGTTTCAATTCAGTTCAATTTTATTTTAGTTTCTAATATTTTATATCAAATAAAACTTTGTCATATGTTTAAATGTTATTAGGAGTACTTGCAGTGTGATTTCAGTTTGACACTAACTGCCTATAAATCACTTTACTTTTGAATTGCTTGTCAATTGCCATGTTTTAACTTCAAATTCTACAAATATTTAGGACATTTTAGGTGCTTTATTTTCATGGAATGTATGCATAAAATGCTTTTAGGTTGGATACAAATGGATGGGAACTCTCTCCATTTTCTTCCATACATTACCAATACTCCAGATGACATTTAAATGTACATTTATGGACAGAACTAACTGCAGTTTAGTATAAGTTTAAGTTTCATGTCATGCAATCATGAAACGAGTAGAACATTTACATTTTATGTGAATAAAACATTTAGCGCTCCTTATGGAGATAGAGGCACCGAAATTGTATATGAAATACATGCAAGCATCTGTGGAATTCTTAAGAGCATCCTAAAAAACAGATAGTTGTTTGAAATATAGAAGAAATCCACTCCAGAATTTATTCTTCTTATTTCATGAGAAAACATCATACAGAACAGTACAAATGTCACACAAATCTCATACAGGAAGATATGACATTTCAAAATTTCATTTTTATTTTCTTGACCAGTCCTTGCAAATATTTAAATGGGCGAGTAGATGTCATCACCTCATAATTTTTTTCAAATACACTGTATATGGATTTCTAAAAAAAACTTTAAGCTCACACTCGTAACACATATCCCCATAGCAAAATGTATTATTTCTCCTTTATTTCGGGCGGTGTGAGGCAATGATATCATCACCTCGCTCATTAAAACACTAAGGACTGGTCAAAAAGTGTTTTTCCCCCAAAATATGAACTTTCATAATGTCATAACTTCCTTATTTCTTATCCAATATCTTTTAGCATTGTTTCATATTTAATTTGTTTCTGTATGTTTTAAACCTGTAGAGAGGATTCTTTCTTTAATTATTGCCAGTTGTAACTACAGCTTTTTACAGATTATTTGAGTATTCCTCTGTGTCCATTGGCAAGGCTTCTTCTTCCTCCTGCAGTTCTGGAGTTACAGGCCTCCGAAGCTCCAGATCATTCTTTGGTACTTTTTGATAAATGTACTTCAAGTAGTATTCAATGCCACTTTCCACCTCGTCAAGCGGAGCAGATCTTGTCCGTTAGTTGCCCCTCACAGTCGCTGGAAAAGAAATAGAATGTGAAAGGTAAAAATAATTAAAAATTTAAATATTACCTCTCAGATCCGAAAGATACTGTATTGCTTCACTTCTTTTATGTCTCACATTTAGCAAATACCTGAAATACATGGCCTGAAAATAAACTGCAATGGCCTGAATTCAGGCTTTTGCCTGGAAACTGGCATCTTTGTACACATATACTGACCACTAAAATTGTTTTGTAGACCTTTCTTCTTTTTTTTTTCTTTTTGTACCACGGGAGATGGCGAGTTCACTTCTAGGAAACTTTGGCAGTAACAGGCGCGGATCCAGAGGGGGGCGCAAGGGGCGTGCGCCCCCCCCCGTTTTGTCTGACAAAATATGCCCCGGACCCCTAGATGATATTGTGTAGGTGCGATTTTGTTCAGGCAGATGGATGGACCGACAACCTGAAAAAATAATGCACCTACAAGCCCTAACAGGAGTATAGGCAATAAAAGACAATCATAGAATATGTTTGGTTTGTTTAGAAATTTCGAATTTTTCACTCTTTTTTCTGAAATGTACGTATGAACAGATCGAGGTGCCATCATGAATGCCCCCCCCCCCCCCCAAGAAAAGAATAAGTGACATAAACTGATAAATCAATCAAATGAAGGAATAAATTCATCAGAGACTTACCTGATGGTGCCTTATATTACTTCAGCACTTCACTCTAACTCAACAGTTTAATATTACAGCAACGTTAGTAACAATATTATTGGACAAAAAAAAAACATAGCCTATAGGGTACACTGCCTAACAGTTAGTATTTAGTCTACTTATTTCGATGTTTACTTCAATGTAAGTAGACTTAACTCTGGCAGTATTTAAATGATCACTAAATGATAATTTGTAATTGTATATATAATTTAATGTCCCAATGAAAGTGACAAAATACAGCACTCATCAGATGCATAATTTCGACTGTAATGTATAATAACGGTCACTTGACAAATGTGATTGATAGTATACTGACAGTTCTACAAACAGTGTGACTAATAATAACACACGTTGTCTCACTATGAACATGGCAAACAAAGAAGCGGACAAAATATACAGCTCCTCATTGTACCTTCCACACTTGCTCTGGTAGACAAAAGAATATCCCTTCATTGCTATTATGTAAGATTATGTAGAACAGGTGTCACATGCATATTCACCTGTTCTACTTATCTTACATAATAGCAATGAAGGGATGTTCTTTTGTCTACCAGAACAATTGTGGAGGGTACAATGAGGATCTGTATATTTTGTCCGCTCTCTTTTGTCATTGCATGCATCGTGTTCCTAGTGTCTATCTGTTACTGTCTTAGCTACACATAATGCACAGTGTGGTGTGAATACCTAACTTACCACGAAACCTGAACTTAAACTTTGATGGAAGGTCTTTAGAAGATCAACGAAGACGAGTTCGTATGCCTAAGAAGTTAGAGTAACCTGTTCCACTGCTATTTTTTGCACATGCACACACTCCACGCTAAGTCGAGCAGCGCGGCAATGCACGCACGTGAAACGACGGACGAGTAAAACGATCACGTTAAAAACACAAAAAACAAAAAACAAACAAAACAAACAAAAAAACCCCATTATGTCAGCAAGATAATTGTATACATTGCGTACCGGCAAAAGGTACCGGCCGTGCATGCCTAGCCTGCCAGGCTAGCCGTGTATCAATATCACGCGCTAGTTGAGTGGCTCGATGACGTAGCCTGCAGTCAATACTGTATCATTTAATTGTATTAATTATCCTTTCTTCTTCGTTGCCTTATGTTTGCAATAGCAAAAAATTATTTAGCTTATTTAGGGAATGCATGTTCTGATATCCTTTTTTTCTAGGGCACATATCGAACCATAAGTTGTATATTGACGTCAAAATCACGTCATGAACTAGTCATTAAAAAAAATATAGACATTGTCTAATTAATCCCAAACCGTTCCCATGTTTAGATTTAAACTGAATAATCGTTCATAAGTGGTAAATAAAATTACGTCATGAACTAGTCATTCGGAGCTGGTCGTCAGTTGGCAATGAAGTCACGTAATAATTAGGTTTTTTTTTTGGTCTTGAATAATTGTTCATATAAGTGGTAAATAATTGACGTCAAAATCACGTCATGAACTAGTCATTCTTAGCTGGTCGTGAGTTGGAATGGAAGTCACGTAATATTAACGTCGAATTTTGGTCTTGAATAATCGTTAAACAAGTGGTAAATACTTGACGTCAAAGTCACGTCGTTAACTAGTCATTCGTAGCTGGTCGTGAGTTGGCATTGAAGTGACGTAATAATTACGTCGTTTTTTGGTATTGAATTGTTCATATAAGTGGAAAATAACTGACGTCAAAATCACGTCATGAACTAGTCATCCTTAGCTGGTCGTGAGTTGGAATTTAAGTCACGTAATATCAACGTCGATTTTTGGTCTTCAATAATCATTAAACAAGTGGTAAATACTTGACGTTAAAATCGCGTCGTGAACTAGCCATTCGTAGCTGGTCGTGAGTTGGCAATGAAGTGACGTAATAATTACGTCGTTTTTTGGCCTAGTTGTTCATATAAGTGGAAAATAACAGACGTCAAAATCACGTCATGAACTAGTAATTCTTAGCTGGTCGTGTGTTGGAGTCACGTAATATTAACGTCGATTTTTGGTCTTGAATAATCATTAAACAAGTTGTAAATACTTGACGTCAAAATCACGTCGTGAACTAGCCATTCGTAGCTGGTCGTGAGTTGGCAATGATGTGACGTAATAATTACGTCGTTTTTTGGTCTTGAATTGTTCATATAAGTGGAAAATAACTGACGTCAAAATCACGTCATGAACTAGTCATTCTTAGCTGGTCGTAAAGTCATGTCATATTAACGTCGATTTTTGGTCTTGAATAATTGTTAAACAAGTGGTGAATACTTGACGTCAAAATCACGTCGTAAAGTAGTTATTCGTAGCTGGTCGTGAAGTCACGTAATATTAACGTGATTTTTGGTCTTGAATAATTGTTAAACAAGTGGTAAATACTTGACGTTAAAATCGCGTCGTGAACTAGCCATTCGTAGCTGGTCGTGAGTTGGCAATGAAGTGACGTAATAATTACGTCGTTTTTTGGCCTAGTTGTTCATATAAGTGGAAAATAACTGACGTCAAAATCACGTCATGAACTAGTAATTCTTAGCTGGTCGTGTGTTGGAGTCACGTAATATTAACGTCGATTTTTGGTCTTGAATAATCATTAAACAAGTTGTAAATACTTGACGTCAAAATCACGTCGTGAACTAGCCATTCGTAGCTGGTCGTGAGTTGGCAATGATGTGACGTAATAATTACGTCGTTTTCTTGGTCTTGAATTGTTCATATAAGTGGAAAATAACTGACGTCAAAATCACGTCATGAACTAGTCATTCTTAGCTGGTCGTAAAGTCATGTCATATTAACGTTGATTTTTGGTCTTGAATAATTGTTAAACAAGTGGTGAATACTTGACGTCAAAATCACGTCGTAAACTAGTCATTCGTAGCTGGTCGTGAAGTCACGTAATATTAACGTGATTTTTGGTCTTGAATAATTGTTAAACAAGTGGTAAATACTTGACGTTAAAATCGCGTAGTGAACTAGCCATTCGTAGCTGGTCGTGAGTTGGCAATGAAGTGACGTAATAATTACGTCGTTTTTTGGCCTAGTTGTTCATATAAGTGAAAAAAAATAATTGTTAAACAAGTGGTAAATACTTGACGTTAAAGGGAAATCCAACCTTAATAGCAAGTTGCTTTGAAAGAAAGAGGAAAAATCAGAGAAGCAGTTTGGTGAAAGTTTAAACGAAATCGGACAAGCAATAAGAAAGTTATGAATTTTTGAAAGTTGTAATCACTATACATATGGGAATTTCAAATTGGCCGAATAGGTAATGTCACTGTGATGTAGCTGTGGACAACTCCTCCATTCGCTCCAACACATAAAATGACTAAAATGTCACTTTTTTCAAAATGTTTTAATTAGTAGGATCTTTTTCTTTCATGAGGACCTATAACAATATGCTATCTCCAATATATTTTGAGTACTGCCCCGAGGGTAAAGGTGCTTCGGAGAAAACCGCAAATTAATGATAAATTTGTGTACGACAAATGGGAGAGTTGTCCACAAGTATGTCACAATCGACTCACCAAATTGCCAATTTGAGATTCGCATAGATGTAGTGATCTCATTTTTCAAACATCCATAACTTTCTTATTCCTTGTCCGATTTCTTTCAAAATTTCACCATCCTGTTTTTCTTATTTTTCTGCTTTCACACAAATCAACTTATCACCAAGGTTGGATTGCCCTTTAAAATCGCGTCGTGAACTAGCCATTCGTAGCTGGTCGTGAGTTGGCAATGAAGTGACGTAATAATTACGTCGTTTTTTGGCCTAGTTGTTCATATAAGTGGAAAATAACAGACTTCAAAATCACGTCATGAACTAGTAATTCTTAGCTGGTCGTGTGTTGGAGTCACGTAATATTAACGTCGATTTTTGGTCTTGAATAATCATTAAACAAGTTGTAAATACTTGACGTCAAAATCACGTCGTGAACTAGCCATTCGTAGCTGGTCGTGAGTTGGCAATGATGTGACGTAATAATTACGTCGTTTTCTTGGTCTTGAATTGTTCATATAAGTGGAAAATAACTGACGTCAAAATCACGTCATGAACTAGTCATTCTTAGCTGGTCGTAAAGTCATGTCATATTAACGTTGATTTTTGGTCTTGAATAATTGTTAAACAAGTGGTGAATACTTGACGTCAAAATCACGTCGTAAACTAGTCATTCGTAGCTGGTCGTGAAGTCACGTAATATTAACGTGATTTTTGGTCTTGAATAATTGTTAAACAAGTGGTAAATACTTGACGTTAAAATCGCGTCGTGAACTAGCCATTCGTAGCTGGTCGTGAGTTGGCAATGAAGTGACGTAATAATTACGTCGTTTTTTGGCCTAGTTGTTCATATAAGTGGAAAATAACAGACGTCAAAATCACGTCATGAACTAGTAATTCTTAGCTGGTCGTGTGTTGGAGTCACGTAATATTAACGTCGATTTTTGGTCTTGAATAATCATTAAACAAGTTGTAAATAATTGACGTCAAAATCACGTCGTGAACTAGCCATTCGTAGCTGGTCGTGAGTTGGCAATGATGTGACGTAATAATAACGTCGTTTTCTTCGTCTTGAATTGTTCATATAAGTGGAAAATAACTGACGTCAAAATCACGTCATGAACTAGTCATTCTTAGCTGGTCGTAAAGTCATGTCATATTAACGTTGATTTTTGGTCTTGAATAATTGTTAAACAAGTGGTGAATACTTGACGTCAAAATCACGTCGTAAACTAGTTATTCGTAGCTGGTCGTGAAGTCACGTAATATTAACGTGATTTTTGGTCTTGAATAATTGTTAAACAAGTGGTAAATACTTGACGTCAAAATCACGTCGTGAACTAGTCATTCGTAGCTTGTCTTGAGTTGGCAATGAAGAGACGTTATAATTACGTCGTTTTTAGGTCTTGAATTGTTCATATAAGTGGAAAATAACTGACGTCAAAATCACGTCATGAACTAGTCATCCTTAGCTGGTCGTGAGTTGGAATTTAAGTCACGTAATATCAACGTCGATTTTTGGTCTTGAATAATCATTAAACAAGTTGTAAATACTTGACGTCAAAATCACGTCGTGAACTAGCCATTCGTAGCTGGTCGTGAGTTGGCAATGAAGTGACGTAATAATTACGTCGTTTTCTTGGTCTTGAATTGTTCATATAAGTGGAAAATAACTGACGTCAAAATCACGTCATGAACTAGTCATTCTTAGCTGGTCGTAAAGTCATGTCATATTAACGTTGATTTTTGGTCTTGAATAATTGTTAAACAAGTGGTGAATACTTGACGTCAAAATCACGTCGTAAACTAGTCATTCGTAGCTGGTCGTGAAGTCACGTAATATTAACGTGATTTTTGGTCTTGAATAATTGTTAAACAAGTGGTAAATACTTGACGTTAAAATCGCGTCGTGAACTAGCCATTCGTAGCTGGTCGTGAGTTGGCAATGAAGTGACGTAATAATTACGTCGTTTTTTGGCCTAGTTGTTCATATAAGTGGAAAATAACAGACTTCAAAATCACGTCATGAACTAGTAATTCTTAGCTGGTCGTGTGTTGGAGTCACGTAATATTAACGTCGATTTTTGGTCTTGAATAATCATTAAACAAGTTGTAAATACTTGACGTCAAAATCACGTCGTGAACTAGCCATTCGTAGCTGGTCGTGAGTTGGCAATGATGTGACGTAATAATTACGTCGTTTTCTTGGTCTTGAATTGTTCATATAAGTGGAAAATAACTGACGTCAAAATCACGTCATGAACTAGTCATTCTTAGCTGGTTGTAAAGTCATGTCATATTAACGTTGATTTTTGGTCTTGAATAATTGTTAAACAAGTGGTGAATACTTGACGTCAAAATCACGTCGTAAACTAGTCATTCGTAGCTGGTCGTGAAGTCACGTAATATTAACGTGATTTTTGGTCTTGAATAATTGTTAAACAAGTGGTAAATACTTGACGTTAAAATCGCGTCGTGAACTAGCCATTCGTAGCTGGTCGTGAGTTGGCAATGAAGTGACGTAATAATTACGTCGTTTTTTGGCCTAGTTGTTCATATAAGTGGAAAATAACAGACGTCAAAATCACGTCATGAACTAGTAATTCTTAGCTGGTCGTGTGTTGGAGTCACGTAATATTAACGTCGATTTTTGGTCTTGAATAATCATTAAACAAGTTGTAAATAATTGACGTCAAAATCACGTCGTGAACTAGCCATTCGTAGCTGGTCGTGAGTTGGCAATGATGTGACGTAATAATTACGTCGTTTTCTTGGTCTTGAATTGTTCATATAAGTGGAAAATAACTGACGTCAAAATCACGTCATGAACTAGTCATTCTTAGCTGGTCGTAAAGTCATGTCATATTAACGTTGATTTTTGGTCTTGAATAATTGTTAAACAAGTGGTGAATACTTGACGTCAAAATCACGTCGTAAACTAGTCATTCGTAGCTGGTCGTGAAGTCACGTAATATTAACGTGATTTTTGGTCTTGAATAATTGTTAAACAAGTGGTAAATACTTGACGTTAAAATCGCGTCGTGAACTAGCCATTCGTAGCTGGTCGTGAGTTGGCAATGAAGTGACGTAATAATTACGTCGTTTTTTGGCCTAGTTGTTCATATAAGTGGAAAATAACAGACTTCAAAATCACGTCATGAACTAGTAATTCTTAGCTGGTCGTGTGTTGGAGTCACGTAATATTAACGTCGATTTTTGGTCTTGAATAATCATTAAACAAGTTGTAAATACTTGACGTCAAAATCACGTCGTGAACTAGCCATTCGTAGCTGGTCGTGAGTTGGCAATGAAGTGACGTAATAATTACGTCGTTTTTTGGTCTTGAATTGTTCATATAAGTGGAAAATAACTGACGTCAAAATCACGTCATGAACTAGTCATTCTTAGCTGGTTGTAAAGTCATGTCATATTAACGTTGATTTTTGGTCTTGAATAATTGTTAAACAAGTGGTGAATACTTGACGTCAAAATCACGTCGTAAACTAGTCATTCGTAGCTGGTCGTGAAGTCACGTAATATTAACGTGATTTTTGGTCTTGAATAATTGTTAAACAAGTGGTAAATACTTGACGTTAAAATCGCGTCGTGAACTAGCCATTCGTAGCTGGTCGTGAGTTGGCAATGAAGTGACGTAATAATTACGTCGTTTTTTGGCCTAGTTGTTCATATAAGTGGAAAATAACAGACGTCAAAATCACGTCATGAACTAGTAATTCTTAGCTGGTCGTGTGTTGGAGTCACGTAATATTAACGTCGATTTTTGGTCTTGAATAATCATTAAACAAGTTGTAAATAATTGACGTCAAAATCACGTCGTGAACTAGCCATTCGTAGCTGGTCGTGAGTTGGCAATGATGTGACGGAATAATTACGTCGTTTTCTTGGTCTTGAATTGTTCATATAAGTGGAAAATAACTGACGTCAAAATCACGTCATGAACTAGTCATTCTTAGCTGGTCGTAAAGTCATGTCATATTAACGTTGATTTTTGGTCTTGAATAATTGTTAAACAAGTGGTGAATACTTGACGTCAAAATCACGTCGTAAACTAGTTATTCGTAGCTGGTCGTGAAGTCACGTAATATTAACGTGATTTTTGGTCTTGAATAATTGTTAAACAAGTGGTAAATACTTGACGTCAAAATCACGTCGTGAACTAGTCATTCGTAGCTTGTCTTGAGTTGGCAATGAAGAGACGTTATAATTACGTCGTTTTTAGGTCTTGAATTGTTCATATAAGTGGAAAATAACTGACGTCAAAATCACGTCATGAACTAGTCATCCTTAGCTGGTCGTGAGTTGGAATTTAAGTCACGTAATATCAACGTCGATTTTTGGTCTTGAATAATCATTAAACAAGTGGTAAATACTTGACGTTAAAATCGCGTCGTGAACTAGCCATTCGTAGCTGGTCGTGAGTTGGCAATGAAGTGACGTAATAATATCGTCGTTTTTTGGCCTAGTTGTTCATATAAGTGGAAAATAATTGACGTCAAAATCACGTCATGAACTAGTCATTCTTAGCTGGTCGTGAGTTGGAATGGAAGTCACGTAATATTAACGTCGATTTTTGGTCTTGAATAATCGTTAAACAAGTGGTAAATACTTGACGTCAAAGTCACGTCGTTAACTAGTCATTCGTAGCTGGTCGTGAGTTGGCATTGTTGTGACGTAATAATTACGTCGTTTTTTGGTATTGAATTGTTCATATAAGTGGAAAATAACTGACGTCAAAATCACGTCATGAACTAGTCATCCTTAGCTGGTCGTGAGTTGGAATTTAAGTCACGTAATATCAACGTCGATTTTTGGTCTTGAATAATCATTAAACAAGTGGTAAATACTTGACGTCAAAGTCACGTCGTTAACTAGTCATTCGTAGCTGGTCGTGAGTTGGCATTGTAGTGACGTAATAATTACGTCGTTTTTTGGTATTGAATTGTTCATATAAGTGGAAAATAACTGACGTCAAAATCACGTCATGAACTAGTCATCCTTAGCTGGTCGTGAGTTGGAGTCACGTAATATTAACGTCGATTTTTGGTCTTGAATAATCATTAAACAAGTTGTAAATACCTGACGTCAAAATCACGTCGTGAACTAGCCATTCGTAGCTGGTCGTGAGTTGGCAATGATGAGACGTAATAATTACGTCGTTTTCTTGGTCTTGAATTGTTCATATAAGTGGAAAATAACTGACGTCAAAATCACGTCATGAACTAGTCATTCTTAGCTGGTCGTAAAGTCATGTCATATTAATGTTGATTTTTGGTCTTGAATAATTGTTAAACAAGTGGTGAATACTTGACGTCAAAATCACGTCGTAAACTAGTCATTCGTAGCTGGTCGTGAAGTCACGTAATATTAACGTGCTTTTTGGTCTTGAATAATTGTTAAACAAGTGGTAAATACTTGACGTTAAAATCGCGTCGTGAACTAGCCATTCGTAGCTGGTCGTGAGTTGGCAATGAAGTGACGTAATAATTACGTCGTTTTTTGGCCTAGTTGTTCATATAAGTGGAAAATAACTGACGTCAAAATCACGTCATGAACTAGTCATCCTTAGCTGGTCGTGAGTTGGAATTGAAGTCACGTAATATCAACGTCGATTTTTGGTCTTCAATAATCATTAAACAAGTGGTAAATACTTGACGTTAAAATCGCGTCGTGAACTAGCCATTCGTAGCTGGTCGTGAGTTGGCAATGAAGTGACGTAATAATTACGTCGTTTTTTGGCCTAGTTGTTCATATAAGTGGAAAATAACAGACTTCAAAATCACGTCATGAACTAGTCATTCTTAGCTGGTCGTGAGTTGGAGTCACGTAATATTAACGTCGATTTTTGGTCTTGAATAATCATTAAACAAGTTGTAAATACTTGACGTCAAAATCACGTCGTAAACTAGTTATTCGTAGCTGGTCGTGAAGTCACGTAATATTAACGTCGATTTTTGGTCTTGAATAATTGTTAAACAAGTGGTAAATACTTGACGTCAAAATCACGTCGTGAACTAGTCATTCGTAGCTTGTCGTGAGTTGGCAATGAAGAGACGTTATAATTACGTCGTTTTTAGGTCTTGAATTGTTCATATAAGTGGAAAATAACTGACGTCAAAATCACGTCATGTGAGTTGGAAATGAAGTCACGTAATAATTACGTTTTTTGGTCTTGAATAATCGTTCATATAAGTGGTAAATAAGTGACGTCAAAATCACGTCATGAAATAGTAATGGATAGTGCGATTCTTAACTGGTCGTGGGTTGGCAATGAAGTTACGTAATAATTACGTCGGTTTTTTGGTCTTGAATAATCGTTCAAATTAGTGGTAAATACTTGACGTCATAAATCACTTCAGGAACTAGTCATGGATAGTGCAATTCTTAACTGGTCGTGAGTTGGCAATGACATGACGTGATAACTGCGTCGTTTTTTGGTTTTGAATAATCGTTCATAAGTGGTAAATAATTGACGTCAACATCACGTCAAGAATTAGTCATGGATGGTGAAATAACTGATCGTCAACTTGCAATGAAGTGACATAATAATTACGTCGTTTTTTGGTCTTGAATTGTTCATATAAGTAGAAAATAACTGACGTCAAAATTACGTCATGAACTAGTCATTCGTAGCTGGTCGTGAGTTGGCAATGAAGTGACGTAATAATTACGTCGTTTTTGGTCTTGAATAGTTCATATAAGTGGAAAATAACTGACGTCAAAATCACGTCATGAACTAGTCATTCTTAGCTGGTCGTGAGTTGGAAATGAAGTCACGTAATAATTACGTCGTTTTTTGGTCTTGAATAATCGTTCATATAAGTGGTAAATAATTGACGTCAAAATCACGTCATGAAATAGTAATGGATAGTGCGATTCTTAATTGGTCGTGAGTTGGCAATGAAGTGACGTAATAATTACGTCGTCTTTTGGTCTTGAATAATCGTTCAAATAAGTGGTAAATAATTGACGTCAAAATCACGTCATGAACTAGTCATGGATAGTGCAATTCTTAACTTGTCGTGAGTTGGCAATGAAGTGACCTAATAATTACGTCTTTTTGGAGGTCTTGAATAATCGTTTATAAGTGGTAAATAATTGACGTCAAAATCACGTCCAGAAATGGTCATGGATGATGCAATTCGTAACTGGTCGTGAGCTGGCAATGAAGTGACGTAATAATTACGCCGTTTTTGGTCTGGAATAATCCTTCATATAAGTGGTAAATACTTGACGTCAAAATCACGTCATTAACTAGTCATGATTGTAGCTGGTCGCGAGTGGTCAATGCAGTGACGTAATAATTACGTCGATTTTTGGTCTTGAACAATCAATCATATAAGTGGTAAATAATTGACGTCAAAATCACGTCATAAACTAGTCATCCAAAAAGACAATACATACTCGTCTTAGAAAGTCGTCACGAAGACGTCGTAATAAGGTCGTTCATACGACGTATGACCAGTTGACCAGAATACGGCCAATATACGACGTCTTTAAGACGTCCGACTGCGATCAGGGGTGAGCGCGCGGGGGATGATGCGATTTGTTTGCTATCGTGTCTGCACATCTACGTCACATATCTTGTACAGAATTCGGTTTTGTTTTTACAACTCGAGCTTTGACGATTTTGGGGCATGTTTAAAATAAGATTTCGGGCGTTCGGGTGATGATATCATCGGGTAAATCGTGTCGCATTGCCATTGGGAAGTGTTGAACTATCATAAAATGCGAAATTCATACGATTTCCCGAATTAGGACATATTTATTCTCGCAGGAACTTTAAAGGAATCGCGTGCAAAACTTTGACCTATACTTTTGTGAAACACTTTTTAAAGATCTGCTGCTGACTAAATCATGCAGATCAAACGTAGGTGTGATTTTCAACGTTTAGCATCCGCATTGTTATTGAAAAGGCTGAAGAAAAAAAATTGTCGTTTGCAGAATATTATTGCGCTCTATTATTGTTCTGAATCTATTTCCGCAGAGAGCTTCATAGCAAATCTATAGGAAACTTTGGCAGTAACAGGCGCGGATCCAGAGGGGGCGCAAGGGGCGTGCGCCCCCCGCCCGTTTTGTCTGACAAAATATGCCCCCGGACCCCCTAGATGATATTGTGTAGGTGCGATTTTGTTCAGGCAGATGGATGGACCGACAACCTGAAAACATAATGCACCTACAAGCCCTAACAGGAGTATAGGCAATAAAAGACAATCATAGAATATGTTTGGTTTGTTTAGAAATTTCGAATTTTTCACTCTTTTTTCTGAAATGTACGTATGAACAGATCGAGGTGCCATCATGAATGCCCCCCCCCCCCTCTCTATTGCGCTCTATTATTGTTCTGAATCTATTTCCGCAGAGAGCTTCATAGCAAATCCATAGTTTTAAAGCATATCAGTTTTAATTTAGTCATGTGTACGAGTTTGGTGTGTGGGTGTAAATACATGTGTATTTGTACACTGTTCTCCTTTGTCAATGTTAGCATGTAAAGTTTAAATGGAAAATATATATTATAATTATAACTACAATAAGTAGAAAGCTTGTACATGTATAAGTGGGTATGAGGTTATTTAACCTCGCCTATTTTGAGTGGCCATAGACATAGGGTTATTTCAAATAACCATAGAGTTCAATGTTTTTTCCCAGGAGTTTATATGAACTATTTTTAAATGAATAACACATTAAAAAATGTATTTTCCTTATATTAATTGTTCGTGAACTTGTAATTTGAGGAATCAGGTCAATGAAAAAAAGGTATAAATGTCCGAAAGTGTCCTTACAATCTTAAAAATAGGGGTATTTCAAAGTACCATTTTGTCCTTGTTTTGACGTAAAAAGGGGGTTAAAAATTTTTGGATTTTGGGCCACTTTCGGTTCGTCAAAAAACTAGTATTCATATTTGGCACCATTTTTGACCATGACCTTGAGGGGTCAAGTTCAAGGTCATCATGGCATTTAGATCGGGGACCGTGGGCGCCAGGCAGGGGTGGGAAATGTTTTTGAGGGGAACAAGATGGCGCTGGCAAGCTGCCAGTGGCGTCATGTTTGCTAGCCTATTGCTAATCAGCGTGCAGCAAGCGATCGAGCCCAACAGTGGGAAAAACTTACCTTCACGTCCGCCATCTTGCTGAGTGACGGCAGTGCGGGGATTTTTTTTCTCAACGATGAACGCGCCCTCCCCGGCAGGCCCGCAGCTGGCGACTCGGCTCCGGGATTTTCCTTCATGGTTTTTTTTTCCCTTTTCATGACCCTATTTTATCAATTTCGAGGACACCTGCGCACCCCTATTTTCTATATTTCGAGGAATATTCTGTCCGCGGACGTTCCTTGAAATTCACCCCTATATCCGCGATTTTGGTAACGGTCATGCGGTCCCCAAGTCACATTGAGTGGCTCCACCGGGCTGTACACCCCCTTCCTTGACTTTCGTATTTTATTGTATTCTCTCATTCCTGCGTTGTGACCCGATGAGTGCAGGTCGAAAAGCTTCGTCACTATGAATTTGTTAAATGTTATCTTTAAGTTTTGTAGTACCAATCGTCTGTTTGTAAATTATATATTATAATTATAACTAAAATAATTAGAAATGATTTTTAAAAATCATTATTGCGATTACAAAAAGCTTTTGGAAAGTAAGCTCATTATTAAGATTGTAAGAAAGATTTGTTAGAAACAAGGATTGAAAAAAAAAGACATTTAACCAAAAGAGAAAGAAGAAGAAGAAGAAGAAGAAGAAGAAGGAGAAGAGAGAGAGGGAGAGAGAGAGAGAAAGCGAGCGTGGCTTACACATGTAGCGTTAGTCCATGGATGTCGATCCTGGGTGGATGGGGGTATATATCCCCCAACAAATTTGAGGGGGTGGGTGGCCTGTATTATCATCCCCCAATATTTTTGGATAAAATAAATAAGAATTATGATACATTAACTTAAAACTAATAATTACCCAAACTCATTATGTTTGACCTTGAAATACCATCACATTGTTAATGATTAGCCATGCCATAATGCCATAATTCAATGCAAAAATATCGAGGAAAATTCGTTCGTTTTCCTTGTTATTCTCAATTGAGAGGTTCCGTCCATTGGCGTAGATCCGTGCATTCCTTCTTTTCATTAAAAAACATTTTGGGATGCTCTAATATGCAAGTTTTATAGACAGATTTTTGAAAATTCCCTGGTGTGGGAAGGGGGATACCCCCTCCCACACCTCCCCCGCACAGTGGGCCAGAATGGCTTCAAAGTGCACCAAAATTCATATTCACTGAGTTATACTTAAAATTTAAACTTAGATGATGGTTCTATGGGTATTCAGACTCGTAGAATCCGATGAAAATGTTATCAAATACCTATAACGTCATTAAAATACCGATTTCTGATTGGCTGCCAAAATCCAATGGAAAATAATATATTTCTCGTATTACAGTGATTTTTCTACTTCAGAAAATCAATAATGTGATATCTACGCTTGGATATCAACAAGTGAATACGGTGTTAAAGGGATACTCAATCGCCGATTGTGGACGTTTTTATGCCGCGGGAGGGCACCGTGTTCGTTACCTGATCATGCCGTTGCCCTGCGGGGCGCAAACCTCGGATAGACTGGTCGCCGCACAAACATGCACGCTTCGCCTGAGCTCGAGCTATCGTGCGAGATTCGGTCGGCTTCGTGCAGTCCGAAATATAATCCCAGTAGTCCAACGGACGCGTTCGACGCACAAACTTTGTGTACGAGTGAATGGGGCTTACGCGATCCTGACTTTCCCCACAGCCGCCTGGTTGCGTATCCCTTTAACTTAAATCTCAGGCATATGGCACGTAAGAGCGACTTAAAGGGGGCGCCCTACTGGAAAATATTTGTAATAATGAGAAATTTGTATTGCTATGTATTATGGCATTACTTGAAAGTAACTTTGACAATGCATATACTAATAGAATAATAATATTCAGCTAACTGAAAACTGAGTTATTACATGAAGTTTTAAAAAAAATGAAACAGCGCCTTGATAACTTTGTGAAAGAAAAACGTACCTGTATCAATAAAAAGTAATCCTGTAGGTACTATCGAGTATCGAGTTACTATCACGGACTGATAAAGTCCACGCATATTTTAAGTCCCTTTGCCCTATAGTTTATACTGTCAGAAGAGCGAATTATTTCGAAAAGCCTTCGCCTTATATTCACTGAAGCCATTCTGAATTACTCACAATGTTGGGTCTGTAAAAAAAAAGAGAATATTTTGAGACCTGGGTTTTTTGTGTTAGACAAATTATGATATAAATCATACTTTATCCAAAGGTTTCAAATAATTATAAACAACCGGCAGGAATTCCAAACTACATTACAGTCATTAATCGCACCCTCTCAACAATGGGTCTTCATTGCTTAATAAAACAGTTCCAAAGCCTTGCAAAACAAAATCGAAAAGTAGAGGGAAAATGTACATGTAGGTCTATACACTACTTAAAAAGGAATTAAAAATTAATTAAGTAGAGGAATAAAGGTAGATAAATAGACAGACAGATAGATAGATAGAGAGATGCGTGTATGAATACATCGATGGATAATAGATAGATGGATGGGATACGTGTAGATAGATAAAAGTAATTAATGTATTCAAAAGGCGAGCTAAATCTTGCCGTTTGGATTTCATTTTATTGAAGAAAAGAAAAAAAATATCTACAGCCCAGTGCATTTTTCAAAGAACTTCACATTGTTGGGTCGTTAAAAGAATTCTGGCTTGGAAGCAAGCAATAAATGTTAATTTATATAAAATGGGAGCATTTACGGACATTGGAAACTTATATCAGATCTCCATCTTACCCTACATCATAACAGAAGCCTATTCTATATAGCAATTGTACAAACATGAACTACATCTACACTTACAGGCTATTAATAATAACAGGATAAGCCTTACCTTAAATGAAGAATATAACAAACTAGAACAATTTCCTCGGGATATAAAAAGGCCAAAAATTTGAGCATCCCTTTATAGAATATATCTTTGGCACCAAAATAGAACTGCGATGTTTGAAAGAAGAAACCAGATCAATTTAGGCAGTAGTAGTAGTCATTTCACCCGCTTGATGCAAACATTTAAATCCTATCCACAGATTGTGATGACCACGACGCACCAGTCGCCCCTTCTCTTCTCATTCTCTCTCTTTTTCTTTCTTTCTTTGTTTTTTCCTCTCTCTCCCTTTCCATCTCTCTCTGCATCTTCTTTTTTATCTAATTTTTCGTTTTCTGTTATGTTTCCCTCCATTTTTTGTTTCCGAACTTCATTGAGGAACCTTGGAAATCTGTTCTTGACCGACGAGTGTTCTACCATGACTGAAGACTGGACTAAAGATTAAAATGCAATCCATATGCTTGGATTTTAGTTGTTTTCGGACATGTCCCATCATCTTTTGGTACTCATGTCAAAAGCATATTGAACTTTTGTTCTTTGCTGTGTGTGCTTCGACTGCGCATTTCGCATAGATTTAGGCGAAAAAAGAGGCGGACATGCGGGGGGGGGGGGGGGGGAATGGGTTCTTACTCGAAAAGTTGCAAAAAGTAGCAGGCAAATTTGGTAGCAGTGTAAAGCATGAACTTGTATAAGAAAGGGGATCATGATATTTTCAGCGCGGAAAAAGACGGAAATGCTGATCATCTTTGCGCATGAAAAGAAAAAAGGTTATTTTCCCCCAAATATTTTGTGTTTCATCCAAAATTACTGTTGAAAAGAATAAGAGTTCGCCCGTAAACTCTATCATTATCTAAAATAACTATTTTGGAATAAGCATGTTCAATTTGAGGTGCATTAAACAACCCGTTTGGCAAAAACCTTTTAAAGGTTACATGTCGTTTTTTCCGAAGGTTCGTATTTCCGACGGTTCGTTTTTACGAAGGTTCATAATTCCGAAGGTTCGTTATTCCGAAGGTTCGTTACTCCGAAGGTTCGTTTTTCCGAAGGTTCGTTACTCCGAAGGTTCGTTTTTCCGAAAATGAAATAGGGTTCATAATTCCGAAGGTTCGTATTTCCGAAAATGAAATGAGGTTCATAATTCCGAAAACGAAATAAGGTTCGTATTTCCGAAAATGAAAAAGGGTTCATAATTCCGAAGGTTCGTATTTCCGAAAATGAAAAAGGGTTCATAATTCCGAAGGTTCGTATTTCCGAAAATGAAAAAGGGTTCGTATTTCCGAAAATGAAAAAGGGTTCGTATTTCCGAAAATTAAATAGGGTTCGTATTTCCGAAAATGAAAAAGGGTTCGTATTTCCGAAAATGAAAAAGGGTTGTAAATTCAGAGAATACGGCGTCAATCCGTATTTCGGATAGGGAGGAGGGGAAAGACAGCCAAGTGTAAAGATATTAATTTCGTACTCAATAATCATAACAATGATGATAACAATTATAATAAAATCCAGAGAAATAGCCATTATTATCGTAATTCCTATCACTATTATCATTAATATTATTATGATTATTATTATTATTATAATTATTATTATCATCATTATTGTAATTATTATTAATATTATTATCATTATTATCATTGTTCCTATTATAATAACCAATATTTGTGAGCGAGCGCTTCAGGAATACATGTTTGATTTCTCATAAAATTATATTGCTTCGGTGATTACAAATACATACTGATGTATTGAAGAAAGTGAATGATCGGATTCCGGATTAAATTTGCTACAACGAAATTGGCTTGAAGTTATTTATATACATGTAATGTATATACCGCTATAGACACACCAAAGTTCCAAGTAGATCTTTACAATCAGAACATGGCCACGTAATGTTTTGAAAGGGGGAGTTGATGCCTCTTGGCAGAATATCATACTCCCCGTTTCTACAATTTGCAAGCGAGCGAAGCGAGTTAGAAAAAAATAAAACCCTTTTTTTTAATTGTAATGGAAATGCAATTTCGCAATCAAAATACAAATATAGAACATGACTTTTGCAATAATGAGCCATGAATAATATTACTTAACCCTACTGCCGAATATGGAATATTTGGGCACTTCACTCGCCCTAATGAAGGGCGTTCCCTGTCCCAAACTATTCCGTTTCTAAATATTACGCGCTAGTGAGCAAGTAAAAAAAAGGAGATATTGTCTATAGAATAATGATTTTGTTACCAGATAATCCAAACAATTATAACATTTTGAGTACCTTCCCGCCCACAGATAAGGATAGCCGACCATCTCGCTTCCCAAAATAAAAGGATGTTCGGGCACCACGCTGCTGGATTCCAGCGAGCCAAACATTGACACTTTATTATCTTTAAGATGTAATTGCTTCGTCAACATTCAACATAAATTGTGATTAAAAAAGTATACTACGAAAAGTGTATACTAAAAATAAGGTGGGGGCGTCCTGCATCCCTAGCCCTTAGTGTCTCTGTATTAAAGAGTTGCGACATGGACGTCCCACTTTTCTGGAAACAAAATGGCGTTGGAACTCTTTCTATTGAGAACACCCAGGTGCTCATCGGAATTGAATAGAAATGTTACGTAATAGTGGAAACAAAATGGCGTTCAAATCCCCAGTTGTCGTAACTCTCTAATACAGGGACACTACTAGCCCTCAGAGTCATCTATTACACAGTTTGGCCAACTCGGCTCCATGTAGGTAGCAATATGGCGCTTGTTGCTTTGTTAGGCAAGCACTAAACAAAGGAATATACGCCATGCTGTGCCCAAATAAACCGAAGTTGGCCGAAGTCTGTAATATGGCTCTGTAGATGGCTCTATACAAGCCATCCCCTTCCCCAAAACAACAACAGCAATAAAACAACAACATAATATTACAGAGAGTTCATAAAGGAGTCACTGCTACATGTATGTTTAATAAATAGCCTGGCAAGTAGCACAAGATATTATAACAAGCATAATTATTATTGATACGTATAGGCTATAGGCCAATTATACGATCATGACAAGGGAAATAAAAGAAGCAATAGTAGAGTAACCGGTGCAATATCTAAGTCTGGTCGCATAACTCCATCCAAAATGACATCGTCATCGCAATTCTGGGTAGTCCACTTCATAATAACAATTGTAATAATAATAATAATAATAATAACAACAACAACAATAATATTATCAATAATAAAAATTATAATACTGATAATATTAGTAATAATAATAATAAAAATGATAATACAGATAATACTTCTACTAATAATAATGATAATTATAACAATACAAATATAACTAGTAATAATAATAAATAAATGAATAGATACCATAAACAACCAAAGCCGAAGAAAGATGGATTGTAACAAGTTAAGGAAGGAGTCTTATCATCAGGCTGATATGATTATCATAAAAGGAAACAAAAGTAAAACCAAACTATAATGCAAAACTATCTTAAACAATTTATGCAGCAGGGCAGACTGAAATCATTGAGCATGTTTTATAACCTTGCAAAAGTATTAACATTTCTTAAAACAGATCAAAATCTTAAATTGTAGAGGTAAATGAATGAAATGCAGAATAGTATGCTGTAAGTAATGACCTTGCTTACACAACTATACAGCATTTTGTTTGCCGCATATCTGAAATGATCTATGACGGTTTTCAAAAACTTTACAATTCCAACAGAACTTTACATAAGCCGTGCAGCAGCTACTTCTTAAGAAAACCAAATTCAAGAAAAGAAAGATAACAAGTGAGCAACAACAAAAACATATGCATATGCATAGGCGTACGAGAAGGGGGGGGGGGGGGGGAGCTGCAGCCAACCGCCCGGATTTTGAAAGTGCCGATATTCCGGCAACTCACACCTCATATTCAGGGAGTGAGGTGCCCGAATATCCTCATATTTCAGTCATTATATGCCGAAATATGTTATTTTTATGATTTTTCACAACGGAAAGGCACAATTATTTTTGGTCGCTAGGTTCGCGCGCTCGTCAATAAAAAAAGGGAAAGTTGCTATCATTTTTTTTTTACAACAAAAAGGCCATAGGTGCCGTACCAGGGATCAAACCCCCAACCTTCGCGTTTCCTGTAAACCGTTCGACTACGACACCTCCACACATAAACACTTATTCGATTCTTCTAATCTCGTCGTATTATTTTCGTTCCTTTTCTCTTCTCCTCTCCTCTTTTATAAACCTTCCAGTTTTGTGTCTCCATTTCATTTTTTTATTCATTGCGGGGGTGGGGGAGGTGCTTTTCGTCGAAAAGAGATCCGCTTTTTGAGGATGGCAATTAAAAACCATAATATCCTATCGTGACCCTAAATTTTCCCTTTAACAGTGGCGTAGCTAGAGTCTAGCCATTGTGGGAGCACTGGCACCATTGGAGGCAAAAGTCTTTTGGAATAATCTTAAAGCTAATCTAAGACGCCGCTGGTGGAGAGGGTTGGGGGGGGGGGGGGGTTGCCGGAAGGGGTCCAACCGTCTTCTTTCCTATTCCATTTTCTTTCTTCTTTTCTTATTTTTTCGCCATCCGATGAGGGAGGGGTGGGGGCGTTCCCTCCCCCCGCCCCCCGTTGCTACACCTCTGCTCCTGATGAATTCGCCTTTTTTTTTACCAGGAGTTATGAACCCTATTTCATTTTTCGGAAATACGAACCCTATTTCATTTTCGGAAATACGAACCCTTTTTCATTTTCGGAAATACGAACCTTATTTCATTTTCGGAAATACGAACCCTATTTCATTTTCGGAAATACTTCCTCTCAAATTAAAACGTCAGAGCTTTTGTGCTTCGCGCGGGTAGAGGGAACCCCCCTCCCTGGACTCATCCCTGTTACAGTGCAGTATTAAGTCCAAATAACTGAAAAGCATGGAGGTCGAAATAACTTTCCACCCAAAAAAAGGTGCTACGAGCTGTTATCTTTCTCTCAAATTTGCTATAAAACGTCAGAGCTTTCGCGCTTCGCGCTGGACGGGGAAAACTTCCCCTTCCCTGCACCCACCCCTGGGGAGCACACTTTGCGTGCTCATCACCCATTTTGCACTCTTCGCGTGCTCACAACCGCCCCCAAAATGAAATTCTGGCTATGAGGTTGAATCCTTCACGTCTGGCCCGGCCCCCAATTGAAAAATCCTGGCTGCGCCTGTGGATAAAGAAGTGTATAAAACAGCATTTGCTAAGGTTACTTTTCAAAGAAATCACAACTTTAGGTAGCCTTGCTGAATTTCTCGACTCTTTCTCAAGCCTATAGGGTTTTCGTTAATTTGCCCCCGATTGTAGAAGTGAGTGAATGGAAAACCGTTTATCAATGCATAAAATTCGAGCTTATCTACCGCTCAATTGCGGTGGTCAATTACAAAATTTCCTGGGTAAAATGCTCAAGAAAATGCGTTTTTAAGGTAAAAAATGGAAAAATTTGTCGCTTTGGTCCCTCGCTAACTTAGATAAGTTTGGGCACTAGGGGGGGGGGGGGGAGAAGGGGCATACCTTTTTTTTTGTTGCCCCGGGCGCAATAATCCCTGGATATGCCACTGGCTTCGCTCCCTCGCTGGTCATCCCCCCAATCGTGAGCACAGATGGACACCCCAGTGTTAGTCGATGGATGAACGGTGGAAGGGAAAGAAAAGGCCTGGGACAACCCCTTCCAAGAGCTAGTGAATATTTATTTATCCAATATTTTATCGAGTAAACTATGGCCCGTATTCTGAACTCCGGTTTAACTTAAACCATGGTCTAAATGTGTGGTTTAAATATGGGCAGCCAAATGTGACACAAATCTTTAACAGTAGTATTTTTGGTCCTCAAAAAAACTGTCTTGGAATGATAAGTACAATAGTTTTGTTGGGGCCATCTCGTTTTTCCGAAGGTTCGATTTTCCGAAGGTTCGTATTTCCGAAGGTTCGTATTTCCGAAACACTAATTTCCCATGCCTGGGGGTTCATAATTCCGAAAATGAAAAAGGGTTCGTAATTCCGAACATTTGTTGCATTATTCCGAAAGTTCGTTATTCCGAAGGTTGGTTTATCCGAAGGTTCATACTTCCGAAAATGAAATGAGGTTCATAATTCCGAAAATGAAATAAGGTTCGTATTTCCGAAAATGAAAAAGGGTTCGTATTTCCGAAGGTTCGTATTTCCAAAAATGAAAAAGGGTTCATAATTCCGAAGGTTCGTATTTCCGAAAATGAAAAAGGGTTCGTATTTCCGAAAATGAAATAGGGTTCGTATTTCCGAAAAATGAAATAGGGTTCATAATTCCTGGTAAAAAATGCGAATTCATCAGGAGCAGACGTGTAGCAACGGGGGTGGGGGGGGGGGGGGGGGAGGACACGCCCCCACACCTCCCTCATTGGATGGCGAAAAAAATAAGAAAAAAAGAAAAAAGAAAATGGAATAGGAAAGAAGGACGGTTGGACCCCTTCCGGCCCCCCCCCCCCCCAACCCTCTTCGACCAGCCGCGTCTTAGATTAGCTTTTTTTTTATTTCAAAAGACTTTTGCCTCCAATGGTGCCAGTGCTCCCACAATGGCTAGACTCTAGCTACGCCACTGTTAAAGGGAAAATTTAGGGTCACGATAGGATATTATGGTTTTAATTGCCATCTTAAAAAAGAGGATCTCTTTTCGACGGAAAGCACCTCCTCCACCCCCGCAATGAATACAAAAATGAAATGGAGACACAAAACTGGGAAGGTTTATAAAAGAGGACAGGAGAAGAGAAAAAAGGACGAGAGTAGAAGAATCGAATAAGTGTTTATGTATGTGTGTGTGTATGTATGTGTGTTTGTGAGCGCGCGCAAGAAATCTTGGCACCTGATCACTATCACCCCCCCCCCCCAACACACACACACACACACACACTCTTCGAATTTTATAAATTGGTAAACGGTTTTCTATCCACACACTACAATCTGGAGCAAAACTAACGAAAACCTATAGGCTTGAGAAAGAGTCGAGAAATAGGCTAGTCTAGCTAGCTAGCTAGCTATAGCTGCACGGGATAGCTGAACATGCTAATACGGTAGCCTATGCATGGTTTGTACAGCGCGCAAATAATTATGATCATGCGAGATACGAACACGTACGTGCGTTGCTTCACTTGGTACATGCTGCTCGATTTAACACTAGCGATCACATTGACGCACGTGCAACATACTTTCCTAATGCACGATTGTTAGTCATAAAATGCACGGTAGACTTGACCGTAAAACTGATGCATGTCACGTGACCGGCTCTCAGCCAATCATTTGATTAGGATCCATGCATCCATTGTATAAATCACAATATTTCATTAAGAATGTGCCCCTAACCCAAGACACTCTGGTCTAGAAAGTCTCCTCTCAAAGTATACCAAAGCCCCCCCCCCCCCCCCCCAGCAGCCAAGCCTTTAAATAGCTTATTATTAGTTATTTTTTAAAATTACCTTTGCAAACTCCTTTATCTTTGCAGATGAATATGAGATACGACTGATGATAGAAAACACTGCCACCCTAGCCAACGAAGGACGTGTGGAAATATTCTACAATGGGACATGGGGAACCTTATGCGGTTACCATTTTTTCGCGGACGAAGCCAGGCTTGTTTGTAGCCAACTCGGGTTCTCGAGCTACATCACTTACCACAGGTCTACTATCCAGTATGGAGAAGGTTCCGGTCCAGTTTGGCTGAGAGTATCTTACTGCTCGGGAAACGAGCAATCAATCCACGAATGTAAAAACCCGAGCTACGACTGGGGAGATACATCTTGTAGCACCGTTTATTCACATGTGAGCGTCAGATGCGCATTCACCCCATTTACGTGTAAGTAGGCCTGAACTGTATTACACAAAAAATGAGCTCAGTGAACCTCCTTAATTCAAATAACAACGTTTAACCCTATGACTACTGAATTCTTTCATTCCCATGTAGGCTTAAAGGAGCGACAAGTCGCAATCTATGGGCGGTTTTACAGTTGGATGCTCCTTTCTCTGGATCAAAGTTCAAAGCAATTTCAATTTATCGCGCGCAGCTAATAAAGTTCGCACATTGACCCAAATTTGAGTAAACAAGATCGCGTGTTTCTTTATTCCGTATTTGAATCTCATTGGTCGGTTACGTATGTAGGGATTCGAGTTAACGATCACGCGAGGAATTCGGCAATAACATTTCTTCGGTAGCGCACGATTAGACCTGATTGTATCCGAATTTCCCCGAGTCAGGCCAAGTGGTCAGGCCCATGGATTACGACTTGCCACTCCCTTTAATACAGGGATTATCCGGTTCCCGTAATAAATGGGTTGACCTATTTATATGGCGTCCTTTGCAGCCTTTACTCTTCCTAGTTAAATAGTTTCAAAATCATCAAACATCATGCCAGATATGTTGACAATACATAAACCGCTAATCTCTTCTCAGTCGATGACTATGAAATTATGATTCACACAATATGCTTTTCATTGGCAAGTCAAAGTGTCATTTACAAGTAACAGTAAACCATTGTAAACCATCTAAAAGGAGGCGCCCTCGGCTGCCCCTATTTTGAAAGAGAAGTCTGATTATTAAACACGCCTTTTGAAAAAAGTCACATCGCAAGCCGATGAAAGAATAATAGGCTCTTCGGAGTATCGATTGGTTCCCTTCAATTTGAAAACTTAAACCGCAAGCTTTTCGAAATTTCCGAAAGGTCCAGATTTGCAAATATTTCACGCTGTGAAATTCGAATATTACTGTACAACATTGAATCCGAGCAAATCGCCATATTTTGCCACCGTGAAATACATCAATAATTTGAGAACATGGCGAAAGTCTCACGCCACAAAAGAGTATGTTGCCACAGTTATGTAGTTTTATTCCTGGAAAAAATAATGCTCGGAAAACATTTTATGCTCTCCCTGAAGGAACGCCGATGGGTTACGTGCCAGCAGATAAGCTTGTAGATAATTATGCTATAATATTATTAAGAGGGGAAATATGGTAGGATGAAATGAGAATAAATATTACAGTTTAGAACTACGATTTAAGCTACGTTTTAGGTACCGAAAATATTCCCCGTTCCCTTTTTGAATTAATAATGTGGGTTACTACAAGCTATTACTTATCCAAGGAACCTTTGTTTACGATACCAAACCCTTGACTTTTATGACAGGTCAAACAGGGTCAAATTTGATGATTTTCTAAAGAAAAATGTAAGCTATTGTGAGTCTGGGGAAGCAATTGGTGGCAAGAAAACAGGTCGTTTCTTATTCTTGCTAGCCAATGCTTGGTCGGAATATTGAAAGTTGAAAGCCACATCCTAGAAAATGCAGTTGCTAGGCTTTTACTGGGGTAATAATATCCAAAAGCTCTTTGGAAGCGCATAAGGACGTTATATCATAATGTGATATAAAAAACGAAATATTATTATTTGTTTTATTATTATTATTATAAGAAATATTATTATTATCATCATTATTATCATTTATTTTAGTTTTGTGAATCCGACACACTATCTTGGATTTGCCTTTAACTGTTGGCCATTAATGATATAGATTAGGCACTGTCGTCATAAAATTCCGGGAAAGAGAATGACATAGAACAAACGTGTAACATAACTTTCATTACCATGATTACAGTACACAATACAGTAAGACTTGCTGGTCCAGGATCCACTGTTTCACGCGGTCGAGTTGAGATTAATTACTACGGTCGCTGGGGCACAGTGTGCAGAGACCTCTGGGATTCACAGGATGCGCATGCTGTATGCGTACAATTAGGATTCTCTGGATCATCGGAAACCAGGATTGCACTGAATGGAACAGCGTCTGGTATTATTTGGCTCGACAATGTCCAATGTAGTACAAATGATGATCTTCTTGCTTTGTGTTCTCACTCATCTGGGGTTCACATGACTGCGATCACAGTGAAGACGTTGCTGTCGCTTGCTCTGTCACAAATGGTCTAGGTATGTAGACTCGCTATATACGGATGAAGTCCGGTATGCTTTGTCTTTTGCTATTAATATTGACCCGAATTCCTGAAGGTAGTTTGAACATATATCCAGACCATGGTTTCAACCATCAACTTTCCATGTTCAGCCAAAATTGACAATGGCAAAGAAAGTAAAAATACAGGCAAAAAGAATTACAAGTAAAGAACAATTTTTTATTCGTCTATAATTTTATCAGGAACGCACTTTCTTTTCTTCCGTGATAATACATTTCTGTACATTCTCTGTTAATTTGATAAAGTTCTGGAATGAAATAAGATGAACAATGAAATAAAAGCAAACACATCTGAGGGCAGTCATTTTTAAATCTCTTATACAGATGATTACACGCTACGCTTAGCTGGAAGTAGCGCCTGGTCCGATGAAGGCAGATTGGAAATCTACTACAACGGCCAATGGGGTACTGTTTGCGACTCTTATTTTTATAATACCCCTGCGAGAAAGGCATGTAGACAACTGGCTTCAGTTCTGCTATTACGTATAGACGAGATGCCTTCTATGGTAGCGGATCGGGTCCCGTTTGGTTCCAGATGACAACATTCTGTAATACAGGAAATGACGATTCACTTGCCAGTTGCCCTCATTCTGACCCTGCGTCAACCACGTGTTCCCATCAGGACGATGTGGGTGTTGTTTGTTCCCGGTATTCTTTGATATGTAAGTCAGATTACCCACAAGAAAAACAAAATGATAATAAAGATGAGCTGAAAATCAGATAAAGAGCCAAAAGTCATCTGAAAAAGATATTCCGGCGATTATAGTTAAGATTAATTACCATTTTGCGACTATAAAATGGCAACTCGAGCAGAATTTCATGTATGCAAGTCTGCTTGCACTCTTTGTTGAAAATATAGTTACGTCAGATTTAGGCTTACCCTGATCAATAAAACCCCTAAAGCCGGGTAACACGAGGCATCATTTCGACTACGTCATTACCTGCTCTAATTGACCTGTGTAGGCAATTAGCTCATACGACAGTTATCGAAAGTAATGATTGCACTGTTTATTTTGCAAGGCACTTTTAAACAATATTACTCTTTCATAACGCTCAAAAGACCGAACCAGTCACCGATGCGCTTCTAACGTTGGCAAAATTAATGACGTCTCGTGTAAGCCGGGCAAAAAATGATTCATGAGCGTAACGTAGGACAAACAGCGCTTATAGGACGATTAGGGTATCTTGAGCGATCATTCACTTATAATCGAAGGGCTATATTTTTATCGTGAAATGTTCGCTCCACGGAACGTTTTCTTTAATGAAAGTGACAAGCTGTATGGCCCAATCATAAGGGCAGGGGCGGGATGAAGCCATTTATCTTTGAGCCGTCATTATTTTCAAATGTCGTGCCTTTTCTTTCTTTCTTTCTTTCTTTTTTTTTTTTCTTTTTTCTTTCTTTTTTCTTTTTCTTTTTTTTTTTTTTGGGGGGGGGGGGGGGGGGTGGTGGGATGAATGAATAAACGTTCCTTAAGCGAAACAAGATTTAGATATTGGAGCCTATGGCGTGGCATTTGCCTAATAAGCCCCCCCCCCCCCCCCCCCCCCAAAAAAAAAAAAAAACATAGTTTATCACCGATAAACACTTAGTCGGGTCAATATAGGATTTGACCCCCCCCCCCCCCCCCCCGAAAAAAAAATTAAATTAAATTAAATTAAAAATTGAAACTTAAAAAAGTAAAAAATAAAAATAAATGAATAAATAAACATAAATTTTTTTTTAAAAAGCAACAAAAAGGTTTTTCAACGGTTTCCGGGTGTGTTTGGCGCCAGGAATAACATACTAAAAATCTAAAAATATCGGACCTTTGGAAAGTGGCTATTTTCAAAATGGCGTCCGCAATGGCCGCCGGCACCTAAAAATAGCTATAAATCATGACATACATCCTCAAGATGTAATTTTGGAATCTATACCTAGGTTATGCGAGTCGAAAAGTCCATTCAGACCACTTACAATGTGTTTTGGGAGTCAGGAAACCTGGAAATCCAATATGGTGTTAAAAATAGCCGCCAATTCATAAAAAATGACCGGAAAGGAGGTACTATTTAAACCAGAGAGGTAATATTCTAGATTAAAAACACATTCAAGGGCTCAGGATATATATCAATACGCGTAAAAAGTATTCAAAAATGGTACTGGAGTAGCCTTACATTCAAGGTGGTACTTAGTGGCCGCCATATTTGCATCCAAGATGGCCGCCGCGACCTAAAATAGCTATAAATCATGAAATGTCCATCCTTGAGATGTTATTTTGATGTCTATACCTAGCTTTTCGGGGTCAGGAATCTATTCCGAGCACTTACAATGTTTTATGGGTGTCCAAAATGGCAGCCAACTTTCTTTAAAATGACCGGAAGTGATGTCAAAAGATTTTTTTTTTTGGGGGGGGGGGGGCGGGTCAAGAATAATGCGGTCAGGAAACTAGTAATCCAAGATGGCATCCAAATCCAAATCGCCGCCAAATGAGTCATTCAACTGGAAGTGAGTTGAATGACAGTACAGATGTAATGGCTAATGTATTTTTCGAAACAAAAAGAGTATTAATAAATATTATACTAGTGTTACGTGCACCATGGTTGCCACTTAGGTATCCAAAATGGTTGCCAGCGCCGCGGCGCGCCGATATCAATTACAGTTAAAAGTGCCATTAATTTGACAGGATAGCCTCAGATGAAAAATGGGTTGCAAGATAGCTACCATTATTTTATGATCCAAGGTGATGGGGGGGGGGGGGGGGGGGGGAACCAGTAACACCATTTTTATTCTTAGATGGCAATTCAACCTTGGTAATAAGATGATTTGTGTGAAAGCAGAAAAACCGAACAGAAAAACAGGATGGTGAAAGTTTGAAAGAAATCGGAAAAAGGAATAAGAAAATTATTGGAAAATTATTGGAAAATGAGATCACTACATCTATACGAATTTCAAATTGGTAAATTGGTGAGTCCATTGTGGCATACTTGTGGGCAACTCTCACGTTTGTCGTACACATAAATATTATTAATTTGCGGTTTTCTCCAAAGCGCCTTTACCCTCGCGGCAGTACTCAAAATATATCGGATATAGCATGATGTTTAGGTCCTCATGAAAGAAAAAGATCCTACTGAGTAATACATTTTTGAAAAAATAATACTTTAGTAATTTTGTGTGTTGGAGCGAATGGGGGAGTTGTCCGCAACTACATCACAGTGATATTACCTATTCGGCTAATTTTAAATTACCATATTATAGTGATTACAACTTTCAAAAATCCACATTTCTTATTACTTGTCCCATTTCGTTCAAACTTTCACCAATCTGCCTTTCTGATTTTCCTCTTTCTTTCAGAGCAACTTGCCATTAATGTTGGATTTCACTTTAAGTTAAAATCATTCAAATCCATGATGGCGTCAAAATGTCAAAATGCCCGGGAGGACAGAGCAGTCATGGGACTATAATTGATTCGTAGCACATAAGACCTGCCCCTGAACAGTATGGCAGAAAAAGCGATTTAAAAAGTAGTATACTTTGGTATTATTACAACTCTATTTCATAGACTATGTTGCAAAAGTTTTATGTGCCGATGAGTGAAAACAAATCCGGAGAAAAGCACATTCAATGGAATATAGAATATATAATATGGCTTGGTGGACCCGGAAAATATGAATAAATAAATGAAATATACATTTACTCTTGATGATCAGGGTCTCCAGTGTGCCACAGAGTAAAGGATGCTGGCTTGTATATAATGAGGAGCATGAGGAGACCCAAACTATTATGGCTAAATTGTGTTAATATTTTACAGATTATGAATGTGATTCAGCGATTGGTCTCCATTTGCTGATCAATCCAACTTGCACACAAAAGCTATGCCGACGATCAATTCTCAATTATGTTCGCGTTCCGGGCCAGAAGCGCAGCACATTTATGCTTTCTGGAAGCCGCCTACATTCAATCGCAGACAAGAGGAGTTCGTCCAAGCTTTGCGATTGTTCTGAAATTATGGCGTGTGGGTTGCGTCCAGGTTCATCGAGTATAATTGATTTCAAGTAATTTGTTATATACACATGTACCTGCGTGATAACCTGATGAGTGCAGGTCGAAAAGCTTCGTTATCATGTCTCTTTTTCGTGCCATATTAAAAATGACACTGCAACCATATCGGACCGTGAAAGCCTTCCGGCTACCAAAATAATACGTTCCCCTAAAATACACTGACACCTGATAATTTTTTTTCTGTATCATATAGAAAGTGATTCTAGTGATTTAAAATTGGCGGCCATTTTGGATGCCAACTTACAGTTATGCAGTGTATATCGGCGATAAATATTGTTTTTAGAGATGAAGTACATGTGTATATTTATCGAGTAATAAACAGCGTTTATCGGGAAAAAAAAATGTTTATCGCTGGATAAACAGTGTTTTTCGGTCGATAAACACTATTTTTCTAGTAACTATGTTCAGTGATAAACAGATGTTTTTGCGATATATTATGTCTATCGACCGAAAAACTTTCGGGATTATTGGGCAAATGGCGCGCCATAGGAGTGAGTGAGGTTGTATGAAATATTTAGTGCATTTCAGTTAATTTTAAATTTGCATTTTCATAAATTTTTAATGCAACGTCAACGTGAGAAAAGCAAACAATTAGCTCTATTTGATGGGAATAGACGATGGGAATAATTCTAAATGGAGCATCAGAAATATGAAAACCTCAACTGTTAAGAAATCATCTGCTATCCCTGACCCTTTCTTTTATGAAATTAAGGAAATAATCGAAGAACAACTGATCCGAGAAAAAAAACTTTGAAATCATTCGGAAAGGGTTCTTCTTTTAAGGCTTAATTATAATGTCATCTGATTATTTTAATATCATGGGTGACCTCTGCATTACTTTCTTACAGATGACCCATCTAAAATACTCTTTAAAATCTTTAAAGGTTGACTAAATTAGAGAAAAAATGGGTGCTCTTTCCATGTAGTTTTCCCTTCTAATCACGAATCTGCCAGTCGATTGTCCAAATTATGTCTCGTTTTGGCGAAAAAGGGGAAAAGTAGAGGTTTTGGGACCGTTCCTTAAAACTCGTGAGCGGATTGGCTAACCCCCAAGTGACGTATGAAAAGTAAGAGGCACAAGATCTGCAGGCTGCAGCATATAATATTGTACACAGAATGCGGTATTTGACCCCTCTGTTCAACGGACAATTTATGAAAATAGGAAATTAATCAATATAATCTTAGGAGTGAATAATCATTAGCAATATATTTTCTATACAAGATCAGAAAACGCTTTTGCCCAAATATACAGCTCTTGTTTTGTTTTTTAGCTTTTCTTTTGAACAATGTTCTCATCCATCTGAGCTTGCCGAACGAAAGTTTTGCATTGGTCATAAACGCGTGCACAGCCGTTTTATGCGTCTGTATGATTGTACAATGTCCTACACATCTTTAGTACGGCAGTGACTATGTTCCCCTCGTACATAGCGACTGGTGAACGCTTTTGTTTTGTTTATTTCAATTACGGTTTTTTTTTACTTCGCTTTACATAGTACATTAGTACTGACTTGGCTGAATTCGAGTAACTTATATATAGAGAGAGGAAAAGTGCCCGCGATTCCGAGTTGGAGGACTTTTCTGAGCCATGCAGATACGAACTCTGATTTACTGGCAGATGATTTCAGACCCCGAAGGCAAAGAAGCTCGAGTGGCAAGGGGAAATTCGACCATATTATATGTTTGAACCCCTCGCAGAATACGGTGAAGGGCCGTGGGTGAAGTAACTCCAGGGAGCTCCAACGCGTTGGAGCTCCCTGGAGTTACGGGTGAAGTAGACCGAAAATGCTGTCTCTCGTTCGTTAGGTCGTCTTAGCTAACGAGCGAGAGACAGAATTTTCAGTCTACGGGTGAAGCTGCTGCAGCTGTTGTCGTTGAAAAACAGATTAGAAGACTTGACTCCAAGTCTGATCGTTGGAATAGCTGAATCTTTTAGCTAGCTTATCCTTCTTCATGCCAATTTCGGAATACAGGCCAGGATGCTCAAAATCATCTTCAGCAAAGTGATCGCTGCAGATTGTACTCCACTCACTTGGCCGGCCCTTGCCACTCTGCCCGCGTGAGCTTTACATTTGCGACCCACAATTTCCGTAGATTTTCATCTTTAGGAAAATGATGTAGGCTTACACCATCTTTAGGGGTCTTGCTACAGCCCGCAACTATACACCGATTAGGCATTATTGATGAAACTGGGTCCCAAAATCAAAGTTATTGTGAGGAATTAAACCGCAAAAATACGCAATGCAAATGGTCGATACGGTGAATATCATGCTCGGCACCGGGATGGGCCTGCCGGGGGCGTCTTTTTTTTTTGTAACCAAGCCTAGGCAGATTTCGCATTTTTTCATGAATATTCATGACGCAGGGTCGGGAAACGGTTCCGATTGGTCTTCATGGAAGCACGGTCGGTGGGGGGAAAAAGTACGTACGCATATTACGTGCAGCGCTATAGTTCGATCGTGTGTGTTCAACGCACGTAGGCGCCTAGCCTACGTTCATGTACGGTATGTATTGTTTAATTCTCAACATATCCACCCCACCTATGAAATGTGACACGTAAAAAATTGGATTGAGCAGTCAATTTCAAAATCAAGTTTTGCATTAATTTATTGCATGTGCGTAGATCTAATTTAGTAATTAGCTATTTTGAGGACACCCTCCTTTTCCGACCAAAATTGACACTGCCACTGGCATTACTCTGAAAATAGGTCTAGGCCTAGGCCTAGATATAGGCTATGCGTATATTGACAATTGCCCATCGTAATGTTCTCCACAAATTAAATGAACTTTACAACAATATGCAGAATCAAGACACAGACTCTAGGCTAGGTCTAACAACGTTAGAGTCTTACTGTTCACGTTAGAAATTAAATTTCCTTGCATGCACACTGTAATTAGCACTTGCACCCTGCTCCTGTAACGCACATTGCCCTGAGTTAGAAGAACTGCAAGAGTCTTCAGGACTGAAAGAAGCAGACTACTACTAACGTTCCAATAGTAGTACTAACGTTAGTACCAAGAAAACAAATTATTTTGGTGACCTTTTAGCTGATGAAAACAAAGTGCGTAACTAGTTATTGTAGGTAGGCCTAGATCTAAAATCATCTAGATGTAGATCTACCCCCATCATCAATCATTTACTAGTACTGATTAGATCTAGGTCTAACTCATCATGCTCATTGACCTTAAAATAACATTCACTTAGGCCTAATCTAAACTTAACTGAAATTGAAAATTGTAACAAAATTGGTCTAACTGTTAGAGTAGGGCCTAGATCTAGATTAGATTAGTTAGAGTCTTGGCTAGACATACCTGCAAATTTGATGATATCACACCATCACATTCCGATTCCATTTTGAAGTTGGGTCTACCACACGTCTATTATTAGGCCAGCATTTTGAGGGATACGTGGAGGCAATTCTAACTCTTATATTAAGATCTAACTTAGATCGATAATAGATTCAGTGCAAAAACGTAGGCTAGGCGCCTACCACACGTCTATTATTAGGCCAGCATTTTGAGGGATACGTGGAGGCAATTCTAACTCTTATATTAAGATCTAACTTAGATCGATAATAGATTCAGTGCAAAAACGTAGGCTATGCCTATGCGCCTACACGTTGAACACAAGTACATATACGATCATAATATGCGTACGCGCGTGTAGGCCAGGGACTTTTTTCCCCCACCGGCAACCGTGCTTTCATGAAGACCAATCAGAACCGTTTCCCCACCCTGCGCCATGAATATTCATGAAAAAATGCGAAATCTGCCTAGGCTTGGTTACAAAAAAAAAGACGCTGCCGGGGGCCTCCGGGTGCGCACGGTATAGGTTAGTGGAATATTTTCCCTTACTTTTCATGCGTCACAGATCACGTGATCACGATGTCGCTTCGATGGGTTTTTTTAGGGGCGGGGCTTATGACTGTGTAAATCAGCAAAAATATACTTTTCAAATGATTATAAAATATGACTGATAATAGTGACCCTTTAATATTCGAAAATATAATAGCCCCATACATCAGAATAAAGCTTATTGCATCACTGAATGCCTTGGAAAACTATATTTGTTTTGAATCCGTCACACAGGATTATAGCTCGTTTGTAATGGTGGCCATTCCGTTTACAGATCAATACAGCATACGATTGAGTGGGCCTGGATCATCTGCGTCTGAGGGGCGAGTAGAAATTAACTATGCGGGACGCTGGGGTACGGTGTGCGGAGACCTCTGGGACAGCGCAGACGCAACAGTCGTTTGCAAACAACTTGGATTCAAGGGATCGTCGACTGCCAATATTGGACAGTACGGGCAAGGGTCTGGAATTATTTGGCTGGACGATGTCCAGTGTAGTGCTAATGATGATGTCCTTGTAGCTGACTGTAGTCACTCACAATGGGGTTCTCACAACTGTGATCACAGTCAAGACGCAGGCGTTGTCTGTACTACCTCCGTATCTGAATCAGGTTGGTGAATTATTTTTATTTGAGGAAGGCGATCACATTTTTCCTCTCTCGGCAATGTCCTGGCATGTAATTTTTCTTATTGTAGTTCTGCAATTGTGACGTGGAAGTTATAGGAACTGACGGTCGAGAGTGATATGTTGAGAGTTTTCCAACAAGAAATGGCCGAATAAATCTCTGGAGGGGACGTAAAAAATGAAGTATATGAGCATAATAATTTTGATTTGATTTGATTTTATTCGTCAGGTATATTGCAATACAAACATAACCAGGTACCATGACAGGATAGCCCATGAAAGCCGAAATGGCTTATTTCCAATGGGGTCCTTATACCTAAATAACTGATTTAAAAAAACACTAAGAAAACACATTAGTACGGGTACAAGACTATCGTACACGTATGACAAGTAATAAGAATGTACTAAAGTAGCAAAATAAAACATAACATTTTTATAAAATAGGCGAAGATTACATAAATGTGAAAACAAGACTTACTCAACGGATAAAACTATATACAGAAAATCATAATGAAACTATCGATAATAAACGTTGGTTACATAAGTCATATAATATAGGAAAAAAACCATCTGAGCTACAAAAAGGAGAGAAGAAATTATAGTTATGGAGTAGACACATTTTTCAGATGATGCTTCAATACCCTTTTAAAATGTAAAAAATTCTTAACTGACTTAACATGATTTGGGAGGGAATTCCAGAAAAGAATACCGTTCAAATAAAAGGAATTTCCAATTTTACCTTTCCGCTTAGGCACTACGAAATTAACTTGACTATTTCTAGTGTCATGCCCATGAACACTTGAAGAGCGAGTAAAATTATTTGAAATATAGTGATCTGCATTAGAGTAAAAAATCTTATGTACATGGTGAATTAAAAGTTGTTGTGATCTAAGGTTTACATGAAGAAGACCAGCTATTTCAAGTTCACTTTTCCCAATATGTGTTCTTGGTGGTAAGTGATTGATAAATCTTACAATCTTATTTTGAATTATTTTTAACTTGTTTTGATCCACCTTGCCTAGACTGCAGAACCATGCCGCATTAGCATAATCAAATAAACATTGTATTAAGGAAAAACTTAAAATGCGTCTTAATTTTAAGTTCATTTTAAGTTCATGCAATTTTGATAACGATACAAGAATTTTAGAAGAGCATTAGTTTTTTTGACAATACTTTCAACCAAACTTGAGCAAGAAAGATCACTAGCTATATTTAGTCCTAAATACTTCACAGAATCCTGTCTCTTAATGAGTTGATTGTTATAACTTATATTGAAATCATCAGTATACTTCAGTCTACCCCGCGAACAAAACAAAATACTTTCGATTTTACCAATATGTAAGCTAAGCTTATTTGCTGTCATCCAATTAACACAGTTTGATAATTCTAAGCTAAGTTTTTCCCCGATCAGCTTAGGATCAGTAATAGAATATAGTAACACACTATCATCCGCATATAAAAGTAATTTACTGTCGTTGACACAAACACACATATCATTAATGTAGCACATGAAAAGAATAGGACCTAATATGCTCCCCTGGGGAACTCCGCATCTTATGGGCATAGAATCGGAGAGTACATTTTGCAACGAGACAACTTGATGACGATTGGTCAAGTAAGACCTAAACCATTGCACACATGCAGAATCTAAACCCATTACTTCTAATTTACTTAACAGTATATTATGGTTAACGGTATCGAAGGCTTTTTGCAAGTCAAGAAGAACCATCCCGACAAATGTTTTCGTCGCCTTACAGGAAAATGGGCTGCATGTCATCACCTTTTGAAATGAAAAGTAATATCAGTCCCAATACGTTACACCCCTTATAGGGATCCTGAACTTTCGCGGCCCCCTGCCCCGGCCCCCCCCCCCCCCTCCCCCTCCCCGTTCTAACAACCCTGGATCCATTTCAAAGTTATTTTCTTCCTTCTTTTCTTTTCAGAAGATATCCAGATACGCTTGGTGAGTACTACGCCTACCTTAAATCCTGATGAAGGTAGATTAGAGATGTTCCTTAATGGTCAATGGGGTACAGTGTGCGACAATTATTTTTACACCACAGAAGGAAAAATCGCATGCAGACAACTTGGTTTCAACAATGTGGCAGTGATCAGAACAAATGCATTTTTCGGCATTGGGTTTGGTCCTGTCTGGTTACAATTATCGACATATAGTGGCTGTAGTGGAAACGAAGAGACCATTGTCGAATGCCCTCACTTTGATTTCACTTCAACGACGTGCTCGCATGCAGATGATGTTGGAGTCGTATGCTCTCGGTATTCTCTTAACTGTAAGTTAAAGTGAGGCTGAAATATAGAAATCAATATACGAGGTCTTACATATCATGATTGTGACTGATTATGAGTTGCAGGCCTCGTATAACGATAAAAACTACTTTCGAAAAATAAACTAAAGACAATTTCAATAGCCCTGTCTATCACCTTTAGAAATGTGCGGACATTACAATGGTGTATACATAATCCGAACCTGATTTCTATGGGCAGTACATAGGCCTTTGAAGTTGCCCTTGAGTTAATTTTTCGAAAATAGTTCTTATCGTGTTATATAAGTATTTGCATATTAAAGACACACGACACCCCTACAATCAAAGTCGTTCCCTAAGATCTGGAAGAGATAATTTGCTGCAAATTCCCCGTACCTCTCATTCATGGGGGGAACAATTAATGCTGTTTCGCATGCAGCAGCCAAATTATAGAATAAGCTTCCTTCGTCACTTCGCTGTATCTTAAAGGAGAATGAAACTCAACATACATTAGGTGATAATCATGTGGAAAATTGTCAGCCTATTCAAAAATAATGTCTTGAAAATACTCTGATTTGATTACTCAGTAAGGAGAACAGTCTCTCTAAAGTTTGCAGATTTCTTGCTAGATATTATCCCATGGGGCTGCCATTTTGAAAAAAAATGTGATGTCATTGCGGTACATGTCCATTTACCTGTACACAATGGATAATATGTTGCATCATGAATAGCTATTGTACAACTAAAGCCACCCATGCAAAATGGCAGCCATCTTGGTACCCCAATTGTCTTGCACAGGTCATATCTAAGAGCAGTTGTTGGTCTTTGTCATTTCTTTGAAGAATTGACAAACTTTTGTAAGACAAAGCAACTTACAAGTGCAGGCCAAATCCTGCTTAACAAAAGGAACAGCTGAACCAAATATCTTGACACAAATAGGCTATATGACAGGACAAAAGTATCTTCATTTGAATGTACATGACTACAAAAATGGTTTATTATGAGAAAATCCCGTGTCATGCATTCCACAACTGACCGTGAGTGTCATCGTAGCTAGTGTATAGGTCAGTGGGTATCTCACAAATAGAACTGCTCTGACATTACTTTGTAAAGAAAATGGCAGGCCCCATGGGATAATTTCAAGCAAGGAAACTGCAACTTTTGGAGACACTGTTCTCCTTCTTAAATAATCAAATAGGAGTAATTTCAAGATATTTGTAATAGGCTGAAAATTATCTACATGATTATAGGCTGTTTGTTGCCTTTTATTCCCCTTTAACATATTCCACCTTTAAAGATCGTCTTCATCGTCTACTGAGGTAGTACTGCAGTAGTGTAGAAACTTTGTGGTACTTGCATAGTACTCGTGATACTTTTGCAGTACATTTGCAGTAGTATTACACTATTACTGCACTACTTGTAAAACATTTTGGGTACTTGCAGTACTTGTGATACTTCTGCAGTACTTTTGCTGTTCCACTGCATGTAATACTGCATTATTACTACAGTAGTACCTACGTGCACGTGATTACGGATTGTACGTGTACATATACAATGTGTGTGGGGTGTCCATGAGAAAAATGTCCTGCCATGCTACTAATAATCTTGTGCTCATTATTTTGGATGTATGTCAACAGCCAATTATAAATCTATATACGGAATAAGGTTTCTTTAAATGTTTAAACGCCTACGACAAAAGGGTTGAAAGAAAGGTATTAACATATTCATTAATATTTTTTATTCATAATATGCTCCTAACTTACACAGAAAAAAAATGCAATCAGTATGCACAGTGACAACAATGTCAAGTACACTTCTACACTTGGACTGACTGCAGTACTACTGCAGTACCTGTACAGCAGCTGCATCACCTGTACTGCAGTAGTATATACTGCAGTACCATTTGCAGTAGTACTGCATTACAGTGCGTTTTCCGGTATTCCACCATGACGGAACCTATACTCGCCGTTTTTTCTTCTGTACTCTCATAGAACATAAAATTCTGAGCAATTTTATACATTTTTTATCTTTCTGCGACCATTAATAAGAAAATTATTGTCCGGCAAAGTTTGCAGCACGCGCGGGCGCAATCCCTCACTGTAGGCCATATATGGGCAAAAACATGCCTATACAAAATTCACTGTAGCTCGTTAGATAGTCCGTTGATCCCCAATTTTTTTGTCATCATCAGGTAGGGTATGAATTATAGATGGCATTTCATGTATCATTTGACCCTTATAAACATTATGACGTCATCAAAATGGCGCCAGAAGTCAAAATTTCAATTTTTCATGTTTTGAAGTCATCACATTTATGCAAACTCGTTTTTCGCCCAGATTTTAATATGTTGTAGCTGAGGCAATTTCCTACAAAATCAGTCACCACCATTTGTCATTTTGATGACGTTTTGATGATGAGTATCACACTGAAATTTTCAATTAAAGATGCCATGTGAGAATTTTCTCTATTTGCGTGTTATGTCTATGGAAGATGATGTTTTTTTCAAATCATGAATCTACATGACATTGTTCTCCGAGCTGTATCTCAGTTGTTTTTGCTCTATTTTCTTCCAGATTTTAGTATGTTATAGCTGAGAATATAGTCTTTTATAAATGTGGTCTCCAATTTTTGATGAGATGTCGGGATCATGCAAAAATGTTCACTACAAAATGGGATTTGAGAATCACGTTTTTCGTTTACGTGTTATCTCTATGGGAAATATTTTGGTATATTGGTCACAGCACTTGCCTCTTACTTCGGTGACCCAGGTTCGATTCCCGGTGGGGGCCATTAAAAATGTTTTGTTTTTTTTGCCTCTTTTTGCCTTTCATTTTACCATCTTGTTCGACTATTATAACATAAGCAAATACAAACCAAGTAATAAAATGCCTTATTCTGCATGTTATGTCTATTAGAAAGTTGTGTGCAGTAGTTTATGTATAACCCTATGGAAAATCTGATTCCCTGAAGTGTATTAAAGATATCCTGCAATATCATTAGTCCTATTGATATCACAATTTCTCAAAATTGGCTGACTCAATTATCTTCAAAGTTTAGTCAGTCATCGGTCCTAATAAGGTCAAGTTCCCACATCTTTTTCAAGGTCATCAGGTTATCGTGACGTCATCTAGGCGCCATTTTGTACAAATCAACTTATGGTCGTATCTTCATAACGAAATGTGATTTCTCTTTCGTATTTGGCATGGTTAAGGTCACTGTCATTGCAGTCATGGTCATCACCATTATCCCCATCATTATCATCATTATCACCATCATCATCATTATATCATCAATCATCTTCATAATCACCATCACCATAATCATCACCATTATCACATCATCAATCTTCATCATTATCCCCTTCATTATCATGATTATCATCACCATCATAATCATCATTACATCATCATCATCATCATTATTATCATCATCGCTATTATTATTATCATCACCATCATTATATCAGCATACTCATAACCATCATCATTATATCATCTTCATCATCATCACATAATCATTTTACAATGACCGTTTCACACATTTTGCTACATTCCTGTCCTCAAGAAGCATCTCCATTCATGGCATTCTTGACTTCCTATCTTCAGTTTAGTATTTCCTCATTATTATGATCATCCTGATTACGATCATGATCATACAAATTGAAAGACAGACCACCTAATTCGTCGTCATGACGAATTAAATTCTAGTTTTTATTATTATTAGGTGGTCTGTCATTTATGACAGACCTCCTTTTAATTTTGTCAGAATTTTCTTTATTATTAGGTGGTCTGTCATTTATGACAGACCTCCTTTTAATTTTGTCAGAATTTTCTTTTTATTAGGTGGTCTGTCATTTATGACAGACCTCCTTTTAATTTTGTCAAGATTTTTCTTCTATTATTAGGTGGTCTGTCATTTATGACAGACCTCCTTTTAATTTTGTCAAGATTTTCTTTAATATTATTTCTTTTTAAGACAAATTGTTGTTCCCACCAAATCTCAAAATCGGCCAGGTCAATATCATCGAGTTTCATGTCATGTATGAGGTCAATCATGGACATGGTCCATTAAGCTTTTGGAGGTCATCAGGTCATCGTGACGTCATCAAGACGCCATTTTATAAATTTACAAGATCGATTATATCTTCATAATCGATTATCAAAAATCAACTATATTCAAAAATCAACTTTATTTGAACTGATGGAAGTCATGCTGTGAAGACGTGTTCACTGAGCGCTCTTGTTATCCACACGTTTTACATAAGATAGAATTCGGCGCATTCTTCAACATGATGGCTGAGAAGGACAGCACCAAGAAGCTAGTCACCAAGAAGAAGCCGGCAACACAACCACCTGCTTCCGAAATGAGCCGGAGTCTCAGAAGCGCATCTCAGACTAAAACTATCGCCCTAGTTCCGGCCCCGGCTGGACCTGAGAAAGTCCATACATCTCCAACGCAAACTACGGAAAATTCCAATGCAGATTTTGAGAGGTTTGTGCGCGCTGGAATTGCGGACATTAAATCCATGTTTAAAGACTTCGAAGCTGCGCTCGAATTTCAAGCTAAGCAAACTAAAGATTTGGAAAAGAGAGTTGACCCATTGGAAAAAATGTACGGGATCTTGAAGCTAAGCTTCAGAATCATGAAACGCTGCTGCAGAAAGCGGCCGCAGCTGAAAATAAATTAGAACGCTTTTCGAGGAAAAATAACTTCCGTATTGTTGGACTGAAAGAGGAGCCAAATGAAAATCCCATGAATACTGCTAAACAGTTTTTAACCCGACACTTTAAAATGGAGAATCCCAAAATTGAGCGTGCCCATAGAGATGGCCCAAAACTCCAGGGCAAACCCCGACATTTTCTGGTCAAAGTTCTTTCATATCAAGACAAAAGGTATGTTATTACACAGCAGAGACGACTCCTTGACCAGTCTAACATGTACATTATTGACGATCTAACCAAGGCGGATCGTATGGAGAAAGCGAAATGGAAAACCGAAGTTCAGAACGCATTCGCAGCAGGAACTCGCTTTTATTTTGCCGGCGGAAAATGGCGAGACCAGAAGGGCAATCCAGCGCCATTTTATTCCAGTATCCGCCATATTGCGCAAGGCAACGCAGAGAATAGACCAGAACAGCAACGTCAACCGGATCCATCATCCTCTACGCCAAGCACGGAAGGAGCTGCAGGTGACCCCCACGACCTCTCCAGCGAGGACGCCATTGCTCCACATGGATCACCCTAAACCAGAGGTTACCGTATTTTGTCTTCACGATAATAAGCCATCGGCGGGTAATTATTCACCTTTTTTTTCTCTGGTTAAATTCGCCATCTCTTTGAAACCTATTTTATGGCGCCAATTAATATCACGGCAGCATCTAACACTTTTCAGAGGGATTTGTTTTCTTCTTTGAACGCATACGAGAAATCCATTTTATGAAAACGGCACATAAAGTTGATTTAAGGATATTGCAACGAGAGGCCATTTTGACTGTAGCTTTTTGTGCCAAGATAACCTATAACAACGTGAACAAGAATTTTATCTGTCGTTTGTCGTGAAGAACTAATGGAAACCCTCTTGGCTGTATGTTATCAAGTCAATAATGAAATCATATATAGGGTATTTTTTTTTTTTGATCGATATAGGTTTGGCCTCCGATCACATCGATCTGCGATAGGTACAAACATTTAAGTATGGTAACGAAATTCTGAAACTTCCTTTTTGTCGATCTCGATAATTAATTATTTACTGCATATTGTAATGAATCAGATTCTTGTTGCTTCTGTGAGGTATGCGAGATCGGTGCCGGTATTTGGATACCGTTCTTTTTCGTTATGTTCAGCCATCCGTGAATATGCATAATCGATGGGAGACCAACAGACCACGCTGAGTATATTGTATAGTCAAGTATAGACTATAGTTGAACATCGGTATCCACGCAAGTACCAGTCTGCATGGTTGAGTAAAACTACACGATACATACACGTATTAATTCCTTTAGTGGCTGTATCTTTATCAGGCAACCCAGTTAAATAGAAATACACCTGACAGATAGCTCATCTTAAGGCAGTAGCTGAGTGGGTATGTATTTGCATGTTGTGTACTCTTTATACTTTATCTATGTTCATTTTGAAGTTAAATGGACATTCATTTACTGTTCTAGGCCTAAATCTTTTTCACATATTACATAGATGTAATGGCAAGATGTGCTGTAAGTAAAATTTCGACGTTAGTAATTTTCTTTTGATAGTACAGACTAGACACATTTTCCTTACACTCCTTACTTGGCATTTATACCCACATGTTATGGAGTAACATGCGTATACTGTATTAATTATATTATATATACCTATTATAGTGGATTAATCGCGCCATTTGTGTTAAAATATAATAGGCTGCTGGTGGCATGACGAGAAACCAGTAAAATGATATTCTTTCGGTTAAAAAAAAAAAAAAAAAAAAATGCTGCCTTTATAGTACGATAGTATATACATCTAATTGATATTAATTGTGTCATTGTAATTGCAAGAGCAAGATGGCGCCATTTATTAACGTTTGTGTATAAGCATCAGCTTTGTTAATATATAGACACACACAAATTGACATCTTGGTGACAATCGTCGTTGGGCTGATTGGACTATCACACATCTATACGTATATGGTGTGCAGCGTTCACGCTTCTTTATTTTTATTTTTTTCCAAATTCTTTAACTAATTCTAAGATATTTTGGTTAGGTGGATATCAGAGTGACTCGTTGAATGCAATTTTTTTTTCCAGCCTTGTATAATCGATGCCGACATCAATTTATTTTGTTGTAACATTTTTGTTTTTATTGTATGTTTCTTTTGGAATACAATCATCACAAGAGCATTTTGTGATATTTTATTTCTTTATATTCATAATAAGCATCGATTCCCATCATTTTTATATGTAATAGAAGTTCAGGTATTTTTTCACATTTTCATTGACTTTATATATATATTGACGTGGAGTGATATACTAGTTGCTTTTCAAACATTTGTATTACAAAATGTTATGAGTATCAAAAGAATGAATCGATACCGTGTACAATCGATTTGTGTACAATCCAAATATGATGCTTTCTTTATATTTCATCAAAATATACGTATAGGTGTCCCGAAGGAAGCCAATGTAAAATATCTTAATTGGAAGGGCATCACAAATGAGACATACATTTTGGCAAACGTAATATATTCTAAGTGTAGTACAATTACATTTATAATATGTTTATTATACAACAAATGTATATATGTGTGTTTATCGTTGATTATCTTCCTTACACACTCTTTATACAAAGTTATGATAAAATATAAGTATATAGAAATATTTGTTTATAATATTATACCTATGTTGATAATGAAGTGTACACAAATCACTTTATTCAATTACATTATAACTTTTAAATATCTACATGACGGTTACGTATGGACAATTTACTTATACAATTTGAAGGTGTATTTTATATATACTCATACTGAGAGTTTCATAAGTTTTATATACAATCATATATACATGTGTTTATTAGACATTGTATACTCAGAATATACAATGGTCATGGTAATTATCTTAATAAGTAATTCTAAGAAAGTGTCATGATAGGGGAGAATGTTAATATTTATTCATTGAATGTTCGAGGCTTAGCTGATAGGAACAAACGGGAAGAGACATTTTTGTGGCTGAAAGATCAAGATGCTAACATTTTCTTCTTACAAGAAACTCATTCTACTCCAGACGCTGAAAATGTGTGGAGGGACCAATGGGGATCAGATGAAGTATTTTTTTCACATGGATCCTTTAATAGTAAAGGCGCTTGCATTTTATTTCGAAATTTAGGACAATTTAAGGTTAAAAAGGAATATCACGACAGTGGAGGCAGATTGTTAATATTAGATATTGAGATATTAGGTTCAGTTATAACGTTGGTTAATATTTATGCACCGAATACTGATGATGCATTCTTTTTTAATTCCATTTTGATACAATTAGAACAGTTTGAATGTCAGTCAGTTATTTGGGGTGGGGACTTTAATTGTGTCTTAAATATCAATATAGATAAAAAAGGTGGACGTCCTTTTTCATTTTCAGTCCGTTAATGTTATACATAATATGATGGAAGAATTTTCTCTTATAGATATTTGGAGACTGAAATATCCTTCAACTTCTAAGTTTACATGGCGTTCAAATTTCGTACAATGCCGTCTAGATTTTTTTCTGATATCATTTAATTTAGTGTCCCAGGTTCAATTATGTAACATTTTACCGGGTTATAGGACCGATCATTCTGCTATTATTTGTAAGATAAAACTTTAAAATGTGGGAAGAGGACGTGGATTTTGGAAGTTTAATGTATCGCTTCTACAAGACGAAACATACATTAAATTAATACAAGACACTATAAAAAAGGTTAAGGACAACTGTTCTCAGGAAATGAATCCACATATCTTTTGGGATTATCTTAAATGTCAATTACGGTCATCCACCATCGAATATTCTATAAAAAAATCAAAACAGAGAAGAAAACAGGAAACGAATTTGTTAGATAAACTGAAACATTTGGAAACTCAACAGGCAAACAATCCTGATTTAGTTACATTGGCACAGATAGCAGAGTGTAAGCAAGAATTAGAATACATATACGAGCAAAAAGCTAAAGGTCACATTATTAGGTCTAGGGCAAACTGGGTTGAGAATGGAGAACGTAATACAAAGTATTTTATAGATTTAGAAAAAAGAAATCAAAAAAATAAAACTATTTTAACGTTATGTACTGAAGATGGAACAATGTTGAATTGTACAGAAGACATACTAGATGCCCAAAAAGTTTATTTTGAAACAATGTATAAATCTGGAAATCCTCCTTTGATTGATTTAAATAATAGGTTGCCCTTATTTGTTGAATATATAACCCCCCAAATTTCTACATTCTCTAAAGAATTATGTGAGGGTCCAATTACTTTGCAAGAATGCATTGATGCACTTAAGACAATGCCCAATAATAAAACTCCTGGGATAGACGGCTTTCCTGCAGAGTTTTATAAATTTTTCTTTCAAGATTTGGGACAATATTTAGTACAAAATATTCAATATTCCTTTGCGCACGGTATATTATCTGCGGAACAAAGAAGAGGTATAATTCATCTTATTCCTAAAAAAGATAAAGACCCCTTATATTTAAAAAATTGGAGACCCATTTCTGTTTTAAATACAGATTATAAGATAATTGCAAAGTGTTTGGCACTGCGTTTAAAAAAGACATTGCTAGAAATAATAGACAATGATCAAACCGGTTTTCTCCCGGGTAGGTTCATAGGAGAAAACATTAGGTTAACATTAGATATGATTGACTTTACAAATAAAACAGATTTACCAGGACTGATGTTCTTAGCAGATTTTGAAAAAGCATTTGATAAATTAGAATGGAATTTTGTGTCTCAAGCACTTAATTTTTTTGGTTTTGGTAATAACTTTATTGTTTGGGTTAGGATCCTATATACAGATATTTCTTCTTGTGTTTTGAATAATGGTCATGCCTCACAGTTTTTTAATTTATATCGTGGCTTACGACAAGGCTGCCCCCTTAGTCCATTATTATTTTTGATATGTAGTGAAATATTAGCATTATGGGTGAGAAATGATCCTGATATACATGGTATGAATATACATAATACAGACATTTTAATAACTGCCTATGCAGACGACACTACTTTCTTTTTAAAAGATCAAGCTTCATTTTATCGTTTATTACAAATTCTTGATGTCTTTAAAAATATGACAGGGTTATCGATTAATCGCAATAAAAGTGAAATTGTTGCACTTGGTTATTATAAAGCCCATCCTCCAGATATTAGCTCAACGGGTATGGCTTTCTCGAAAGGTCCTTTTAAAATGTTAGGGATTACATTTTCCACCAATATGGATGATACTTTTGAATTGAATTATATACCTAAAAAAAAAAATTAGTAGATATTCTGAAAGTTTGGTCTAGAAGATATTTAACACCTATTGGAAAAATTGTAATATTAAAATCTCTTGCTCTATCCCAGCTGATTTATCTTCTTTCGGTCCTGCCCTCCCCACCTGATAATTTTATTAAAGAAATTGAAGATATCGTGTTTTCATTTATATGGGATAATAAACCAGATAAGATTAAGAGGAGGACCATTATTGGAGATTACAGTCTAGGAGGTTTGAAAATATTTCATTTTCCTTCAGTTATTTCAGGTCTTAAAATTGCGTGGGTTAAAAGATTATTAGACAAACAAAATAAAGGGAAATGGAAATGTTTTTTGGACTATTATTTGCAAAACTTCGGTGGAAACACAATTTGGTATTGTAATATGAACGCAAAGGAGGAGAAACTTCAACAAATACAAAATGATTTTATACGCGAAATACTACAACATTGGTGTGCGTTTACATTTACACCAAATGTGTTGGATTGTAAGGTTGAAAATCAAGTTATCTGGCACAATACACATATTCGAATTAATAATAATTTAGTATATAAAAAAGACTGGTGCGAAAGAGGAATTATAAAAATTAAACATTTTCTTAATGATGATTTGTCGCTTTTGAACTTTGAACAGTTTCAGGCAAAATATAATATGCATTGTAATTCTCTCGAATTTTATTCTATAATTCACGCCATTCCTCTTGAATGGAAAAATCAACTTGCACGAACTGGTATAGATGTAAATTCTCAATTACAAAATGGCACACCACAAGAAGATGCCCTTACTAAAATAGGTAAAGTAATTAAAGTATGTAGGTATGTTCATCAACACTTAAGTAATAAGTTCTTTATACATCCAAAGTCAGAAGAAAAATGGACTGAAATATTAGAACAGAATATTAACTGGGAAAGCGTATACTGTATTCCGTTTCAATCAACTTTAAATCAAAGACTGCGCTATTTTCAATTTAGAATTTTGCACAGAATAATTGGTGTGAATAAACTCCTATTTAATATGGGCCTTAAATCATCCAATTTATGCTCCCTCTGCTCAAACTGTATTGAAACAATAGTTCATTTGTTTTGGGAATGTCCTATTACACAAAGGTTTATAAATCAAATACAAGATTCTTTACTGAATAATAAGATTCAAATTACCAAACAATTGTTTTTATTCGGTTCAAAAGAAAAACTAAACTTAAATTATAACTTCATTTTTTTGTATGCAAAATATTATATTTTTGCTGTAAAAAGTAAGCAGTCTTCACTCCTGTTTTCATCCTTTTTAAAAATGCTTAAACAAATTAAAACGACAGAAGCATTTATATCTAACAAATCATACAAATTTGTAACCCGAGCCAGTAACTGGAGTAATATCCAATTGATATAATCAATCGATTTACAATTCATTACGCTCATCGGTTGTAGCATATGTGTCGTGACATAATGAGTTTTTTTTTTAATCGATTGACATACTTGTGGCTTGTTTTAATATTTGCTGGAATTGTTTGATCCCACTTGTCAAATGCAAGTACATGTAGACAATTTAGACAATTGACTATTTATATTTCGTAGATATTTTAAAAGTGTATCAAATGCGAGAACATTTTATTTTGACATGAAATATTATACTATCGCTTAGCTGTACAAGTGCTTTTGTATAATGACTGGTAAAAGATACTTGGAGAATTTTAAAGCGTCATGTACACTACATCAAGTATGCCAATCGATCGATAAACAAGTCATTAAGCTCATAATTAAACTTAAATTATAACTTCATTTTTTTGTATGCAAAATATATTTTTGCTGTAAAAAGTAAGCAATCTTCACTCCTGTTTTCATCCTTTTTAAAAATGCTTAAACAAATTAAAACGACAGAAGCATTTATATCTAACAAATCATACACATTTGTAACCCGAGCCAGTAACTGGAGTAATATCCAATTATTTTTTTCTTTTTATATAATCAATCGATTTGCAATTCATTATTTTTTTCTTTTTATATAATCAATCGATTTCCAATTCATTACGCTCATCGGTTGTAACATATGTGTCGTGACATAATGAGTTTTTTTTCTTAATCGATTGACATACTTGTGGCTTGTTTTAATATTTGCTGGAATTGTTTGATCCCATTTGTCAAATGCAAGTACATGTATATTTAGACCATTGACCATTTATATTTCGTAGATATTTCAAGTGTTTCAAATGTGAGAATATTTTATTTTGACATGAAATATTATACCATCGATTAGCTGTGCAAGCGCTTGTATAATGACTGGTAAAAGATACTTGGAGAATTTTAAAGCGTCATGTACACTATATCCAGTATGCCAATCGATCGATAAACAAGTCATTAAGCTCATAATTATAAATATCGGCTGTAAATTTTGAATCGTTTAACATGCTTGATGAGGCTTGTTTTAATAGTTTATTGAAATGGTTCGCTCCTATTTTATTTACACTGGTTCAATATACTTTCTTTGAACGTAACCTCAACTGTAAGATCATTTTGTAAATTTTATAAAAATTATATTGTTGCACTGAGTATATTTACCTCTTCAATATGTTATTTATCATTGTACCTGAACTTCTAATTTGTTTGAATAAAAGTTTCTTTTGAAAAAAAAAAAAAAACTATATTCACATCACATAAACTTCACATGACGGGTCATCAAGTCATGTCCTCACAGGTCATCTAGAGGTCAGCACGTGCGCGTACGCGCGCGTCAAAATTTAAAAATGCTCAAAATCATGTAGGATCAAGTCTGCACATGTTTCAGGTCATTTTGAGCATTTCAAAAATTTCCGTGCGTAAGCGTCCACGCGCGCAAGTCGAAAATAACGTTAAAACGCTGTTTTTTCGATTGATTTGCAATCCTGACACTTTTCTTCATCATTTCCATCAACTTGGAATCAATTTCAATCAATAATAAGGTCGTACGGGCGCGTCAAAGTTCAAAATCCGTGCGCGCATCTATGGCGAAAATAACGTAAAAACGTGCAAAAACATGCCTCTACAAAATTAACTCTAGCTCTTTAAATAGTCCACAAACCCCCAAATTTTTTGTCATCATCAGGTAGGGTATGAATCATAGATTTCATTTCATGTATCATTTGACCCTTATAAACATTATGACGTCATCAAAATGGCGCCAGAATTCAAAATTTCCATTTTTCATGTTTTCACGCAAATTGTTGTGGCCACCAAATCTGAAAATCGGCGAGGTCAATATCATCGAGTTTCATGTCACGTATGAGGTCAATCATGGACATGGTCCATTAAGCTTTTGGAGGTCATCAGGTCATCGTGACGTCATCAAGACGCCATTTTGTAAATTTACAAGATCGATTATATCTTCATAATCGATCATCAAAAATCAACTATATTCACATCACATAAACTTCACATGACGGGCCATCAAGTCATGTCCTCACAGGTCATCTAGAGGTCAGCACGTGTGCGTACGTCAAAATTTAAAAATGCTCAAAATCACGTAGGATCAAGTCTGCACACGTTTCAGGTCATTTTGAGCATTTCAAAAATGTCCGTGCGTAAGCGTCCGCGCGCGCGTTTTACGCGCGCGCAAGTCGTAAATAACGTTAAAACGCTGTTTTTTCGATTGATTTGCAATCCTGACACATTTCTTCATCATTTCCATCAACTTGGAATCAATTTCAATCAATAATAAGGTCGTACGTGCGCGTCAAAGTTCAAAATCGATGCGCGCATCTATGGCGAAAATAACGTAAAAACGTTCAAAAACATGCCTCTACAAAATTAACTCTAGCTCTTTAAATAGTCCATAAACCCCCAATTTTTTTCATCATCAGGTAGGGTATGAATCATAGATTTCATTTCATGTATCATTTGACCCTTATAAATATTATAACGTCATCAAAATGGCGCCAGAAGTCAAAATTTCCAATTTTCATGTTTTGACGTCATCACATTTATGCAAATTTGGCTCTAGATTCCTAATTATTGGTCGTTTTTCGCCTAGATTTTAGTATGTTGTAGCTGAGGCAATTTCCTACAAAGTCAGTAACCACCATTTTCCATTTTGATGACGTCATCACAGTGAAATTTTCAATTAAAGATGCCATGTCAGAATTTTCCCTATTTGCGTGTTATGTCTATGGAAGGTGATTTTTTTTCGAATCATGAATCTACATGACATTGTTCTCTGAGCTGTATCTCAGTTGTTTTGGGGGTATTTTCTTCCAGATTTATATATTTTGTACCTGAGACTATAAGCTTTTATAAATGTTGCTCCCAATTTTTGATCAGATGTCGGGATCATGCCCAATTTTTCACTACAAAATGGGATTTGAGAATCCCGTTTTTCGTTTACGTGTTATCTCTATGGGAAATGTTTTGGTATATTGGTCAAAGCACTTGCCTCTCATTCCGGTGACCCAGGTTCGATCCCCGGTGGGTCCATTAAATTTTTTTTTTTTTTTTGCTTCTTTTTGCCTTTCATTTTACCATCTTGTTCGACCATTGTAACATAAGCAATCACAAAGTAATAAAATGTCTTATTGCGCATGTTATGTCTATTAGAAAGTAGTGTGCAGTAGTTTATGTATAACCCTATGGAAAATATGATTCCCTGAAGTGTATTAAAGCTATCCTGCAATATCATTAGTCCTATTTGATATCACAATTTCTCAAAATGATAATGATGTTGATGATAATCATGATGATGATCATGATTATCATCAACATCATTATCATCATCACTGTCATGATATTCATGTTAATGATTATCCTCAACATCATTATCATCATCACTGTCATATTCATGATGATGCTGATGATTATCATCAACTTCATTATCATCACTGTCATGATGATATTCATGATGATGATGATGATGATGATGATGATGATGATTATCAACATCATTATCATCAGCACTGTCATGATGATATAATGATCATCATCATGATTATCTTTAACATCATTATCATCATCACTGTCATGATGATATTCATGATCATGATAATGATGATATAATATCATCACCGTCATGATCATCATTGCTATTATTATTGTCATCACCATCATTATATCACCTTCATCATGATGATCATCACCATTATCATGATTGTTATCTTGCACAAATATTAACATATCTACATTTTCTACATTCCTGTCTTCAAGAAGCATCTCCATGCGTGGCATTCTTGACTTCCTATCTTCAGTTTAGTATTTCCCCGTTATTATGATCATCCTGATCACAATCATGATCATACCAATTGAAAGACAGACCACCTAATTCGTCCTCATGACGAATTAAATTCTAGTTATTATTATTATTATTATTATTATTGGTCCATAGTTGGGATAGCCTACATGGGAAATTAACATAACTGGAGGTGTACTAAAAACTGTGCTTCCCTTTTATACCACCAATTTAGGAAGTTAAAGTTGTAGGATAAATAGCTGGAAACAAAAAAAAAACCCTAAATGAACACGAGAAGGATTGCTTTAGGTAACTATATGATTCTATGTGTAGCAGAAATGCAAATGTGTAGACAGTGGCGTATCTACGGGGGGCAGAGGGGGCACGTGACCCGGGTGGCACTTGAAGGGGGCGCAAAAAACGCAAAAGAGAGAAAGAAAAGTGGGAGATATACAAGAAAATGTATGGTCTTTGAGCCTGGGTTTTTTTGCGCCCCGGTGTAGGACAAAATGCGTAAGAAATGGTGTTTCATGGGGTTTGAAATTGACTCCATTTGACTCCATTCCCCCCCCCCCCCCCCCCCCCGCAAAAGGCAGGAGCTTGTTAAATGTTGCGCCCCCAGATGGGATATAACATGTGCATAAAAAGCACTTTCAAAGTATAGAACATTAACAAGAAATCATAAATTCACCTTGCAATTGCCTTGCTAAATTCCTCAAATATATTTATTCAGTGTTTTCATTCATTTTGCGCCTCCAAAATAGGAATGTTCAAATTAAAAATAAAAATCTTTGGCTAGGTCACTGTATTCCCTTGGATTTTTTTATTTCTAAGGGTATAAAATACATTAAAAAATTCAAATTTGAGGGGTGAAATTGAAAAAAAAAATCTGCCACTCTGTCGTACAATTTATCAAATTTGCGCTAAGAACTCGGGCTTATGTGCATCAATACTCATTTTCACCTATTGCCATCATTTCCAAATTAAAAAGGCTCATTAATGTGAGTTTGGGCTTGGGAGAGGAGGGGGGGGGGGCGCTAATTTGATAGTTTGCCTCGGGCGCCAAAATACCTAGATATGGCTAGATACGCCACTGTGTATAGATATACCCGAGTTATTTCGCTCGGCTCACTATCAAAAACGTATCCCTAATGAGACGATATTGGAACGTGCTATCCGCCGCACAAAAACAATTATAATTGTGTAGAAAATGTAGTTTTATCACTAACAAAACAGAAAACGTTCATCGGTTGGGGTAATCATAAAATCATAGTTTAAGCTGCTTTTACCAACCTTAAAATTTGTTCGCAAGCTTTCGTCCACTCCTGTGGACTTTCTCAAGCCAAGTGATCAGTCACACTGTTTCTAATTGCTGTCTACTGTCTTGCGATCACTGGACCGAAGATAGGTGACAATAAATAACCTGAGTCCCTGTTCGGGGTAGGATTAATCATCTTTATCCAAATAGACTCTTTCACCTTTCTTGACCAGTAGTTGCTTTCAAAGTCAATTATGAGGGCATCAACCCATCCAATATTATGTTCTGTATTGAGGGCGTAATGATGTTCTCATCATGGCTTGAGAAAGTCCACAGAAGGGGACGAAAGCTTGCTGACAAAAATTAACGTTGGTAGAAGCTTAAACTACAATTGTAGTTTTATCACTGTTATTATTACTGCTATCACTATTATGGTGATAGTTATTATTATTATATTTTTTTATCATCATCACATTTGATGCTGTTCATGGTTGTTGTTATTTCCCTCACATTTTACAAAACCACTAAATGAATGAACAGAGGTGGTGATCTTTAGAAATATGTGACTATTTTGAACATGACAGCTTTCAAAGTTGGGAAGAGCGCATCTAAATTATATGAGTATGTTTATTTTTGAAACGCTGTATTCAATGATTACTCTATTTCTATTAAAGATCAATACATCATACGTTTGGCTGGACGTGGATCATCTGCGTCTGAGGGTCGAGTCGAAATAAACTACCAGGGACGCTGGGGTACTGTGTGCGGAGACTTATGGGGCAATATCAACGCAGGTGTGGTCTGCAAACAACTTGGATTCACTGGACCATCGACTGCTAACGTTGGACAGTATGGATCGGGGTCTGGGATCATTTGGCTGGACAATGTTCGATGTGATACGAGTGATGATACTCTTGCTTTTTGTTCGCACTCATCGTGGGGCACCAATAACTGCGATCACAGTCAGGATGCAGGCGTAATCTGTTCCTCCACAAATGAAACTGGTATGTGAATTTTAGTGTTGTTCCGTGTGTTCCCGAACGCGTGTACTCTCTAAATGTGAGGGAGTGAATTTGCCACTATACATTAAGAGTGGAGGAACTTAGGCTATATTAGCTAATATGCAGAAAAAAAGGTTTGCGGTACAACCATGTGAGCTGGAATAACTCAACGTTCCGGTCAGAATGCTCTGGTCGTCGTCAGGAGAATTCTCTTGACGGCGGCCAGAGCTTTCTGACCGGAACGTGGAGTAATTCCAACTCACATGGTTGTACCGCAACCATTTTTTCTGAATTTCAACTTCACCATGCAAACCTTCAAATCCTATATTAGCTAATATTAGCTAATATGCCCAGTAATCCTCAAATTGGCAAAAATCCTACCTAGGATATCGGAAAAAAACAGTGAGCATAACAGAGGTACTGAATTTCTATAGAGTGGAGGTATGAAACCTCAAGAGCAAGGAGCTGTACCGTCAACTGCTCGTGGTCTAATGGTAAAGAAATCTGCATGGTCGAAGTATCCTTATTCTACACCGCACGTTTTACAATGTTGATGGTTCGAATCCCGCTCTTCCTGACTGATATTTTTTCAAGTTGTGAATTAACAATATAAGCGTTTATTCCGTTGAAAATGATCAGAATTTCAATAATAAAAAACACAAGAAACTTGACTAAAAAAATATTCACTTGGACAGGCGGATTTAATGGTGGCTGGGCATAATAACGAATTTGGCCGGAACTTTCACTCAAAATGGAGTGGTAAAGAACTCATGTTGAGTGAGCATGATGATAGTCAGTGGTGGACTAGCTAGTGAAGAATCACTGTGGTGAATCATTTTATTGTACATTTTTCTACAATCGCATGGTGTTTACTTGAGGTGAATTTTCTGCATAGAGTTGTGTCAGGAAAAAAAGGATCTCGGTGTGCGCGAGTGCTCCATGGGCTATGCGCATGCGTAATCCATGAATGAGCTGACTACTACGGCTGACTCATGAATATCGCGTATTTGCAGATCGTGAATTTGGCATCACTGCGCATAAAGTTTCCTGTCATAAATTCGTTACTATTTTTTTTTTGAGCGCGCAACTAAAAGAAATTTAGTTTTGAATAAATCGTTTTCAAAGTTTTAAAGCATAATCTCAACCTTTATAATGTATGAGGGGTGACTAAATTTTAAATCCTGGGATAGATCATTATTTCAGTGTTTAGTTCTATATGTTTCATTATTTGCATAATTGTTTATATCTGGGGGAAAATGTGCTGTAAACATAACCGTCATTTCGTGAAAACACAAAATTCAAGGATGCTTTTTGATTTGTTTTCACAAAGTGACGGATTATTTCAAAATTACTCGGAAAGATCATGTTCAGAAGACTTTGAAATTGAAGCAATTACTTCTGTCTGTATGCATAAATACCCAAGTAAATGCTTTCGCTAAAAAGCAATAGCTATTAGCAAAAACGTTTACTGTTTACTTGTTTCATTTTAGCAATTTGCTCCAACAGTCCAGGTATTTGCTTCAAATTTTCAAGGTAGCTCCAGACCTACCTTGAATTTCAACTTGAACAGAAGTGTTTCATTCACAGTGATCAACCTTCCATCACCTTCCTACCGTGCAGAATTCTGTTTTACGGAGGAAAATGTTCAGTGGATCACAGAAAATTTTCTGCACGAAAATTTAGAAACAAGGGGAGGTGCGCTTTCTAACAAACACAAAATTGAAGTGTTCCTCCGTTACATTGGTGACCCTGGATTTCGAGTTGGAGTGGGTAAGGACATCGGGATCCATCAGTGTACTGCCAAGGACTTTTGCTAGTGTTCTAGAGCAGGTGGTTGAGAAAGCCGGGGTCTGGATACAGTTTCCTACTGATCCGGATGACGTTCAACAGGCAAAGGATTCATGGCAGGAAAGGTTCAATTTTCCTTGCGCAATTGGAGCCCTAGATTGTACCCATATCAGTATCCAAAAACCTGGACAACATGGAGATGAGTACATCTGTCGAAAGGGCGTACCCACACTGAATGTGCAGGCTACATGTGATGCTAGCGAAAGATTTACTAGCGTGTCAGCTGAATGGCCAGGATCGGTTCATGACAGCCGTATTTGGAAAAATTCAACAGTGGCCCGCTTCATATCAAACTCCCGAACTGACGCTTTGTTTTTGGGAGATGAGGGTTATGGAATTCTGATGGCCCCTTACAAGGAGCCAGCTACACCAGAGCAAAGATCTTACAACAAGGTTCATAAGAATGAACGTGTCATTATTGAACGTTGCTTTGGGCCGCTAAGATTCCCCATTCTACAGGGGCGTGTTCGGGTTCAGCTTCAGAAAATCCCCAAAGTAATCTTAGCTTGCTTTATCTTGCACAACGTGTCGAAGTATCTTCAGGATCCGGAAGACTTTCCTGAATTCAGAGATTGGCTAAATGATCGAGGAGGATGTTGAAGATGGTGATGAAAACGATAATGCTTTTACTTTTTGCTTATGCTAGAAGCATTTGCTTCATTTTTATGCATACGGCCCATTGTGTGCGGGCATGCCAGTATCCGATCACCTATGGGGCGCCAAGTGTACCCTGTCTGCTTCTGTTACAAAATCAATGATTTTGTTACAAAATCACCCTGCAATTTTACTTTTGTAACAAAATCAATCCCCACTAGTGATTCTGTTACAAAATCAACATGCACTACTGATTTTGTTACAAAATCAATCCTCCTCTAGTGATTTTGTTACAAAATCAACCTCACTATTGATTCTGTTACGAAATCAACATGCACTAGTGATTTTGTTACAAAATCAATCCTCCACTAGTGATTTTGTTACAAAATCAACCCCCACAAATGATTCTGTTACAAAATCAATCCGCAGTACTGATTTTGTTACAAAAGCAATCTGCACTAGTGATTCTGTTACAAAATCAATCCGCAGTACTGCTTTTGTTACAAAAGCAACCTGCACTAGTGATTCTGTAACAAAATCAATCCGCAGTACTGCTTTTGTTACAAAAGCAACCCGCACTAGTGATTCTGTAACAAAATCAATCCGCAGTACTGCTTTTGTTACAAAAGCAACCCGCACTAGTGATTCTGTAACAAAATCAATCCGCAGTACTGATTTTGTTACAAAAGCAACCTGCAGTATTGATTCTGTTACAAAATCAATACTGCGGACTGATTTTGTAACAGAATCACTAGTGCAGCTTGCTTTTGTCACAAAATCAGTACTGCGGATTGATTTTGTAACAGAAGCACTAGTGCAGGTTGCTTTTGTAACAGAATCAATGGTGGGGTTGATTTTGTAACAAAATCACTAGAGAAGGATTGATTTTGTAACAAAATCACTAGTGCATGTTGATTTTGTAACAGAATCAATGGTGGGGTTGATTTTGTAACAAAATCACTAGAGAAGGATTGATTTTGTAACAAAATCACTAGTGGGGTTGATTTTGTAACAAAATCAATATTGGGGGATTGATTTTGTTACAAAATCACTAGTGTGTGTTGATTTTGTAACAAAATCACCAGTGGGAATTGATTTTGTTACAAAATCAATCCCCCACTTTGATTTTCTTACAAAAGTAAAATTGCAGGGTGATTTTTTAAAAAAATCACCCTGCAATTTTACTTTTGTAACAAAATCAATCTCCACTGGTGATTTAGTTACAAAATCAACCCGCACTAGTGATTCTGTTACAAAATCAATCCGCAGTACTGATTTTGTTACAAAAGCAACCTGCAGTATTGATTCTGTTACAAAAGCAACCTTACTAGTAATTTTGTATCCGAAATAAATAAACGATACCTACTTGCGATACTTTTCACTCGAACTGCATGATATCGATATCACGAAGGAAGCAATTAACCAGCAGAATGGAAAGTTGAAGTAAGGAGGAATACTTCAATTGATGGTTTAAAGATCGACTTTATGTTCTGTAAAAAGGTTTTTCAGTTTGAATCGGTTCGTTCAAAAAATTTGTATAGAGCATGTATCAAAAATAAGTTCGATACTCCAGTTAGCTTTCACAATCTAGAATTATTATATAACATGTCTGAAAAAGAAATTGAAAAGGTATTTTATCGTCCTAGATCGTGCACATTGGATAATAAGTTGAGATTTAAATTATTATATAATATCATCTTTGTAAATCACCATTTATATAGGTTTAAAGTAGACATTCAAAGAAAATCACAAATATGGCAATTAATGTATCACTAGAAACTGGGAAGCTTACAGATGGCAATCGTATAAGTTTTATGTCAACTGCGTATCTGGTGATTATAAAAACAACACAAATAAAAGCTCTTCTCTGCATCTGGAATATCCGAGGATTCGCCAGAAATATAGCGATGTTTTGATGTCGTCACACTCGGGATCGATCCTGCTTAAGCAGACGACGTCCTATAATGAATGAACGTAATTGCAATGCAATTATTTATCAAATTATAAAGAGTTTGGTGTATTTAAACATGACCTTATTTCACACCATTATAAAGGGAAAGTGAAACTGATTCTGATAGCTAAAACCGTTTGATTGTAAATACATAGGAGAAGGGTCAATGATCAATGAAATAAACCCCACTTTCAAATTGAAAAGCCCTCCGAATAATAGCAGGATGGTATTCGTTCCCTCTTGAAACGCCGAACATGGCCCGGTGCAAGCAGCTGAAAATACAATGGCGTCTTATTTTGTTTACAAGTGACTGCTTCCTTTATTTTTTTAACGCTGCATTTTTCATCAAAATAATACCATACACGAAGTTAAGAGTGAGGCAACAGACTAACATTAAGACTGACGCTAGTGAAGGAAGAGAAATAAGTGAAGAGGAGATGACAAAATAGGCTCTGAAAAATGTGTAAGATGTTATGGGACATCGTCTGCTTAGACAGGACTGGTTCAGGGTGTGTCGTCACATATCTCAGCAGCGTTCGAGGAGCTCTTCAGCTGCTATATCGGGGGCTGTATTTTACCGTTTTATAATTGATAATAATCATTACTTCAAATGTTTCCAAGCGTTGAATTTGGATAACCTTGTTTAATTTATGCCATCTATGCAATAATAAGTATTAAGCCAATATTTAAAATCATTAACGTTCTACTTTAAATTTATATCGAGCAATAAATGCTCTTTTTGTGGTAAAGATGAAGAAACCTATAAACATTTATTTTATGAATGTGAAATGGTTAAAATATTATGGAAATTGTGTAGCAATTTCTTAAATTTTTCAGTTCTTAAGGAATTAAGTTGGAAGGATATCCATGTTGGATTAGAGGAGACAGCTGAAAATAGACAACTACTTAATCATATTATTTTACTCATTAAATTTTTAATATACCACGGAAGGGGGAAGAATAAACCACCAACTGCTGAAGAGATACAAGAAAAGATAATTAAAAGTAAAGAAGAAGAAAAGAAGATAGCAATAGAGCGAAAAACATTAACACAACACTGTAAAAAGTGGGAACATTTAAGGTATTGAGAATCAACTAAAGAAGGATGGCGAGGGGAAGGGTTCGGTGGGTCTGCGCGCGTCCGAGGTTGACCGATCAGTGCCGCTGTGGACTGCCCTCATTCCCCCCCCCCTTTGTTTTTGTTTTGTTTTGTTTTGTGTTGTTGTTTTTTTTTGTTTGGTTTTTTTTTTGTGTGTGTGTGTGTGTATGTATGTTCCGTCCGGTTTGTTTTCCATGCCCTTGGGTGGGTGGGGGTGAGGGGTAACGTGTTTTTTGTTTTTTTTTCCTTATTCATTCAGTGTTATTTCATTGAGCAATTTCTGTATATTAGGTTGTTGTGTACATACTTTACGAAATTGTTAATTTATTATTGTTACATTTTGTATTATTTGAACTGAATGATATATTGTTACATTTTGTATTATTTGAACTGAATGATATATTGTTACACTTTGTATTATTTGAACTGAATGATTTTAATAAATATTATTACAAAACAAAAAATTAACAAAAATACTGGTTGATCATCCCCAAAAGTTTTAGTAATTTAAAATAAAATAGAGTATATTACCACATTAGAACATATTTTTAATGAAAATATGAAATATCATTGCACAAAATATATTTTTATTTCCAATAAAATTAACTGAAGAAGATTTTTGGTGGAAAAATAAGCCCGAATTCACAAAGGTGGTTTCAGTCAAATCCATGATTTCAACAGTGGTTTGAAATCATGGATTAGACCACGGTTTCACTTTTGCGATTCACAAAGGTGGTTTCAAGTGAATCCATGGTTTCACCCACGGATTTTACGTCATCATTTTGAGTCAACTGTTTGGGGTGGTCTGAAACCGTGGATTCAGGTGAAACCACGGTTTTAACCAATCAGAGTGCAGCATTTAGGCTGCAGACATCATCAACCGGCGCCGGCTGATAATGATCGATCGTGAATTCACGCGCTGCGGAAAGAAATTTTCTCGCAACAAAAATTGAGGAGCTAGCATACTTTCCCGAGCCCAAGCTGGAAGGAAATCGTAAGTAATTTACCGATTCCGAGTGATATCTAATTTATCAATTTCTTTTCTTCTTATATGTATGTATCGTGTTGCGCAGAAAAGTAAAAATTACTTCATAAAAGCATGCTGTTTGAAGCCTAGCGCCAGTGTGCAGCTGGTGGAGAAAACAAAAAATCGCACTCTGGTTAATTCTTTAGTCCCGGGCGTGTATTTTGGTGTCCCTGATCACAACAAACAAAGACGAGTCTGAGACTGAAGAAAGTCGAGGTCAGCCTCATCAGGTAACCTGGCATCCTTGTAAATTAGGCCTCGACTATTTAGTAGTATCCAGCATGTATTATTTTGTATGGATTTTCATCAAAATTTCACATTATTGGGGAGTCGATGAACAAGACATTGCACATTTTACTTGGTCATGTTGGTTGCTAAAAATCAACGCCCACTGTAATGAGCGACAATATCGGAGACGGTATGATATCAAGGTTCCATTGATCCCACTCATAGGCCCAAACTTATGCGGGACTAGCAAACATTCACTGTTTCAGCAGTCAAAAACAGACATCAAATTTGCTCAAATTTTCTTATATTTTGATCTTCCCTCTAATTCTAAATTTCTAACACCATTTTCCATACAGACAGCTGCCAGACCACAACGAGGTCTTGTAGACCGGAGGAATCCATTTGAATTGTATGACGACACTGCATTCTGCCTCTCTATTTTGTACACAGAATTTCACATTTTCTTCATTTTCAAGAAAATTTGAATTGTTGTTTGAGTATGACATGACTTCATCAATTCTGAAAGCAATTTGGAAAGAATTGTTGATTCCTAATTTGAAATTTCATATTAATCATTTTTTTTTAAATTTATACACAAAATGAATGGAGAGTTGTCCACGATGACATCACAGATGCTGGCAAAGTTGCCAACTCAAGGATCCCCATGATAGGGATTTACTGTAACTTTAAAAAGTCATAACTATTGAATGGATTGTCCGATTTTGCTCCAACTTTCACTATTTACTCTTCTTGGTGATCCCCATTCACTTATAGCATACTGATGCCTGGGTTTCATTCCCCTTTAATTTTGTTGTAGCTTATAATTATTAAATCACAAATTGATTACATTTTTTCTGCAAAATTTTGATCTTTTTTTTTCCTTACTTTGTATATAATATATTTCTCTTTTTTTTTCATAAATTGATAAAATAAAATGATAAAATATTTTTCAGCCCACTATCTGTTGATACGTTGTCATTTACAGGGTCATTCCATAGGATGCTTGGTCACTGTGATGGGGCATCAATATCACAATCATCTGTTTGCAGAGACCAAAATGAGGCTTCCAAAGCTAACGCAAGGAGGAGAAAATCATGGCGTTCCCAACTATGAGAGAAGAGGTTGAATCCACCAACCAACGGACTAGGGTTAAAGTACAGTAACATTGTTAGAAGAACGCAGTTACAAACCCATTATAACAACGTTATCTCTCTGGTCCTACATCTATATCCTATACTTTTTAAAACCCTAATATAGCAAAGCTTTGATATTATACATATATCTCCAAAAAAAAAATTCACCAGACCTTCAAAATTCGCTCAGTGGGGGGGGGGGGGGGGGTTATGGGGGTCCATTTCCCATAATTCCTTGACAAGCAAAAAAAAAAGTCTTCATTCTAAAAGGTGGGAGAAAATAACGGATCGTCTGTAGTCGAAATGCATAGTTTTTCTTCCAAAGGGGGGGGGGGGGGGCACGGCCCGGAAGTGCCCCCCTGGATCCGCCAATGTTTTATGTACATAGGTAGTCATATATTTATTCCATGAATCAATGCATAACTTATTTAACCTTTAACTATTAATGGAAAATATATGTATATAAAGGTTTTTAATGTATTTTATGTAACAGAAATATGACAAATATGTTATATTAAATTGCTGAAAATAAGTTACTCTATAACAACATTACATTTTATACTATACTTTGTATCGTAAAGGCCTCACATTGTTAGTCATGTTACTTTCTGGCAAGATGTGAATGATGTCATGGTATTTTGTGTTTGGTGTTGATGTTGAGGCAATGCAAATATGCTTGATAAAGAATCTAATGGGGGATATCGCACTAACTTGCTAAAGAAATTGTTGATTTATTTTGATAATGATCTTGGGAGGCTATGATTGAAGATGGCAGCATGTTGGATTTGTTGATATGATGCTTTCCTCTTGTGAGATCATGGTGTAAGATGGGGGGGGGGGGGGGCTTTGTGCAGATGTTTGTGTTTGTGCGCATGTAATCATTACCAACCACTTTACTTTCCCATCCTATTGCATTTTTTCATTTATTTCATTTAGATTTATTTCATTTCCAACAAAATACAAATCAAGTAAGTACTGTCAAGTAATTCAAATCAATACAGTGCCGTCATAACAGTTGAGATAAGTTGCTAACAGAAATATGAACATACAATCAATAAAAAAAACGACTGTGGCATTAATAAATAGAACCTTGTGATTTATATTTTGTGAAAATGGAGAGGCCCACTAAAAAGCGAAGCTTGTATATTGTGGGCTCCTCAAAAAGCAAATGCAGTAAATGAATTTTATGTAGCGAAAAATAAAAAATTAAATAAAACACGATAAAGGCCAACAGAGACCGTGAGCAGGAACCAAAAGTATGAACTAAATTGATGAAAACAAACAAAACGAATGGAGTGAAATGAGGTAAATAAAGGGCAAGGAAGAGAGAGGAGAGAGAAAGAGAGGGGGAGGGTGATGGAGATAAAGAGAAATAAAGATGAGTCGGAATGAAAGTGGAAGCTGCATGTGGATTAAAGGGGGGGGGGAGGAGTAGTGGGCGCACAAAACCATTAAAAAAAATTGGGGAGGAAAAACAAACCAGTAACAAGAAATGTTATTATGTTTAGTTTTTTTGTTTTTGTTTTTTAGTTTAGTTTTCGTTTTGTTTTTAGATATGATTGTAAGATTTGAGTAAAAAACATTTTAATTTACCCTTAAAGCTGTTTAGGGAGGGGGAATTTTTCAAGACACAATCAAGGGAATTCCAGAATTTAGGGCCTTCAAAAATGAACGTATTTTTTGCTTTAAATGTCCTCAAAAGAGGTAAATGAAATTCATCTAACTGCCTAGTTGGGTATTTGTGAACGCTCTGATTTTTTACAAACATGTCTTGAAAAACACTGGGTGAACTACCATTATTATAACGATACATAAATTGACCTAACTGAAATGAATATAAATCCTTTATTTTGAGGATTTTATTTTCGAAAAATAAAGAGTCAGTATGAGAGCGCATGGGGGCATTGCAAATAATGCGAATAGCCCTCTTTTGTAATAACAAAACTTTTTCTATTAGTGTTTGATGGGTATTACCCCAGACCAAGAGACCGTAATTTAAGTATGGTAAAATCAGTGTCGAATAAAGCATAAGTAATGAGGATTGAGGTAACAAAAATTTGAGTTTATTAATAATACCAATATTTCGCGAAATAACTTTGCAAATATTATCGATATGTAATTTCCATGTAAGTTGGTTGTCGACTATTACCCCCAGGAATTTTGTGTGAGACACCTGTTTCAATGGATCGTTATCGAGGACTATGTCGGAAGGTAATGATACTAAAGAGTTGCTAAATATCATGTAATTTGTCTTCTGAAGATTAAGCGAGAGTTATTAGCCCTTATCCACTGCGATATATTTAATAATTCAGTATTGATTGTATTTACTAAAACATTAGGATCTTTGTGGGAATAGAAAAGATTGGTATCATCAGCAAATAAAATAAACGATAAGGAGTTCGATGATCTACAGAAATCGTTTATGTAAAGGACAAAAAGGAGCGGACCCAATAAACTACCCTGCCGTACACCGCAACAAATATTACGTAATTCAGATTCGCACTCATTTAAAAATACATATTGTTTTCTATTAAGAAGATAGCTCCGGAACCACTCCAAGGCCTTCCCACGTACACCATAATGAGACAGTTTGTAAAGTAAAATTTCATGATTGATGGTGTCAAAGGCCTTGGAGAAGTCCAGGAATATTCCTATAGTATGAGACGATACATCAATTGAGTGTGTGACTTTTTCAACAAAAGACATTAACGCATGGACCGTACTGTGCTTTTCACGAAATCCAAATTGGAAATGTGAAAAAATATCATACTTATTCAAAAAAGAAATCATACGAGTATAAATTATTTTTTCCAATACTTTAGAGAATGAAGATAATAAAGAGATTGGTCTATAATTACCAACATCAAGTTGATCACCTTTTTTAAATAGTGGGATAATTTTGGCAAGTTTCATTGCATTCGGAAACTGACCACATGACAGTGAAATATTAAAGATATGAACCAATGGGTCAACAATAAAAGGTATTATAGATTTCAATATAACGTTATTAATTTCATCATATCCTGAACTTTTCTTGTTCTTCAAATCAGAAATAATTTTAAGTATTTCTTGCTTATTTGTTGGTATAAAGAAAATAGAATTTGGATTATAAGGACCTAGAAATTTTTTATTAGCCGGTGGAATGTTTTTAGCAAGATTGTCACCAATTAGAGAAAAATAAGTATTGAATATATTGACAATAGCTTTTGGGTCTTCAACTAATTTGTTGTCAAGTCTGATTCTTTTCACATCCGATCTGTTATTTGCCATGTTCATTGCCTGTTTAATTATCTTCCAAGTGTTTTGCATATCATTTTTACAGTTTTTCAAACGAGTGATAAAATAATTTTTCTTTTCAAATCGAATAATTTTAGTCAATGTGTTTTTATAGTGTGTATATTTTCGCTTTGACTGTTCAGTACCTTTTGTTTTAAATTTGTAGTAGAGCTTATTCTTCCGATTTATTGATTTTAGTAAAGACTTCGAAATCCAGGGGAGTTTAGGCGTTTTCTTATAATTTGACTTGTTTTTTTGCTTTGGTAAGTTTATATCTAATTGGGTAGTGAGTATACTAGAAAACAAGTCAAAAGATCCATCCACTTCACTATTTGAATAGACGTTGGACCAGTCAGTATTCTCAAGATTGACTCCGAGGCGAGCTAAATTCTCCGCAGTAACTTTACGTTTACTGGAACAAGGGCCATTGTTGTTTAACGATTGGATAATTGGGTAGTGTGCCAAAATGGGGTAATGGTCGGATAAATCCGAGAGAACAATGTAGGAATCAGAGTGTGGGATGACATTAGAAAAAATGTTATCTATTAGGGTGGCAGAAGTGCATAAAAAATTCGCATAAAAGATTCTCAATGAAAAAAGTCTTAAAATGGCACTGGCAAAATCAGGGGCTGATGCAGGGTTGACCAGTAGGGGTGAGGGCCACGATTCTGACAAAAATCTCGTGACGAGGAAAAAAAAGGGTCCCCGCTATTTATGGAGCAGTGTTTCTTCCCAAATTCTCTGACAAGCAAAAAAGGGGGTCCTCACTCCAATCACACCCCTTGAAAATAAGAGGGTGCGCCGACTTTGTTTAAAACAGTTTTCTATTGTCTTTTTCCAAAATGTTCAAATGGGGGGGGGGGGGCGCCCCCTCCCATAATTATATATATATATATATGATAGGCCTATCGTACTGTTGAAAAAAAGATGAATCCCTGAATCTAAAATTTACAATAATCCTCAGAACAATAAAGCCCCAATCCTTGCAAATACATGAATCGACTTTAATATTTGTCTCTGAATTAAAATTGACAATAAACTATGTCATATACTGTACATGGCAAGTACGATACATTCAAAGAAAATTTACATTTCACTTTTAGTTTTGTAGACATGTGTGATCTTTAATAAGACACCGTGTAGATGCCCAGAGTTGGCCATAAGCGTCTTATTCATACTATGACAAAATCCATGTCATTTTCGTCCTTAAATAGTTTTTGAAAAACAAATAGAGCACACTTGAATATAAATGATTTGATTGCAGGCGAGTCGGACCCTCCAGATCCAGCTCGTACACTATCGCGGTCTACGTCTCTGCAATTAATAGCAGGCTACTTGTTGAATGAAGTAACTGGGCTAGCTGTGCGCGCAGACCGGACAACAACGCGTCGATCGATATGGCGCTTGTTACTACTCGGGAGAGACAAGCGCAGGAAGGATCATGCAAAATACGCCCTGCGCCCTGCGATACACGTCCTTGTTTATTCCAAAAAACACGACAATAAATTGTAAAGGAAAACTCTGTATACTGGTTGGATCAATCTTACTGAGCATGCTCAGTGCAGTGCAAAAAAGGGGAAATCCCTACCTCCGGTTACAACCGGAGTTTCAAACCGTGGTTTCAACAGTGGGTCTGCTTGAAACCGTGGATTTTTGAGTCCACTGTTTGTGAATCACAGACTCGGTGAAACCATGGTTTCGGGTGAAACCGTGGTTTCAAAAATCCATGGATTCTTGAAACCACCTTTGTGAATTCGGGCCATTGTGTCTCATGTTTATGCCCATTTTCCTTGCCGTGAGAATAGGCGTCTCTTCAGTTCAACGCGTACGGTAGCCTTTTGACAACGGCCTCGTGACTTGGCTATTTTCCTCGTCATGCTGAGCCTGAGATGAGACTAGCCGGCGACGAAAAGAATCAACACGGCCCGGGTGAACGCGCGATCGAGCGACTTCAGTCGCGAGGCCTTTTGGAACCTGGGTTTCCATCGTCCGATATGAATTATTCACGAGTTGACATTCGTATGCTAACACGTCTACCGAGGATTATCGACCAATCACAACGGTATCTGCGGGGCTTGCTTGCTCGGCCATATCGGGTGCCGAGCGAGCTAGCTAGCTCGAGATGAAGGAGAATTTGCATACCAAATTTATGCTGACGTCATGCAAAGATACGTTCGCTGATTGGCTCCTACCTATAAGGTAGCAGATCCTCGCTAGGAACAAAGGATAGCATAAGAAATACAGGCCAGGTTCCAAAAGGCCCTCGGACTCACGTCGCTCGATCGCGCATTCACCGGGCTGGGCGGCTAGTCTTGTTATGCAGCCACTACTAGCTTACTTGCCAAGAAAAATAGCCAAGTCACGAGGGCCTTGTCAAAAGGCTAGATGCGCATACGGCGGATCGGATCGTCGAATCTACAATTGATACGGCACGGTATCGTACACGTGCATCTTTCGTCAGCTCAGATTTGCATCAGGTCTGTATGATTAATAATGTCACCCAATAACATCCAAAGAAATTAAAATTGAATGATGATTTATTGCTCAAAGCCTCAAACAAATTGATGGCACCCCTGCCCCTGGCACTGCTCTCCTGCCCTTGAGTTGAGGATTGACCGGCCTTGCCCCACTGGCACTGCCACTGGCGCTGCACTGCGACGCAGCTGAGCTGAGCTGAGGGTGCGACGGGTGAGCTAGCTGGCTGGCCGGCCAGGCCCAGCGGACTGGCGCCCGTTTTTGTTTTGTTGTGATCTCGATTTTAATAGTCTTAAGTTCTAATAAAAGTAATAGTCTAATTAAGTCTCACTTCCTATATAGTTCGGAGTTACGCTTGTGAAGCCTGAAGGTCTTGACTTAATGTGGGTACATGTGGGACTTATGCTGGCCTCGGGGTGCTCTAACACACACTCCTATCCAGTAGCTAACCTCACAACAGAAACAGTAAACTTGAAGACGATTGAGTTGAAAGGTTGTACTCTAGTCTTTATTCAAGCCTTACTTCAGGATGTTGCGTATGCGGTAAAACTGTAAATTGCAATGAATGATAACAGTGTGTCAATCATACATGTACATATTACAAGATCATGAAAAATGCACCAAACCTGTTTATTCATAGGTTCTCGACAATCTAACTAGGCAGGTTTAAAGATTATGAATCGACCATAATCCAATCAAGGTAAGTATATAAAATTCAAACATAAATTTTCTGTATTCATTCTTATCCATCACATGCAATTTTCTGATATGTAGTTTTATGCTTGACATTTGGAAATCAGACTGTAACCCAATTTGTATGCTTGTTGCATGACAATAAATGAATCATTGAATCCATTAAAAAGAAAATGACTGTATCCTTTCACTCGCTTTATATTCAAAGTTTCTACCAAATACATCTTAGAATCACTTAGAAACAAATGATTCTTAGGTTCAGAACTTGGAATAATACTCAGAGTATAATAAAAATACTGCACCAATTTGTCACAAAGGTACGTATAGAAAAACCTGTAAAAACATTTTAGTGGTCTGCTCTTCAATCCCAAGTCAACTGATCACAATATTTTTCAACAATCAATCGTCAGTTTTTAATTTACATGTAGGCTGCAAACGGCTTGCCATACTTCGAAACATAGCACTGTATATATCATACAACATTCATATCAAGGCAGTTTTCCCTGCTTAAAATTATGTACATTTAAATCTGTATCATTTTTTACATGTCTATTCAACAAATTCAACTTACAGACTTGTGCACTTCCAAGCTATCTATCTGACGTAATCAGATTGTTACACATGAATCTCTGTCACTTGTATCCCATAACTGCAAAATAATTTAATAAATTGGAATAAGATATAGACATCATCACTGGAAGCAATAATGGAAATGTCGTGCTCATAACTTAATGTTTCAGCAAATTAAATAATCCTTTCAGTTATTGGAACCAAAACCATGAAAACTGTATGAAAAGTCCATTAGTCTCTGACTTACTATATTTCATACATATATGTAAAGATATCAACCTGCACTTAAACTTTGCCTCATACTATGCCATGGGATGTGAAATAGAGCTTAACCCATTGCATACGGGAACCGGGTGGTCCATGTATTAACCTCATGGAAATGAGAGAATTCAGTAGTCAACGGGTTAAGGCAGCAGAGCAGTAAGGCAAAATGTTTATAGACTCCCTTGCAATGACTGATACAATGACATAACAATATTCATTCAACACTTTCACACAAATTAGCTAAGATGATTTTCATCGTAAAAGCTAACAATCTAAAATCTAACAATACTTCCCAAAATACAAAAAGTGTTACATGTATGCACACACAGTGTATTGTATAGCGTACGCTAAGCATGTGATGTACCGGTAGCTGACAAAACTACACAAAAACGTGCATGTATTAAATTCTGTCTTAACTGCTAGTTATGATCAAATTAAGAGCAATAAACTTACTTAAAACCATCATAATGTAGAACTCGATCCTAAACCTTCAAGATGCAGTTTCATCCCGTGACATAATAGGCATAATTTACAAATTGGCTTGAGAAAAATAAATGATCATTCGCTCAAGAAGTGCGCCATCTGCCCCTGACTATGGAAAGCCGAATGTCAAGGTTAGAATTAATCGCGTGCAGCACACTCCCCCAATGTCCAATGGACGCTAAAACTGACAGAACAATGCTTACTGAAATATCAATATACCGGTTTGTAAAGGATTGATTCAAACTACTTCACTGAACAATTAAAACTTCAAGAAAATTTGAAGGTATACCAAAAAGCTCAAAATTACTTAGGATGCCCATGACACAAAAGATGTACGAACAGGCATTTATTCTGCCTCAACCAACAAGATCAACTCATGCACTGGCCTGCAAAAGATTTTTCCAGTAGCAGGCAGACGGACTTGCACCTGACGAACCAAACCATCATCGCCAGAACTAACACTCTCAATGATGCCAAAAGGCCAAAGGTTTCTTTTGACATCCTTGTCCCTCAACAACACTATGTCACCTTTCCTGACATTTCTTTCCTTGCGTATCCATTTACGCCTCTGCTGAAGACTTTGCAAGTAGCGCAATCTCCACTGTTTCCAAAACCGGTCAGCTAGAATTTGCACCCTTTTCTATTGAGCCTTGTACATGTTACGGGTACAATCTTCAACGAGTACCTCTTCTATGTTCCCATGTTTCTGAGTTAAGAGCATAGATGGTGAGAGGAAGGAAGTGTCTTCTGGATCAGAGTTTAATGGAACGAGAGGTCGAGCATTGACAATAGCCATAGCTTCCATCATGAAGGTAACCAAAGTCTCGTGAGTGAGGTCCTTCCTTTTGGCTTCGAGCAAGATACCATTAAGAATTCCTTTGAACAAACCAACCATTCTCTCCCAGGCTCCTCCCATGTGAGGGGCATGGGGAGGATTTAGCTTCCATTCAGTGTCATTCCTCTCAAGATAAGTATTGAAAACCTTGTCGTTCAACACTCCCACAAAATTTGATCCTCTATCGGACCAAAACGTCTCGACCTTGCCTCGGACAGCCATAAATCGCCGCAGTGCATTGATGCATGATGAAGTGCTCATTTCCTCAAGGACTTCGATATGAATAGCTCTAGAAGTGAGACAGGAGAATATCATTCCCCATCTTTTGCTTTGAGCAGCACCTCCTCTGGTCTTTCTGGTGACCACTTCCCATGGCCCAAAACAATCTACACCGACCTGTGAAAAAGGAGGTCCAGCCTTCAGACGCTCCTGGGGAAGATCGGCCATGCGTTGGAGCAATGTCTTTCCTCTTAGTTTACGGCAGTTCACACATCGATGGATAACGGATGATATGACTCTCTTAACCCCAATTATCAAAAAGCCCGCGTCTCGCAGAGCACTTTCTGTCAACTGTCTGCCAGGGTGTCCATTATTGTGATAGTGTAGTACAAGATGCTTGGCAATGTGACTCTTTCCTGGTATCAGTACCGGATGCTTCATCACCACTGGAAGCGAGGACTTCCTTAAGCGTCCACCAACACATATCAAACCGTCCTGGTTCAGGATGGGTGATAAGTCCCGGATAGTGGAGTTAGAGGGTAGAGGCATACCCTCTCTGAGACATTCATATTCTTCGCGAAAGATTTGCTCCTGTACCTTCTTCACTATCATTGCCTTGACACGGCGTACAAGCTCTATATCTGTAGTACCACATCCATGTCGGCTATGGCACAGACCATTGTTGCTCCGAGAGCTGGACGAACAAGCAACTTGCACGAGTAGGCTGAAAGCTCGAACTAGGCTGTTCCATGTTGAAAACTTTTCAAAACGTGAAACAAGACCTCACAACTCCAAGCTGGTTTTTGTGACCTGGATTTTCGTATCGTGTCTTACTTCTTCATCTCCCTCTGGATCTAACAATGGGAATTCTGACACTGGAACCTCTACTTCATGAGTAGCTAGCTTTTGAGGACCAATGAGCCACGGAGAGTCTTTCAGAGACTGAGCTGAAACCGGACGGGTACCGAAGTCAGCAGGGTTATTGACTGTAGGCACATACCTCCATTGGGAGGGTTTGGAAAAGGCAAGAACCCTGTGAACCCTATTTGCGACATACGTATGGAATCTTCTAGTCGGGTTATTCAAGTACCCAAGAACAATCCTACTGTCCGAGTGAAAAACCACAGTCGAAGCCTGAATATTCAACTCTCTACACACAACTTTGGCTATTTCTGTCCCTAAGACTGCAGCACAGAGCTCAAGTCTTGGTATGGTATGGCCTGATTTCGGAGCTAACTTTGACTTTCCGAATACAAAACTCGCACTGGGTGTTTCTCGGTCCTCTATCAAGTATGCGACGGCAGCAACTGCCACTTCAGAAGCATCGCAATAGACATTCAATACCCCGTTCTCCACGCAGACGGGGTAGTTGCGTGGAACCGACAATGACAATTTCAGGAAGCTTGTCATCCCAATCCACCTTGTGAGTAGTCATTTCTCTGAACAGGACTCTTGCTTGTACCATGACTGGGGCAAGGAAACCAAGCGGATCAAACACGCCATTGATTATGGACAGGACTCCCCGTTTTGTGTAGGGTCTTGCCGCTAACTCGATTTGGAACATGAATGTATAATCACTCAAATTCCACTGAACACCCAAACTTCTCTGTGTCGGGGCTCCATCACTCAGTGTGAGGTTCCTAATGTCCTTCTGAACCTCCTCTGGCTCAAAAGCATCCAGTACTTCTTGGGAATTAGATGCAATCTTGTGCAGGCGAATACCAGCTTTCCCCTTTAGTGCGGCTCGTGTGCGTTCCATAAGTGAAACAGCTGTGTTGCTATCTTCACATGCTGCGAGTCCATCATCCACATAAAAATTGTTGTGGATAAAGTCTCGAACATCTGGTTCAGCATCACTGGTCAGGTCCCTCAGACCATAATTCGCTACAGCTGGAGATGGTGTATTGCCAAACACGTGCTTCAGCATGCGATACTCTATAAGGGGCTTGGCAAAATCATTGTCCTCGTACCAGAAGAATCTGAGAAAATTCCTGTGCTCTTCAGATACTGAAAAACAGAAGAACATCGACTCAATGTCCCCGCAGACTGCAATGGGTACTTGCCGAAACCTCATCAACACCCCAACTAAATCATTAGTAAGGTCAGGACCTTTCAACAGAACCTTGTTCAAAGAGTGTCCCCTGAACTCAGCCGAGGAGTCAAAGACGCCTCTGATTTTGTCTTTCTTTCTGGGGTGGTACACTCCAAACAATGGCAGGTACCAGCATTCTTCGTTTGCTTGAAGAGGCGGTGCAACTTCCGCATGGCCTTGAGAAATGACCCGTTTCATGAACGTCAACATGTGTTCTTTCTTGATGGGATTCTTTGCCATACTCGTTTCAAGGATTTGGGCTCTTTTCCAAGCTTGCTGACGATTGTTAGGAAGACGATCTCTGGGTTTCTTAAAGGGTAACGGAGCTGTCCACTTGCCATCTTTCAAGCCTCCCTTTTCCACCATCAGATTGACAAACTGTTTCTCCTCAATGGACAGACTCACGCTGTCATCTTGATTGTCAAACAAGTGCTTCAATTGGAACTCATTCGGACAGGGTTCAAGATATGTAGGCCGTCCAGTAGAAAGCACCTGAGTGCGCAACAGGGAAATCTTATTTGGCTGATTGGGACTTCGGTGAATCCCTTGAAGGCATACATCACCAATGATAACCCAGCCAAGCTTCAACTTCTGTGCAAACGGCGAGTCAGGTGGCCCAATCCTTTGATCTAGGACATGGTGCATGGTGCATGTGCATTCACAATCAATCTCTGGAATCTCAATGCCTTTCAAATGATCATATGCTTGAACTATCTCGGGCGTTGGAATGTCATCTTTGAAGTCAGGGATGTAAGCACACTCAGTGACTGTTGGCAAACCCAAACAGACAGTGCCATGTAGATCCTCTACAACAAATTCATCTGCACACCTTCCTTGAGCTGACACTTCTCCACTGCAAGTCCGTAGAGTGTAACTCACTTTACCATAGTCGACATTGAACTTGTCCAAAAGCTGAGATGTAGCTATAGTTTTATTACTTTGATCATCTATGATGGCGTACGTCTTGACAACAGTACTCTGGTCCCTCTTGGATCTCACAAAAACCGGAACAATCTTCGCGCAAGATCTGCCACCAATGCATCTTGAGCCTTGCACCTTGGAGCATGCACTGGTAATTTGAGATGGAGGGGTGTCCACAGCTTTCTGCGAACTCTTTGGAGAGTCACTGTGATGCTCATCATGTAGGATCGTTTGGTGACGATGGCTACCACATGAATCGCATTTGACATCAGCTTTACACTCCCGGGCTGCGTGTCCCGGAAAGCAACACCTGAAACAAAGTTGGTACTTTTTTAGGGCAACCTTCCTTTCAGGCACTGGTCTTGCAAGAAAAGCCCTGCACTCCGTGATTGGGTGGTTCTTCCCATGAATTGGGCAAAGGTCCTTTGACGCTGGAGTACTAAAAGCTTTAACATCTGTAGCCTTGACGCTGACCATTCTTCTGCCAACGTCCTGTTGCTTCGTGTCACGAAACATTATGAAACTAGGGTCATTCCGGATCTTTGCCTGATGGCGCACAAACTTGCTGAAGACCTTGAAAGGTGGGAAGGTCACATGAAACCTCTCCTTGTACTGAGAGCCTTCCATTAACCATTTCTCTTGGAGGTTGTAAGGCAGCTTCTGGACCAATGGATGCAATCCTCTTGCAGAGTCCAAATGCAACAACCCTGGGAAATTTCCATTATCTTTGGCATACTCAATCTCCAAAAGCAAATGACCATACTGCTCTAGTTTTTCGTAGTCTTTTTGTGCTAGTTTCGGAAAGTCTTCGATCCTTTGTTGAAGATCCTGTTCAATAGCTTCTGGGGACCCATACTTCCTGTCAAGGAGTTCCCACATTCTATCAAGACCAACCATTGGCTTGTCAACATGTATGTCGTAGACAGCCGAGACTAACTGTGCAGACTCCCTGCCTAACCACCTAACAATCATATCCATCTCTTGAGAGGGCTTCAGCTTGAGCTCTGTGGTTACCTGTTTGAGAGAGGCTTTCCAAGACCTGTAACTAAAAGCATGATCATTGAATTTTCTCAAGCCACTGGTAATTAATTCTTTCCTAAGCAACATGTTACTTAAATCACATATTCCATTTACATTTTCAACATATGATGGAGTATTAAGGACTACATTAGGGGTGTTATTTGTAACCTTTGATCCCTTTTGACAATTTTCCATTTCAGAGGGCTGTTGGGAGCAAGTAGGAATGACTTTAGGGGATGCATGCACTTCTGTTTGCATTTGACTATCTACATTAATTGCATTACAAGATAACAAATACTCTTCAACACGTTCTTTAGAGTTCTTTTGAGGAAGAACTAGATCCACATTCTTTACTGGCTCCCTAAATTCTTGGAGTCCTTCTTCCAAAACTGAGAACTGTACTTCAGCAAGAGCAGCCTCTCTTTCTGCTCCTAAAACAAAAAGTTCGGCTTCCTGATCGGCCCTTTGTTTCTGTAACTCGGCTTCTTTAACAGCTTGAAGATCATGAAAAATGCACCAAACCTGTTTATTCATAGGTTCTCGACAATCTAACTAGGCAGGTTTAAAGATTATGAATCGACCATAATCCAATCAAGGTAAGTATATAAAATTCAAACATAAATTTTCTGTATTCATTCTTATCCATCACGTGCAATTTTCTGATATGTAGTTTTATGCTTGACATTTGGAAATCAGACTGTAACCCAATTTGTATGCTTGTTGCATGACAATAAATGAATCATTGAATCCATTAAAAAGAAAATGACTGTATCCTTTCAGTCGCTTTATATTCAAAGTTTCTACCAAATACATCTTAGAATCACTTAGAAACAAATGATTCTTAGGTTCAGAACTTGGAATAATACTCAGAGTATAATAAAAATACTGCACCAATTTGTCACAAAGGTACGTATAGAAAAACCTGTAAAAACATTTTAGTGGTCTGCTCTTCAATCCCAAGTCAACTGATCACAATATTTTTCAACAATCAATCGTCAGTTTTTAATTTACATGTAGGCTGCAAACGGCTTGCCATACTTCGAAACATAGCACTGTATATATCATACAACATTCATAGCAAGGCATTTTTCCCTGCTTAAAATTATGTACATTTAAATCTGTATCATTTTTTACATGTCTATTCAACAAATTCAACTTACAGACTTGTGCACTTCCAAGCTATCTATCTGACGTAATCAGATTGTTACACATGAATCTCTGTCACTTGTATCCCATAACTGCAAAATAATTTAATAAATTGGAATAAGATATAGACATCATCACTGGAAGCAATAATGGAAATGTCGTGCTCATAACTTAATGTTTCAGCAAATTAAATAATCCTTTCAGTTATTGGAACCAAAACTGTATGAAAAGCCCATTAGTCTCTGACTTACTATATTTCATACATATATGTAAAGATATCAACCTGCACTTAAACTTTGCCTCATACTATGCCATGGGATGTGAAATAGAGCTTAACCCATTGCATACGGGAACCGGGTGGTCCATGTATTAACCTCATGGAAATGAGAGAATTCAGTAGTCAACGGGTTAAGGCAGCAGAGCAGTAAGGCAAAATGTTTATAGACTCCCTTGCAATGACTGATACAATGACATAACAATATTCATTCAACACTTTCACACAAATTAGCTAAGATGATTTTCATCGTAAAAGCTAACAGTAACAATCTAAAATCTAACAATACTTCCCAAAATACAAAAAGTGTTACATGTATGCACACACAGTGTATTGTATAGCGTACGCTAAGCATGTGATGTACCGGTAGCTGACAAAACTACACAAAAACGTGCATGTATTAAATTCTGTCTTAACTGCTAGTTATGATCAAATTAAGAGCAATAAACTTACTTAAAACCATCATAATGTAGAACTCGATCCTAAACCTTCAAGATGCAGTTTCATCCCGTGACATAATAGGCATAATTTACAAATTGGCTTGAGAAAAATAAATGATCATTCGCTCAAGAAGTGCGCCATCTGCCCCTGACTATGGAAAGCCGAATGTCAAGGTTAGAATTAATCGCGTGCAGCACAGGACTTCACTATCGAGAATGACGTGTTCGCGAGAGACAAAAGATACAAAACTGTGTGTTCGTTACAAAGGCAGAAAGTGCAGTGCGTTTGATTATTTCCAGACATATATCCGGAATTCCGGATGCATGACTCAACATGAATTTTGGCAGATATTTTCAATAATATACAATAGCAATTATTCGAATATCATTATGCATTATAAGTTATAACTTAAGTGAGTAATTTTAGCAAAGAATTCAGAGTTATTTTTCGATTTCAATGCAAAGTTTCGCATTTATTAAAAATTTCCATTATTTATATTAAATCGTCATTATTTCACAACAATAATATCAATATTAATACCGAGACTAGTATTAAGACTTATAAGAGGGAAATCGAGATCACGACAAAACGAAAACGGGCGCCAGTCCGCTGGGCCTGGCCAGCTAGCCCAGCCGCTGCACACTCAGCTTCAGGTCAGATGCGTTGCAGTGCAGCGCCAGTCAGATCATGTGGCAGTGCCAGTGAGGCAGGGCCGGCCGGTCAATCCTCAGTCAAGGGCAGGCGAGCATTGCCAGGGGCAGGGGTGCAATCAATTTGTTTGAGGCTTTGAGCAATAAATCATCATTCAATTTTAATTTTTTGGATGTTATTGGGTAACATTATTAATCATACAGACCTGATGCAAATCTGATCTGACGAAAGATGCACGTGTACGATACCGTGCCGTATCAATTGTAGATTCGACGATCCGATCCGCCGTACGCGTTGAACTGAAGAGACGCCTATTCTCACGGCAAGGAAAATGGGCTTAAACATGAGACACTTTTTCCACCAAAAATCTTCTTCAGTTAATTTTATTGGAAATACAAATATATTTTGTGCAATGATATGTCATATTTTCATTAAAAATATGTTCTAATGTGGTAATATACTCTATTTTATTTCTGGGGATGAGAACCAGTATTTTTGTTAATTTTTTTGTTTTGTAATAATATTTATTAAAATCATTCAGTTCAAATAATACGAAATGTAACAATATATCACTCAGTTCAAATAATACCGAATGTAACAGTATATCATTCAGTTCATATAATACAAAATGTAACAATTCAGTTCAAATAATACAAAATGTAACAATATAACTTAACAATTTCGTAAAGCATGTACACATCAGCCTAATATACCGAAATTGCTCAAGTAAATGACACTGAATTAATAAGGAAAAAAATTAAGAAAAAAAAACACGTTACCCCTCACCCCCACCCACCCAAGGGCATGGAAAACAAAACGAAAACAAACCGGACAGAACATACACACACACAAAAAAAAACACTCTCCCGCACTCACAAAACACATAAACGCAAAAAAAAAAACACCAAAAAAAGAAAAAAAACAAAGGGGGAAAAAAACCAAAAAAAAAAAAACCAGGGCAGTGCACAGCGGCACAGATCGGTCAACCTCGGATGCGCGCAGACTCACCGAACCCTTCCCCTCCCCATGCATCCTTCTTTAGTTGATTCTCAATACCTTAAATGTTCCCACTTTTTATAGTGTTATGTTAATTTTTTTCGCTCTATTATCTTCTTTTCTTCTTAATTAGCTTTTCTTGTATCTCTTCAGTAGTTGGTGGTTTATTCTTCCCCCTTCCTTGGTATATTAAAAATTTAATGAGTAAAATAATATGATTAAGTAATTGTCTATTTTCAGCTGTCTCCTCTAATCCATATCCTTCCAACTTAATTCCTTAAGAACTGAAAAATTTAAGAAATTGCTACACAATTTCCATAATATTTTAACCATTTCACATTTATAAAATAAATGTTTATAGGTTTCTTCATCTTTACCACAAAAAGAGCATTTATTGCTCGATATAAATTTAAACCTATATAAATGGTGATTTACAAAGATGATATTATATAATAATTTAAATTGAAATTCTCTCAACTTGTTATCCAATGTGCACGATCTAGGACGATAAAATACATTTTCAGTTTCTTTTTCAGACATATTATAAATTATGATAATTCTAGATTGTGAAAGCTAACTGAAGTATCGACCTTATTTTTGATACATGCTCTATACAAATTTTTTGAACGAACCGATTCAAACTGGAAAACCTTTTTACAGAACATAAAGTCGATCTTTAAACCATCAATTGAAGTATTCCTCCTTACTTCAACTTTCCATTCTACTGGAGTACATGCATATATTTCTTGAATGATTGCTATTTCCTCGCCATCTAGACCCATAGATCTGAAATAAGTGTTTGATTTAAGTGCACCTTCTTCATCTAAAATATGATGTAATTTGTATATGTTTTTTAAAAATATATTTTCATGAAAAAATGATTTTCCTTTCTTCTGAATATACCTGTTATTGAAAAAGATTTCATTTCTCTTATTGCTTGTGTCTTTTTTAATAAATACCCTCATATCAAACCAAATACTTAGCATCTCCTGGTAATATTTGGGTAAGAAAATATTGATCATGTCAGGCGTAAAATTGCAATAAAAGATTAAATTAGGCCTACTACCTAATGATCTGAGTAGAAATTTGAAATATTTTTTCCACTTCACTTTCTGGACGCCAGTATACGAGTCTTTTGACCCACATCACCCTCTGTACCATAACAAAAAGTTTAAAGTTAAGCATTTTTAATCCCCCTTGTCTATAATCCAGATATAAAGTGCTTCTTTTTATTTTATCCTTTCCTCGCCATAAAAAATCGAAACAGATTTCATCAATATCTTTAAAAACCCATTCAGGCACTGGCGTTAAAGAGCTCACATAAATCAATTTAGAATAGGCATATGTTTTAAGTAGGTGGATCTTTCCAATCAAAGTAAGATCCCTTTGTTTCCACCAGTTTAATAACTTCTTTATTTTGCTTAAGAATTCTTTATAATTCATTTCTTCGGCCACATCAGGATTTAATGAAAAATTAATACCTAATATTTTAACAGTATGAACTTGTTTTCCAAAGGGGAAAGAATTTTCAGATTTAACCGAAGGCCCTTAAGGCAAAATAAATGTTTTATTCTTATTAATCTTAAGTCCAGATGCTTTCCTAAAATTCTCAAGGATTACTTCTAATCTATATATTGAATCTAAATCTTCTACAAAAATAGTCATATCATCAGCATAAAGAATTTGTTTAATTTCCGTTTCACCAAACCGAATCCCCTTTATCAAATTGTCGTTTCGAATACAATGAGTTAGACATTCTATACAGAGTATAAAAAGGTATGGGGAGAGGGGGTCTCCTTGTATAAGCCCCGGTCGATTTTAAAATAAAATCCCCCATTGAAGACACAGCTTTGTGCATTAGTATAGAGAATACTAACCCATTCACTAAACATCGGTCCAAAACCAAATGACTTGAGTACCTTTTGAAGGAAAATATGTGAAATTGAATCGAAGGCTTTTTCAAAATCAATTGCTAATAAGTACCCTGGCTTATTAAAGGCTGATGTATGAAAAATCATGTCATTTATTATTCTGACAGCTTCACCAATATTTCTATCATTTAAGTAACCTACTTGGTCGACTGAAACAACATTATTCAAAATGGTTTTAATTCTTTTAGAAAGTATCTTGGTGAGGATTTTATAATCTACTTTGAGCAATGAAATCGGTCTATAATTGCTTATAAACATTGGGTCTTTCCCTTCCTTATGTATGAGTGTAATTATTGCTTGTTTTTGAGAAGGTGACATTTCTTTATATTTCATAGCATCATTAAAAGCATCAACGACTAAGTCACCTACTTCCTGCCAAAATGTAATATAGAACTCAACACTCAGTCCGTCATTTCCCGGAGATTTGTTTAATTGCATTTCTTTTAAAATTCCAATACAATCTCCTTGATTTATTTTTCCTTCACATTGATTCTTTTGATTTCCGTTTAATTTGGGTAAGCTGTTAGGTAGAAAATTGTTCTCACATAATCCTGCCTCTGACTTAGAATATAAAGTAGAATAAAATTCCATGATTTCTTTTAAAATATTAGTTTCGTCATTGATTATAGTTCCATTCAACTTAAGTTCTTTAATAAAACCTTTTCTTCCATTGGAATCTATCAATTGTTTAAAATAAGCCGTTTCTCTTTCTCCACTTTCAAACCACGAAGCTCGCGATCTGATTTTTACACCTTCGTTTAAATAAGCGTAAATTGTTTTCAATTCACATCTCTTTCTTTCCAAAGTATCAATTAAATCATTGTTTATTGTTGTATTTTGTAATTGTGTTTTCTTCTTCTAATTTTAGAATTTCCTTTTCTAATCTAGCTACCTTCTCCTTCTTTTCTTTAGCCTTTTTCTTGGAATACTTTCTTGTAAAACTTCGAATTTCCATTTTTACATTATCCCACAATATTCTACAGTCTGTAATCTCTTCGAACAACCGAAGTTTTAAACGAATAATTTCTTCTTTCATATTTTTAACATATTCTTCATCATGGCATAAACTATTATTAAATTTCCAATATCCTGTCTTTATTACCGGATTATTTATAGCAAATTTAATATTTAATTCTATTGCTGAATGATCGGGTGATAAAGAAGGTATTATTTCACAGTTTAAGACCTTTTCGACGAAAATATCTGAGATCACCCAATAATCCAGTCTACTCTGCATATAAGGATTTTGTTGATGATATGTATATTATTTCTTATTAGCATTTTTTAATCGCCATATCTGTATTGCATTTATTATTACTTAAAAACTGGTCAAAATTAATAATAAGCTTAGATTGCCTTTTATTAATATTACTTCCTTTATAATCCAAATATATATCCCTAATCATATTGAAATCCCCTCCAATAATAAAAGGCTTATTTTTAAATTCATCTTTTTGTAGAATATTTATAATAGTTAAAAAAAAACTCTAACTGTTCAAACTCTTTACTCCCAACTGGAAAGTAAACATTCCCGAGTATTACCTCCTAATTTTGCAGGAGACCTACTAAGAAAATATATCTGCCTCCTGAATCAATAATTGTATGTCTGAATTTAAAATTTACCTTACTATCAAATAATATCATAACCCCTTTACCATGGTTCGTACCGTGGCTATATATACATTTCCCCTCCCACATCAAGTTCCAATTATTTATTATATCTTGTGTACTAAAAGTTTCCTGTAGAAAAACAATATTCCCTCCTTTCTGCTTGCTTCCTTCTGCTTTCTGCTTGCTTGCTTGCTTGCTTCCTTCGTGATATCGATATCATGCAGTTCGAGTGAAAAGTATCGCAAGTAGGTATCGTTTATTTATTTCTGATACAAAATCACTAGTAAGGTTGCTTTTGTAACAGAATCAGTACTGCGCATTGATTTTGTAACAAAATCAGTACTGCGGATTGATTTTGTTACAGAATCACTAGTGCGGGTTGCTTTTGTAACAAAAGCAGTACTGCGGATTGATTTTGTTACAGAATCACTAGTGCGGGTTGCTTTTGTAACAAAATCAGTACTGCGGATTGATTTTGTAACAGAATCATATGTGGGGGTTGATTTTGTAACAAAATCCTTAGTGTGGGTTGATTTTGTAACAGAATCACTAGTGGAGGATTGATTTTGTAACAAAATCACCAGTGGGGATTGATTTTGTTACAAAGGTAAAATTGCAGGGTGATTTTGTTACAAAATCAATCCTCCACTAGTGATTCTGTTACAAAATCAATCCGCAGTACTGATTTTGTTACAAAACCAATCTGCACTAGTGATTCTGTTACAAACTCAATCCGCAGTACTGCTTTTGTTACAAAAGCAACCTGCACTAGTGATTCTGTAACAAAATCAATCCGCAGTACTGCTTTTGTTACAAAAGCAACCCGCACTAGTGATTCTGTAACAAAATCAATCCGCAGTACTGCTTTTGTTACAAAAGCAACCCGCACTAGTGATTCTGTAACAAAATCAATCCGCAGTACTGATTTTGTTACAAAAGCAACCTGCAGTATTGATTCTGTTACAAAATCAATACTGCGGACTGATTTTGTAACAGAATCACTAGTGCAGCTTGCTTTTGTCACAAAATCAGTACTGCGGATTGATTTTGTAACAGAATCATTTGTGGGGGTTGATTTTGTAACAAAATCACTAGTGTGGGTTGATTTTGTAACAAAATCACCAGTGGGGATTGATTTTGTTACAAAAGTAAAATTGCAGGGTGATTTTGTAACAGAAGCAGACAGGGTACACTTGGCGTATGGGGCGCCAAGTGTACCCTGACTGCTTCTGTTACAAAATCAATGATTTTGTTACAAAATCACCCTGCAATTTTACTTTTGTAACAAAATCAAAAGTGGGGATGGATATTGTAACAAAATCATTAGTGGGGGATTCAAATCAATCCTTCTCTAGTGATTTTGCCACAAAATCAACCCCACCATTGATTCTGTTACAAAATCAACATGCACTAGTGATTTTGTTACAAAATCAATCCTTCTCTAGTGATTTTGTTACAAAATCAACCCCACCATTGATTCGGTTACAAAAGCAACCTGCACTAGTGCTTCTGTTACAAAATCAATCCGCAGTACTGATTTTGTGACAAAAGCAAGCTGCACTAGTGATTCTGTAACAAAATCAATCCGCAGTACTGATTTTGTTACAGAATCATTAGTGCGGGTTGCTTTTGTAACAAAAGCAGTACTGCGGATTGATTTTGTTACAGAATCACTAGTGCAGGTTGCTTTTGTAACAAAAGAAGTACTGCGGATTGATTTTGTAACAGAATCACTAGTGCAGATTGCTTTTGTAACAAAATCAGTACTGCAGATTGATTTTGTAACATAATCATTTGTGGGGTTGATTTTGTAACAAAATCACTAGTGGAGGATTGATTTTGTAAAAAAAATTTGTAACAGAATCACTAGTGCAGGTTGCTTTTGTAACAAAAGCAGTACTGCGGATTGATTTTGTAACAGAATCACTAGTGCAGATTGCTTTTGTAACAAAATCAGTACTGCAGATTGATTTTGTAACAGAATCATTTGTGGGGGTTGATTTTGTAACAAAATCACTAGTGGAGGATTGATTTTGTAACAAAATCACTAGTGCATGTTGATTTCGTAACAGAATCAATAGTGAGGTTGATTTTGTAACAAAATCACTAGAGGAGGATTGATTTTGTAACAAAATCAGTAGTGCATGTTGATTTTGTAACAGAATCACTAGTGGGGTTGATTTTGTAACAAAATCACTAGTGTGGGTTGATTTTGTAACAAAATCACCAGTGGGGATTGATTTTGTTACAAAAGTAAAATTGCAGGGTGATTTTGTAACAAAATCATTGATTTTGTAACAGAAGCAGACAGGGTACACTTGGCGCCCCATAATCACCGGGGTAATAATATCTCCTTTGTAAAGCGCATTGATATAACCTTCGGTTATGAAATGCGCTACATAAAAACTGCCCATTATTATTATTATTAAAACATTATATCATTATGGTGCCAGATGTGTATCTCTTGAATGGTTTAAGAGCTACACATTAGGAAGATATATGTGACCCGACGCCTCAAAACCTACAATAAGTCGCCAAAATTATTTTGTTGGTTTAATACATTTTCTGAAAGTAGAGATTCTCAGTTTTCCAATGATATATCCCCTGCCTAGTTTACTCAGGGGTCTGTACTTGGGCCATTGTTATTTTTGGTGTATATTTTATATTATGTATTCTTCGAGCACTTTAAAATTGTCATTGTTTGCTGGTGACACTGCTGTTATTTCTTCCCATGAAGATATCAGTTTACTTATCTCTCATATAAACTCTGAGTTAAACAAGTTAAATGAATGGTATATTTGTAACAAGTTGTTTCTCAATGCTGAAAAAAAAACTAATTACGTAATTTTTCATTCTAAACAAAAAAGAATTCCTATTCATGTTGCCCCGGTGTACGGAGCCCGCCAGGTGACATGAGGGAAAAAAATTCTGCGTGGATTGTAGGAATGATTATCTAGAAAATTTTGCTTAAAATTAAATTTATTTACGTCTCAATATTGTCTTAGACATCTAATTATCTAGACATTGACTTTGATTTCCATTGATTATACTCCTGATGACTGTTTTCAAACAAAATAGCGCATTGGTGCTCATTATAGTGCCTTGGCGCTCATGAAACGTATATGCTTAACCATAGCCATACGGGGAATGTAGGAATCATTATCTTGAAAATAAGGTTTTTCGTTCTAAAAGGAGGGGGCACAATCGAAAAAAGGGGGCAGTTGGGCACAATGCATACTTTTCTTCCAAAGGGGAAGGGGGCACGGGCCGGATGTGCCTTCCCCCTAAATCCGCCACTGCTGCAATCGACCTCCGTTTAGAAAAATGTCAACAAATAGAACACATAAACACTGACCTTAGAGGCCATAACTTTTTATCTCATAATCCTAATTCAACTAAACTTGGATGTTCTGTTCAGAATGATATTCTCCATGATTTAAACTAACAAAAATATATTTCTATCAATTTTCGTTGCCATTGTAACCGTTATTTATGTAAATGTAGTTTTTAATGATTTTTTTAAAAACCAAATATATTTTTATATAATTCCGTGTAAATATGAGTTAGATATAATAACCAGGCAGTTATGGTATTGTTTGTAAATCTAATACACCCAGATAAGATCAGGAGTGATTATTAATCTTTATCTTTATGATCGTTTTGAAATCTTTATTTGTTTAGTCGATTTTCTCTCTAATTGTGCCTAGAGATTTCTTTATTCTAGACTTGCTAACTGGAACAACCAATATTAGCTTACTCATGTTGAATGAAAAAATGGTAATAATGAAATTATTTCTTTGAATATATGATGCATAACTTTAGAGGTATTTAACAAATTTATGAATCATACAATCTACCATTTTGATAACATGTAATTTCTCTTTAAATCCATAGTCTTAACATTAGTGGCTTCAATGTACTGTGATGGTAAGCTGTATAGCCACTATGGTCATTTTGAAACTTGAACTTGCAGCACTGACTATTTCATGTGAACAAATGGTGATTAAAATTTGCCATCCCCCCGCCCCCCCCCCCCCCCCCCCCCCCCCCCACTAAGCTACTTTCCAAGGGTTGGCGGGAAGAAAACATATGGATCTCCCTCCAAACAGTTTCCGCTAATCATTTCCTCGCAAGTGCCCCCCCCCCCCCCCCCCCCCTTGACGCCATTGAAGACAATTATTCCTATAACTCCTGTATAGGGTTTTACGCACGTTTCATGAGCACCAAGGCACTATAATGACCACCAATGCGCTATTTTGCTTAAAACAGTCATCAAAATTGCAATCTAAGAAAATCAAAGACAGTGTCTAGATGATTAGATGTTAAAGACAATATTGAGACGTAAATAAAGTTCATTTTAAACAAATTTTGCAGATAATCATTCCTATAATCCTCGTAGGGTTTAGCACATGTTTCCTGAGCACCAAGGCACTATAATGATCACAAATTTGCGATTACCGCCGCCTGGACTAGTTCATGAATATTCATTTAGTGCGTTACGCGTACGTCTTGAATTAATGTTGTCGACTTGGTGCTCAAATAGTCTCTACCATCGATGTCAATGATATTGAGAGTTATCTGAGAGAACGCAATAATTATTGCGAGGGAACGCAATAATTATTGCGAGGGAACGCAATAATTATTGCGAGGGAACGCAATAATTATTGCGAGGGAACGCAATAATTATTGCGAGGGAACGCAATAATTATTGCGAGGGAACGCAATATTATTGCGAGGGAACGCAATAATTATTGCGAGGGAACGCAATAATTATTGCGAGGGAACGCAATAATTATTGCCAGGGAACGCAATAATTATTGCCAGGGAACGCAATATTATTGCGAGGGAACGCAATATTATTGCGAGGGAACGCAATAATTATTGCGAGGGAACGCAATAATTATTGCGAGGGAACGCAATAATTATTGCGAGGGAACGCAATAATTATTGCGAGGGAACGCAATAATTATTGCGAGGGAACGCAATAATTATTGCGAGGGAACGCACTAATTATTGCGAGGGAACGCATTATTATTGCGAGGGAACGCAATAATTATTGCGAGGGAACGCAATATTATTGTGAGGGAACGCAATAATATTGCGAGGGAACGCAATAATCCACGGAGAATTTTTTCCCTCATGTCACCTGGCGGGCTCCGTACCGGTGCGTATTCAGAATGATGCTCTTAAAAAAATCTGATATTGTTGATTTTTTAGCTATTAAACTTCATGAATCACTTGACTGGTGCCACCATATTACCCTTATTTGTTCTAAAATTTCAATGGGCGCTGGTATCCTTTCATATCCTGCCAAGCGTTACCAAAACATACACTGCAAAAAAATTGGGCAATTCTTTTTGTATATCGTGTTGGGCAAACTGTTTTATTCATTTGTTGGTCAAAGTTTGCTCGTTAATATAGTTAAAATTAAATTTGCATGGCAAACACTCAGTTTGACCATTTATTTTGCTAAGAGAGCAGTAAACGTTGGTCAAATTTTTGGCCACCCAATTAAGTATAACTTTTGAGCAAAATTAATCACATCAGTCGGGCAACTTTTTGGTAGATCACGGGAATCTCATTTGTTGTGTAAAACAATGTAAAACGTGTAACTTATATTGAGCAAAGTTTTCGACCATGCGCAGTCGTGTCTTTCAAGAACAACAATTTGGCAACTTTCGCATGGGTCCGTTCACGTGACGTGATTTCGATTTCGAAAACGCACATTTTTTCGAGTTACTGTAGTTTGTAACTAAAAACTAAGATGGCTGAGCCTGAACTGAATCGTCGGTAGCCGCAGCGTTGCTGAGTGAGTGGGGCTGTCAAATGCTCATTACCTTTAAAGGTAAGTTTTCTATAAGTTAAATAAAAATATATGTTACTCGCCTCCTTCCATTTTGACCGCTATGCATGATGTAGGAATACCGTAAATAATGAGAAACTGTGGTGTTGTGGGGTGTGGGTGTGTCATGCATGCCGGGGATTAATTCATGTCACGTAATGCAAGATGGGGAGTCGATAGTCCGGATGCTGAACTTTTGTGGATTACCATATTTGAGGGCAAATAGTTTAGCACTGGGACATAATTATATTTGTGACAACCTTGACCAGTATTTGTTCAAAATGCTTCTTTACAACAGCCAGAGAGATTTTATGAAAACATTTCCAATTTTCCAAGTTATAAAGGCGAAAGTAAATTGTTGCAAAGTCATTTTCGATTCTGCAGTCACACACGTTCGTTCCTGCATTACTCTCGCCCCGGGACGCTCGCGCTCCTGCTTCGTGCGCGGGCTGGTAGAGGGTTAGGCCCAACGAACGTAGAGGGCGGCAACACTTTGCAGTCTTGCTATGAGGAAGGTTCACTTCTTACGCGCATGCAGTTGAAGTGCGCGCACGTTTTGGTAGGCATGCCAACAAAACCATAAATCGAAGTAATACAATGACGGATTGATAGCGACATGGAGACAAAAGGAGATACTATGAATAAATACAGATTTAAAAAAATATATATAATGCAAGAATACATTATTTGAAACATTATTCTATTCATGATACCGTGTAAATTTTATTTCTATAATCTATAATCTTATCGTAAATAGGCACCTTTGTGATCAGTGATTGTACCAGTGTGCTAAATTCATGACGTTTTCGGCAAGCTGATTTTGTGACCACTCGCAATGCATTTCGGGATAGGGGTAACCTCTCTCCCGCTGCGGGCGTACTGCTGAAATTAAATAAAATCCATTCGCTGATCCATCAAAATGCGGAATCAATGAATGCGTCGTCTGCTGACCTCGTTACCGGTATACAGTCTAGCTAGCGTCAGCGTAGGCGGCTGGGCAAGGCGAGGGAAAGCGTCGTACCATCTCGCTGCAGTGGACGTGCCCGAGGACGTATATATAGCTGTGCTGTCAGGGTATGAATATTTCACAATTTATGATAACGGCTAAACACATCCATAAAACAAAAAAAACAAAAAACAAAACAAAACAAAACAAACAGCAACAACAACGTTAAAGGCAAAACCATTGATTCTTGCTGCAGGGAATTTAATTGGAAATTGGAAATTTCGACATGAATTCAATTCATATTATCTTTTATTAAAAAGTTTTAAATAATTCTATTCATTAACTTTTGGTTATTCATGATTTATTTTTTGTATTATTTTTTATTTATTTATTCAAATATTTTTTAAAAATTAATTAATCAATATTATTAATATTAGGTGTGTATTTATGTATGTATATATTCATTTATTAACCTATTTCATTGTTATTATTTTTAGAGGAGGGGTTAAGCTAAATTTAATTTGACATCGCCACCCCTTTATTCAGACCTCACCCAGGGGCGGATCCGGGATTGAGTATAAGAGGGGCACCAAATGAAGGTTTGTCAAGGTAGACCTGTATTTTTTTTTTGGGGGGGGGGGCGTTTGTCAAAAACAAAACAATTTCGCCAGACCTTCAAAATTTGCTCAGTGGGGGGGGGGGGGGGGGGGGGCGTTATGGGGGTCCAGTTTCCCTTCCATAATTTGCCGACAAGCAAAAAAGAAAAGAAAAAAGGTCTTCATTCTAAAAGGGGGGCACAAAATGCATACTTTTCTTCCAAAGGGGGGGGGGGGCAGGGGCCGGAAGTGCCCCCCTGGATCCGCCCCTTCTCTCTTTCCTTTTCACCATATCTTCTCCGTTTCGCCTTTTCTCATCTTTTTTGTCTTCCCTCTCTATCTCATACATACACATTGATCACATGTCCTGGTTCATTCACCCCTCCCCTATATGGTTCATTTCATTGATATAATGTGAAAGGACCTTTATCATGTTCACAGAATAATTTTCAATTACATGTATATCTTTCTCACAATCAAGATTTAAGGTACAATAGTTTATACACGTCGATTCAGAAATACGTTTATATTTTTTTTACTTTTTAATGAATATTTTCTTGCATGCAGAAATATGCAGAGGACAGTTTTTAGAGAAGTTTAGATATTGTCTTACTTCTTAAATACACGTTTACTTCTTCTCCTTTAAAAATTCCAACATAATTTATATAATTCATCTGCATACACTTTTTTCATATACTACAATACAATATAGTTCCATCACAGCCGACTTGTCAAATAATATTCTCTGAGTACAAATTATGTACATGCATTTAAAAAAAAGAATTTCAATCTAAATGAATCATACGTTATTAATTTCAATCCCTTTCCAAGAAGTAAATTATTTGAATTACAATTTAAAGATTATTTACCCACTATACACCCCTACAAAGAAGAAAAATAAATGACCATCTAATTTCTGTTCAACACACACCAATGAAAACAATTGTACTCCTAAAAAAACGACAGTTGTAAGAACTCTTTAAATGATCCATCTCCTTTTAGGTTGGTACATGTATATTGCATGTTACTATTATTATAAATCTAACTATAAAAAAGAGGCAGGAGAAACACACAATTAGATAGTTTCAAGTCAAATGAAGTGTTGAATAGTATGGATTTTCTCAGTAGATAATGAATAAAATAATAATTTATAAATTCATAGAATCAGATAAGATTATTATTAATTTGTGATACACTGCGGGCAGATTTAATAAAGGAGTGGCCCTGGCAGTGCTTATCTTAATATCATTTAGGGGCCCTGTAATCTCACTATATAGGCCACACAGAAGAGGAAGACCTCCTCACATTAACGAGCTACTGTAACAAAATGGCTGCATGTGACTACAACATTTGAAATGGGGAGGGGGTGGGTAAAATGGTCAAGATATAATTGAAGAACTTTAAACTCCTGTTCAGTCATTCTAATTATAATAATATACATGTATGTCCATTTATATAGCACAACTACTATACAAATATACTCTCTGCCCTTTAATTACTGCAGCTTTAGCCGAGCTGCCATGAAAGGCGCTAAGGCATTTAAGCAATTTCTCCCAACCGGTACCCATTTACTTCACCTGGGTGGAGAGTGACAAATGTAGATGACTGTTTTGCCATTAGCGCTGCGGCAGGATTCGAACCGTGAACCATATGATCCACAGTCTGGTGACGTATACACTAGACCACGACACCTCAACATGCATATTATACTTGAATCCAGATATGATTTTAATATGAAGAAATGGGGTAACCTCGCTATTCATAAGGACCGCTTATTCATAATGCGTGACTAAATGAATAGCGGTCCTTCTAAATAGACAAATTACCATTATTCATAACTATTCATAAGAACTGCTCTTCATAACGTGTGCTAAATGAATATAGTGGTTTTCTATGAATAGCTGTCCTTTTGAATAGCGAGCGGACCCAGAAGAGATACATGTTGATCAAAGCAAGGGGCTATTTCACAGAAGAGCTGAAGTAGAAATCCATATCTGTCAAAAGAAAAGAGGAAAGATTTTAGACAATAGCATCCATTGTGTATTTCATAATTAAACAAGCAACAGTCAGAATTAAAATAAAACCCTGGAACTTCGAGCTTCCTATTAACACAGTTAGCATCTACTCTTTTTATGAAATGGAATAAGTGTGAATTCTCAAAACTATTTAAAGAGGAAATAAGTTGGACACATAAAATTTTCAAGGCTATTCAAAAGCAACCAAATTAGTAAAGTCTCAAGAAAATTCAGTTGGTATGTTTATGTGAAGAAAAATATGTGTACCTAGATTGTATTGAGGTACTAATAACAACCAGGGGCGTCGATTATGCAATGGCAGTTGCCCCCCACGATAATATTGAGAGGGCAAATATCAGTGGCGTATCCAGGGGGGGCGCAACAGGCGCGCGCCCCACCCCCCCCCCCCCCTATTGGCCGTCGTAAAAAAAAAAAAAAAAAAAAACTAGCAAAAAAAAAAAATCCTCATAGCAATTTAAAATATTGTTCATTTATAAAATAGGCTTCAAAATTGGTCACATATAGCACTATTTTGCATCTCAGCCCTTCTACAGAAGCAAAAATTTTCCAAAGACCCCTCCCCCGTGACGGCCCATATCAATAAGTTTCGCCTACTTTGTTGCATCCGCGTACTTGAAGGCCACCTGAATGAGGCCTCGACGCACTATACGAGCACACGCACAGGTCTGATTATTGAGTGATCAGTCTACAAACACAAGAGATCTTCTAATTTTCAGGGAATCAAATATCGATAAATAATTTTCTTTCACAATTTTTCAGTTGAATAATAGTTATTAGTAATAGTATATTAAATTTACACATAGGTAATATATGTAAGGAGACAAACAAATATCTTTTTCAATTAATTATTCATCATTTGGAAACATTTGCGTAAAATTCAAATTGGCAACAAAAAGTAATTCTGCTCCTGGGCTTTTCCGCTCATTAGGCAAAAGGTAATTTATCCATGCAATTGGATGGCCAGAATTCCATGCAGCCAATCGAAAGCCAGAATAGAAAGGTCAAAGCTGGACCTTGTATTCTTTTAAGAAACCATTTAACTGGTTAATTTCCGCCATCAGAAACACTTCGAACCAATCACCAAAGAAACCCTTGTCAACGTGCATGGACGTACTTTCCCATAGAAACGTTTTGCCATTAGCGCTGCGGCAGGATTCGAACCGTGAACCATATGATCCACAGTCTGGTGACATATACACTAGACCACGACACCTCAACATGCATATTATACTTGAATCCAGATATGATTTTAATATGAAGAAATGGGGTAACCTCGCTATTCATAATAAGGACCGCTTATTCATAATGCGTGACTAAATGAATAGCGGACCTTGTGATATAATTAAGGAATCTTCTAGAAGGAAGTTATTTTTCCAGTTTTCTATATGATTTTATGAACATAGAAATTTCCAGAAGAGAGAGTATTATTCATATGTGAAAAGTGAATGTAATGTGTAGCAGTGAAATAATCAGAATGCACATCCAGTAGAGAGAACATTCTAGATCTTTACATTGTGTGTGATATATTGCAATGTATAATGTACATGTTGGAATGTGTTGATTACATGTATCCTGACCTTTACATGAACCTCTAAGAGTGTAACATTGCAATGATTCTATTTATAGATGATGGGAATCCCCTTCCTTTGTTTGTTACAACTAGAACTATGTAGAACTTACAAGAGAGTTCCAAACTTTCATGAATATTGTAGTAGAATCTAGAAAATTCTAATTAAGGGTTGAGATTGTATATAAGCTGGGAGCTTGCACAGAAATTTCAGAATTTATACCCTGAATACATCGTGGAGCATATATTGCATAAGTTCTCAGTTAACACCATCTGATATTGATATCAACCTGTGGAGATCATCTTGGACCTCATCTTGGACTTCATCTTGGACATCATCCTTGACATATTTGACGTCGTGTTCGACATCGTTATTGACATTGTGGTCAACATCGTCATTGACATTGATTATCGAGATTGCAGTTGACACTGTTATCGACATTGTGATTGCCATCGTCTTGGACATCGTCATCGACATCATTATCGACATCGATGACTTCCTGAATTATTTTGGACATTCTTCGGCTGGATCTGGAATCTTCTTTTGCCAGTTGGACAACATACCGTTTGGATTCAATATTTGTGGATTAGCAGCCAGCTTACTCCACACTTCAGGAACATTCTGGACTAATAGGAATTTCCCAGCTGAGAAATTGTAAGTCTTTACCAGTTTAAGTACATGTAGTGTATTTGTAACTAGAATCTGTAATTCTGTTATATTTGGTGTTGGTAAATATTTAAATTAAACCATAAATCATCTAAAGTTAATATCTTTTGTTTGATTCTTATCTTTTGTGGATTTTGGATCATAACAAACTGGGGGCTTGTCCGGGAACGTAGCCAAATATAACAAGTCAAAAACAACAAAATTTAGAGAGAATTTTTGGAAATCTCTGGAAACTTCTAGAATACATATTGCAGATAAGTTCTTAAATTCTGTAATTGTTTGTTACATGCTTCATCATGACTACAATAGATGTTGAAGTGTTTGTTAAGAGGACAGATTTGTCCCTTGGTCAGCTGAAGTCACTAAGAAAAGATGACTTGAGAGCTGTTTGTCAGCATTTGGGAGTAGTTCTTACCCCTGGGTTAAAGAAGGCAGAGATTATTGATCTGCTAGCTAGTCACATGAAGCTCAGTAAAGAAAGTGAGGTTCCTTCTAATGTTTCAAGTGATGTTCAACTCCAGTTAGCAAAACTTGAGATGGAAAAGGAGAGAATGAAATTAGAATTTGAAAGAGAAAAGCAACAAAGAGAAATAGAAGAAAAACAAAAACAAAGAGAAATGGAAGAAAAACAAAAGCAAAGAGAAATGGAAAGAGAAGAAAGAGAGTACCAGTTGAAATTGAGAGAAATGGAGTTAGCACATGCAAATACTAACTCTACCAAAGAGAAATCTCCCCAAGGTTTTGATGTAGCGAAGAACATTCGCCTTGTGCCAAAATTTGATGAAGAGGGAGTTGATGCATATTTTGTATCATTTGAAAAAGTGGCCAAGAGGTTGGAATGGCCTCAGAAATACTGGACTCTGCTTCTTCAAAGCGTTTTTGTGGGAAAGGCTGCAAAAGTCTACTCGTCTCTCTCTGAAGAGCAATCATGTGACTATGCTACAGTGAAGAATACTATTCTCAATGCATATGAGTTGGTCCCAGAAGCATACAGACGTAAATTTAGGAATATGCAAAGACAATCAGGCCAGACCTATGTTGAGTTTGCTAGGGAACAAGTAATGATGTTTGACAAGTGGTACAGATCATTGAAAGTTGACAAAGATTTTGCCCAACTGAGAGAAGTTGTCCTCTTAGAGGAATTCAAAAAGGGTGTTCCTTTTGGCGTTAAGTCTCACCTAGATGACCAAAGAATTACTCAATTGAGTAAGGCAGCTGTGGTAGCTGATGAATTTGAGGTCACACACAGAGGTAGTGGGGATAGGCTTCCTTTCAAAAACTTTCAGAATAAGAAGGGAAAAGGGGCATTTGAATCCCACAAGAAATTTGGTGAGGGAAAACATGCTAGCAAGGAGAATGACACTGACAAGTCTCAGGCAGATAGAGGCGCGAAATCAAATGAAAGATCTGCTGGTCAAAGTTCAAAAGTCTGCTTTCATTGTAATAAGCCAGGACATTTGAAAAAGTCCTGTTGGGAACTGATTGGGAAACCAACCAAAAGTAAGAAAGATGTGGGCTTAGTCAAGCAATCAAGTATTCCACCCAAGGAGTCTGTCCAGTTGGAATCAGTCCAAGATGTTGAGAGTGTTTCTCTAGTATTTGCCGATAAGGTCAAGAAGGTTGATGAGAGCTTTAGAAGCTTTTTGCATGATGGTGAGGTATCCCCCTGTTCGACTGGTGCTGTAGGTAAGCCAGTGGTTATCCTTCGAGATACAGGGGCTGCTCAGTCCCTGATGATGTCAGGGCATTTAACTCTCCCACCAGAGAGTTCAGAGAATGCCAAAGTTTTGGTTCGAGGCATTGGTCCGGATTATGTGTCGGTTCCTTTGCATAAGGTCGACTTAAAGTGTGACCTAGTTAGTGGTCCTGTAACTGTTGGTGTCGTACCGGAATTACCCGTGGACGGGATTGACTTTTTGTTGGGTAACGACTTGGCTGGAGAGAAAGTTGTTGCATCTCCAGTGGTTTCAGAGAAGCCAGTTGAGGTAGCTGAAACTGAACGGTTGCAGGAGGATTTTCCTGGAATTTTCCCGGATTGTGTTGTTACTAGGTCTCAGGCTCGTAGGGCTGAACAGGATGATGCGGATTCTATTGATGTGGAGGAGAGTACTGATGTCTGGTTAGCTGAAACCTTTTTCAAGGATTTGGATGGGGATAATGTTGAAGGTTCTGTTGCAGACAATGATGAGTTGTTTAGCAAATCTTCCCTTGTACAGGCACAACAGGCGGACCCAGAATTGAGAGGCTTGTCACAGACGGCATGTTCTGAGGCTGAGGCTGATAAGGTTCCTGAGTGCTATTATGTCAAAGGTGACATATTGATGAGGAAGTGGAGACCTCCCCGGAGACCAGCTAATGAAGAGTGGTGTGTAGTTCACCAAGTTGTTGTTCCTCCCTGTTACCGCACAGAGATTCTGAGGATGGCTCACGAGTTGCCTATGGCAGGTCATTTAGGTATTCGGAAGACGGAGGATAGGGTCATGAGGCATTTTTATTGGCCGAAGATGCACAAGGATGTTGTGCAGTTCTGTAAGACATGTCATACATGTCAGGTGGTTGGGAAGGCACAGCCTTCTATCAAGCCTGCTCCCTTGATACCGATACCTGCATTTGATGAACCTTTTACTAGGGTTCTTGTTGACTGTGTTGGACCCTTACCCAGAACTAGGTCGGGTCACAAGTATCTTCTTACGATTATGGATTTGTCTACACGTTTTCCAGAGGCGATACCGTTGAGAAGTATCACTGCAAAGACAGTAGTACAGGCGCTAGTGCAGTTTTTCACTAGGTATGGTTTGCCCAAGGAAGTTCAGTCAGACCAAGGATCGAATTTCATGTCAGGAGTGTTTCAGCAAGTGATGCATGAGTTAGGGATAAAGCAGATCAAGTCATCCGCTTATCATCCACAGTCCCAAGGTGCATTAGAACGCTATCACCAGACCCTGAAGACCATGCTTAGGGCTTATGGTGAAGAGTATCCTGATGACTGGGATAAAGGTATCCCATTCTTGCTGTTCGCGACCAGGGATTCCCCAAATGAGTCGACGGGCTTCAGTCCATTTGAGCTGGTCTATGGTCACGAGGTTAGGGGTCCCCTTAAGCTGATCAAAGAAAAGTTCATGGGTCAGAATGACGAGGTAAACCTTCTTGACTATGTGTCAAAGTTTCGAGAAAGGCTCTCAAAGGCTTGTGAGGTAGCCAAGGAACACTTGAAAGTGTCGCAAGCTAAAATGAAAAGACAGGCAGACAAAAATGCAAAAGAGCGCAACTTCAAGCCTGGAGATAGGGTGTTAGTGTTGTTGCCTTTGCTAGGTGAGCCCTTGAAAGCTAGGTTCAGTGGTCCCTACACTGTCAAAAGGAAACTGAATGATGTCAACTATGTGATCAGTACCCCTGACAGAAGAAAGAGTCAAAGAGTATGTCATGTAAACATGCTGAAAGAATACTTTGAACGTGAGGCTAATCAGCCAGTAGGTGTAGCACATGTTGTAAAAGAAGAGAAGCTAGAAGATGTAAATGAAGGCAAGGTAGAGACAGAGAGTGAATTGTCTCACACAGATGTGTCTACAAATGAACCATGTGGAGTGAAATTGTCTAACTCAGAAATGTTAGAAAATTTGGATGATGCACTGAAGCATCTCTCTGATGAACAGAGAATTGACATATCTGGCTTGTTGAAAGATTATAAGCATGTGTGTAAAGATAGACCAGGTCGTACTGCCTTGACTGTACATGATGTAGATGTAGGTGATGTAAAACCTATCAAACAACATCCGTATAGACTTAATCCAAGCAAGTTGGAAAAAGTGAATGAGGAAATCCAGTTCATGTTAGATAATGACATAATTGAACCAAGTCAGAGTAGTTGGAGTTCCCCTATTGTAATGGTCCCAAAGCCGGATGGCTCACAGAGATTTTGTATAGATTACCGCAAGGTAAATGCAGTCACTAAGACCGACTCATATCCAATTCCTAGGTTGGAAGATTGTATCGATAGGGTTGGGAACTCTGCCTTTGTCACTAAGATAGACTTGCTGAAGGGATATTGGCAGGTGCCACTGACTGACCGAGCCAAAGAAATATCAGCCTTTGTCACACCTGATGGCTTATTTCAATGCAAAGTCATGCCTTTTGGAATGAAGAATGCACCAGCAACCTTTCAAAGATTGACAAATCAGGTAATTGCTGGGCTTGACAATTGTGTTGTGTACATAGACGACATCTTAGTGTACAGTGATACATGGAATGACCATCTCAATCATTTGAGATTACTGTTTGACAGATTAGATGAAGCCAACTTAGTAGTTAATCTGATGAAGAGTGAATTTGGCAAGGCAAAGGTCACTTATCTTGGTCATGTGGTTGGTCAGGGGCAAGTGCTACCGAGAGAAGCAAAGATTCAGGCAATCTTAGACTTCCCCATTCCCACAACTAAGAAAGAGTTGCTCAGATTCCTAGGTATGAGTGGTTTCTACAGGAAGTTCGTTCCAAATTACAGTACTGTGGTTAGTCCACTGACAAACTTGCTGAAAGCAAAAGTGAAGTATGTATGGTCTGATGCATGTCAGAGATCATTTGAGAAGTTGAAGGCCATTTTGGTGAATGAGCCTGTTTTGGCAGCTCCAAACTTCACAAAGCCATTCAAGGTGGCTATTGATGCCAGTGATGTTGGAGTGGGAGCAGTGTTGCTCCAAGAGGATGAAGAAGGCTTTGAAAAATCAGTCTGTTACTTCTCAAAGAAACTCAACCAATATCAGAAGAAGTATTCAACTATCGAAAAAGAGGCTCTGAGTCTCGTACTTGCTCTTCAGCAGTTTGAGGTGTACCTAACCAACAGTAATGGTGATATTATGGTCTATACAGACCATAATCCTCTTGTGTTCTTGGAGAAGTTCAAAACAAAGAACCAAAGACTGTTCAGGTGGAGCCTTATGCTCCAACCTTTCCCCTTGAAAATTGTACATATTCGTGGAAAGAATAATGTGATTGCTGATGCTCTTTCAAGAATGTAAAGAGAGAAATTACTCTTTTTGTGACAAAGTTTGTCATAGTATGATTGCATTTTTCTTTTTTGATGGTCCTTAAATAAATGTGTGATATGACTTGTAATGCCTTTGTACAGGATGAAAGGCTTATCTGGATAATTTGAAACAGGTTGAATCTTAAAGAAACCTTTACTACGGTAAAGCTTTCTTTTTCCCGGTGGGGGAGGTGTGATATAATTAAGGAATCTTCTAGAAGGAAGTTATTTTTCCAGTTTTCTATATGATTTTATGAACATAGAAATTTCCAGAAGAGAGAGTATTATTCATATGTGAAAAGTGAATGTAATGTGTAGCAGTGAAATAATCAGAATGCACATCCAGTAGAGAGAACATTCTAGATCTTTACATTGTGTGTGATATATTGCAATGTATAATGTACATGTTGGAATGTGTTGATTACATGTATCCTGACCTTTACATGAACCTCTAAGAGTGTAACATTGCAATGATTCTATTTATAGATGATGGGAATCCCCTTCCTTTGTTTGTTACAACTAGAACTATGTAGAACTTACAAGAGAGTTCCAAACTTTCATGAATATTGTAGTAGAATCTAGAAAATTCTAATTAAGGGTTGAGATTGTATATAAGCTGGGAGCTTGCACAGAAATTTCAGAATTTATACCCTGAATACATCGTGGAGCATATATTGCATAAGTTCTCAGTTAACACCATCTGATATTGATATCAACCTGTGGAGATCATCTTGGACCTCATCTTGGACTTCATCTTGGACATCATCCTTGACATATTTGACGTCGTGTTCGACATCGTTATTGACATTGTGGTCAACATCGTCATTGACATTGATTATCGAGATTGCAGTTGACACTGTTATCGACATTGTGATTGCCATCGTCTTGGACATCGTCATCGACATCATTATCGACATCGATGACTTCCTGAATTATTTTGGACATTCTTCGGCTGGATCTGGAATCTTCTTTTGCCAGTTGGACAACATACCGTTTGGATTCAATATTTGTGGATTAGCAGCCAGCTTACTCCACACTTCAGGAACATTCTGGACTAATAGGAATTTCCCAGCTGAGAAATTGTAAGTCTTTACCAGTTTAAGTACATGTAGTGTATTTGTAACTAGAATCTGTAATTCTGTTATATTTGGTGTTGGTAAATATTTAAATTAAACCATAAATCATCTAAAGTTAATATCTTTTGTTTGATTCTTATCTTTTGTCGATTTTGGATCATAACATCCTTCTAAATAGACAAATTACCATTATTCATAACTATTCATAAGAACTGCTCTTCATAACGTGTGCTAAATGAATATAGTGGTTTTCTATGAATAGCTGTCCTTTTGAATAGCGAGCGGACCCAGAAGAGATACATGTTGATCAAAGCAAGGGGCTATTTCACAGACGAGCTGAAGTAGAAATCCATATCTGTCAAAAGAAAAGAGGAAAGATTTTAGACAATAGCATCCATTGTGTATTTCATAATTAAACAAGCAACAGTCAGAATCAAAATAAAACCTGAAACTTCGAGCTTCCTATTAACACAGTTAGCATCTACTCTTTTTATGAAATGGAATAAGTGTGAATTCTCAAAACTATTAAAAGAGGAAATAAGTTGGACACATACAATTTTCAAGGCTATTCAAAAGCAACCAAATTAGTAAAGTCTCAAGTAATTTATCCATGCAATTGGATGGCCAGAATTCCATGCAGCCAATCGAAAGCCAGAATAGAAAGGTCAAAGCTGGACCTTGTATTCTTTTAAGAAACCATTTAACTGGTTAATTTCCGCCATCAGAAACACTTCGAACCAATCACCAAAGAAACCCTTGTCAACGTGCATGGACGTACTGTAAATATGGTGTTTCGGCTTGTGTTTAACATCAATAAACAGGCCGTTTTGAAACAAAATGGGCCAGAATTCTACAAAACAAGCAGTCATACTCATAGTTTCATGTACAGCAGAATCTTTGGTTTTCTATATATATATTCCTTTTTAACTGAATTAAACCAGTGTAAACTAAAAAAGATAAAATGTTACCCGACGCATCAAAACCTACAATAAGTCGCCAAAATTATTATTTTTTTTTTTTTTTGTACATTTTCTGAAAGTCGAGATTCTAAGCTATCCAATGGTATATCACTTGCCTAGTTTACTCAATGATAACACCGTTAAATGTCAGATTTAGAGTCAGTATGTAACCAGCAATCAATAACTCCTTTGAGAGAAAATGGCCATTTAAGTTCGGAACAAAAGAACGCTAAACTTTCACTCTCTGTGCGCGCCCAAGTAAAACTGGGTATTCAAAGGCCATAGCAACCAGTATGAAGGGATTATCAGATTAGGCTGAATTTTGGCAAACTGCTACAGGAGGACCTATTCATTACTCACTCCTGTCCAAAAAACAATTTAATACCTTTAGAGGTAAAGTAGAAATTTGGCATTGAATGAAAGTATTACAAAAGCTCTTTAAACATTCATTAGCTGGACGGGTGAAAAAAGGAGTTATTTAAAATACCCCAAAACATATTTCTAAGTTGAATTACGACTCACAAACTTGAGACATGATAGAATGATAATGAAACTACCCATTTCTATCAAAAACAGAAAATCGACTGATCGAAGCAAATTTGCTATTTTGGGATGTTTGCTACGTTGTGGTCCGTGCGACTTTAATATTGCAGGTTTTCAGGCGGCGGGTCAGAAATGGTTTTAAATTTAAAGTTGAGATTTATGGATTTTCATGATTAATGTACATGGTTCTATTGTGGAAATTTGTGGTGGGTGATGCGCGCGCGCGGAAAGTTAAACTCGCGCAATGCAACACACTTTTTGGTATGATCAATAATTCCTGGCGCCCCCCCCCCCCCCTATTGGGAAATCCTGGATACGCCCCTGGTAATATAATAATTAAGGGGGACTAAAAATTATATTTATACTGACATCACCCTGAACATTCCCTTAAGATCTCATAATTGATTTTTAAAGAGACTAAAACAGCTAATTTAATATTACACTGAAGAAAACAGATCTCAGTGGTGGATAAAGGAAAAGGACAAATGAAATGTCCATTCTCTCAGAATTCTTTTGTTGTTGTTGCTGTTTTGGTTGGACAATGTAAACTAAAACATCCCCCCCCCCCCCCACGCAAACTGATTCTGGATCCACTACCATTACCAGACCTATAATTTTTAGCTGTAATACCCTGTGGTAACTCCTTGGTATTATTAATTCCAGGTCCAACTAGTTAGGTCTAGACCTACCGGTTTATTTCTCACGTCTCATCAAAGTCTTTTATAGTAGGATTTTCCGCTTCATCCGGCACCTCCAACAGTTGTTGAGTTATGTAGACCTCTAACATTAGGCTCTATTAGATCTTCAAGTAGATCAGCCACAAGTTAGTTCCTTGCCAAGTTTATCTGAGGGCAATCAAAGTCAACATGAGACTAATGAATGTGATTACTGAAAGTCACTGAGTGAAACAACAAAGGCCATCCATATGATATATTACTCTGTGGAGATGTATTATTACCTCTCATTAAAAGTGCTTTGATTCTGGTCTACAAATAGTAGAATCAAGACTAAATATGAACCCACTCTCTCTCTCTTGAAATTAAAAAAAAATAAAACATCATCATGCTTGCCTTTGAGTTTGAGTTTGACCTTGTCTCAAGTTTGTGAAAAGTTACAAGTTACAAATACAATTATCATTATGGTTAACGTTAGGGCCTAACTTTGTTAATGTTAGGCCTAAGTTAGACCTATTTTGATCTAACTTAGACGATATTATTAGGCAAACCCGGAGAATAGGGGCCGGTCTGTGCGTGCTGTATTCATTTGTGTGCAAGCAAATGTAGCCCAGCGGCGGCGGCGACGATCTTGTACCAGATTCAGCGATGAAACATTTGCGAGTTTGACTCCATTTCTGGCCAAAATCGTTATGATTTTCATCAAACAACTACAAATCTGAAAGCCAAGAGGACAATATGATTATCACAGCATTAATTACTTGATTTGAAATACATTTGGAAGTTGTTTTGAACTTGATTTTGAACTTGATTAGGCCTATGAACTTGTTACATGTGTTCATTTTTGGCTCTGCCGATCTCCGCACTGTAAAACATGGCACGCGCACGCCGACCTGCTCCTATTTTGGGTTTGCCCGATATTATTTATAGAAAAATATATCGATGATGATTATCACGACAAGAATTCCTTATGTCCCAGCCGCCTTATTTTTTCATTTTTGTTAAGTGTCCGGTCATCCGAATCTGATCCCCCATCCATCATCATGATCATCATCGCTCCATCCAGCATCCGAACAATTTTTTTTTAATTGAACAAATTAACGTTACAACTTACAATACATGCATGCTATACTAACACTAGTAACAGCTCTCTCTATTTTATTACCCTGGATTGCCAAATTTGTTTCATCATCATTTCAAATAAGTTAATCTAAATTTATAACTAAAAACAAACCTTGAATTTTGATTGATCCATCGTCGAGCTCCGACTCTGAGTCTACTTAGGCGGTCGACAGATCGAGAGAGAGAACTGTATAATTATGTAGCAATAATGTACACGGTATATATGCACACGGTACGGACATGGATCGAAATCGAAATACAGTGCAGTAGCAGCGAAATATAGCAGGAAAACGTTAGCAACCTCACAAATACATATTATTGTATCGTAAAGTAAAATGATAAATTTATAACCATTTTAATCTTTTTTCTCTTGAAAATTATAAAAATCATTCAACAATATTATTGAACATAACATCTTATTTTAACATTTTAATTCAAAAGTTTTTTAAAGTATAAATTGAAAAAAATCAAATCTACTATCTACCTAAAAACCTCTCTGAGAGAAAACGATGGTCACAGAAATTTAGCGAAGTGAACCTTCCTCATAGCAAGACTGCAAAGTGTTGCCGCCCTCTACGTTCGTTGGTTAGGCCCAAGCCATAGGTTAGGCCTAGGCCTACTAACGTTAGTAGTATGTTGTATGGTAGCCCCCGCCCGGGACCTGCTCCTCATTACTTTCATGACCTGAAGCATTTAGAACCCATTAATAAATACTTTCATTAGGCCTACTAAAAAAAAAGATTTTTAATTATGCTGATACTTTTTTAGGCCTAGGACCAGGCCTATAGGCTATAGGGCCTAGGCCTACTTCATTTATAAAGTGACAATGAATGGGATGTAAAACGTGCCAAAATGATACTGATAGGATGATGCAGGGGGATAGATCTACCCGTTTTATTTTCGCTTCTCATTTTGCCAAAACTTGAATAGAATTAAAATTACAGAATCTTAAGGTTTCCCTCTATCATCATGATGTGTGATTATGCAGGAAATAATCTTTGTTTCCCTTTGATAGCAAAAATCAATTAACGAATAACTTTGTTGAGATGTCTCGGGTACTACAGTCAGTGCAGGGGGGGGGGATACCCGGGACAACTCGACCGTCGAGTTATCCAGGGTACCGCCTTGATTTTGTCGGATCATACTACAGGAGAATTCTCCTTAGGTGTATTATGATCCTGATACATTTTTTTTTGTTAATATGAAACATAAAAAATTATGTAAAAATGCCGAGACCGTAGAGGGTTTCAATGACGATAAAGCTCAGCCTGCTCACTTTGTGAGTGGGTTGTCGCAGTAAGCTGTATGGAGAAGTCACATAGTGCGAATTGAGATCAATAAAGCTGGACCTGGATTCACATTTCATCCGATAGTACATGTACGTAATATACCTCTGTTATTGGCCAACCAATAAACTACCCTGTGCGAAGAACGTGTTGCACAATCTGCGTGCAGAGTAGTGCATGATCACAGACTGGATATTGCGTAAATGTTGTGCCGGATGCAGTGTGAATCCCCTTAACTTTTAAGTCTTGCCTTAAAATGAACCAGTCCACTGATTTTGTAAGTGTTGCACTTGATGAATTGCGCATTGTAAATCAAAGAATAGCATTCATTCCTCATTATTATGACAAAATTGACACAAATGTTGCATTTCGTGCATTGATCAGTGGGAAGCAGATTTTAAATGTTTATGTTGTCATAATTATGTAGGGGATGAGAGTAAATGTTGTTACATCTGAGTTGGTATTTATGCGATTTCTGTGACATTTCTTTTTTCAGTTTGAAAAAGAATACGAGAGGCATACCCAGGCAGATCTCTGCATTTGATTAAAAAATGGAACACAGTCTTTGAGGATATACATGTACTACAATGCACTACGCAAATGATGCCGAATTGGATGGATGAGCTTGGTTTGGGAGACTCTGATGGCATAGAGTTGGAAAAGCTTACAGAAGGTAGGATTTTAATTTTGTTGTCCTAATCCCACATTAAAATTGATTTTAATCGCAGGTCAACCAGTTCATTCCACTTTTTATGCTATCCTGGAAGTTTGAATGTGTTCACTACGCCATTATTAAGGGTGCAATTGAGAGGTGGGACACGATATGGAGCACTTTTGCATGGAATCACAGCCTTCCTGACACAGTATTACTAGTACGTCATAGAATTCAGGCCGGTGAGAAGCACAATGAAACCCATTTTGAAGCATTCTAATTTGAGTTTTTGTAAAGCAAAATGAAAATGCACAAAACTTGCATTGTTTTGTCGGCTTATAAGCTTTTGAGTGGTATATAATTTGTGAATTACACCTTTCTCTTCTGCCGGGTCTTTAAAGTTAATGTTGTTTGGTAAGTTTCTTAGTATTGTACTTTTCCTATTTCTTTTCAAGGATATGACTGATCTGGAGAGCTATCTAAAAGGCATCAACGAAGAAGACAGGTCACAGCCCTTTGTGCTCTGCCTCTACCGGGAAAGTGTTCTCCCAACGCAGGTGTTCGTTGTCTTTGAAAGGAATGCACTGCCAAAGGATTCGCTTCTCAAAGCTGTAGATGGATGCTACAAGCTTACGTATGTCTTAAACATTAGGTTTCAGACCTAAAATATCACCTCCATAGACTGTGCTAAAATTGTGGTGTATCACCATATAAGCAAATTCATAGATATGTTAATAGACTTAATAGTGATTGAATTGTTTTCATTATTTTGCATACTTGGTTGTTTTTTCATCCACCTGAACATAATTGTCAGACGGCTCGGTTTGAGAAGTTTTTAATCGATCAACCACAATGTTAAACAGAGTCTTTAATTTTTTATATATTTTATTCCTGTGTATAATTTCAAATGTTAAATATATTGTTAATATTATATTAACAATATATTTAACATTTGAAATTATACACAGTAATAAAATATATAAAAAATTAAAGCCACTGTTTAACATAATTGCTGTATTGAACAAGCAATTACTTGAAAAGCCAACATGCTTCCAACGCACCCTATCGGCAAAACGTGGGGGGGGGGGGGGGGGGAGGGGGGGGGTGACGAATGGTGAGGTTTGACGCGACGCTACCCACCGTTTTGTTACAAGCCCACGTATGTTCCTTTTTAATGGATGCATTCCATTGAAATATAAGTTGCAAAGTAGAAAACAGAATTGCAAACATACATTTAATTTCACACAATTTGTGAAAACATCCAGGAAAACCTACATTATGAGACTTTCAAAGAACATTTGAAATGCTGTTATTTTTCCTAGAATTTTATGGAGATTGTGATACCATAATTTAATATCACATTTTTCCTGTTACCATGACAACCATGACACGTTTGTCCATTAATAATTAACAATCTTTATAGAGTGCATACTATGCTAGGCATTATCTCTCCGCTTTTTTTGAATATTTATATTTTTTTAGTTCAAAATTAGCATAGAATTCACTCTGCCGCCCCCCCCCCCCCCTTTGGTCATGGAGAGGTCAAAATAGGTTGGGCTTTTTAGGGTTAAAATAAGCTTTTAATGAGCCTTATTTAGTTTTAAAAATTTGACTTGCATGGTGTTTGGAAATATGCTTGTAACTGAGAAAAATGTTTGCAAAAATGTCTAATTGCTAGAAATCCAAACCCAAATTCAATACACAGAGTTCCCCCCCCCCCCCGAAAAATGGACAGCCCACGTGATCAACATTTCATTTTTCATTTCATTTCATTTATTTCCACTTCCAACAATATAAAATACATAGGTTTACATCGTACATAGCAAATCAATGAAACTTACAATTATTGGTTACAGCGTACAATATAGACACAGAAAAACCAAAACCAAACTAGGTTGGTAGCGGAGGGGACTGCTAAAAAGCCAGGCTTGTAGATTGCAGCCCCCGATTACTTATAATTGCAAAAATAGTGTATCGTTGAAAAGGGAACATATTTGCACATAAACCGGATAAACAAAACATAACAGGAGTGAAAGAGACAGAAAAGGAAGGGAGAAAAAGAACGAGGGTAGGACTCTTACCTATAGACACACACAACATAACACAGACCGACCAGAATACGGATGGCAGCATAAATTGAATAGGAACGTAATCGTGTACAATGTTGTTTGAAATAATTTGAAGAAGGTTGAGGGATGATGAGTTTTAAAGAGCCGAGGTTTGAGAACAGTTACTCAGAAGAATTTTTTCAATTTAAATTTAAAAGAGTTTAAACTAGGGGCATTCTTGATGCTATTATCAAGAATAGTCCAGAGCTTCGGGCCTGTGAAAGTAAAGATGGATTTAGAGAGCATAGTTCTAGTTAATGGCAGATGAAATTCGTCAGATTGTCGTGTGGGATATTGATGTATAGTTTTGTTTTTATTGAATATTATATTGAAGATTGAGGGTAGAGCATTATTATTCAATTGGTACATAAACTGACCGAGATTATAGCGATATAAGTCAGTTATCTTCAAGATTTTATTTTCTATAAATAAGACATCAGTATGGGATCTCCATGAAGTGTTACAAATAACACGCATGGCTTTCTTTTGTAGAAGTAATATTCTATGAAGATAAGAATTGTGTGTATTTCCCCAAACAATAATACCATAATTTAGATAGGGTAAAATTAATGTCGAGTAGAGCATTAGTAGTGAATTAGTTGGCAGAACAAATTTAACCTTATTTATAATTCCTATATTCCGGGAAATTGTTCGACAAATTGTATCAATGTGTACTTTCCATGAGAGTCTATCGTCTATTGTCAAACCTAAAAATTTCATTGAAGAAACGACTTCAATATCAGTACTATCTAATTTAATGTTATGTGGTAAGATATCTACAGAATTGCTAAAGAGCATACATTTTGTTTTTGTAAATTTACTGACAACTTATTGGCTCTTATCCATTGTAACAATTTGTCTAATTCAATATAGGGTATTAATCAAAATATCAGGATTTGGATGTGAGAGAAGCACATTAGAGTCATCTGCAAATGACATAAAAGAGAGGATATTAGATGAGTTATGGATATCATTGATATAGATTATAAATAAAAGGGGCCCAGTAAACTACCCTGCGGAACACCACGATTTACATCCTGCATAGAAGAACATTGGTCATTTATACATACAAATTGCTTTCGGTTTGTTAGATAGTTGCTGAACCACCCCAAGGCCTTGCCACGAATTCCATAATTGTTCAATTTGTAGAGAAGTATTCTATGATCTATGGTATCAAAGGCCTTGGAGAGGTCCAGGAAAACGCTCACAGTATGATATAATTTATCAATAGCCCTTGTAATTTTTTCGACAAAGGCAAGCACAGCATGGGATGTACTATGCCCTCGGCATGAGACCAAATTAACTGCTCCCATAAGATAGAGCAACGTAGGAGTAAATTGACACCAAATTTGCCAGATTTGGTTGACTGGGTTTTAGATTGACGTGAATTTTTTGAGCAAAGGTGGAATCACATGCTTAATATCGAACACTGGGGAACAAGATCCCTGGTTTCAAATGGTACGTTTCCAAAGCTACACAGTTCTGCCCACACACACACACACACACACACACACGCACACACGTTTGTGCGTTTATTCCGTCAATGAATTTTGTGACGCAATGCAATAGTGGAGTCATCGGTTGAAATTCAAACAATAGAAAACAGTGCGTTTTGTATGATCCATGCATGATGCAGCCTTGGAAACATGCCATTTGAAACAAGATACGATGTTGCCTGTTACATAATTATGAAGAATGATTTTGTTCTAACCTATGTTTACTAAAATCGCTGTCGATCAAAAACTACTGACCACTAAATCAAATAAAATATGGTATCATTGGTGGGCTGTTTGTTGTTTTTTGGGGGAGGGCACCCTGTATATCATAAAATATGTAACTACAATCAACTCTGCCTAAGTCGAAGTCACATAAGTCAAATATCGCCTAAGCCGAACTTCTTTTTTGAGCCACCTCCCTTGTTTTCTATTGTTTTGACCCTTGACAAGTCCCAAGAGATTCGATTTAGGCAGAGTTCA